>JAYEPQ010000005.1:58446592-59071592 GCA_036321105.1 Dracaena cambodiana | reverse complement strand
GAAAAGTGTTCTCTTTTTAAAAGAGATGGTGGGTTCACAAAGAAAAATGCTGTGCCCCTCTAAAAACTCCCGCCGTGACAGGTAAATCAACCTAAAACCATCTGGAACCATGCAATTTATAGCAAAATGAGAAGGAAGTTACCTGCTAAGAATGGAATTGCAACAGAACAACGGACAGGGTTGAAGAATCAAACTGCACCTCTCACTTTCCAGCATTCCTGCAACAAAACCAACCAATACAGAAGTTAAAGAAGGAGAACAAGGCAAAGAAGAGAGAGATCAAGTTGAATGTCTACCCCACTGCAGAGGTCCAACATATCGTTCCGAAGGCAAGGCTCCTCCGGCCGCATCTGGGAGAACCCTGCCCGCGGCCTGGACCTGAAAGGAGGGCCACTGACGAGGCAACAGTCCTGTCTTGGCACTGACATCCCCAAAACATTAGCCCGCCAGTGTTCCTGCGTCCCCCAGCGCAACAGCCTGCACCAGGAGAAGCTTGACATTGACCATTTCCCATCGCACGAAGGAACTCCCATGGCACCTGCGGTGGCACAGACGCAGAAACCACGCAGGTCATGTGGCTTGTCGGCCATGTTTGGGCCGTGCATGAGATCCCCCTCTTATACCGCAACACTATAGAGGGCGATTCTTCAACCATTCAAGCAAACACATGCTACATATGAAAAACAAAAATCCTTTCCTTCCTCCCTTTATTTATCGATATTGTAGATGCAAAACTATGCAAAGGAAATGCAGCGCGATATTGTCATGCGCTGTTGACTAATGAAATTATTTGTGCAAGAATGTGCAAAACATATATGAGACTGTCCTATTATCACAGTTTGCTTTCTGATAAAAAAAAATGAAACAAAAACAGGCATACAATAAAGATATAATAGTCATTCATGTCGGTTCTCATCAATATCAGCAGATGGAGAAGAGTTGTTTCTTAAAGAATGACACATTTTATAATTAATATGAAAAAAAGGGCAAAACATCGTTTCAGGTTAACATCAAGAGAGTTTTCCTCTTTTTTTGCTTTGAATAAATCAACAGGGTAATTTACCCAAGTAAGGGAACCTGTCTTGGATGTAAATTGATATTTGTACTATGTTGTTGAGGAACTTCCTTCGGAATCAATGGCAATAGGTCCCTTGACACATTGGTCTGCATCCTCATTGCCAGTGTGAGCCAGTACAGGGATTTTGATTATGATGCCACCGATGTTATTTGTTTTAACCATTCAACTTCAGTGTTAACTGACTCCTTGAGTTGATAGCCAACTAGCTTTGGCTATCACCCGAAGCATGGAGACCCTCCGAAATATTCTTGGAATGTGTATGTAAAATAGGACTACTCTAACCTTTTTTATATAGTATAGATTAGCCCAGAGTCCAGATGAAGATCTAAAGCATAAACAGGAACATTCTTGTAGGCCTGCCCAAGTCTCAAATACCTTATTCAAACATTGTCAGTGGTAGCTTGAACCTCAGCTAAAGGCTATTGTGCTGCAAGAGGGTGGTACTTGGTATAATCAATCCCATTTAGTCGCACACAGCACAAAATCTGCTCAGGTAATTCTTCAGGTTTGTTTCCCTGATCAGATACACAATAAAGTTATTCTTGAGTGTTTGTTCGTGCCATGCAAGTGTGCAGGTGTAGTCTGGTAGAGAGAGCAGCTCGAAAGAAACCATGTAAAGAATGAAGAATTACCTGAATGGTTAAGCCGACATCCAAGACACACAGCTTCAGCCTGTCGAAAAATGTTTCAAATCCTTTCCTTGAAATATAACTGAATCTGTGCATATCCAAATCTATCTCAAAGTAATTCTCTCCCTGTCAAAAGATTCATATAAACATTTTTCTCTCAGGATAGATAATATAAAAGGATTCTACACTTTCTTTTGGTTAGTATATAAACATTTTTCTCTGCGGATAACTACTAAGTATGTGGACAAAAAAGAAGTTGAAAAGAAGGCGTCAATAGAATGGAGCAAAAATCTAAATTGACAAGCACTTCCTTGGATAGCTTAGTAACAACACTCCCAAGTCGAAGAGTTGGATTAAGAATACTCGGAAGGAGCCTCAAGGACATAAGAATGTAGTCTAGCATTTTATTTAATGTCAGCTGGGAAAGGGTTAGCAAGGTGAAATGCTTGATATAATCATAACGAAAGACAACATACCTATCTAGGGTTTTCACTCTTATTTATAGATGATAAATAGCATTCAAATACAAACACTACTCCTAATTTTACTCGAACACTTCAAGTACAATTTTAACAAACATTATTCTAGTATTACTCTAATACTCACCCTCAAGCTTGAGTCTATATCATATGCTCGCATACTGTTAGAAAAAAGAGAAAAAAAGAAAAATCTCTAATGTGCTAATACTCCTCAAGTCCTAGATTGTTACAAAAACAGAAAACATTCTTACAAAAATAGAAACTAAACCATGATATCCCCTCAACTATTACAGGGAAACTTGAATCACTGTAGTTGATTGAAACCAACCAAATTGATGTGAACTCTTCTTGGAATTCAACCATGAAATCCATCAAATTGAAGCAGTTACCAGAAACAATTTCTTTGAGAAATGTATGGAAATGACCAGTACCAAGTAAACTCCGGAGATGACTAAAGCAGAGAATAATAAATATCTTTGATAAAAAAAAACCTAGTGAAGATCATTGTACAAATTTAGAATTAGGTTAGAGAGGCGTCAACAGGTTGGATAGATCATCACCGGTAGATAGATTATCAGTAAATCACATTAGTAATAGAGTATCAATATACTGTTATCAATAGATTATCAATGGTAGATCACCATCGGTAGGACGTTGGTTGATTATAGTTGGTAGAGAGGTCGTCAGTAGAAAAATAATAGTAGGTGGGTTGTTGCCTGTTGATAAATGAGTGCAAGTAGATAGGCCATCAGTGGAGAGATATTGGTAGAATATCTGGCACTGGGCATGCACTCTACGAGAGCAGCCTAGTCCAAGCTCAGGAATGTAAAAGGTGACTCTCAAAGAATAACTTACTTGGATATCATATCAAAGTTGATAAGAACAAAAACGGCATATCCATCTAAGATTTTCCCTCTTATGTATATATGATAATAGAATCTAAATTCTTCCAGTCCTGAGCTTGCACAGGAATGGAAGAATCCAGAGTAATAAAATTATATTACTTTTATAGGATAACAAATATTACTAATATTACTCTAATATTACAAATACAATTTTAACATAAATGCTCCTACAGTAGATGGATTACAGCAGAATAATACAAAAACTCAGAACGTTTGGTGCTAGGCACCGGTGGAAAATCTGACAGCGGGCACACACTCTACAAGAGCGGCCTAGTCCAAGCTCGGGAATAGAAAAGATTACTCATAGAGGATAATTTACTCGTATATCATGCCAGAGTTGATAAAAACAAAGACGACATATCCATCTAGTTTTTTCCCTTTAATTATAAATGATAAATAGAATCCAAATTCGTACATTCCTCTATTTTCTCTTTTATTTATTAATGATAAATAGAATCTAGATTCTTCTATTCCTGAGCTTGCACGGGAATGGAAGAATCCAGAGTTAGAACTATATTACTATAAGAGGATAAACAAATACTAATAATATTACTCTACTTTTACAAATACAATTCTAACATAAATACTACTATGGTAGATGGATTAGAGTAGCATAATACATAAACTCAGAATATGGGTCTTTCTGTTTGAGACTTAGTATAACTAGATTTTCTGGCATTTGCAAATACACGGGAATAAAATAACACTTGCGTAACATTTTAGCTTTTTATGTAATTATCATTAACATATAGTGTAGCTGACTATTTGGGTATTCGGATCTTGAATATAACCTGTATCAATTATTCTTATATCAATAATAATATAATAGGTAGACATACAAACTCTCTCTAACTTGACTCTCTCAATTTTGAGATGATAGCAAAGTACGACTAATTAAAAATAAAAAAATAACCTTAAAGCCTAGTCGCCATTATCATTACCGCCACGTCTAACTGACCATCCAAATTCATCTCGGACCTCTCCTAAAGCCCCTGCCGCCATCATAGCCTTCTTTGATGATCTCATATTTGGATTTGAGATCACAGTTGCCTCATAATTCAGACTGAGACTCCTCTGATCCACTCACCAATATGACTTTATCGCCTTCACTTCTTTTTTGACCTGTTGTGGCTCACCTTGACTCACTCTGCTTGCCTCCGACCTGTTCTGTTGCCGAGCTAACTCAGCGATTTTATCCAGCAAGAGTTAACTCAGCTCCTGTCTCTCTTCTTCTTATCCCTTTATTTTCTATATAATAGAAATTGTAGTTAAAAGAAATAAAAAAACGATTCTGCAAAAAAAAAAAAAGTTCTCTTTCTTTCTAGTTTGTTTCTAACAGTGCTCTGATCACTAGTCATCTTTCTAATTGTTTTCTAATGATTGGTATCTAATTTTCTATCCGGTTCTCTAAGTTTTGGCTTCAACTGAAAATAAGTAAGTTCCTGCACCACATGCATCTCCATTTGAGTCTATTATTCTCAAGACTTTTTCTGCTATGACCATCAAACTAAATTGCAGTAATTATATGTTGTGCACCAATTCTTTATGTTGTTTTATTAGTTCTCACAAGAAACTAAAACACCTAACCGATACTCCTCAAGTTGTGCACCAATTCTTTCTGTTGTTCTAAGTTCCGACTTCGACTGCGGTGGGAGAGGGCACGATGTCCGGCTCGGTCAGGATCGGAGTATCCGATCGGCTGAAGCACGGTACCGTACTCTTCCACGCTGGTCATCGGAGGAGCTACACCTGGAGAAGGAGCAGCGACCAACAAGGATCCAGTGGTCAAAAGCAAGCTCGACTTAATATCTTGAATTTAATTCCTGATGATTTATTATTAGTTTTAGCAGAAACTTGTGATATTAATATGGGGGTCACTGACAATGAACACAAGAAAAATCTATCTCACTTAAGAGTTATAGAAGACTGCGGTGGGGAGGAGTCCCCTAGGAGATTGGATTAAGTCCATCTACTATATTGTGGAGAGGGGTGTAGAAGTTGATTTATGAATTATTTATTCTGAAATATCCGTGGGTTGGGTAACCCATCTAAACGTCGTATAATGACGGAGGTGATTCGCACCAATAAACTTGATATAGTTTGCCTTGAAGAAACTAAACTCATAGACCCGAACCACGGGTACTTAAATCTTTGGGCCCAAATTCATTTACTTTTAAAGTTAAAAATTCTAAGGGGGCTTCGGAGGGATCATCATTGGAGTGAGTAACAGATTTATTAGTTTAGATGTCTTTGAAGGTGAATTTTCCCTCTCCGTCAATGTGAAGAAGCTATCTGATGGGTGGATCCAATCAATCACGGCAGTGTATGGTCCTAACGATACACAATTGCAACCTAATTTTTGGGACGAGATTAGGAGTATCAAAAATAAATGGGATAACCTGTGGATCATAGGGGGAGATTTTAACATCACGAGATTCGCCCACGAAAGAAAGGGGATCGATCGTAATTCCCGAGATCGGGCAACTTTTAATCAAGTCAGTGCCCAACTTGGCCTGATCAATCTACCTCTTGACAGCCATCTTTTTACGTGGTCGGATATGGGAGAAGTTCCTAATTTAGAAAGATTAGATAGAGTTCTAGTTTGTAATAAATGGGATAACAAGTTTTCATTAGCAGAACTCAAATCACTTCAGAGGACAACCTCTGACCATGTACCAATCTGTTTAGAGACGAGAGAGGGGATAAAAATGTTGCGAAAATTTAGATTTGAGAAATAGTAGTTGGAGCATATGGAGGTCCACAACCTAATTAAGGAAAGTTGGGCTCAACCGACGTTAGCAATGGATACCACCGGTAACATCTGCATTATGCGACGCCTTAGAAGACTACTATGGAGATGGGAATATAGATATCGACTCCAATCGAGGAAACACAAAGAGGAGATTCTTCGTCAAATGGAGCGGCTAGAAAACCAGGAAGAGGTGAGACAACTAAATATGGAGAAGAAATCCAAACTACTGGAGTTGAGAAGTTCTTTAGAGGAGATATATAGAAAGGAGGAAATAATGTGGAAGCAGAGGGCCCGGTGTAAATGGTTAAAAGAAAGATGCCAACACTGCTTTTTTCCACAAATCTACTTCTATGAAATTTAAAAGCAATAAAATATAATATCTCAAGACGGATAGAGGCGAAATACAAGGCTCACATATTCAGGAACATGCCTACTGTCACTTTAAGCAGTTGCTTGGAAGCAAACACCCATTCAGACTTCAAATGAAAGATGGTGCTTGGGAAGCCACTTCAAACTTAATGGAGCTAGAGAATGAATTTCGAGAAGAGGAAATTAAGAAAGCTGTTTGGGATTTGGGCCCCGACAAGGCACCCGGTCCGGATGGTTTCCCGGTATTCTTCTATAGGACTTTTTGGCAGGAAGTTAAAGAAGATTTAAAGCGGATGCTTGATGAGGTATATACGGGTGAGGCAAGACTTGATAGGATCAATTACTCGTGAATCATTCTGATCCGCAAGAAGAAACAGGCAGACCACATTGGAGATTATAAACCAATTGCTTTATTGAATAGTACTATCAAAATAATCTCCAAACTGTTAGCTAATCGTATTGCAGAAAAACTCCAGCCGATGATAGGAGATTATCAGACTGGTTTTCTAGCAGGAAGAAATATTTTGGAAGGAGTCGCGACCGCATATGAGGTCATCCATTATTGCAGAAAACTTAAGTTGGGGGGTTTCCTACTCAAATTGGATTTTGAAAAAGCCTATGATATGGTTGATTGGGATTGTCTACTAGAGATTCTATGATTGCGTGGATTTGGAGTTAGATGGATCTCCTGGTTTGAAAGTTGGCTTTATTCCGCCAAGACACAGATTATAGTTAATGGAGAAGTAAGGAGATATTATTGAGACGTGGTCTACGCCAGGGTGATCCTCTATCGCCTCTACTCTTTGTTCTAGTAGCGAATGGTTTCAATGTAATGGGTAGAAAGTTGATAAGAGCGGGTTTGCTACACGGCCTTGCCGGGGCCTCATCTATCCCCATCACTAACCTTCAATATGCAGATGATACACTTATATTTGGAGAGGGCAGCATTAAGGAGGCTATATATATCAAAGGGTTGCTATGCTGTTTTCAAGCCTGGTCAGCTCTTCGAATTAACTTCTCTAAAAGTGCTCTTATTAACTTGGGGACAAGAAATCTCTCACACACTCTTATATTAGAGATTCTTGGTTGTGTAGAGGGAGAATTCCCGATCAAATATTTAAGCATCCCCATTAAACCAGGAAAGCTTTCTAAGAAAGATTGGAGCCCGTTACTTGATACATTCGAAAAGAGATCGGAAGGATGGAGAAGTAATTTACTATCCTTGGGTAGGAGGGTGGTGTTACTTAATTCAGTACTAACAACATTACCTCTGTATTATATGTCCTTCTTCCTACTGTCGGGTTGGGTAAGAAAAAGAATAGACAGTATAAGGAAGAATTTCTTGTGGAACGGGACCGCCAATACTAAGAAATATCATTGGATCTCTTGGGATCACATCTGTAGACCAAAAAAGTCGGGAGGACTTGGTGTATTGGACTTAAAACTCTTTAATTTATCTTTAATGGCAAAGTGGTGGTGGTACTTAATCTCTCGACCGCAGGATTCTTTTCAAAAACTGATGACAACAAAGTATTGGCCTAAGGAGACTACCTGGCTCTCAAATTTTCGAAGGTCGTGCTTTACTTCTATATTCTGGAAGGGAGTTATGTTGTCTCGAATTATTGCCTGGCCAAGCGTGGAGTTTAAACTGGGGAATGGAAACAATATAGCATTTTGGCATGATAGGTGGTACTCTAAGATTCTCTTAAAATTATTATTCCCACGAGCTTACCTACTTTCTCAGGAAAAAGAAGTCAGGATAAGTAGGTTGTGGGGCAGAGCTAGGTGGCACCTGAATCTTCGGCAGCCACTGTCTGTCAGTGAAAAACTCCAATGCAGAGAGTTACGATCCCTCCTGAGTGACTTTACACCTAATCAAATGAATGAGGATCAACCTCAATGGAGATGGAGCAAAGATGGGAACTTTTCAGTCAAAAGCACATATAATCATTTTAAGGATAGTGGTATTGTCCAGAATGAATCCACTTGGATTTGGAAGACTGTTTGCCCACCCAAAATTAGGGTGTTTCTCTGGTTGGCGGTTAAAAAAACTCTGCTCACCTGGCCAGCATTACAGAAAAGAGGGTGGAATAGACCAAACATTTGTGTTCTGTGTAATAAGGATGGAGAGTCCACCGAATACCTTCTACTAAATTGTCCTTTTACAAGCAAATTGTGGTTGAACAGTGCCAATAAGTTTAATATTAGTATCAACACAGGGGTATGTACTAGTTTTGAGGACAAATTAGCTGTTAGAGACAAGAAATCACATTTGATTAGAACCCTAGTAGCAGCATTATGCTGGAATGTATGGAGTGAAAGAAATAGCAGAATCTTTAACTCTACTGCACGCCCATTACACTCATGTTTACGTGCGATTATTCATAATACCTTGTTTTGGGCAGATATTTCTTCGGAGGAGGACCGGGTTCAGCTCTCAGGTGGGACATCGGGAGAAGATATCAGCGATAATCCCCCATCTCCGATCCAAACTTGATAGACGGCCTCGGAAATTTTATAGTGATTTTGGGTGGACTTTTTGAAGATCATGAGGAGCTTATGTTGTACTTTTTAGATTTTCTTATTGTCATTTGAACACTTATTTGTATTAATCATCTACTTTCTCCTAACTAGTTTTTACCGTTTTGTATTTTTGCTTTAAATATTTGTAGTTCTATTATCAACTTGTTAATGGAACGCGGAGGGCTTCTACCCGCCGTTTTTGCTCAAAAAAAAAAAGTTCTAAGTCTGATGGTTACAGATTTACAAATAATTGGTGGCAGGTGACTATTGTGTGATAACTTGGGTACTCAACAACAGGGAAGAAAAAGTGAGTGCAACCATTATGTTCTCGAAGGCTGCAAAGGAGAATTTGGATTCGGTGAATAAAATATATATCAAATAGCATAATATATTTCGAACGGAAGATCTGTATAAGAAGTTCTCCTTGAAGAGGATGGTCGCGTACTGGGAGCCGAAAGATACTATTGATGAGTTAGACTTCCACCAACATATCTTGGATTCTAATACATTTTAGCATTATCGTGATGAGCTTGCTGTTATCAAGTTTCTGTCTAGTCTCAATTCCTCCTTAGCCACCTGGGCGTTTGGTTAGATACTTGGTAGTGAGTCCGCCTCGCCTATGTCCATGACTTTAACTTGAGTTCCATGTGTGTCCATTGGTGATGGCCTGTAGTGTTGCTTCTACTAGTGTCAAGAGATGTGCAATGATTGCTGGAGGCCGACACAGAGGCTAAAGACGCAGATGTGAACATGGTTTTGGAGAATCGATAGTCTATAGCTGACATGAGACCATGTCAGTGTGATCATTGCAAAAGGAGCAACCATATTTATGTGCGATAAATTCGCGAAGGCAAAGTAGATCCAAGTTTTTACTATTGAGACAAATACAGCTATTTTCTCTTCAATTCTACTCCGACAAAATATATCTCTTAGTCTGACTATGGGATATTCCTACAGTTCCAGACTTCTCGACACTATTAGCCTGGTCACGCTGCCACTCATGCATCTGCTTTTGGTACATGTGCATTCCTTACTTCGTCTGATAATTCTAGGGTACTAAACTATGGAGGCACGTCAAGGCTTGACAGAAGCCAATCAAAGCTGAATAAAGTTTGGTTAAAACCCCCAAAACCATCAAGGCTCGACAGTGCTACACAAGTCTCTGTGTTGCATCCAGTTAACTAATGCGAAGATGAAGCTCATCAGTTTTTTATTTTTTTTCAAACAAAGACAGGTCAATATTTCTAAAGAAGATAACAAATACAGTGATCAAATTCCTCCCTTTCTGAATCATTACAAAAGCAAAATCGGAATATTGGTGATTAATATAACATATACGATCCAAAAGTAACATTAATCATTCAAATGTCAGTACATATATATACTTACCGAGTAAAATTCATGCTGGGGCCGAGAAAGCACAGGCTTTTCATTATACTTATGCATGAGTGTTTTCTCTGCAGCATTTAAGGGAACATCCTCCAGATTTGCTACACGTCCAAGTATTTTTAGCTTTTCTCGAAAGGGAACAATTTTATCCATGGGAAAGCTTTTAACCGTTTCCACATCATCATCAATTAACCTCTACATACAAACAAACGACAACTGAATCAACAACAACCACATTACATATGATAGCAGAAAAGGTGACAGTTTGACAGGTAAAAACAATGTGGCACAAATGTGATTCTGCTAATTCTATACTTCTACCAAATACAGGAAATAGAAGCTTGCTTCATAAGATGTTAGAGAAAAGAGAGACCAGTTTTCCATAAAAAGAGTATTACAGTTGCATGGAAGGTTTTTTATGGAAAGAGTATGCAAGATATAGAGAGAGTATTAACTATAGTCAAAGATCATATCAATTAAAACAATGGAACTTGTTAAGTAAATGAATCTGACTATGTACTAGTTCAGAAATAGCCGGCTATGCAAATCAGAATTAGGATCACTTCACACTTCTGACCAAGGGATACTCTACACTTCCTACCAAGGGAGCTCATACACCTAAGCATAAAGTAATGCACTGACATACTGTTTACTTGAAAAAGTCCAGATGTGAAATATTGTAACATAGATGTTCCATAGATCTGATATAAATATACTAGAAACAGAAGTGAGGGTCAAAATTCTACCTAACAAGCTAAAGGAAGCTGGTGAGTTACTGGGCAATGAAAGTTGCAATCATAGGTTCAAGGAGTTCAAGAGTGTCGATGAAAATAGGAATTTTCTCCCCATGATCGGGAGGAGGGATTGAGGTTCCCACCGTTACACTCAATGCCAAAAAAAATTAAAACTTAACATAAATGCATGATAGTACTAGTAGTAGCAACAAATAAAGAAATATATCTAAATTCCCATAATTGTAAACTGAAAATTAATCAATATAAACATAGAAACAGCTCCAAATTACAGTATTTACATATTTGTTGAGACAATGCTATTACAAAGCTATGAGAAGGAGAATTTCACCCAAAAAACAGCAGGTTTCATGTGCCTCTCATAGATATAGCAACAAGATTCAAAAAGGAAGTTCCTTTTATTCTCCACTTTGATCCTCGGATGTAAAGCTTTGACTATCAGGTTGGACTTGAAAAATACATATGTATTTGCGGTTTCAAGAATATGTACATCAATTTAACTATTGAACCCACAAATTGTAAATGAACCCAAACACATTTTATCACATCTTTTTTGAAAAATAGCAATTAGGAAACTAAATTAATTTTTGTAATCCACAGTCAATCTTCTATTCTAGAGAAGCCAATCTCAGAAAGGTGCACAGAGGGCACTCCGGCCATAGAGCTAGGGTGGTTACCACTACTTATTGCATTATAAAATAACAGACATGCCACCATTAAAGCAGAAAACTATATGTATTCATGGACATAAACTCTCCTCTTGTTATGAATCATCTCTTTCTCAAAAAAAGAAAATTTTATTAGGAATTAATTCAGATCTTTGAAAGCCAACATAATCCTGATCACCAGCGCAACTGCATCAAATGGGCCAGGATTTTGCAAAATTCGCTAATGTATGTTTTCCATTTATCATAGGCCAAAATTTTTTCAAAGTAGTTTGGCTCTGCTTAAAGTAAATAAGCCAGGAGTTTATAGCAGAACAAGTGTTAAGCTACTTAACAGTTAAAAGGGAATTTGTCAACACTGAAATGTTTCCAAAAAGACATATTGACACATTCTATTATAACATCATGTGCATATCAAATAAACTTACCGTTGTAAAATGATTCACTTCTTCAAGTATTAATTAATGATCATTGTGTTAAGAATAAGATGATAGTGTCAAAAAGTAAATCTTACTGGAAAAAATTGAAGCAAAATTTGATCAGAATTTCAACCAATCTTACTCTAATATTATCAAGAAAATGTGATGGTATTTCCTTTAAGTGGTTCTCTGAGAGCCTGAAATACAACACGAAACTAAATCCTTCCCCGTCTGTCACATTCTGAAACATTGCTGCAGGATATAATGGAACCTGGAAAGAGGGAAAAGAGCACAAGAAAATTGTTGGATTAAAATCTAAATAATAAGGTAGAGATACTGATTTTACATCTGATTAGTACATGAAAGGTAAACAAGCAACTGATGAAACTATTCAAAAAACAACAAAATTCAATCAACTCAGCATAACATGCAACTAAATTAGAAGCATATAAAGATTATGAACAGTGTAATAAGAGCTTCAACTCTATTTATACTCAATTGAGTCAATTCATACCAACAGTATTTGTTTTAACAATAAGCTCTAGAAGGCATTTAGTCTATTCTTCTGCCTCTTATGTTGGAATTAAGATGACATGTTATGATGTCTGTTGATTTTTGCCAGTAGAACATCAATTGGGGATTCTGGATTATGTCAAATTACAGTGACTTCTGCCAAAAACTGCCCCCAAAATTGATGTCAATTACTTACTATGTAAACTACAGTGACTGCTATTTTGGCTGCCCAAAACTCATGTAAATTACTTCGTAAATTACAGTGACTGCTGCCCAAAAGTGATGGGTAGAAAATGTACCTGTACATTAACTATAAGAAGGGGTGGGAGCTTGCTAGATGGATTTACAGTGGGAAGTTCCACAAATCGAGTAATATGATTAATTTTCTGCTGGGACAAGTAAACATCAACACCAAATGGATAATATGCTGCGTGATTTGAAGCAAACTCTTTCTTCTTGTCCCTACAAAACCAGAATAAATGGTATAGTTAGATGAAAAGTTATTCCATATATACTTATTCAAACGTCGAGTTGACGAGGTGATCTGGGATAAATGGCCAGGACCAGAAGAAAATACCTAAAATAATTTTTGGCTCGCACCCTGAATGTACATGGATCAATTTGTGACCAGCAATCACTCATTTTCTTTTCCAGTGGGCAGAATGGAATTTGAGAACCCGCTAAAGGTCGTTCAAGGACACACTTTGAAGCAACTACAAATGGTAAGCAGTAAGCCAATGCATATTAATTGTCAGAAAACTATATAAGTGAATTTTGCTGAAAAGCAAGCTAGCAAACCAAGGTATGGTACATATCAACTCAGGATTATAGATGTTGTATATTATAAAATATTACTTAAAGAAGATTGCTAATCAAATCGCAACATGGAGAGCTAGCCATTTTTCCTCATCTATGTTCGCATATGCACAAACTTTAATGATGTAAAACATGCCATCTTCAATGATTTCATATCTTCTATCCCTATTAACGTGAAAGATAGTTGCCGAAAAAGAAAGTTTGACCTTAATAACATATTAAATTTATGTACACTTAATTATCTATCTAGAATGCAAAATTCAGCATTATGTAGTTAAAAAAATTCTGATGGTTCCAGTACCAAGCTTTACTGGTCACATCATATGCTGATGATTGAAAAGCACTATGTATTTGAGTTTTCTTGCAATTTCTGAACATGGAAATAAAATAGGATCAGATCGTGACAGAAGATTTTCCATATCCAAGGTATCTCCCCAATTTGGCCCAATTGAAGACCAGAGTGTCAGGAAAGAGAATAGACTAAGAGCCATTTGGGATTTAAGAGCAGCTGGACTTTATGGGAAGGAATAATAGAATATATATCAAGGTGAAAAAAAACCTCCTATCAAGTGCTCCAATCATATTTAACCAAAAAAGGATGTAGCAAAAAAAGGTTTTATTCATGTTTAGTTCAGACTTTAAGTCAAAATCTATTTTTCAAAAAAATGGCAAAAATAATCAAAATTTCAAAGGATATGTAGCTAATAGTTCGTATTTAACGTCAAAACATGTTTTACAAGGAGTTAACTAGAATTTGCTATATATATATATATATATATATATATATATATATATATATATATATATATATATATATATATATATATATATATATATATATATATATTACCATCTTTCCTTTTAAATGGAGTTATAAAAGCGAAGAGGTCCCCACCACTGCCTCCTCCTCCTTTTTTCCCTCCGTCCCTCCCTCCCTTCCTCCCTCCTTCTTAATAAATCAGAGTTTTGCTAACCATGGTTGCAATAGGTTATCTCTAACATCAAACTCCACCTACTTCTTTCTACTTCTTCCAGGTAAGCTGAAGTCCAGCACAAGGGGTCAGTTCAGTCAGACAACAAAAATCCAGTGGAATAAGATGCTATCATTGATGTTCTTAGGGAAACAAACTCAGCAGCTACCTGAATTATGATAATGTCCTCTAGACCTTTTGCCACCTGTTATTATTTAGGCAGGTTTTTCTTGTGACCAGCAGCTTCTTGTTGTATTTTGGGAGATCACCCATGTTTTTGGCTTTTATGCTTCACGTTTTTTACTTTCTTGTGTGTACACTCTTTTTAAGTGTTCTGTTCAAGTATTTTCAAAACGCACTCTTGCCTACCATTATTTTCAAAAATATTAGCAAATGAAACAACTTCAACATTAAATACGTTGATGATTTTCTCAAAGAAGCAGGTTGATGATACAAAAGAAAGTTGGCATCACTCACATAGTGCAGGTGAAGTGTGTCCTTCCCCAGACTTCCCATTGAAAGAAAGCTTCAGGGCGGCCTTTTTTGCTGAGTTTGGTGGGCTGGAAGTAAAAGATTTTCTCTTTTCAACTGTGGGAGCAATGGTAGCAATACAGGGCAGGCAATTATTTGGAAGAATGTAACCACAATTGTTAAGTACTCCACCTTCCTCCTTATTCTCATCCATATATAAACTAGATACGTCTTCATGGGTAACAAAATGACTTCGGCTGCTCAAACTTAAACCATTATTTACATTATTCTCCGGAATTCCTATGAACCATTCCCCTGATCCCTGTCCCTTCTGATGCTGATCAATATCACCATGGTTAGCATCTTTGAATGATGAAGCATTGGACATAGATTCACCATCAAAACCATGCAAGGAAGATGTCTCTGTCAACATTTACATGGAAAGCAAAATGGAAGACCAATAAGAAAATTGGTTATTTTATTAAAAACATTTTCTAAAGAGAAAAAATGCTTACTAAAGCTGAAAAATGAGGAAAATACCCAGATTACCTTCTTGAACACTATGGAAATCATCCTCAGAGTCTGACTCCTCCATTCCAACTGTTTCAACCCATGCTTCCTCAACGCTTCCTGATAGGATAGTGCAAAGAGGAATATGGAAAAAGATTCAACATCAAAATGCTAATATTGTATTAATTAATCATGTTTTTTCAACTGAAAACAATCATTATATTAATAATATTTATTTATGAGTTACAATAAAGAAAACTACAAGGCTATATCAAGGACCATATTTGTTAACATATCTGAATCATTAGGTGATGATTGCAATGAGGTTCTACTATCAGTTTGAATACTTGGTTTCGTATATGATCAAGACAAAGAGAGATGCTTGATCCATGCATTCTCTATACAATATTAGAGAAACATCACGTTCCAATTTCGTGGAAGAAACTATAGCTACCTTCATTCAGTAGCAAAATACAAACATCAACACTTTTTTACTTAAGGTCACCAGTCACCTATAATATCATAATAGTCCCAAATACAACAACAACAACAACTAAATCTTTTATTCTAAGTATTTGGGATAGGCTACATGAACCAAAAGAGAATCACGTAGGTTCAGTCACATGGATGATACCTCTCAACTCATACTTATTGGCAATAAGTTTTCATTTATGCTTCTAGTATCCAAATCTTTTCGTATCACATCCATCCATATTTTCTTCGGTCATCATTTCGCTCTTTTAACTTGTCCTACATTATTAATAAGCTCCACTTATCAAACTGGAATAGTCCCAAATATTCAATCAAATATAGACCAAGTGGGTAAAATTATTTACTCAATCTCCTAATAATTTTTCACCAAAAAATATAGTTAAAGCTAACATCCATATCCCTCAAGTAAGTTTTTTTTCCCTCCCCAAAAGAACAACTTTGAATTATTAGAACATAAAACAACAACTATCAGCATTTAATATAACTTTAGAGTTGAATTGGAGAGGTAATCTACTCTCATTAGGTGGAAGAGTTGTCATACTTAATGCGGTATTATCCACACTACCGCTGAATTACATGTCCTTCTTCCTATTACCTTATTGAATTAGGAACAAAATAAATAAGATTAGAAGGAGATTTCTGTGGAGTGGCACTTCTGACTCCAACAAATACCATCTAGTATCGTGGGGACAGGTATGCAAACCCAAGAAGGCAGGGGACCTGGGAGTTCTGGACCTTAGAATCTTCAATTTGTCCTTAATGGCAAAGTGGTGGTGGCACCTGTTATCACGCTCCCAGAAAACCTTTCAAAAGCTTGTGAATTTGAAATATTGTTCTAGAAGCGACTCATGGCACACGGCATGACGAAACTCATACACTTATTCTAGATTCTGGAAAGGGTTATTGAGAACCAAACATATAATTTGGCCAAATTTGGAATACAAACTAGGCAATGGCCAAACAACTGCATTCTGGCATGATCGTTGATGTACACAGGTACCTCTTAAGATCTTATTTCCCGTGGTCTTTGAACTATCATTAAACAAGGATGCACTGGTCTATTCTCGATGGAGGAGGATGAGGTGGCGACTGAATCTATCTCAACACTTATCGATAATAGAGAAAATACAAATCCGGGATCTGAGATTTATCTTAAGAACAATTACCCCTTCTGATTTATTAGAGGATATACCGATCTGGAAATGAAACAAAAATGAAGAGTTCTCAGTGAGCTCTATATACCATCACTTTATTGACAGTGGAGTGATCTCTAAAGACACATACTGGGTCTGGAAAATTAAATGCCCACTTAAAGTCAGGGTCTTCCTCTGGTTAGTCCACAAGAATGCTATTCTCACATGGCCGGCACTTCAAGCAAGGGGATGGTCTGGCCCGACTTTTGTGTTTTGTGCAGTAAAGATGAGGAGTCTACCAACCATATAATGTTGAATTGTATTACACTAGAGACCTTGGGTTTTATGTGCGAAAAAACTAGGAATTAACATCAATATGGGGGATGATAGCAAAATCTGGAATAGATTATATTATAATGATCGGGTTTCTTGCCGGTCCAGGTCACTAGCTGCCGCAATCTGCTAGAATGTTTGGTTGGAAAGAAATAATAGAATTTTTAATTCTACTGCTTATTCCATTCATATCTGCACATGGCTAATTTTGCAGGACTTCATTCTTTAGACAGATATACCTTCAGAGGAGGAGCGTATCCAGAACTCGGGAAAATCATCAGGGATGACTCAGACTCCCTACAAGACTAGCAGCATTCCAGCGAGTTTTGGAGTGAGAGTATAGTCATTACCATGCTTGAAGACTGACTTGGGGATGCCTTTCCTTTTTTTTGTATTTTTTTCTTTTATTTTGTGTAAAAATCAATGTAATATGAGAATCATCTGTATGGGTGATAAACCTCTATATCTATGTAATTCTATTATTATCTTGCTAATAGAACGGGGAGGGATTCCACCCGCTATTTTGCTTTATATATATATATATATATATATATATATATATATATATATAGTAAACGGAAAATTCACTAGTGGTAAAGGGAGTTCTTTCACCGGCGCTTAGGTGACCCAATAAAATTATTACATGTAGCACCACTCAAAAAACGATTAAGAGAATTTATTTATTTGTTATCTTGAATGACGCCACGTGTAATAATTTTATTAGGCCACTTAAGTACCGGTGAAGGAACTCCCTTCACTGCCGGTGTATTTTCCGTTTCCTCATATATATACTTTCCTCATATATATATATATATATATATATATATATATATATATATATATATATATATATATATATATAGCTTTAGAGTTGTAGGGAAGCAAAAGACACTTTAATATATATATATATATATATATATATATATATATATATATATATATATATATATATATATATATATATATATATATATATATAGCTTTAGAGTTATAGGGAAGCAAAAGACACTTTAATATAGTCCCAAAGCAACCCACAGGTCCAAGTCTCACAGGACGCCGAAGGACTCAAACTTAGTTGCACGTGGAATGGACTTTAATATGTTCAATTGACAGTCTCAGACTTTAAGAATTACAACCATCAGTTAAAATTTTCAACTTTACACCAAGGTACATTCTATAAACCCTAACATTGATCCCTCCGCTTAATGAACAATCTAAATTAAAAAATAAATAAATCTAAATTTGGATTTACAGTTACATCTAGCGAAAGCAAGAAACAGGTTCAAGATCAAGAAACTCCGACTAAAATAATCCCAATGCAGCGACCAAAAGGCGTACCTTTTCCGAAAGCAAGCCGATCGCGTCCATCCCCAACCAAGTCTATCGCGTCAATCGCCATCTTCTTCGACGACGCCCGCCGCTTCAACCTCCGCTTCCTTTTCTTCCCGCCTTCGCCCGAGCTCCTGTGGCGGCCGCCGACGCAGCTCTCCGGCCTCGAGACGCACGACCCCATCGAAGTCCGAAATTGGGCTAAAAACAAAAACAAAACAAAACAAAACAGAGATTGTCCTCAAATTTGATTTGGTGTTTGGTTTGCTTCTGTTTTCTTTGGCGTGAGGTATCAGTCGTCCTTGTAAAGGCAACAGCTGCTGACGTTAACGCCCAAACTCTTCTTTAAATATAAAATCTGAGGGGGCGGAGCGAGCAGGGCTGGCGAGGGCCGGCCGGACACGTGGCATCTGCCCGCACGGCCGCCACGGATTCGGAGTGTGGTCCCGCTCCCTCTTTATCAGAGGGAGTGGGAGTTTGTTTTATAATTTGTTCTCTTTTCCTCTAAGGAAGTTCTAAAAATAAATAAATAAATAAATTTTGGGAAATTTTGTTTACTCACGTCAATTTAATTTTACGCCCATATTACTCTTTACACCAACCTTCAATTTTGAAACATTAGCAATTTACTTTTTACGCCCAAAAAATTTACTCAAATTTAACCCTCATTCTCTCTCTCTCTTCTAATTTCGTTTGACTTTATTCATTTGTTTCAACCAGATATTAATATCCAAGCAATATAGTAATTGGGTATTAATATCCGATTAGAAATTAATTTGGTCGAGTAAAATATAGTGATCGAGTATTAATATCCGGCCAGAAATTAATTTGGTCAGGTATTAATACTCAACTAGCAATGACCATCTCACTCCAACAAACGAAAAATTAGTACCAATAAATTGCAAATAAAAACAAATTAAAAACTAAAAATAATTTTAAATTGTACCTTAGATTTATCCTCCGACACACCAATTGTACTTTGGATTTTTTTATTTACTTCAAAAATTCAAACTTTAAACCTTAATTTCGTTTGTGACAGTAAATTTGAAAAATTTAAAATTCTTCCTAACTTTTTAAAAAATGCGAATATAAACATTTTAGAGACTCAGAAAATCGATGAGTTCGTGGGAGATGTTTTTTTTTTAAATATTTAAATAGCACAAAAAAATTATTTTTTTGGATTTTAGAGAGAGAATAGAAGAGGAAGATCATAGTATTATAAATTTTTAAAAAGTTTTAGAGATTTGGGATTTAAAAAGATAACTTAATTAAAAAAATACAATGGCAAACTTGTAATTATTTGCAAGTTTTAAATCTGTGCATGAAGAGTAAATTTTCGTGCATGAATAGAACTTTCTGTAAATTTTCCTTACTGAGCACCCAATTTCTTCCCATTTTAACCTCCTCATAGACATGTTCCTCATTTCCCGTCTCTTAGTTAGTTAGATCCCTCGATTGGCCTCTTGCCCTTTCGTCCTCTCCCCCAAGGCTTTCCATACTTCCTTTTATGGATTTGAGTTTACCAGCACAATTTTTTTTTTTTTGGATTTGAATGCATAGAAAAATATTTTCAAATGGATTGGAAGTGTAGAAGAATAAAGGGGTGAGGGTAAATATGTCAAAATAAAAAATAATAAACTTGTAATTATTTTAAAGTTAAGAAATTGTACTTTCAAAGTCGAGTTGTGTGCTCATTTAGACTTTCCCTTTTCTCCATCTGTTTCTAAGCCTCTAATGGAATCAACTAGACTAATTGGTTCATTGAAAGTGGACTGAAAAATTATTTTTAAAAGTAAAAATAGAAAAAGTAAACTTTCTATCATTTATATATTTTATGGATTGATTCATAGAAAATAATATTTATAAAAAATTACTCTATTTACTATTTGGCATGAAATTGTACGATGGATTCAGTGTTTTTTGCATCCAAAAGTAGAGGGGAAAAAAACATTTTTCTCTATTTTTTTAAAATTATCTTTTACACATGAGAAGATGATAGAGTCATCTCTCTCAGTTGGTCAACAAACCTATCGTATATTAGTTGATCAATCCCTCTATTGGTCATCAATCCACTATACTATGACTTGTACTCCTCTGTTGGTCGATTATTCCACTATTAATCATATGTCTAAAGTGTGATTGATCGATCGATCTCCCTCTATCGGTCGACCAATCCATTATAATGTAACTCTAAATGTTTTGGGTTAGTCGATCAATATAGAATTAGTTTGGTTGTTTTCATAATTGGCGGATCAATTCAAAGTTCAACTTCTTAATTAATCATGGGTTGATCGGTTAACATGGGGTTAATCAATCAATCTATTTATTACTCAGACCAATCTACATAGTTTTTTTGTACTTTTTAATATTTCATTAATCTATTTGATAAACGAATTTCCTGTACCAATCAAATAACTGTTTGTTCTCTTGAGCAGTTAAGCTCACTAGAGTGACCACCTCCATTTTTTCATATACCCATTTCTATAACCACTTTTCATAAAATAATCAATGAAAAATAGAAAGAGTTTTAAAGAACCACTTTACATAAAATAATCAATTCATGAACCAATTAAAAAAAATAAGAAAATTAGAAAGTTATCGGGTCCCACTAATCTACTTTCAATTTTTCCAATTCTATGAACTAATTAGTTCAAAAGTCTGCATCGAAACAAATCTCCTTCCTCGGGACCGGCTCGCATACCTGCTTTGTTTTTCAGTGAAAAAAAATGACTTGTTTGTCTCACCGTTCGTTAGATTCCAATCTCCTAATTGCGTAGGTAGTATATACCGACAGAGTTCTCCTGTCCAATGTCGGGTCAACTCGGAAAGAGAAAAGAAGATCGATCGAGATAGGACTGGTGTTCAGCTCAGATAGTGGGATGTGTAAGAAGTAAGAAGCAGAGCGTTTTATTTAAACCGAAGGGGAAAAAATTGGTTTTAGAAATACCTATGACCTTCTTTGGAAAAAGAAAATGAAGAAATAACCCATAAAATAATAATTATTTTCACCGTCACAGGATGAGAGAGGTTCAAATTTAGAAGTGATTGCCTAAAAAGCTTGAAAAATGTATCATGAATTGCATAAATACAAGTAAAATTGTCATGTTTTAAAGTAAATCCGAGGATATGGATAATTAAAATTAAAACTATCATTAGCAAAATGAGAATATTAATTTTCATTAGCTTATTTCTCGACATATATCTATACATGTTAACTCGGATATATTATCACATGAGCCAAAGAAAAATACCACCACTATAGAATATATATATCACTAACAAAAATTATAACCATGTGGCTCACGTCTATGCATCTTTTCTTATACTGAATGAAAAAATAATTTCATGATTACTTTTTTGACAAATATAAAAATTACGCAAATAATAATATTGTTAACCATAAAATCCAACATTAACAAATACCATATTGTAATGATACTTATGTCTTAAATAATAAGAATAAATATGTATAGTTTATGAAATCATCTTGCTAGAATACCATCTATCCTACTTTCATTGGATCCAAACAAATTAACCCAATTACACTAATTACATACATTATTATAGATTTAATATGAAACTCAATAACCTAATGCAATAGCTTAAGTTAAATAGTTTTACAAATAGAACCTTTTTTAAATTTCTAATTATAAATAAATTCAAAATCTTTTATACATATCTTTTTTTTTTTTAATTTCTCCTTCAAAATTTGGATACGTTTGAATTTCAAGAATATATAGGACTTTAAGGAGAGAGAAAAAGGCAAAGTTGGAATTAAAGAAAATGAGTGCAAATTTGCTTAAAAGAGGATGATAATATTTTACTGTTGACTAACCTACTAACCGTTTAGGCGAAAGTCTAGAGGACTAAGTGAGAGTTTCAAACTCCATAATTAATAAGTTTTAATACTCTCAGATTATAATAGGTCTGAGTGTAATTAACTCAATAAATAAAATGCAAAATTTTGGTTTAGACATACATGCGTACATGGTAGAACACGATATAGGGCTAGCTATCGTACCGGCTAGACCAAATATTAAGTCAGGTTTCAAACTATCCGAACAACTTTGTCTTATAGAAAATCCGAATTATTAACCTACCTCGAAATATCATTATAGAAAAGTAACAGTGTTTTTAAGTTATTTTATTCTTTTTTATTTTATCATAATTCTTGCTTAATAAGATTAAGATAATCAATAACTCAATTTAATTAATTTATTTGCGTTTGATTGAGAAAGATTTTGTATTATTCATGGCTCGGGTCCGGATTTTCATCGCACATGGGCCGCCCATTTAGAGGGGAAATTCTAAAGGGGCACAAGTTTTTTCCTAGTGAGCCCAGTTTCATTTGAGTAAATGGGAGAATTTCTTAGTGAGCACAATTTTATTTCCAAAATACCCTTCAGGTATATTTCATCACCCTCTTCTCTCTTCGTTCATCTCCACAACGCCTCAAAAATTTCTCCTTCAAGAGCTTCGCCGCCGAAGTCCCGTTCTTCTTCCTCTTCTCTCTTCCGGTCCCCCCTCACTTTCCCTTATTTCCTCATCTCCCTCTTCTCTCCTCACTTCCTCTCCACACCGCTTCAAAACCCTTTTCTTCGAAAGCTCTGCCTCAGT
Source organism: Dracaena cambodiana (assembly GCA_036321105.1). Taxonomy (NCBI): domain Eukaryota; kingdom Viridiplantae; phylum Streptophyta; class Magnoliopsida; order Asparagales; family Asparagaceae; genus Dracaena; species Dracaena cambodiana. The sequence continues at coordinate 59,048,447 of JAYEPQ010000005.1, read as the reverse complement.
CATCTACTCCAAACCTGCCGCCGCCGCCGCCGAAGTCTCCGCCGCCGAGCCACACCCCGCCGTCGAAGCCTCCGCCGCCGATCCACACCCCCGCCGCCGAAGTCTCCACTGTAAGTCTCATTTTCTCTTGATCTCAAATTTCTCGGCTCCACTGTAAGTCTCCTTTAATTTAATTTTAATTTTGTTTTATTTAGTTTATTCTTGTTTGGTCTGTGACTGCCCTGAAAAATGAGAAGTTTTTGTTTGGTCTGATAATATTTAAGAATCGGAAAATTCTAAACGAGTACATTTATTTGTTAATTTTGATTTTTAACATTTAGATTATAATTATGAAGAAAATATAATATTGTAATTGTAGTTGTAAAATATGCAAAAATTTAGTTATTTTTCTAATTATAGATGTTAATATTAAAATTTATTAGTTAATTTAGAAGGTATTGCCCTAATAGTTGATTAAGTTATAAAGGACGGTTTCAGTGTCTTTAAATTTTAATATTACACTATCTTGTGGTTAAAAAATAAATAGATAAAATATGATATTTGTCCCATATAGTACCCAGTTTATCTGATGCTTATTTTTTTCCCTTCATTAATATTGCAGAGATATACACGCATAGAAGCAATAATCGATCCATTACTTGCGCAAGGGGATAAGGCATTCAAGAAGCGATCTGGGTTGTTATTTATTACACTTGCGAAAATCAAAGCCGTGCTAACTGGTTGCACTCAGCCAGAAGAACCACCAGAAGAGCAAGCGAAGGAACCAAGACAAGATCAATCCACTCCTAATGCACCCGATACGGCAATTATGACTCGAACCAGAAGCAGACGTCAACCCCCGAGGAAGACAAGGAGACAGTGATCATTTTGATGAATTTGTAGAATTTATGGTTTTTGTTTGTAATGAACCCTATTGGTCGCTTTTTGTTCGTTTAATATAAACACTACGTTTGTATTTGATCTTATTTCTTTACATTGTTTAAAATCTTGTTTGTTTTATACGTAGGGAACCTTGTTTATAATCTTCACTATTTCATTGTATTAGTAATTGTATCGTTATTTCATTGTTTAGTTGTATCCATGTATCACGATATCATTATATCGGTGTATAATGAGTATCATTGTATTTGTTTATCAACAGTATCATTGTATTTGTGTATCTGGACTATCATTATGTGTCGGTGTATCATTGTATCGCAATAAACGATATATCAGTGTATCAATGGATTGGTGTATCATTGTGTCGGTGTATAATTGTATGTTTTTTGCTTCCTTCCCTATATTTCGATAGTAATGTATAATTAGTTGTATTTATAAGTCATTATCGTGACGTTACATTGGGTAAACTAATGATTTATCAATTTATTACATTAATAGAATGGGTGAGGCAGCGGCGGGGTATCAGATCAGGTTATGCCCATGTCCGGACTGTTAGTCCGAACGGGGGGCGCCGTTCAGACTGACAGTCCAAACAAGCTTGCTCCGTTCGGACTGTCAGTCCGAATAGGAGGAGTCTGTTCGGACTGACAGTCCGAACAAATCTCCGCTGTTCAGACTGTCAGTCCGAACAGGGCCCCCATGTTCGGACTCTCAGTCCGAACGGAGCGGGAGCCTGGAGGAAGTGGAGAAGGAGGAAGGGCAAAATGGAAATTTTTTTTTAAGGATAAACTTGATATACATGGGAGTTATTAACTGGGCTCACTAGGAAAAAAGTTGTGCCCCTTTAGAAGTTCCCCATTTAGAGCCAGCCCATACCCGAAAACGAACCCCCGAGTTCTCGCGCAAGGGGACAACATTTTGTAACAAATTTCTCAGTTTAGGGGAACTTCTAAAGGGGCACAACTTTTTTCCTAGTGAGCCCAGTGAAAACTTCTAATATATAACAACTCTGCCATCCAAAAAAAATCTCCATCTTACCCTTCTTCCCTCTCCCGCTTCCTCCATCCCTCTCGTGCGCAACAGGTTTTTTTTTTTTTTTTTTTTAAAAAAGCTAAAACCCATTTCAATCTTCAATCTCTTTATAACATTTTGTTAATTAGAAATTTTAAAGGTGATTATTTTCTTTGTTTTGTGTATTTTCATTAGAAATCTAAACAAAAGAGAATTTTTGGAGTTGTGTCGAACGAGACGTCAATGGAGAATACAACGATGTCGTTGGTTTCATTCGACGATCAAAACACTCTTAAGGTTTGATTCCATCTTTTTTGTATAAAATTATTCCAAATATAATTTTAGATTTTGATATTCATTGAGTAGAATGAAATTAGGGTTTTAGAAATCAGTTTTCTGGTCGATGCGGTGCGAGAACCCGGGGGTTGACGTCGCGGTGCGGACTGACAGTCCGCCCAAAATAACACTGGCCGGACTTAGAGTCCGGACAAAAAGAATTTGTCCGGACTGAAAGTCCGGACAAATTCTTTTTGTCTAGACTCTAAGTCCGGACAGATTCATTTTGTCCAGACTATAAGTCCGGACAAAAGGAATTTGCCCGGACTGAAAGTCTGGACAAATTCTTTTTGTCCGGACTCTAAGTCCGGACAGAGTAGTTTTAAAGAGGGTTTTTTCCCCTCAAGAGTGTTATCAATTATTAATTATTAATATTGTTAAATTATTGGAACACAGGGTTATGTTTCGACGCAGAGTATGCGAGTCGATAATGAATTAGTTGTCGATTATGGTTTGGACTTCACAACAAATCAGGTATGATAATATGTTGAGAACCTGGTCATATTGAAATTAGAATATTTCCATTAAAAAATTGTTTTCTGTCTATTATGACTATAGATTTTTACAAATCGAGACGAACTTTGCCGGTGGGTGCGCGATATTGGAAAGAAATCAGGATTTGTCATCATGGTTTCAAAATCTGATACTGGAGGTCAATTGAATAAGGGGAGAATATAGTTTGGATATGAACGGGGTGGACAACCAAGATTCAAGAAATTAAAGAATGATGAAGGCCACATGGGCAGTAAAAAATGTGGATGTCCTTTTCGATTAAAGGGTCAACAGATATCAATAGGGGGCCCCGAATATAACCTCACGGTTTTATCCGGTGTGCATAATCATCCAGCAGCAGATTATTTCGAAGGTCATTCGTATGCGGGAAGATTGTCTGAAACCGAGACAAATGTTGTGATCGAAATGTCGAAGTGTCACGTAAAACTGAAAGATATACTGACAGCATTGAAGCAAAAGGATCCAAAGAATGTTTCGACAATGAAAACAATATATAATGCACGACACAAGTTCAGAGTCAATGAACAAGGCGGTCGAACGCAGATGCAACAGTTGTTACTAAAAATTTCTGAATTCAAGTATATCGAATGGCATCGAAGCAATGATCAAACAGAATCAGTAACGGATCTTTTCTGGGCTCATCCTGTTGGCGTCGATCTTCTCCGAGCATTTCCAGGTGTTATTATCATGGATTTTACCTATAAAACAAACAGGTACAAATATCCTTTACTAGAGATGATTGGAGTAACCTCAACGAATATGTCATTTTGAATTGCTTTTGCCTTTCTTGAAAAAGAAAGGGAAACTAATTATTCCTGGGCACTTGACAAGTTGCGTGGACTGTTTCTGAACGATGTATATCCAAGTGTCATTGTTACAGATAGAGATCTATCGCTTGTTAATGCAGTTAAGCTGATATTCCCGGCTAGCCGGCATCTTCTTTGTAAATGACATATAAATAAGAATGTCTTGACAAACTGCAAGAAATTGCTAGAAAAACAGAGTGATTGGGAGAAATTTTTTTTAATGTGGAAGCTGATAATGCTATCTAATTCTCTAGACGAGTACAATGCAAATCTAAGCAATCTAACAAACGATTTCCAAGCAAAACCTGAAGCAGTTGACTACATTCTTAAAACTTGGTTAAATCCACACAAGGAGAAGTTCGTGGCTTATTGGACAAATATGTGTCAACATCGGGACAACGTAACTAGCAACCGAGCAGAAAGTGCCCACGCAAAATTGAAGAGACAATTGCGAACTAGTCAAGGCGATTTTGAAAAGTGTTGGAGTAATATACATACATTACTTGAACTTCAATATACAGAGATTAAGGCATCTTTTCAAAAAAGTTTTACTATCGTTAAACGATGTTTTATGCTGGCAGAATTTAAGGAATTACGGGGCACAGTATCAATCCATGCATTGAATTTGATCTTAGCCGAAGTAAAGAGAACTGAGTCTGTAGGCGTCAACCCTGCTGAATGTGGTTGCATCATTCGACAAACTCACAACTTGCCATGTGCTCATGAGATTGCAATATACAAAAAAGACAACCGACCAATTCCCTTGGATTGCATTGACCAACATTGGCGGAAGCTTGATATGGCCGCGAGTAAAGCATTGGTTGTTGAAGGTGTCGGGTATCAGAAAGATATTGAGGTTTTTATTCATAACTTTATTAAGTGTGATAATGAAGAACATACTCGAAGATTGAGGAAATTAAGGAAAATATCTAATCCAGTTAGTTCTTCATTGGTGGATCCTGTGTCCAAGGTGAAAGGACATATAGTTGGCCGCAAAAGGAAACTTGATATTTCGACACGAAGGGATCCGTGTGCGTTTGAGCTAATAGCCTCCGGCTCTGATAGTGCTTCCCCAAAAATGAAGGCATTGATTCCCCGCAGCGACCGTAGACCTTATAAGTTAATTCCAAGAAGGCCGCATATGACCAAGGTTCGCTATTATATATAACTACTTTTTCCTATATTTCACTTGAATTTATTATATTTATAAGTTTTTGTTCCATACAGAACTCGAAAATTGTTGCCAAGAAGGCGCCCCCTGATTTGCCTGCAGACCATGCGGAACAACTCCAGTCGGCTCCCACTCTTGCAGAACCTGTTCAATTCTTATCAGACACGGATCCTGTTGGTAGTATAACCGGAATGTCCGTTCCAGAACTGGAGTTAAAACCTTGTCCCAAGCCCGATTTGAAGTACGAAAACTCATTGCCTGGATTTATGTTGCCATATATACTAGATGTTCGCGATGTCAATGCCGACGGAAATTGTGGTTTTAGGGTTATCGCACAGAGCCTTGGTATGGGGGAAGATCAGTGGATGCAAATCAGAAGAGATTTGTTGGTTGAACTTGATACAAATTACGTCTCCTACATTCTATTATTTGGGAGTATTGATCGGATTGTTGAGCTTCGAAAAGCACTGAATTATTTTCGGGAGTTTCCAAAGGCCGACTATTGGATGACGATGCCGGACATGGGACATATTGTTGCTTCACGTTACAATATAGTGGTTTTCTTCATATCCAACGCGCAATGCCTTACTTTTTTGCCACTCAGAACTCCCCCTCCTCCCGCAAATATCCAACGCAAAGAAGTGATCATGGCATTCGTTGCGGACTGTCACTTTGTACATGTAAGCACAATTTATCGTCTTAAAAATTAGTTTGATTTAACTAATAATATGCTTATATATGTTTATAATATCTTTACTATTAGGTGTCATTAAAAGAACTTCATCCCATCCCTCAAATTGCATTGAATTGGCACCGACACCGTGATCCCATTGCACAAGGATGGGAGGTACCGTACTTACAACGGATTGAACAGTTCAAGGGGATTGTACCATCTTCGGTTGCTACACAAGATGTTATTGAGTTGTAATGTAGTTTGAGTATTCGCAGACGAACGTATTTTTGGTTTTATTTTGTTGTATATAAGTTGTGACCAATAACATGTATATCTATTGTATAATCGGTTGTGTTGGTCTTATCCGCAACTATATCAGTTCGATCAAAACACTATCAGCGTGAGATGTATCGGTGTATCAGTGTGTTAGTGAATTATTGTATCATTGTTGCGAAATTCACTATATTTTGTGAAATATTGTATAATTAGTTGTATTTATAGTCATTAAAGTGGCGTTACATTGGGTCAACTAATGATTTATCACTTTATTATAAAAATATAATGGGTAAGACAGCGGCGGAGTATTAGACAGGTTATGCCCCTGTCCGGACTGTCAGTCCGAACAGAGGGCCGCTGTTCGGACTGACAGTCTGAACGAACTGCATCCGTTCGGACTGTCAGTCCAAACGGATATCGGTTGTTCGGACTGACAGTCCGAGCAGCCGATTATAGTTTGGACTTACAGTCCGAACTATAATCGGCTGTTCGGACTGTCAGTCCGAACAGCCGTGATCAGTTCGGACTGACAGTCCGAACGAATCCCACTTGTTCGGACTGTCAGTCCGAACAGTGGCCTCGACCTCGGCCACTGCCTCGACCTCGGCCACTGCCTCATCCAGTCTATTAAACTACGTTAATTGATTTATTATTAGTTAACCGAAATTAACGTCAGTTTAAGGACTTTTATTAGTAAGTATTTATACATTATTATCGAAATATAGGGAAGGAAGTAGGAAAACATACAATTAAACACCCACACACTGATACACCAACCCATTGATACACTGATACATCGTTTACTGCGATACAATGAAACACCGACACACAATGATACTCCAGATACAAAAATATAATGATACTGCTGATACACAAATACACTGATACTCATGATATACCGATATAATGATACAATGAAACATGGATACTCCGATACAATGAAACAACGACACAATTACTGATACAATGAAATAGTGTTTATATTAAACGAACAAAAGCGACCAAAATAGTTCATTACAAAGAGAAACCATAATTTCAACGGAACTCAAAATGTTTGGAAAAATAAGCATACACCGGCCACTTCAAGTTATATACATCATCCATATCAATGCATAACTCACACAATGATCACTGTCTCCTTGTCTTTCTGGGGGGTTGACGTCTACTTCTGGTTCGAGTCATAATTGCCGTATCGGGTGCATTAGGAGTGGACTGATCTGGTGTTGGTTCCTTTGCTTGCTCTTCTGGTGGTTCTTCTGGCTGAGTGCAACCAGTTAGCATGGCTTTGATCTTCGCAAGTGCAGTAAATAACAACCCAGATCGCTTCTTGAATGCCTTATCCCCTTGCGCAAGTAATGGATCGATTATTGCTTCTATGCGTGTATATTTCTGTTATAGTAATGGAGGCATAAAAATAAGCATCAGATAAACTGGTTCACCGTATGGAACATAAAATTATGAAGATATATGGTTATTACCTCATCATCGACATTTGCCCGGGTTGATTGACTTCCTTCCTCTGCTGGGGGTTCATCTGGTGCTCTCCAAGAAAGCGCTGTGAAACTTTAGAGAACCAAGAAATATAATCTGACGTGCAATCAGATGGGTAGTCAGCAATAGACCCACGGTGCTCCAGATACAATACGTGATCATACCAATTTATCCACATCTCCTCAATGTGCGTGTACTTTACCACATAGCTATTGGCTGTTATACCTCGTGCTTCACATAACGCTGAGAATGGTGGAGGTGGAACATACTGTTGACGACCAAACTGCCTTAGTACACGCACCGGATGGTACGGCTCAATCACGCTGAAAATCTTCAACGTATCCATAAAAAATGTAATTTCTTTGAACGGATATTTCTCTCTATAATTTCGATATTGATCCCAATCAACCTGCATGTACGTTGGATACAAAGAAGTACATTAGTTACCAATACATAACTTGCAAACTAAATAAGTATATAAAAAGGGGAAAATATTACCTGGTTGCCTCTGAGTTTATCTAGACTTGACCGAATAGACTGCACATGTGATTGGGAGATATTGTGATCCCGTCTGCTCAACCAGCGACAAGCAAGTGGTTCACCGTCGGTAAAAGATAGGTTCGAGACCGGCATAAAACTTGGGAAATGAGCAAAAATCCAAGCCTGTAGTAGTGTCAGATACCTCGCAATCTGAGCAACGTTAGCTCGGGAAGCAAGCCCAAGCTGCCTATATAACCATGCAAGAGCACCAGCACCCCATGCGAACGTATGAACATCTTCGAGATCATGCAGCAATGGTAAGTAATCAATAGAAACTCTCGTACAGCTCTTGTCCGCGAAAAACGTGCAACCAAGAAGATACAGTAAATAAGCCCTTGCAACACACCGAATCCTATGTTCGGTGTCAGTATCCACAACCCCGCAAAATTTTTCTCTTAACCAATCCAGTCGAACCGATGCACCGCCTTTCGTATTGAGCTCATTCCACGCTTCATCATAACTGACGCCCAAGGAATGAGTAATTGTATCAGCAGCTTCACGTAAAACTGCTGATACTTGTTGGCAGATGGATTTTCCAACAACAGGTAAGTCAAGCAAGCAGAAAATATCATCCAACGTGATCGTCATCTCACCAAATGGCATATGAAATGTGTTTGTTTCATGATGCCATCTCTCAACAAATGCACTAACCTCAACAACGCTAATGTACTGGTAGGAGCATTTCACCAATGGATACAATGAAGACCCACGTACTAATTCCATGAATCGGATGTTTGGCTCAGGTGTCAACAATGACCATGCACTTATTTTTCTCCAGTGACTAATACATCGAAGTGGATCTCGTTCCTGTATATATACTATAGTCTTAACATATGCACACACACAATAGAGTAGTTTATGATTTATAACGGGAAATAATTACCTCATCTTTTAAAACGAAGAAAGCAACGTGCGTCTTGAAACTCTTCAGTACTGATAAATCAACTGGACCTCGGTAATTTGACTCATGAAGATCATCTTGAGAGCCTCCTGCATCAGTATTCCCTTCTTCTAGTCTTGCGCTATCATATCTGATCAAATTCGGAGTTTCTATATTTAATTCAGTATCTACGCCCACTTCAATTTCTCTCTCTCGTATCGGGCGATGGATTTGTGGTCGAGATACTGCTTTCTTCCTCCTTAACGAGGCAGTTGGTCGAACGCGAGAAGATTCAGCCGGATCCATCTACGTAATTCAAATATATTTCATTTATAGAAACTTTTTATCAAAACAATAAATTTTCTATGTGCAAATAACTAGTAATAAAGTATAATTTGCTACAAATATCATATTTTATCTATTTATTTTAAACTTCTAAATTAATTAATAAATTTTAATATTAACATCTATAATTAGAAAATAACTAAATTTTTGCATATTATACAACTACGATTACAATATTATATTTTCTTCATAATTATAATCTAAATATTAAAAATCAAAATTAACAAAAAAAATGTACTCGTTTAGAATTTCCCGATTGTAAATTATTATCAAATCAAACAAGAAGTTTTCAGTTTTCAGGACAGTCACAGAGCAAATAAGAATAAACTAAATAAAATAAAATTAAAATTAAATTAAAGGAGATTTACAGTAGACCTCAAAAATCTGAGACCAAGAGAGAAGAAATGAGGCAGCAGAGGGAGGGTAGGGGTGAGGCAGCAGACACTGGGGGCGGAGGGTGTGGCAGCGACGGGTGGGGGCGGAGGGTGTGGGGGCGGACGGAGGGTGGGGGGTGTGGCAGCGGCGGGTGGGGGCGGGCGGAGGGTGTGGGGGCGGGCGGAGGCGGGCAGAGGCGGGTGGGGGAGTGTGACAGCGGCGGCGGGTGGGGGAGTGTGGTAGCGGCGGCGGGTCGGGGAGTGTGGGAGCGGCGGCGCCGGGTTGGAAGGAGAAGAGAGGAGAGAGGGATTTTGGGTTTGGGGGTGGTGGAGAGAAAGTGAGGAGAGAGATAAAGGGAATATAGGTTAAGGGTATTTGGGCTCACTCAGAAATTTTATCCCTTTCTAATCTTTATCTGGGTTCAGTAGGAAATCTGGGCTCACTAGGAAAAAAGTTGTGCTCCTTTAGAAGTTCCCCAGTTTACTGAGCTGCAGTAGCTATCAAGAGAACATAAAAACGAAGAGAGAGAGAGAGAGAGAGAGAGAGCAGCGAGCGATGGTGTCGTTCGCGCTATACAGAGGCAATCTCCACCGCGTCTCCGACGCCCCTCGGCATTATCCGATGCCCCCGCGCGCCATCACTCTCGACCAGTTTCGGATCCTTACCCGCAGGCGTGACGAGGCCATCGTCGCTCGCCTCGCCGCCTCCTCCAAAGGGAACCCTAGCTCCGATGGAGAGAAGGACGGGGAAGAGGAGCCGAGGCTGGGAGAAGATAAGAAAGAGGAGGAAGGAGAGGGGAAGATCGCTGAGGTTTCTGATCCGCAACCGAGCGAATTTGGAGAAGAAGCGAAAGGGGCTGAGGATTCTAAAACGATCAATGCCTATGCGGAGGTGAAGGAGAAGTATTTGGATGCTGATGCGGGTAAGGGATCGGAGATTGGGACGACTGAGGCGAAGCCGGAGGTATTGATTTTGGATTTTTTTTTTTTTTTTTTTTTTGTTCTTTTTTTTTTTTAAGAATTTTGGTTTTGTGGGCTTTATTTTAGGTGGAATGTCGAAAATTGGGTAATGCATGGCGATTTGTGGTTTTGGATTTGTGAAATTGAGGGTTGATGGGGTTTTGGGAAGAATTTGTTAATTTGTTTGTTTGATATGCATGATAAATTTGGGGCGTGGAATGAGGTACAATTTGTAGAAATAATTTCTTTAATTTCTATATTAAACATGAAGATCGATGCATGCATGATAGTTTGGAGTGTGAACATATGAAAGTTTTCTTTGTCCATTTTTTCCTTTGATCTGTTGCCTTTATGTGTTGGTTCTGTTGATTCAGTGGTTTTCTTTGGGAGAAGCACACAAGCTAGGGCACGCATTGCAATTTGAGGTCATAAAAGACTGGATTATTGTCATTGGTTTTTGTTTAATATGCTTTAGTTTAATGCGTAGAATTCGTAGATTTGCTTTTTGGTTATCTATATTGGAGAATTGGAGATCATAGGCATGCATGACAACTGGCAAGTAGAGAGTGTAAATAAATGGTGCTTTATTTCTTTTCTTGTATTTGAGGAGGTGGTATTTTGACAGAAGCATGGGAATTGTGGATTGCATGTTAATAAGAAGTCTACATTGAATAGAAAAAAAGGCTTGTTTTTTTGAAATTGATGTGATGTTGTGGACCTTGAAGTATCAGATAAAGCTGTAGATATTATGGATGTCGAAAACATTTGGCCTTGAATTTGATACAGCGTCATTTTTTGTGATTCTTATTTTGCCTTTCATTTACATGTGGAAATAGGAATATCAGGAGATGCTATAGTAACTGGATGTCGAAAGGATTTTTTTTTATTTTTAAATTTTACTCGAGATGAAATAATGGTGTTAGATTAGGCTAGATGAATATAGTCTGGTTAATTGATAAATTTGGTTGCCTTTTTTGTTTTTTTAATTTTGATTTATCTTCTACCGGATCAGATACTGATCGGATTTGGGTAATTCTATATTTGTATTTGTTTTTCTTTAACGAATATGAATACGAATATGGATATATTATTTATAGTAAATTTAATATTCGTATTTGCTAGAAAACTGATATTGATATGGTTCGGATATCTTAAAAACCATATTAGATGTTAATAGATACGGATGCAATTTGGATTCTTAAAATATGAATATAATATGCGATAATATAAACATTTTTAGATAGAAATAAAAGTTCATATAATGAAGTATATATATTTTTTGATGTGTATATAAATCTCATAAACATTTACATACTAAATAACAAATATATGTCGTCATGTAGATAATAGAATAGGAAAGAATATATTCAATGAGTAGGCATAATGGTATGTATAGTTATATATGTTTAACTAACATGTATGAGAAATTGGATATACGAATCATAATCCAATTTGGAAATCAGAATCCAAATTCGAATCCAGATATGATCTATATAAGGATATGCTCTTTGAATCTGAATTTGAATACGGTTGCAATATTGATGTTCCATCCAAATCTGATTTTAAACGGATTCTATCCGAATCCGTTTACACCCCTATATTCTGCCATTCTTTTCTTTTGTTTAACCTTTAATAGCATTTAGGAGTTCTTTGTGAAAGTAATAAAAATACAAGCATATGCATGTTTGGCAATAAGATGACTAGAATGGATGAGAATCCCGCTTTTCTTACCTGAAATTTTTGTGTTCTCCGCTTCCTTCTATTTAGGGTACATCCTTATCATTCTATAAAGTTAAAACATAAAGTGCCATGCATGGCAATTTAGAGAATGAAAATTCTTACCAATTCACAAAGCTAAGTTGCTACAGCTTTAGGTTTTCCAAATAACTTTGGTTTTTTCCCCTTTTAAAGTAATTGATATAATGTATTCATTTGATATTTCTGGCTTATTATTATGTATAGAAATTTCATTTCTCAAAGGATTCAAAGAATGTATGACTTGAGACACCACCCTTGTAGTTGCTGAAAAGTTAGCAGGAACCAGAGTTTCCCCCCAAAATGTTTTTCTGATTTCTGCTTCAAACCTTATCTTTGTTTTTGTATGATGTTTCTTCTTCATTTGTTTTGTGAATAAAATATGCGACTTCAATGTAAAATTTGGGCATGCATTCAGTGGGGCTATTGAAGGATATGCCAACATAATATTAGCATCTGTGACAATTCTTTCCTTGTTGACGTTTATATCTTTTTTTTTATTTTTTTATTTGATAATATAAGATTTGAAAGTGCTAGCCTTTGATATATAAACATCTGAAAATTTGAATTTATCATGGATGAACAATCTAAGCATACTTTCTTTTTTCCATACTTTTCATTCTGATTTTATGCAATTCTTTCATGCTTCTTTAGTTCTTTTTATGCTTCTTCTGCTGTTCCTTTTCCATACACTTCTTAAAATGCATGTGTGGGGGAATGCATGACATACATAGATAAAATACGATTTGACACTCGAGGGGTGCTTCTTTCGTGGAAATGGGTTTTGGAAGTCTACAATGAATAGTATCCCATGTTTTCAACACTTCTCCATAAAAATGTTTTTATTGTTTGTTTGCACGAAAAGTGAGCCAGAGAGAGAGAGAGAGAGAGAGAGAGAAGAATTTTCCTTGGATTTCTTTTGTTTCTTTGGCATGAAAAGACATATGAAAAGATTTATGGAAAAGCTATTAATTAACCTTTCTCTCTTCATTTAATAGTTAAAAATTCAGCAAGCTACTTTCTCTCTCATTTTCTGCCTGTTTCTACAGAAAAAAGGGGAAACCAAGGAAAGGCAAAACAAATTGCCGTGTAGGAATTTTTTTAACTTCCAATGATTGATTCTTTTCTTGAAAGCAATTCCAGGAATCAAGAAAATTGATATGGAAAGCTATGAACAGTGGCTATCAAAGTTCTCCATGACCTTTTCCACTTCACTTTGTGCCAAACATGCAGTCCCCAAAGAAGGATCTGCAATGCCAATTGTGTTTAGATAAATCCATTTTAGGTAATGTGATACTAATCTGAAGGAGAATGAATGCTATTTAAGCAATTTATTCCTTTCCCCCTAACAAAACCATCTTTCTTTCTTTTCCTATTTGTTTGGTGTTTTTTAATGTCAATGACATGCATTGTAGTGGGGGTGGGAGGGATAGATCCCTGGTGTTGCTTTATGCAATTTACTCCCTGGTTTTTTTTTTGGATGATACACGCATGGGAATTTGGAGGAATGAACGAGAGGTAAAGAAGTTCAGGGGTATATGTTTTTCGTGTTAAGTATGAGTTTCTTTTTTTGCTTTTGTTTGGTTTTCTTTCTTTTTTTTGGGGTTGGTTGCGTGGGAGGGATATGTAATTTACGCTAAAAAGTTCATTAGTGGAAGAAAGATAATTCAAAGTGGCCATGGTAATGGAGAATGAGAACAAAAAGACCTGCTGCTGTTTTAAGGATCAATGAACAAATATAGGAATCCGAGATATTTTGTTTGCAATAGTTTTTTTTATTTATCCTTTCCCTTAACGTAGAATTTGGGTGTGTGGTTAATCTCAATTTTGTATTTTGTTGGTTTTTGAAATCTTCCTCTTTCAAGATTCGTAATCTTGTACTTGAATTGCCCCTTGAACTCCATATTAGGACCTCTTGCATTTTGGAATATGTGCTTCATACATATGATGTTTATACGGGCAAGTCATTGCCCGTTTCTCATAGAAGTTCATTGCCCTTTTTTCGTAAAAGTGAAGCTAACAGAGTTACAGGAGCATAATTCGTTGAAGTATAGATAATTAGCATCATACATGTTTACTGTATTGTACATGCAATCATTTCTTGTATGATAGCTTCTTTATACACATTACAGTTGACTTCATTTATTAACCTTGCAGCCAAATTGAGTAAACTTGTTTCCCTTGTTTTATCTCTGTGGTTCCTTTAAGGCATTCTTTGGAGCTTGATAATTTATGATGCTATAATTTGGTCTTTGCTTAGAGATTAGCAAATGTTATTATTTTACTTTAGTACCTTGTGTTTAGCTCATTTATCATGTTCAAGCACAGATATTCAATCTTGATTTCTTGAACTTTGATGATAATATAATTTGTTATTATCTACTAAATATAATGTTGGTTATAAATGTCTTCTTGCCAGGTAAGCAACAACTTTGGCGCTGACAAAGAGAAAAGGAGAGTAGAAATTGAGAAGAAGTTGGAAGTTCTAAATCAAAAAAAGCACCATCTTGTGCAAATACTGAAACAGGTAAACTTTCAAAAGTTGAACTTATTTTATCTCACTATGATATTAGAAACCTAAACAGGAAAATATAGTCCTGTCACTCTAGTTCCAATCATTTTGAGACTTAAAAGATAAATGCCAAGTGGTTATCAAAAATGGCCATCCGAAGAAATGTACATTCTAGATACAAGCTTGTCAGCAGCTATTATAATTAGCTGCCTAAACATAGCAATTGAGATTTTAGAGGATTCAATCAGAGCCTTATTCTAGAAAACACATGACTTGTGTATAGTTTAAAAATTAAACTTATCAAAACTATCTGAATTTAATCCTGACCTGGAGACTGCACACTCTGCACAATATCGGCTGTTTAAATCAAATTTTATGGTTATTGATGGAGATCAAGATTAGATTAGATTAGATTAGATTTGATTTGATTAGAATTTGGATTGTACTAGATATTTGATTTAATTAGGAGTTTGGATTTTATTAGGATTCTGTTTGTTAGGGTTTCCCTATATATAGGGGTTGTATGAAGTATTGAGAGATGAATAATATTTTGAACTTTTCTTGAGAAATCTCTGGCGTGGAATTCGCTGAATCAAAATCTTTCGTCGTGGATTCGTGGAGAGTGGGCGTGGTCCTGGGTGGATTCCCAAATCCCAAAAGTTTTTTCCCAATCTATCATTTCTTCCCCAATTCCTCTAGAAAAAACCCTAATTTCAAAACCCTAACCCTAATTTAGCCTCCGTCCTGCGTCAAATTGGTATCAGAGCCTAAATTTATTTTCTCCTCCTCCACCTGATCCAACCACCCTTCCCCTCCATCAACCAGCAAGAGAGAGAGAAAAAAAAAAATCAGATCAGAGAGAGAAAAAAAAACTCAGATCAGAGAGAGAGAGAAAAAAAAATCTGAGAGATTTGAAAGAGAGAGAGAGAAAAAAAGATCGGAGAGATCTGGAAAAAAAAAGCCCCACATCTCTCTCTCCAACTTAACTCCACCCGCAACAGACAACCCAACCTCTGACCACCCTAGCCCCGTACAAACCATTCGACCAACTCCGGCCTCCACCTCCACCCTCCCCAACAACTCCACCCGCCTCCATCGTCCACCGCCGACGCCGCCCAAAACCCCCATCTCCGCCGCCCTCGACCCCGCCTCCATCGCACCAAACCAACTTCAACCAAACTCCCCGCCAGCACCCAGCCGCCTCTGCCCGCCTCCGCCCACCTCCAACTCCGACCAACTCCCCGCCAGCACCCAGCCGCCTCCGCCCGCCCGCCTCCGTCCTGCCTCAATACCCAAATACCCGTCTGTGCAGCAACCCCGCCGCCTCCGCACGCCTCCGCCCGCTATATCGCCTGCCGCCCCTCCTCTCAACTGATCCGACTGCCTCCCTCCACTTCCTCAGCGACCACCTCCTCATCTGCTTTCCCCCTCAACTGCAGCGAGATTCTCATCGGCTTTCCCCCTCAACTGCAGCGAGAGAAGGGAGAAGAGACCTATTGGGTCTTGGATTTGTTTGTTATTGGGTTGATTTGGTTCTGATCCACTTATTCAGACCCATATCCACAAGAATAGAAGGTTGGATTTATTTTGGGTCCGACCTGCAAGCTTCAGATCTGACCCGCAGGTCCAGATCCATTCCACTCTTGGTTCAGATTAATACAGCAGTGCAGACCCGCTGACAGTGCAGACCCGTTAAGGATTTTCTTTCAATTCGGAGTCCGTTTCAATTCTGATTCAAGCCGTTTTCGAGCCGTTGTGATTTTTGGGTATTTCCTAAACTTTTTTGAGATAAAATTTTGAGTTGATTATATATGGGGTTTATGTTCTATGGTCATTACATCAGCACAAATGCTAAAAAATCGCAAATTGAGCGAGATATGTATGCTACTATATCCATTTTTTTGGTTTCGATGGTCGACAAAATTATCAAAATTGGGAGAATCATATCCAAGATTTCTTTCTAGATTCTGATCTGACTTCAGCACAGAGATGCTTTTACGCCCGACAAAACTTAGGTGGAGAAGTTTATACTTGGAGTAGAGAGTATAAATTATGTTTGGATTGGAATATCTTGCGACGTCTACTTCGTCATCGGTATACTCAATACTACCTTCCAAATTTATCATCTCATCGGTTTCAATCATCTGAGCCTAAAACAATAACTAGTGATGAGGAACTTCAATGTATGATTGATGAGCTTAAGAAGTGTAGCCGAATACTTGACAGTTTTAAAAACACACTTAAATGTAAGAACTGAAAATAAAACCGCTGATGTATTGAGTAGGAAACTTTGCACTTTACAGACGATTAGTGCAAAAGTTATCGGATTTGAGCATATCATTCAAGACTATCCTACTTGTCGGGACTTTGGTGACATCTATTCATCTCTGACACAGGATCCTCCTATTATAGTAGATGCCTTCACCATTGTTGATGGGTTTTTATTTCGAGGTACCCGTCTATGCATCTCCAATACTTCTTTGCGCGATCATCTGATTTGGAAAATGCATGCAGGAGGGATCGCTGGTCATTTCGATCGAGATAAAACTATTATTCTTGTAGAGGACCGATTTTATTGGCCAAGTATTAAACGTGATGTTGCTCGAGTTGTGTCTTATTGTCGAGTTTGTCAGGTAGCTAAGGGTAGGAAGCAGAATACATGACTCTACACACCATTACCCATACCCTTTGCACCTTAGGAGCATCTTAGCATGGATTTCATTTTAGGACTCCCTCGCACACTTAGAAAGTATGATGCAATATTAGTCGTGGTGGATAGATTTTCCAAAATGACACATTTTATTCCTTGCCACAAGACTTCGGATGCCTCACATGTTGCACACTTATTATGTAAAAAGGTAGTTCGTTTGCATAGCCTTCCTAAGTCAATTGTTTTTGACAGAGATATTCGATTCACAAGTCATTTTTGGCGAACTCTTTGGAAAAAAATTGGTACCACACTTAAATTCTCCACTGCTTATCATCCGCAGACAGATGGTTAGACAGAAGTTGTCAATCGTAGCTTAGGTGACTTGCTTCGATGTTTAGTGGGTGACCATTTAACGACGTGGGATCTTGTTTTGCCTATAGCGGAGTTTGCATATAATAGTTCAGTCAATAGGTCTACTGGGATGAGTCCATTTGAGGTAGTTACAGGTTATAAATCTAGAAAATCTATAGACCTTCTTCCACTCCCTATAGGTGATAGGCTTAGTGCCTCAGCCGAGTCTTTTACACAGCATTTGCATGATTTGCATGATCATATTCGTTGGCAAATAGCAATTAGTAATAATAACTACAAGTCTGCAGCAGACTCGCATAAAAGATTGCAGAAATTTGCAGTTGATGATGAGGTGATGGTTAGAGTGCATCCAGAGAGGTTCCCGTCAGGAATCTTGAAGAAACTTCATGCTCAACGTATGGGTCCTTACCGAGTTCTAAAGAGAATTGGTTCTAATGCTTATAAGCTTGCGATCCCCCACAATTTCGGGATCAATCCAGTTTTCAACGTCGAGGACCTGACTCCATACCGTGCTCCATTTGACTATCCAACAGTTATTCCAGATCTACCATCATCTGCTTCGCCAGGACATCGATATTTTCCCATCCGTACACCGCCTCCTCCTGCTCCACGCAAGCATCATAAAGATCAGATTGAAGATATTCTGGATGATGAGATTATTTCGACTGTTGATGGTGGATATCAACGTTATTTGGTGTGCTGGCGTGGACGTCCAGACTCATATTGCACTTGGTTGCGCACCGAAGAAATCCAGCAGCTCGATCCGGATTTGCTCGATAGTTATCATCTTCGTCATTCACTAGAGGTTCATGTTTTGAAGCCGGGGAGAATTGATGGAGATCATGATTAGATTTGATTTGATTAGGATTTGGATTGTACTAGATATTTGATTTAATTAAGAGTTTGGATTTTATTAGGATTCTGTTTGTTAGGGTTTCCCTATATATAGGGGTTGTATGGAGTATTGAGAGATGAATAATATTTTGAAATTTTCTTGAGAAATCTCTGGCGTAGAATTCGCTGAATCAAAATATTTCCTCGTGGATTTATGGAGAGTGGGCGTGGGCCTGGGTGGATTCCCAAATCCCAAAAGTTTTTTCCCAATCTATCATTTCTTCCCCAATTCCTCTAGAAAAAATCCTAATTTCAAAACCCTAACCCTAATTTAGCCTCCGTCCTGCGTCAGATATTAATTGGGAATTACAAAACCTGGTCTTCCTTAATACCATAATTATGTGTTTGGTTACATTATTGCTAAGCATCTAAGTTGCATTGCTTAGTTTTAAGCTAAAATGCAAGCTGTTAGATGAATGGAAGGGGAATATTCACTTTATTTGACTTTGGCTATCTGACATTGTGCATATATTGTCGTTTCCTTCGGGAAAGAATATAAGACAACTTTTTATGATCCATTACTCTATCCTTTAACACATTCATAGTAACACCTTTTGTTTTAGTAGTTTATGCAGATAGTGATCACCTCATGAGTTCATAACCTTTGGCTAGAAATTGACAATAGACTACTGTTTGAATATAAGCACTTGCTGATAACTCTATGCTAACATAATAAATTAAACCCTGGCAAAATTGTTTTCATTATTGTGCACTTGTCTTAATGTAAGCACCTACTTGAATCATTAGATTGTGCACCTGTCTTAGAATAGCTGTTATTTCATTATTGCTTTTACTTATGGTTGTACTGTTCACCATGACTTGCAATGATATTGCAATGCATTAGTAACAAACTTACACTGATACATCACTGGCATCAGTAGCAACTTCTATGTCCTTTACAATTGTTTGCAGAATTGTGTTTGTTGTTTGGGGTGGGTGGGGGGGTTGGGGGGCATAAAAAAATATAATCCTCCATGATTTCAGTATTTAGTTATCCGTTTGCCTTTTTTTTTTTTTCAATCAACCAACAAGGCATTTTCTGCTAACAGATTTTACATGTTGAGGAGGAAGTTAAAAGAGGGAATGCCCAATCTGCTGCCTTGTGCTCTTCAATTCCTCTGCAAGCTGAAACTGCAGTTGACATGGGCTCTGCTACTAGGCATGTTCCAAAACTTAGTGTGGAGGTAAACATCAGTGGGGATTTAGATGCAGAATTGGATGCTACTGCTAACCACAGTGCTCCCAGACGTCAAATGCATCATATGCATGGTACATCCCCATCTGCAGCAGCTCTCACAAGGCCTCCCCAGCAGAATACGGTAATTACTTATAGGAGGAAAAAGAAAATTAAATCTTGAATGTTATATCCTTCATTATCGAAATTGACCTATTAGAAGCCTTCCGCTTTATCTCTTAGTTTATGCTTCCTCTGTTCTGGCCTTTTCCTTGGTTTGTGAATTTCAGATAATATATCCTTTTTAACCTGGTGTCTGTAATAAAGTAAAGTAATGTTCTTAGTACTTATTTAGCTTAATTTTCATCTTAAATGATATTTTGAGGTTAGCATAGAGGATAATAATGTCATTTTGCAGCTAACTGCTCCATTTCTTGTTATATATTCTTATGAGTTGTCTAGCCATTCGTAGTTGGTTTCTGTAATTTGCTCATGCAGACAACTTGAGCTGAGTCCCCACTATTTTGATATGTTTGACTGCCATGCTTCCTTGTCTATAGTCTATGACCTTTAATTATCCTGTTGCATGTTAATATTGATTGTGAGAAATTGATTGATAGATTTAGATGTTTGTTTTCTCATATACAACAAATGTTCAGGGTAACTGTGCTGTGGATGCATTTTTAATTGGAAAGAGAGTTCTTGGTTTTTGAAATTTGAGGACTAGACATGGCTTGAAGAAAAATATTTACCGACATAATTCTGCATGTTGCTTGACTATACTGGACCACCAACATATGGGCCAGGATTATCATGTTACATCTTTGTTTCGGTTTTTAATCAGTGTAGGAAAATATTTTTCAAGGATTAAACCTGGTTCATACAAGAATAGAACCCAACTTAAAGCACTATTGGGAACACAAAGTGTAAACACCTAAACTTTGGAACCAGTACATGAAAGGATCAATGTGGTGAGTCTGTTAAACAGTTATATATCTCTATTATTTTAAATTCTATATTGGGCCTTTTGGCACCAGAAAATGTATATGAAGCTGGGCTGGTCTGATTCTGTCCAAAATGCATCCCTGATGCAGGACAGAAGCGGTTTGGGATTTTTATGGTGAGATTTAGAGATTTGAGATGAACTAGGGTTTTGGAGAATTTAGGGTATATCTCAAATCAAATCTAAAAGGGATCTAATAAAATCTAAAAAAATTCTGATAAATATTGGCTTAATCCTGGCCGCTTGATGGCCTCATCATTCTCGCCCTTTTTAAAGTATTCATCTCGGTTAATGAGGTGATAATAACCATCAAGTATATGTGGGTTGAACTAATAAGTCTCCTTGCATGCAATATCTCAATCAAGTCATGGTGGTAGTCGCAAAATAGGCATGATCTTCTACTATGAACTAAGGTGGTGGAAGTGAAACTAAATTTCACAGCAGATAAACCGAAGTAGACAGTGATTTTGGAGTGACATGTAACACCTGCTTTTGCTGCTGAAATCCTTGAAAGTATTTCATTGAATTTCTACCGTAAGAAGTGTGATTTCCTGTAAACCTGTCTACCATGTTAAATATACTTGAAAAAGATCATAGAAAATAAATGATTTCATGGACAGTTCAAACTTCTCGGTTGGCAGAAACAATATCATCACAGTTGTTTTTATTGGAAGATCCCCGGATGTTTCAACAAGAGGCTCGGTAACTATTGAGGGCTGTAAAGAAGTTTTATCTAGTAATGGTAGTGGCTCAATAATCTCTTTTGGCTCTAACTCATCAAGAAATCATAAGCTCGGCTAACATGGAAAAATTTGGTTGCTGGGCACATCAAGGATTTCTAGTTCTGAATTTGTGTCAAGTTCTGCTATACACCCTCCCTCTCTTATTTGAGGTGACCTCTACTCCAATTCTTTTACATCTCCCTTTGTCTCTGTTTTAGGCTTGAACTCAAAAAATTTTCGGTTCAAAGATGGAACATATAAAAATTTTATGAATAATCTAGAAGTTGGGGAGCATATTGTTCACGAAAATGCCTTTGCAAGAAAGATCAAAAGTGATGATATTTAAAGTTGTTTTCATGACAAAAAGAAGGTTTACCAACCAATTTCATTCGACTATAAAGACACTTCCTCTTAAATGTTTCAGGAAGAAATTCTCAATATTATATTCCCAGCCTTCATAACCATATAAGTTACAAAAACCACGAAATACATGTCATGCTCACCTTGTTTAGGGTCACTATTAGTTTAAATGTATCGACCTCAAAAATACGAGTCCCATGGCAAAATTAACTTGAAAAATCTTAAAATTTGTTGCTCAAAAGTTTAGAAAATGCTTAAGGTGTGTAATGCCTCACATCAAGCTTGAATTAAATTCAAAGCAGGCTTGATACGAGCTCCAAAAAACTTGAAAATCTTTAACAGATCTGCTGCACTAACGGGGCAGATCTGAGAGCTCCTTCAATCTCTTCTTAAGGTGAATGCAAATCTTTCTGTGTGGTCGATGCGAAGTGCTGAGGATAGGGTCTATGCTATACACAGGCGCTAAAGGAGAGGGAAAGAAGTGGTCCCTCTGTCGAGGGCTAGCAGGTGAAGGAAAAGGTATTGTATGCTCGGCATAGGCACTGAACACAAAGAAGTTAGTGGTGATGTGGGTGGGATTTGTAGGGTCGATAGCAAAAGGTGAGGGAAAAGGAGGCCCTTCTCTTGGGGTTTCTGTGAAGCACCGAACCAAAGTATATAAGTCCTCTTACTTAAAGGGTGGGGTCTACGGATATGATGAAGGTTATTGGTTGATTTGATGGGTTATGGCAGTAAAGGGGAAAAGGATATGAAATGTTTATGCCTTTTGGATTGAATATATGGCGGCTGAATATCTCTTCTTCCTTTTTTTCCTCCCTTTTTTATTCACTTTCTATTTTTTTTTCCCTATTTTCTTTTTCTTCCTGTTTCGTTCTCTTTGTTTCTTTTCACTTTTTTTTTTTGTTTCTAACTAAAAATCACAAGGAAAAATATGAAAGAAGGGGATGGAAGGGAACCTGAAGATCATGAATCTTTCGATGATGGATCTTTGGACTTTCATACTCTGATATCATAATTGATATTGGACAGAAGGGATTTGGGATTTTTATAGGGAGATTTGGAGATGTGAAATGAATTAGGGTTTTGGAGAATTCGGAGATTTGAAATAAAAAGACTAATTTAATCTAATTACTCGTAATATAATCTATTTTAATCTAACGGCCCTCGCACTTTGCATCATGAAATTTTCATCGGTCATATAGTCTAATTTTATTAATCAACCTAGCCTTTGTATAGACAACTACAAATAAGAGTCACGAAATAAGCGATGCGGACTAAACAAAAATATAATAAATTCTAAATCTCTTAAAATCTCAAGTCAAATCTAGTCTAATTTTATTATTCAACTTGGGCTTTTGTATAAGCAATTATAAGTAAGAATCTCACGAAATAAGCGATATGGGATATAAATTCTAAATCTCTTAAAATCTCAAATCAAATAAAATCTAAATAAACATTTTGATAAATATTGGCTTAATCCTGACCGTTTGATGTATCAATCCCATTTGCTCCTCAATTCCCGCTTCCTTGCAAATTTACGATGTCAATTCTTGTGCTCCACAATCTCTGGAGCAACCTAGCGTTCTTTAATCTATATTGACCATATCTACATCGGACTGGGCATTCTACATTTGATTCTTTGAAATATATGCTGGAGCTTGCAATCCATCTTTTATGTATGGAATTTTATTAGCTACTCATGGTTCATAAAACTTTAATGCCCTATTCCATACAAAAATAGTACACTTGGAGTTGTTATTAGTTTTATTAGCCTTCAAATGTACTTCATAGTAGTGGAGCCCTTTAAAGGAATAAATGCAGTTCATTTAGCTTTCCAACTATGCTTTGTGGAAGACTAAAAAAAAAACTACGATATGCATAACACTTCTCCCGATCAAAAAATTGGCATGTCTATCAGAATGGGACACGACCATATGTGTCTCCATGTCCAAAATATGTACAAGATGAAGTTATTATGTCACCTTTTTGGTTAAATTAAATGCTTTATTGATCATTTTACCTATTTTAGCTTTTTCCATATGTGAATGATAACTCATTACATATAAATTATGGTAAATATGCATATATATTGTTTAAAAAAGGGTATATTGTCGTGCCCTCGTCTGTAATTAGATGGATGATCGGCACGTGACACTCTTAGCCATGTCTATAAATCATAGCACTCAAGATTGTAATGTTATTTAATTGGTGATAGTGAAAAGGTTGGAACAATAATATCTTACAATTTGGTTAGGCAATTAACTAGAATAACGTTGGTTTATAGAAATTGTAAATGGTGTTTAAATTCCTTAGAAAGGTGTAATTTGTATGTTATATCACATTGGGACCTTCTCTTTTTTTTCCCTTCCAGTTTTGTCATGCATTCTGGTATGATGGAAGATGGTTTTAAAATTTTAATCTAATTTCTTTTGGGAGTTACACTAGGAAAGTTACTCCAGAAACTGTACTAAAGATATGCTTCCATCTTATTGTGAAACCTCAACTCCTTTTATATGATTGCTTTTCACTTCTAATTCACTTGGGTAATGTATACTTTCACGATTTGTTTTGTTATTACTTAATACAAACTGCATGATCAGTAATTTCATCCAGATTTGATTGATCTTAATCTCATAATGTTACATTCTTGATCCTGATCTATAAACACTGTAGATAGAATTATCATTATGAGTCACGTTGGCCTTTCCTTTTTCAGCTTAAGTGGAAATATGGTTACTGCCATAGGAGGAATCATGTCTTTCTTAGCTATATGATCAGACTTGGACCCATCTTGACCACTGATCCTCTCAGCTTTCTATAATTACCCTTCATCTTACATGAACTTGAATGATAATATGAACCCCATCTAAAGTATATTGTTTGGTTTGTTTGCATTATTCAATATGTGAATGATATCTATCAATGTGGTTTCTCGAGCCAGATGATTATAGGTATGTTTTATCACTACTGTGGCACATGCGCACATATTTACGGAGGGAATGTGCATGTCTTGTTGTATGTGTACCTAACCAATTGACTATGCTTTTCAATGAATTGTTGGCCTTTTCCATCTAATCATGTCAAGTACATTTCAAGATTTTGAGTATGAAGTCAATCCCAATAACTGTCCCATCCCCAAGCGTGCAGACATCTTCATGCAAAAACTGAAATGGTCCATGTGTTTGGTTTGGCAATATTTGCATGTTTGAAAATAGTGTTTGGAGTAGAAAATGTTATGTATATGGAATTGAGCTATGGATAAATTGGCTATTTCGTATATGTAGGATTTTCTTATTCTTCTTTTTATAAACCATCTCCTTTCTCACTTGCTATAAGATATATTCATTGTACAACATTTTCAAGCAATAGCTTTCCCGAAGGTCGCCTATCCTAGTACTACTCTCACCTAGCATGCGTAACCTAGTTCTTACCATGGTTCCTCTTTAAAACTTTTTGATTTCCTTTGAATTATTATAAACAACATGACTTCTTTAATCATCCGAGGTGAGACTATACACTTAGATTGGGGTGTTACATACTCCACCATTTAGGATCATCTTCACCGGACTAACACTAATATACCAAACACTTTACTAGGCATTATGAGATTCAAGAAGTGACTCCCATATATTTAAGAGGTGGCCCACACTATATTGCTACATGGCATGGCATTTTCTTCGTGGCATTTAATTTCACGTGATACTTAGTTCTGCATGCTTTCAGCCAATGTTTAAAATAAACGATAACGGTAACGTAATGTTTTGTCTCTGTTAGGTTATATAGCATACAGCGTAACGTATAACGTAGGTTATGTGATTTTCTATTTATATAATTAAAAATAAATATAAAACTATATAAAATAAATTTTATAAATAGAAAATTGAATTAAAAATTCTAAAAGAAAATATAAAAAAATTATATCCCAGTATTAATTCTAAATTTCTAACAAGTTTCACAGTAATTGTCATATTTTTCTTCATAAATTAAATTATATTTACACCCATAATTTCAGTCATCATCTAAATAAGAAAATAAGATTTCAAATTTATTTTCAATTATTATTAATATTGTAATTTATATTTTGTAATGCTCAATTTATGTTATTTTTAATTATTTATTTTAGATTAGCTGAGAATTCAATTTAATTAGCAAGTAAGAAATTTCAGTAATTGGAAAGAATTATAACGAATTTTTTTTAAAGTAATTGGAAAGAAATTATAATAAGTAAATAAGAATGTACATGCTAACAATGTCACAAGTAATCAAATAAGCAAACAATAAGCCGTCAAGTGAAAAAACTACAGCAATTTGCTAACAATTAAAATAAATAATCGAAATCAATATAAAAACTATTTAAAAATTATTGTAAATAACGTAACATAACATAATTTAACCTAACGTAACGTAAAATAACATAAAAAACGCACTATTACGGTGCATTGAGTTATTTTTTATTGTTAAGTAACGTTGGTTTTCTGTTAGGTTTCATAATTCAATATAACGGGTTTCATAATTCGTTATTTTCAACATTGCTTCCAGCTAAGATTTTAAATATCGGCCAATAACAATATGTATATCGCATGTATAATATTGGAATTTAGGTACCCGGTAGACGATATATTGCATAATATCGGTCCAAAATTACCGACATCATACTTCCAATATTGTCAATTTTGATACCACTAATGATGATTGACTTATATTGTTGGCGATTTCAATATTTTAAATCTTACTTTCTTGCTGATGTTAGACTAGGATACCATTTATAGCATCTACGAGCAAGAGCTTCTCAGGAAGTCATCCATCCTAGTATTACTCCCACCCGCTTTTACCACAATTTCTCCCTCAGACAAGCTAGCTAACTACATTTTGAGTTCCTTGGAATTATTATAAACTTTATAACTTGGTAATTCCTATCCGGTATGGGACTAGGCACTTAGTTTAGGTTGTTACACATTGTTTCTTAAATTGTAATTATATGATTATGTTTAAAAAACTGATCGTGAGTTTACTAGTTAACAAAAAAAAGGTGAAACAAAAGCTCATTATGATGCTACTTCTCTATAGTGGACTCCCATATTTCTTGAATGGGGAGCAAGGGAGCGACTTTAACACTTAGGTCATAATCAAGAGTTACGAAGAGCTAAAGGATCAATTTCATTACATCATTGTATCTCGAAATTCTTTCTGACCAAAAATTTTGGGTTGCATTTAAGTATCTATATCTTGATTCTTTGCTGGGCTAGTTCAGCTATGTCTGTGAGTAGCGAATTGCAATGTCTTAAAAGTCATTTTCAAGAAACTAGGGAAACTCTCCTTTGGTCTAGTAACCTTTCCTTGTTGGGTTCCGCTAACATATTATGTATGTCTGCATGTGTAATCTCTGCCCTGAAACTTAAGTCTAACATCACCAATCTGGCAGAAGAATTCTTAGAAGTTCCAAATGTTGATACTTAATTTGTAATCTTTCTGAAACAAAGAAAAGGAATCATTAGTTCCCACTTTGTAGTTAGCAAACATGCAGATTTATTATTTCTCACTCAAAATACTATTGAAAATTCTAATATCTTTGTTTCAAATCTCATAATGTTATAAGAAATTCAGATAGAAAATCAAACAAGTAATTTTGACATGTTCCTAAAATGGTAATTTAAAGCTATGTTGTTGGTGGCGTACATAACACTTCATCAGAAACTATGATATGCTTGGCAGTCTGTATTTTCCTAGCGACATGGATATAGGTGTCAGACATGGCAAGTTATTAAAACCTAACAATTTCATTATGGATGATAAGTGACTGGATACATCAGTCAGAAGCTATGACGTGTGGTGGTTTATGTATTTTCCTAGTACCATGGATATGGGTGTCAGAAATGGTTTTCATGGCACAGATAAAACACATGAATCATAAGCACTGTTATGTGAAACTGTCAATATTGACATATAACTTGGATAATGTGCATGCCTGCACTCCAGGCATATTTGTCAAAGATAGCAAGACAAGCTATGGGGAAAATTTAAGGAAACTTTAACTTTGTACAGCCCAGAATGAAATTTTGTATGAAAATACAAGTAATAGTGAACCACAATGACTCAAGCCTATGAAGGTTGATCTTCATTTCTTTCCACTTTTCTTCTAAATTGTTTTTTTTTTTTTTTGGTTTATGTTGGAAAACAAATGTGTTACACGGACACAAAAGCGTAACATGCTGCAAATTCCCCAAAAAAAGAAATTACGTAAAACACATGTTTCTTGCGACATGACCTCTTCAATGATGGAAGAAATAGTCCCCAGCAGAGTTGCCAATTGTGACAGAGCATTACTGTCGTTACCAGATTGCATCACAACCTCTTCAATAGTGAAAGAAGTGATTCCAAATGGAGTCGTCAAAGAAGATTAACATGGAAAGATACTGTAAGTTCGATAGAAACTAGAATATGAAATTTGAAGGAAATCAAAGATTTGTAGGCAAAGCCCAATTATTGGGGGAATGAAGCTCCCATGGAGTGATAACTCCTGCAGGTGAATCAATCTACACCCTCCTACAAGCAGAATACATGTTTATTGCATGAGCCAAACACATTTTGTGAAACTTCAGTCTTGACATTAATTAGTATAGTATAGAAGTTTGCATGTCCAGATGATAGTTATTGAACCATGATAACTTTTTAATAGCACATACCATCTGATAAAATCATAAAATGTAGAAATAAGTTATACAGCCCAAAGTAAATAGGAAAGAAGAGAACAGGGGAAATGAGAGGTTGCTATTAGCTGGCTTGCACCTGTGACAACAAAATTCTTATCTTCCTTGAATTGTAGTTCATCATCCTCTGTAATTTATTAATATTTAATATGATGCTGCATTAGTTTCAAAATAAGAGGAGTTCAATAGTAGGGTACATATTAGGTATTCAGTTGCATATCTAATTCTGGCAAGTAGCTCGGAGACTTAAAATGACATTGTCAGTCAGAGGTTGACATTAGCACAAAGCTCTTGTAGACTGTGATTTCTATAGATGTATATGTCATACTCCGATTCGGACAGAGTGCATATGCAGCAAACTGTCCAAAATCCAGAAACCAGGAGGCAGCTGTATATACTTTCTTTTTTTAGTACATGTATATTTGAGTTGTATCTACGTATTGATTGTTATTCCTATAAAGGAACCTATCTAAAACAAATAATTTTTTTCAGTGGAGCATATTATGTCACTTATATATATTTGAGTACCCTTTTCAATGGGACTATGACAGACATATATGTATGTTTGAATTGTATCCACGTATTGATTTTTATTCATATAAAGAACGTTTATAAAATAACTTTCTTCTGTCAGGGAAGCACAATATACCTTATCTTATATTTATATTTTAGGTGAAACAGTTTACATATTTGTAATTGTTGGACACTGATGTACACATGCATCATGTCTGGACATAGTGTGGCACACCAATTTTTTGTGGGATATCCTATATATCTTAGATTACCAAAGGGACTATTAAGTCTGAGTGGTTCCTTTTCCCCTGCTGGTAATGACTCAAATGTCTGTAGACCTAGTCTTGCATAAGTAGGACAAAATACAACACGAAAGAAACAGAAACACAATGGAAGCATTTGCACAACTGGGTCATTGATCAGCATCCCACAATTGGGATTAATCAACCCCAGAAGAATCATAACTGGGTGTTCGTATCTTTTTTTCCTTTCCATTGAACCTCCAGGAAAACCATGTAGATGCGTAGAAGTTGTAGACTAACCAACATATTTATGCCCCTTTACGCACCCCTACACCCACTTGCTAACACAACAGAGGTAATTTAATAATAGTAGTAACTGTAATAAAAATAAGGTAACAAGTAAATAACTAAATCTAACTCTGTCCATAACACATGACTAATGTTTCAACATGCACACGGACTGGAGCTCCACTTAGGAATGAACAATTGGCCGGAGCCATCGGATTTCGGAAAAATCCGACCAACTCCGGTCAGGTGAAAGAGGTAAGACTTCAACTGTGTGGTTGGCCAGAATCCGATCGAACTTCGACCGACACTTGGTCGGAAGCGATCGGACTCTGGAGGAGTCCATCGGAATAAGAGTAAAAAAAGACTAATACTAACTTTTCATCTTCCTTCATAAAAATCCACAGACCCTCTCTTTTCACCACCAACACCCTTTGCACTTCAATCCTCTGAATACAGAGATATGCGATGTTAATCTCACATACATTGGTTTTCCCTCTCTTATCTTTAGGGTTCGTCCCTCTTAGGTCTCAAATTTCAACAACATCCAAAGCTACAGCACTGGCCAACTGAGGATGCTCCACTGCGGCTTGGGGTTGCAGCTATTTTCAGAGTGTGAGGCATAGCAGGCTTGATAATAATCTTAATGCAGGCTCTTTGATGATGGGAGAAGGATAGCAGGAGGGGGACAAGTGGATGGGGACCTCCAGTACAGAATAGGAGGTAGAGGTGATTTCTTGTAATTCTTTTGAGGGATTACACCAATAGGTCTAACGAAGAAGTAGTGTTCTAAATATCAGATACCAATGATATACCGGTCAGTCAAATTACATGCCGAATACCGGACGGGATATCGCAATATGACTTTAACTACCGGAGTGTCATATCGATATCGTACCGGTTAAATAATAATCATATAATTGCCTATATAGAATATATTAAAACACATAAAACAAGTTTATAGTACTTACTTTGGTTTATTTGCAGACATATAATTATAATCCAAGTGAATAATCAAGTTCAACTTTTAAAACACAAAGAGAAAAATCAAAACATATAAGAACATCATATTAAAAACATATCAATCAAATTACCCAATAAACATAAAATTTAGAAAAATAAGTTATCAAGAAAAAAGAAAATGTTTTTACAATACAAAAGTGATATAATTTATAACATTGTCCTTTAAATGAGTTTATCTAAAACATGTTAGAAATTTTAAATATCAATCTTTACAACACATTTCCTAGCTAGATTCAGACTCCACTGGTTCATTCAAAGGCATGCCTTACTCCTTATCTTCTGATGACGAATTTAATGATGATATGTAAGCTTCTTCCTCATCATCTTTATCTGATGTGGGCCGCTGCTTAGACTTTGAAGATGAAGATACTTTCCCCTTAGAAGTTTTACTACTTTTGGACTTAAATGTCTTAATTCTTTCACTGTTTCTTGCACCCATAGCAATCGAAACTTGTCAAAAAGTTAATTGCTCTCCAGAGAAGACCTTATCATCACTAGTCTCATATGGATTGCCATTCATTTTCTGAGGCATGAACCATTCGGTAACCTTTTCATCTTCATTATATGCAACTAGAGGATCTTTGTTTGGAATTGAAAGTTTATTCTTAAGTCTTGCATTGAACTTGACAAACTAAGTCATTCAATTTCTTAGAATTTAGCCTATTTCTTTTCTTCGTAGCACCTAATTAAGAGATAATCACATAAAATTCGTTGAGAACATATTTGTTTAGAAGAAAAAAATATCTTATTAGTAAAGGACAATTCGTAGTACCATCTCAATTGTGCTCCAGTTCCGTTCACACCCCAAAAACTGATTGTCAGGTTCAAAATCCTCATTGTTTTGGTCTCAATTCGGGAGCATCTGTCCCGTAGAATTGCCACCATTGAGCTAGCAATGAATATTTAAAAATAGTTATTAGTAAAATAGTTGTACTCGGCCTTTTTAGCTCTCCACCAATTGCTTTCCTTATAATATATAGGGACTTTGTGTGGCTGTATATGTACACGGAGACTGATCTCCCCATCATGATTGCACTTCGAATATGTTTACTTTTTTTCAATATCCGCAAGTATCAGATTTACTTACTGTATGTGCTGTACAAGATGTCCAAAATATATTTGGATGTGTCAGAGCTAATATATTTGTTGCAGCCATATACTTCGAAGTATTATCTGTCACAATCTGTACAACATTTTCTGCGTCAACCTCATTCATTCCCCTCTCTACAAATTTGTGGATATAACTGTCATCGTGCCTGTCAGAAGAAGCATCTTGCGATAATAAGAAGGTTGTACCGGTCGAACAATGCACAATGATATTTATTAAACTTCTCTCCTTTCGGTTCGACCACACATCATAAGACTACAGCCATTTATTCTGCAACTCCGTTTGAATGCATCAAGAATTGTATTTGTCTCATCGACTTCTCTCTGGAGAAAAGTCTCACTGAGCTCGTACTGGATGGGAGTCTGTAAGTTTGGCTCATACTTGCCAATGGTTTGGACCATCTGCATAAAAGATGGCAGCGTAATAAAATTAAATACAAGCCCTCCTTCATAAAAAAAAAAAATCTGATAATGTACCGAACTGCATCGTCTGTCCTTTTTTTAGATGGATGGCACGTAAGCTGTTTTTGGGCTGCTCCCATTGCCTCTTCGACTGATCGAATAATAAATTGATCCATTGGTCCTTTCCGAGAAGATTGACTTGTGGAATTTCGAGAAGATAACTCTTCTTTCCGAGTTGTCTCTTCATCTTCTTCTTTCCCAACATAAACTTATTTGGTGGAATTTCTAGAAGATAACTCTTCTTCCCAAGTTGTCTCTTCATCTTCTTCCCCAATATGAACTTATTTAATAAATTTTGAAGCTCTGTTGCTTTTCCTTCCTTTACTACTAGCTTTATTTAGTATTGTCAGAGCTTGCTGCTTCACGTCATCAGGGACTACGGGACAACCTCTGACATTCTCGTTGACATGATTTAGATGTTCTTTTAAGCGGGTAATGTCTCCTCTATATTTATTCTTACAAAAATTGCACTCCACTTTATTGGATTTGTTAGGTACTTTTTTTTCCAAATCCCAAACTGGATCTTTGCCTCCTCACTTTTTTTGGATATTAGAAGCACCAGAAGAGGATATCGTTCGAGTTATTACTGATCTCAAAATTTAGAAAAAAAGACAAAATATAATTGATTAAATAGCTAAATAATTATTGCACTTAATATAAATAAATATAATATATTCTTAATCAAGCCTTTACTAATTAAAAATTTCTTCCTTTTATAAAATGCTTATTATTTAATCTAGCCTTCAACAACCACAACTTTTTCACACTGAATTACACAGTCAGTGAATCAGACTCATTGATTCACACTTAATCAGTAAATCGAATCGATTCATTGATTCACACTGAATCAGTTTCATTGATTCAGTGTGAATTAGTGAGTCTGATTCACTGGCCGGACAAAGTCCCCAATACAAATTGCAAAATCCAAATTTCTTTCATATTTTTAACACTCAAACACACAAATTACAGTTACAAACTAAAATTTCAAGAAAAAATAGATTAATTAGAAGCTAATAATATACAAATTTTATCTAACATCTTGAACATCCAATCCTCGTGATAACACTTTCGGCCAGTGAATAACCAATTCGGCCAGTGAATCAGATTCACTGATTCACACCGAATCAGGTTCACTGATTCAGTGTCAGTGATTTGATTCACTGATTCACACCGAATCAGTGAATCGATTCACTATTTCGGTGTGAATCAGTGAGTTTGATTCACTGGCCGCACAAATTCTCCAATCCAATTTGTAAAATCCAAAATTCTCTCATAATTTAAACACTCAAACGCACAAATTACAGTCACAAATAAAAATTTAAAGAAAAATTAGAAGGTAATAATTATTAATTAACATATAGAAATTACAAGATTTACAAAGGGGGAGATTGACTTACCACGAGAGCTCTTCGGTGATGCTGGAAGTCACGCAAGAGATAGAGGTTGGGAGGTTGACGAGTCTTCAACTGACGGCGAAGCTTTGGAAAATCAGCAATCGAGCTCGTTGAAGCTTCCTTTAGGGCGGAGAATCCCTTCGATTGCTCGGTATCAGCTGAAGGAGAGACAACGACGGTGAGGGAGAGAGGAAATTGGTGGAATTAGGGCTTTTTTTGGGAGGCAAATCGGGTGATCGATTGAGCAGAATGAGCTGAAGAGCGGGTCGAGAGGATTTAGGGTTTTTTTCTCGCGAATTGGGAGAGAAATCGGGTTTTAATTTTTTCCTATTAGGTCAAGTCTAACAGGTTTGGGTCGGGTTTCAATCGTAACCCTAACCCGTTAACAAAAATCTCGATAAATGTCCATATTGGTCGGTATTTCACATACCGGATAACGGTCGATATATCGCCACGTGGCCGATATATCGCCCTGTACCGGTCGAAAACGGGATGCAATAAAATATTCGACATCCCGTCTCATTTCTTAAGAAAAACCGATATATCGGCCGGTATACCGGCCGGTATTTAAAACACTGCGAAGAAGATTGGAATTGATTAGTAGCAGTAGGGACTTTTGCAATGGGATTCAGAGCTTGAGAGAGCGCCTTTTTTTTCCCTGAAGAGAAAAGAGAATAGAAGAAGAAGGCTATTGGTGAGAGTGGTTTGAGGTGAGGAGATAGAGGTTGGGAGAGCTTTTTGCGGATATTCCCAAGCCAGTCCTCAAGCTTTCTGCAACCTCTTCATGCAACAATCTCTCCGAGAAACCATGGTCGGTGTCGGAATTTGACCAACTCCAACGTTAACCCAACCAACTCCGGTTGACTCCTACAATTACACGACTCCGACCACGTTTAGGCTTCCAACTCCGACTGAATTTTGACCGAGTCCGGCCGGAGTCGGTTGACTCGATCAGAGTTAGCAAAGCCTGTACATCCCTAGCTTCACCCTTTAAGAATTGTGCTTTGATACTTCTTTTGTTTGCATAGGTATCATGAAATCACTAAGAAAATAAGGATCTCTAGGATGTTATCTTTTAAATGAATTGTTTATTTTAGTATTTGCTCTTTCTCCCTCTTCATTTTTCCTTAAATAGAATTTACGTATGTTAATTGTTTAAGTTCAAATGATTATGAGGGGATTCACTGTATGTAATAGTCTTTTACATAGCGTCGTATATTTACTTGGTGTCATATTTTGTATCCCACTCTTAACTTTTTCCTTCTGTATTGATGTCCTTCTGTGAAGATATATTTCCCATATTGATCATAGTTTTGAGTTTATATAGCTTTCTTGTTTCTCATATTGTATCCTTTATATCATGCAGTTGCTTTCCAACCCAAGTTCAAGTATGAATACTGCTGCAGCAACATCTAGTCCATGCCGCTTTGCTCCAACTGGACACCTGTGCCATCATCATTCTGCAAGCCTGCCTCCAGTGTCTGTTCCTAGTTCTCATTTCATGGCATCCTCTCCTCCCCCAGCAGCATCTGGCAGTGCTTCTTTAGCCTTGAGGGCCTCTTGTCTGACTAGCTCTTCATGAAGCGACGTGCTGTGCTGTGCTTCAGCTATGCATGCATGTACTCTTGCAAGTGTTGTACTATATAGGTTTGTTGAACCTGGTGTAAGGTGTTACTGTTGCTGTTGTATCGTTACCTTCGTCTGCCCTAATTTGAAGTTTCGTAAAGTTCAAGGATCCAATCTGCAATGAAGATAAGAAGGATATTTGCCTTTTCTGCTGATCTGTGGAAGTAATGATGGTTGTAAAAAGTTTGAGGATCCCCATCTGTAGACAGCTTAAGGGTATCTTTGCCTTACTAGAAATTCTGTAAAGGTAACTTTCTGGAACAATCTTAGGTTAGTAACTTGTATTAATGACCTTCAGGTCTTATTTGTTGTTTTTAACTTGTTTTTTTTTTTTTTTCCTCTGATATATATATATATATATATATATATATATATATGTATGTGTGTGTGTGTGTGTGTGTGTGAGAGAGAGAGAGAGAGAGAGAGAGTAAATAGGAAATTCACCGGCGGTGAAGTGAGTTTCTTCACTGATGACCCAATAAAATTATTACATGTGGCATCATTCAAAAGGTGGTTAAAAGAGTTATTTTATTTGTTACTAAAGGTGGTTAAAAGAGTTATTTTATTTGTGGTTAAAAGAGTTATTTTATTTATTACTATATGTGGCGTCATGTATAATAATTTTATTGGGCCACCTATGGTCTCTTTACTGTCGATGAATTTCCTGTTTTCTCATATATATATATATATATATATATATATATATATATATATATATATATATATATATATATATATATATATATATCTTAGAATCAAATCCTAACTAATTGTACAAAGCTTTGCTTGTTACATATCAGATCATGTTATGAATTAGTCGGAATGGACGTGCATATGTTGTTTAGCTGTGTAGAGGCAGCAAGCCTAGTTATTTTATAAAGATTGCGATTACATAATTGTTGATCAATAAGTTACTAACATTTCATTCTTTATTCTTTGAGACCATGAGCCTGGCTGATAGCTCCCTTCTGAATGAATACGAGGAAATGGTATCATAGCTAACTTGTCATTCTATCTTCTTACCTATACATGCGCTTTGGTGCGGTTAATGTTTTCATTTTCCTCCAAAATCTTTCCTCTCTTTTTCCCTTCCATATTTGGTTAACTGCTTCAACTTTTGGATGGCTTTTCAGTGGTACAACTTTGGAGCAAAAGAATTACAAGCAACGATTTGGTTTGCTTGTGAATGTCCGCTTATATGATATGTGACGATGGAATGGACGGGTCTAAGGACCAATTATTGGAGTGCTTTATGCTCTACTGAAAATTTTAAATTAGAAAAAAAATTCTACTGAAAATTTTAAATTAGAAAAAAATGATATTTTTTTTAATTTGAAATTTTGTATAGCATGAACCGAAAATTGACTGTTGGAACCGTCTATTTTCGTCCCTAATTGATATCTATCTTGTTCACAGTTGATGAGTTTGAGCTGCAAAAAGAAAATCGAAGTGGGACTTAATCTCAAGCTCTAGTTCCCGTACAGGATGAAGTTCATATAAACGTTGCTATCGTATTAGAATATGCAACTTCCAGAAAGAGTCTCCTCCAAAAAAGATTATTATTATTTGTTTAAAACGTTCAAGAAAAGCATCAAATGTTAAGTTATGACTTAACAGACTGGATTATAAGATCTTGCTGCATTGCAAGTTTTTTTTTTCATCAACCAAAGTGAGCTTACACAAATACCCACAATCATTTAGACTTGTATATGACTTCTGCTTGCCTCTCGGCTTCATATACTCTTTTATCAAACTATAAGAACTGATTCTAGACTCTCTAACTGATCGTGTCGATGAACCAAGATTCTACAACAAAACCAGAACACAGAGGGCAAAGTGAAAGTAAAAGCTCAAGTTATAATTTGTCTGCTCTTCTTGGCTAACCACAAGTACAGATATCAACTTCAAAATTTAATACAAAGGAATAAAATCCAGTTTTCATTACAATTCCACATTTTCGTGGTGAAATAACTTAATACTTGTCCGATACACTCGAAATAATACAAAGTAATTAAACACAGGTACATTACTCATCTACATATGGAACATCATCAAGGACACATCAAGCTATGCTTGCACAGTAATGTGATGAGCCAATTGATAGGCAGAATATGTTGGTTTCACTTGCAAGGAAACTGGATCTCAAGTCTTTAGCCTCACAAGGATCCAACAAGATCAAGGAAAAACTTATATATGCGAACTGTAGGGCGAATACCTTCTGCATTCAGTAAATCGGTTTCATTATCCAAAACAAGCAAAAAGAACAGTATAGCGATAAAGACAATCACCATCATCTGGAAGAATCCATCATTTCTTGAGAAAGATGGCAAATAGGATAGCTAATACGACGACAATCATCATGATCTGCGCGAGAGAAAGAAATGGATATATTAGATGACATTCTATAACTCTAAACAACAGAAAAAGCTGGAGTCTGGACTCACCATCATAGAGGTAGACCGAGGCTGACTCGTATACATACTACGACCCCTGATAAAAAGATATTAATGGTATTGAGAAAGAGAAATCAATCGGCAACAGCATAAATAGTAAGGATATGATGTATAAACCGAAACACAAAGTTGACGAAACAGGATGATTACTATAAACAATCCAGACAGAACCTTTTATCCAGTTTCCCGGAGGAAATACACGCCTTCTGTATTGCTTCGATACGTTTATGAGTAAGATCAGCATTTGGATCGCTCTTTTCTACCTGCAACAACTGGTTCATTAGTACACTGCAAGGACTTGTTCCCGAGTAATTACTGGGGCTTACACCAGGAGGATAACACTGTCTAGACGATATTTACAGGCTTCAAATATGAAAAGGAGAGAAAAGGGAAGAAAGGAGAGGGAGTCCAGAAAGACAGATTTTTTTTTCTTTTTTTAGCAAAATACATAAGGTGATAGTTCAGTAAATTGTGTTTACTAGAGCTAATAATTTGACAAAACGTTAGATTGTTCTGTATGTCAGGACAGACAATGTGAATTTTCCATTTTGACAATATATACGAACCAACCATATTTCAGCGAATCAAGTTTACAGCATTTTTTTTTTTTCTGTCACCTGATGCATCCCGTAAGCATACCTAAAAACATTTGATCAGTTCTGTATGTCAGGAAACAGGACAGACACTGAATTTTCCATTTGAGTTGTACATTGACTAAAATTTTGCATTGTTAGGATTATAAGCAATTCTTAAGTATGCAAGACAGTATCAAACCCAATGAGAAAAAGTATATGTCAGCAACTGATATGAAAACGAGGACTTCATTGCATTCAGCAAATGAAAATTCACTGGAATCCAGAGCTGAAATGTTACGAGGCCAGTCTATAAATCAAGTGCATGTGAAATAACTGGTTCACATGTTAAAAAAATAATATTAATAAGGAAGTGCATTTATGAACTAGGATAATCCAATTCCACCAATTTTACAGCTTTTAAAGATGCACCACCCGATAGGAAACAAATTTAAGCCCATCTGTACGAGTAAAATACAGCAACTGCCAGCAAAATCCACTGGGCCATATTCAAATGTATAAAGTTGTGTTGTTAAATTTCTGAAATTTGTTACGTAAGTGCACTGCAATGAATATACGTCAGGAAAATATAATCAAAATCAATTGAAGCTGCAAAGGTGGCTCTGGACACTCGCTTGAAACTTTTTCAAAAGACAATGAAGAAAGTGAATATGTTACCTTATTTTCAAGCTGAGGCATAACCATCAAAATCACACATGTACAAGCATCAAAATCACACATGTACAAGTGAATAGGTCATAAAATTTAAAGTATTAACTGATAAAAGAAAATCAGTTCTTAAGAGGACATATCTCCTAGTAGCCCTATAGTGTGTTGCAACACAATGGAAGATGGACCAGATGATCAAAACTACTGTCAAAATTATATGCCCCCAACAAAATTAATATGGTCTGCGTTTAGGATATAGGATTAACGTTTCATTTATATAAGCCAACAAGCATGACCGTACATATTAATATTAATATATAGTGAAAGATTGCCATGGATGAGCTTGCAAAGAGAACATGGTTCCGCAAAAACTAGGTTTCAACTTTCAACTAGTACCTGAGTACAAAATGAACAAGGAATTATGATTTTAAACAAAGAACAGAATTTGAAAAATAGTGAATCTTTACAAAAGGAATATCACAGAATGTTGCACTATTGTTGAATACCTTCAATTTCAACAAAGAAGAGAACTCATAAAAAGCACCATAGATGTCGGACATTGTTCTTGTCTGATCAATAACCTTAGCAGTAAGTCCTGGAAAGGAGCAACATTAGACCTGTGACCTACTTCTACAATAACAAACACCAATATTGAACCTAGAAAATTAAAATAGATAAACGCAGCTGGAAAGTTAGTTTAAAAAATTACATTCAGTTTAAGAAATACAAGAGAAAAAATTTACAATTCTGCCATCTCTCTTGCTATAGATATCCTGATTCGTTAGTGCACGTGATGTTCAAATGAAATGTGGAAAATAGTGTAACGTATAACATAATGTTGTCTCCTTAGGTTATACCACATATAGCATAACAACATATCATAGGTTGCACTTTTTATTTATTTAATTAAAATAAATTTAAAACTGTATACAATTATTTTTATAAATAGAAAAATATTTTTAAATTATTAAAAAGAATATAAAAATAGTTTAAAACTAATAGAAGCTACTTTGATAAGTTTCTCAATAACTATTGTACATTCATCCTCATAAATTATTCTAAGTATAATAAGCATATCAATAATCATAACAAGTCATGGTTGATTCTTAGTCACCAGAGGAGTTATAGTTCTTGGTGAAGATCTCAAGAGATGGGAGAGATGCCGAGCATAGTTCATAGTTGAGAGAAATGTCAGACATAGTTTGTAGTTGAGAGAGTCAGAAAGACTCATGACTAAAGTCTTCGTCATAGTTTGTAGTTGAGAGAAATGTCAGACATAGTTTGTAGTTGAGAGAGTCAGAAAGACTCATGACTAAAGTCTTCGTCATCATCTGCCTTACAATAGTTTCATGAGGGCTCGAGAGGATAGAGAAATGAACTGAAGATTTGTATAGTAGAGGGGCTAGGAGAGTCACTCATTGATGGTTGTCAAAATTAAGTCTATCCAAAAGAAGTACTTTTTCTGCTCACTCGAGTTTCATAAGCTTGCGAAGGGAGATTGGGTAAAGGAGTTTGTATATAACTCTGACTGAAAAGTACTAATAATAATGCAGCTAAATTACATTATAACGTAACATAAAATAACGATTTTATTCTAAGCTTAATGCTCGGTTAAGCGAGTTGAGCATTAAATGGCTCTACTAAGTAATGACAAATTTCTATTAGGTTTCAAAATGCATTGTGACGCATTATGAGTCGTGCTATTTTTAATATTGGTTCAATGCTATTGACACTAGAAAATATATAGATTAATTAACATATTGTACTATAACATACCAATACCATAGCAAGCCATTTCTTATTATGCGGAACGATTACAACAAGGTAGACGGCGGTAAGAGCCGTGATATGTGAAGTAGCAAATATGTTGACAAGCTCGATAACTGTAGCTTGTTCAAGCAACAGCATGGCAAGCTGATTAGCTTACTCAAGCAAGAATACAGTACAAGTTGCAACTTGACAGTGGTCAGGTGATAATCAATTCAGATCATAAAATATTTACACCAAATTTGAACCAAGTAATCATGTCCAATAGACAGTAGTTTATTGGAATTGGATTGATTATCCAATTACATTTCTTTACCAGGACTA
The DNA here is from genome assembly GCA_036321105.1 of Dracaena cambodiana. Classification (NCBI taxonomy): domain Eukaryota; kingdom Viridiplantae; phylum Streptophyta; class Magnoliopsida; order Asparagales; family Asparagaceae; genus Dracaena; species Dracaena cambodiana. The sequence goes on along the minus strand of JAYEPQ010000005.1, from coordinate 59,007,606 downwards.
TCCCAAGTTTATCAAGAATAAATCAGAGTTTATAAGATTTTTTCCCCCCTCAAACTAGTTGATTTTTCTAACAACACTTTGCAATAGATCACATCTAAATATGACAGGATAGTCAGCTTGTTATTAGATGACAAAAAACTTACGTTGTCATGTCAGTAAAGGGAAATAATAAAACAAGGTAGTGAGAGGAGATCCTTACCATGAGGTAGTCCAATAGGATACCGGTATTGATGGTTGGCGAGGTATTGTCCAACTCGACTTATGTCAAATATGTGTCTAGAAAACTCAGCACTTTTGACGCCCTGCGATCTCATCTGACCATCTCCTCTTATCGCTTCTTTATGTTAGTGTACTACAGTGTACAGTACCAATTTGGTCATCTCACTGTAAGAATTCATCTCACCACCTCGTTTTTTCACTTTACTATATGTATGTATGGAAATATGCCCAAAGAGGAGATACCTACAGAGTTATGATGATCCAAGTTCCATGCTGTGCCTCAATTTATTTTGTGCACCATTTTCAACTCCCATATTTGACCACTAGCAGCCTGGCACTCATCTTCACATTTTACTTCTTAGATCCCATTTGAAAACACGATTACGTTATCCTACCTTTACTTGTTTGCAGGTAGAATAACTTAACTCTAAAAACTAAAGACCGTCTGTAACAAATTTTTTATTGGGAGAACTCCAGTTATTCAAAAAAATGGAGGAGTCGATCCTACTTTTGTTACCTCACAATTCCATTTTTCTTGAAGCCAAACACATCAAACCATTGGAGTTTAGATTATAAGAGTTAGATGCTTGAAAATAGGAGTTTGCATAACCTCCACTTCAATTAGTTATCTACATCCTATTGCTAAACGGGGCCTTATAGGTAGTAATGGGCAAAATGCCAACTTGGAAACAAGGCCATTGGTTATGTTAAAAAATGTACATACTATGAAGGACAAGCATCATGAATATACATTAAATATATCGAATAATATTTAAATTCGTAAGTCAACAAACACAATGTCGTGACCTACAAAAAAATGAAATTCTATACTGACCTCGTCGCATTTTCACAACTCCTCTGAATACCTCCAGGTTATTATAGCACAAGGCCAGAGTTCCAATAGCCATGATCTAATACACATGAGAACTGTCATTCAGATGCACAGGAAGTGATAGGAATGATGATGTTATAGATACTACCACAGCAACTGGTGTATATACAGAAATAGGAAGTTAAGAAGAAAAGAAATGCAGCATAAATTGAACATTTCATTTGATACCTTGACAAAATAAAGTTAGCAAGATGATTAGTTAAAGTGTGATAATCTTACAAATATATTGAAAAATGTTTGGAAAAAATCTCCATGTAGTGAAAATAACATCTGATGTATAGTTATTACATTTTATATTATAAAAGTGGAGAGATATCATGACCACCCAAATAAGGAAAGCACATCAATCAGAGACCAATGGGAGGAGGAACACCACCAAGATAGTTTACTTGGCATAAGTATTCTTGCTGGTGATATACATAGGGTAAATTACTATCCATTCCTAAGTCAATCATGAGGAAAGCACATCAATCAGAGACCAATGGGAGGAGGAACACCACCAAGATAGTTTACTTGGCATAAGTAATCTTGCTGGTGATATACATAGGGTAAATTACTATCCATTCGTAAGTCAATCATGTTCACCAGTACAAGGGAATGTAACTAAAATGAAACATTAAGTGACCTCATCCTGCTGACATGGACACAATGTATTGCCATATCACATGTTTAAAAAGATGCATCGACACATGTGCCTATACGTGCCTGACGAAGGCTTCAAGCTACAAGCGTCTGCTACATGGCAACTCAACCACTAAAATAATAAATAACACAATATTTAAACAGTCTTAATAAAGTCAATCCTACTTTACAAATTTTCTCCTGGTGCCATATCTGGACATTTGATACAGCAACAGTAAAACAAATCTGGCCACGATGGTAAAATTGTCTAAACAAGAGCACTGTAATGCTCACTGACTTCTACTTTATAAAAATACCTCTACAATTATAGCAAATCCTGCAACTCCTCCATTCACTACGTTCAGTAGTGAGGACTCTTGTCTGCTGAAGGATAAGCTAAACTGATCAGGCCATGAGAATGGCTCGAATTATCAAAACAAGGTTACTGTTTTTTCCCTCCATTTCCACTAATTTCTTGATATTTTTGTTACATCAAAATTCTCCATATATCAATCAACATAGATTAATTGTTCAAAACTTTTTTTTTTTAATTTCTCTCTTTCAATCTCAGCAATGAAGGTTGCTTCAGATTCGGGTGTCATTATTGAGTGGCTATGGGTAAATAAGCTTCACAGGTTAACAGCTGTTCTTTGCAACACATCACTGCTCTGAGCCTGCTAACCATCATACACTAAATGTTGCTAGAGCCTTCTAATTTCTAAAATCTCCTCATGTTTTCAAATCTCAAATTTAAATTTTGGGATTGTGTCATATTCCAGGGAGAACCTAATCCATACTCTTGCAAGTGCCACAGTAGTAGGCATAAATTCAGTGAAAAAACACTTAACAATGGGATTACACTAACACTCTTCTATTCCATAAGGAAGAGTTCCATCATGTTGAACCCTGAATGCAGAATGTTATTGGTATGAAATTGAGACATGAAATCTTCAGAGATGTTAATCAGAAAGTATTTCAACCTAGCGACTAAGTGAATCTAAATATTTATGAGTAGCATTGGTTCTAGAACATCAGACTTTTACGAAGTTTAGTTCATATTATAAACTGCATTAATATGTTTGTCAATCAACTTATGTTGTATCCAGATTCATCAATGATAGCATATCACTAAGGAAAACTTTTCATTAGTCTAATATCTCATTGCATATGCTAAATCAGTTTCCTCTCTTAATTTTAGAATATCCATCTTCCAAACCAATGCAAGATCCATTTCAAGCATGGTACATAGTGGACAACTAATCTTGTCAGTGTCACCCCAGTACACTGGAAAGAAACTAGTGAAAAGAAAAGATAGCAACTGAGAGCACACATGACAGAATGATTTCAATGTCTTGCCTTGGGCAAACAAGTAGGCATTTATGCCAAGTAATACTGAATACCATTCCCAAGATCTTCCTCAAACAAAGAAACATTCCTCCATACCTGAGGAATGGCACAAAATCTGAAGATGGCGAAGTCCTTCAAAGCAGACATGTATCTTAGACAATCTTCACCATGAACCAACGCATTCGTAACCATGTCATTCAAGCAGTGGACAGCTTTCACAGAATTTTCCTCGTATTTGAAATCCTAAAATTGCAAAAAAAAAAAAAAAAAAAGAATTTGGCTTAAGCACCCCATGAGAAGTCAAGTTACTCTGGAGACCATATTAAAAGTAACATCAATTGTTTGTCAAAGGACAAATGTCAAACCATCAAACCAACAATAAGAAGGAATGTAAGAAATTAAGGGAAGAACCTCCAGTTTGTCAGCATATTTACTCCATATTTGACGAGGCCAGAACATCCGTGATTTCGGAATCTCATTTATATCTTCTAAATAATCTCGAATAATATTTGTTTTCTGCAAAGAAAAGTTATATCAAATGGGAAAGAAGTGTGTAGATGATTAGCACTGCAAACTGAATCACAGTTTTCCATGTATGTTCCAGGATTACCTGAAGAAACAAGCCCATGGAGTTGGAAAGGGAATCAGGAGCAAGGTCTTCCTTACCGGAAGCATGGAATAGCTTAGACAGCCCTAAGCCAACAAGGCCTGCTACATAGTGACAATATTCATCATAATCATCGACTGTTTCTACCTGCAAATTAAGGGTGGAAACTGAGTCATTAACTTAACAGACAATAAAATGAACTATCTTCCGAATGTGAATAAATGTAAGCCCCGAAATCACACGTCACAAAAACAAGTACACAACTATTAACATGTGATTCGTGTGAAATACAAGACAGCCAGATCACATATACAACAACCATGATTGAATGTTTAGTAAGTAGTTAAATACTGCCATTGGGACATTAAATTGACTAAACTTAAGGGGACGTTATTTGAGTACTGTAGAAAAGGTTGCTGCAAGAAATGTGTCTGCAAAAGAATTTATCATGAAAGTGTAGTAGAACACCTTGGGCAAGTCGCATGTATATATATTTAGTTGTAAGCACCAGAAAATGTCATAAAGATTGCTACTTTTATTTATGAACAACCGTGTTTAAATTACAGTTTCCTCCTTACAGTTTCCTCCTTTGGTAATTGCAAGTGGGTGTTTAAAATGAACAAGGGACCATAGAATTTAGTTGAGAAGTTGTAAACATTCCTATTATAAAGTATTACATAGGGATGAACAGCTATGTCCGCTCCGACCAAGCCGACCAATTCTAATCAGATTCGATCGGAGAAGAGTGATGAAATATGGTTGAAGTTCTTATATGAAATTGAAACCGGTCGGAGATGGTCGAAATGTTGTTAGAGTCGGTCGGATTCCGACTCCCATATATCCTTCACCTGCCTGACTCTCTCACTCTCCAAACTTCAACCAAATACTATGCAAAAATGGCAGCGACAATAAATAACAACAGCAACCCAAATGCTCTTGTGATCCTTCACCTCCCTTCCGCTCCTCCCTTCCCCTCCCCCCCCCCCGCCCCCTCTCCCCATCCCCTTTCCCTCACTCTCTCTCTCTCTATATGCTCTTTCACGAAGGAATTAGCAAGCAAAAGCATAGAATCCTCGGTGCAAATTTTGATAATTTTCAGATCAACTAATAACCCAAGCAAACTCTCTCTCCCCCTTCCCCCTTCCCTCTCCCGTTCACCCTCCCTCTCCAGCTCCCCCCTCCCTACCCACATGATCTCTCTCTCTCTCTCTCTCTCTCTCTCTCTCTCTCTCTCTCGCCCCCCCCCCCCCCCCCCCGGCGCTAAAACTGAACTCCGACCACATCTGACTGACCCAAAGACCATCGAAGTTTGGTCAGATTCTGGCAAAAACACCGATCGGAGTCTCGCCACGTCCTTTTCATCAGAGTCGGTCGGAAATCTCCGAAAACTGCCTCCTCCGACCATTTGTACACCCCTAGTATTACATTGATAGTCAATCAACCGATCATTTGCTAAGAAAGCATTTTTATTGTTTAGGTATCAGACTCTGAATACTTAATTATGTAAGCATCAATTTTGCTAATACAATATTGTTTACAAACAAGATTAGTCATTTCACCTTGCTTACATACTTGACCTGCACGTATGCTCATTGCTTCAATGCCCATGATGATGGGTGATTGCCCTTGATAAGATATAACTTAAATAGTTCCTATTTTTTAGCATAAGCATGATACAAAGAAGTACAACATTAAGAGCATTTCTTACTGCAAAGCTCATATCAAGGGATATGAAGGCTAACAATTAAAATTTTAGACAGTCGATTATGCACACACACATGCAAAATGGTAAAATAAATATAGCATTTGAACTACAAACCTCCTTGCAAATAAATTTTGCCATTCCTGCTCCCATTCGTTTGGTAATATCTTCAATTGCCTCCTGATAACTGAAAACAACTCGAGAAGCATTAATTGCTGTTGTATCAAAGTAAAGGTTTCTGGACATATAATTTGTTAGTGACACGTCTGAACTCTGAGAAATCTTTTTCAATGTTCCTTATGAAATTTAATTTAGCTTTAGTGATGTCGCTGCACAACTTGGTAAGTATCACAGCAAAAACTTATTGAGTAAATTAAATGTATTATATGCACTGCTTGGCAATAGCTTTTTTCTTTCCAACAAAAGTTTCAAAATTTTAATTCATCGCCGAAGTCGTTTTGTACTATGATCACAGGGCAACTGAGTTACTAAAGCATAATGTTATTGCATTTAATGATTAAAAAAAAACTGCATTTTCAATGAATTATGGAACCTATGGACTGTGAGAAAGACCTACAACTAAGATTTATGTTCAAAGCATCCCCAAATCCTTGTATGCTCACAACTGCTATGTTTTGTTCACGTAAACAATGATTCGAGAATAAGAGTACCCAAGACTCTAGTGAACCCTTCATCTAAAAAATGCTAAAAGTCCCATAAACTATCTTAATAGAACTTATAAATTAAACAGACAAGAATGCTAATTCTTGCCCTCATGCCCTTCCTTATTAAATTATTGCTATCTACCTTGTGTAAAAGGTTAAAAAGATCCATGAATGATGCACAGAAGAAATACATACAGTTTTGAGGTTTAATCTATAGCCAAAGTGTGGAAATCATACCAGAAGAATGTTATCTAAATTTCAAAATAGTGGCTGTGTGCTCTGGAAGAACAGTTCCCGGCAATAAGGAAGTGACATCATGTGACCTGCTGATCATAAATAAACTCTAGGATAAAACAGTTGATTCCATATTATTGGCTTCATGAGGGTGGCAGTGATTAGATGCAGTTGGGAACGACATGAAGATGTACAAGTGACTTATTGGATCACCAAAAGGTACTAAACTGTATATCATCCAAATATTTCTTGCTTGCAGTAATGATAAAGAGACCCTATACTTTTATTGCATAAAGGCATAACCTCGTTAAATAATGCAATTATATATATAGTCTGACCGAATGCAATGCATAAGAGGGAATTTTTAAAAAAATCACTCTTGGAAACTCTCATTTTACTGGACGAGAGAGAGTCAATATGACATTGGCGTTGGTTCGACCAACGAAACAAAGAAAATGGCCCACATATGATGAAGTTTAAAGGTCAAAACTACACAGCTTTAGCTTGTTGAGATTCCTTTTCACCACTTCAGAAGCCCATTAGCCTGATTTTAGTTATCATACATGTGGGAGGAAATATCACTGTACTGTTCTAGAAAGAAACAAATACATATGACAAGCAATTTCTGTCAGTCAGAGATTCAATATTAGAAATAAACTGTTCAACAACTTTATAATGGGTTAAATTAACGATCAATTATGCATAATCAGCTAGAATGATAACCAGCTAGTGCAGAGTTTTATACGAGGGGGAACATTTTAGCAAATGGAAGGAACAAAATTTGAACCAGAACTAACTTTAGTAATAGCATAGCCACATCACTGAGAAGCATGTTATATCAATAATAAGATTTTAGCCTTATGACAAATTATTGAATAAGACCTAACCCTTTGCCAAGCTCTAAAAAAGCAGTTGAAACATAGTGGAATTTGTCCATCAGAACTTTGTAGTCTTTAGTACCACCTGCAGACAAAGAAAATGAAAGTTTCATCAGATAGATTAAAAGAACAGTTCCAATATGTACTTAAGAATAAGCTTTACGAGATAAGAGCCAATAATAACATTTATTCATCCTCTGTTAATCTGTGGGTTTATTGTTGTTAACTAGTTATCTGTAGGGCATTTCAAAGTCAAAACTAGTGAACCAATACTGTACAGCAGTCACTTTCCAACTAAACACAGTTTCTCCCACTATTTGATGAAGATTACAGCTAAACTTTAACTAATTATTAATGAGTAAAGCAACAACTAACACCATTAAAACGTCACAGAGATATATAAAGATAACGTGCCTATATAGGACCTAAAAAAATGCATTCGCGCTCACACACAAGCCCAATTAAGGTTACCTAGAGACACAGACATATACCTATCTATCTGTTAAGCTATAGATATACAAGGGAGAAAACATCTAAAGCAAAAACCTTCTGATAACACATACATGAGAAATGCCAGTCACGATCATATATGTGGCGATGAAAAGATTGCAGAATTGGCACTTTGACATCAGAAGGAATGCTCGTATCGTCCTCTGCAAACAGAAAACAGAACTATATGAGCTTAAAACTTTTAAACACAGGTCTACTCAGGAATTAACATGTGAACCTACAAAGCAGAAACCAGTGCATATGTCCAAAATTGTGCCACTCTCCACAATACTGGCCTTCGACAATATACATCGATTATGACCTTAACTTTATTAAGCATAATTTAACAAGACTTAAATTCAAATTCAGTTTTACAAGTGTTCAAGTATCGGCCTCATCCATGACATAAGTTAATTGGAACTGTGTGATTCACATGGACAATGAAGAATGTCATTAGTGTAGAAAATTGCTTCAGCTTTTGATTTTGTACAAACTTACATATAATATCAAAATAAACTTTCTAGAATAAATTAGATTACGACAAAAAACCTTAAATGACAAGAGATAAAAAATAGAGATATACTCGCAGGTCAATAGAAAAGAGTAAATGAAGAATTATCAGGTTGATAGGAACAAACCAACAGTATCAAGGGCTCTGAGAACCAGATAGAAAATGCAGACCTACAAAACCAAAAAAAAAACACCAATAAATTTGTTAGTATGACATTACTACATAGCCCTTTAGTTACTTATTCATCAAAAAGTCAATAAAAGTACAAGGCTTCACAAAAAATAAGAACCAATATTAATAGGAGTAAAAAATATTAGATCAAAATAAAACGTTCAGAGCTAATAAGCAGACCGATAATCTAGTTTTCTCGTCTGACTTTATGCTGGACCATGAACAAATAAGTAAAGATTTCATACTCAAACTGAACAGGTCACAAATTAATGGTTAGTGCGAATTTGAGCAAAATTTCATATTGATTGCAAATACTAAACAAATTTGCAGTTATTAGGTCGGTTCCTTAACCAAACTCTCATTAGCCCAAGATCCAAGAGATACTAAGTTACAACAAAGAGAAAAAAATGGGAAAGAATCAAACTTTTCGCTTGAGACAGTTCCCTGTAGTCTAGAGATCACAGCAAGTAGCTCATAACAGACAATTGCTTCATTTTGATTTAACAAACTGTCTCCTCTCCTATTAATTTATCCTATTTTGTAATAAACAATTATTTCTCCAGCTAGGTTGAAGCTCTAAATAAGATTAATAGTTACACAATTCAACCAGATCGCAATTTTTCGCATATGACATTTATTTCTAACCTAAATTTTTAATCGAAATCAGGTCTCTCATCTTCATTTTACGTTCAAAAAACTAACTTTCGCACAAAAAAACTTTAAAAAAAAAAAAAACGCGCAAGTTGGCAAATCTGATGAAGAAACCACCAAATCGGACGAATCGAGAAGAGGATGTTTACCGCATTGCGGAGCTCGGGGCCGAGCTGCTGGATAACGAGGGCGAAGCTTCTCGAGACCTTTTGCAGCATCGTGTAGGAGAATCCCCAGTGAGGCTCCGCCGGGATCTGCTTGCTCATCTTCGACGCCGCGATCTTCAGCTTCATCATAGCGTACACCTCCTCAGGATGCTCCAGCATCGCCCCGATCATCCCCATCTCTAAAAAAATTCTCCTTTTTTTCTTTTTTTTGGGATTATTTTCACTCTTTTTTCCCCTTAATTATTTTGGTGCCTCGCCTCCTTTATTATCGGCATCGTTGAGGTCGTTGTCCCCGATTTGGTTCCCGTTATACAGGATCCCAGAGGCGGGCCGGGTCCGGTTCGGAATTTGGGCCGGTGGAGGAGAGTGGGGCCCAGCAATACTTGAAAGATCCTGAGATGCTTTATCCGATTTAATGTGATGCTCCTTTTTTCTTGTAACGGAAAAAAACAAAGTGGCCCAAAATACAGTGGCCCAAAATTAAACACTATTTTTGTCCACTCTCTAACCAATTGGATATATATTTTTTTTTTTCTTTTAAAGGGAAAAAAGTGTCGCTCCATTAATTACACTATTTTTTTTTTTTTTTTTTTGGTACATTCTGCCCTTCTAAAATCTTAATCTACTAATTTATGATACAAGTTTTATGTGTAAAGGCAATGATTGTTTTAAACATTTTCATAATTTTATATATAATTTGACATGAAATTTAAGAATGAAAGCTCATATTTAGTGTAATATATCTAAATCAGATACATTGTTTTCAATATTTAGTAGATAGCTTAATATAATTATGGGCTCTCAAATTTTTCTCGGTATTTAATATGAAAAATAGGTGCAGTAGAGATGCACATGTGCCGCTAGATATGCGGCAACACTAGGAGAGATAAAGTGAGAAATGAACATATTCGTGCTAAAATAGGTGTAGCTCTCATTGATGAGAAGATGCGAGAAAATTGCTTACGATGGTTTGGTCATGTACAACGTAGGCTTACAAATGCATCAGTTCGATGTATGACAAGTTAAAAAAAACGAAGGGAAAACTGAAGAAAATATGGATGTAGGTGATACGAAAGGATATTGATTCTAGAGGTTTAAATGAAGAGATATTACTTGATAGAAATGAATGGAGAAGGATTATCAAAGTGATCGATTTGGCATGATTATTTTTTTTGATTGATGTAGTCTAGTCCAAATACTTGGGATAAAAGGCTTAGTTGTTGTTGTTGTTGTAAGGGTCTAATTAGTCCATAACATCCTCTACCTGCATATGGCATGATGGATCAATACGATCCATCTTTAAATTTAGTTTATTTGAATAAAATTTTCAAATTAAACTTAGGAATGTGTTTATTATTTTATTTTTTTTCTAGAAAAACAATAGCTTGAGAGGATAAAATGAACAGAAAAAATTGTAAAAAGAAAACGGTAAAAGAAAAAGAAAAAAGGAATAAGAGCAATTCCTCGTAATAATAATTCACTTCTATAGTCTCTTTTAAAAGGCATTATATGAAATTAAAACAGATCAGTCTTCCTTTTTCCCTCTTCTCTGTTATTTTTCAGTCTTTCACCATTTGATTAAATCATAAATAAATTGAAGAGAAATAAATCAAGAGAAAAAAAGTGGGGAAATTCTATTTACACACGAAAATTTACTCTTCACGCATGGTTTTAAAATTTGTAAATAATTAAAAGTTTGCCATTTATTTTTTTGACTAAATTACCCTTTTAAATCCCAAATAAAGACTTTTTAGAATTTGAAACTACGGCTCATCGTTTTCCTCCTCTGTTTTTTCTTTAAAATGCCAAAAAATATCTTTTAGATGAATTTAAATAAAAAAAAAATATATCTCCTACAAACTCATCGATTTGATTTCTTAACCCTTTAAAATTTTTACATTAGCGTTCCTATAAAGATTTGGAAGAATTTTAAAATTTTCGAATTCATTGTAACTAGTGAAATTAGGATTTGAAATTTGAGTTTAAGTTTTTTTTTATTCAAATAGAAAATTTCAAACATGCAATTGGTATCGGAGGACAAATTAAAGATACAATTTAAAATTTTTTTTAGCTTTTTATGTGTATTTTTATTGTTAGTACGTCGACTTTTGGTAGGGTTTTAATACCCGATCAAATAATTCTTTAGTTAGGTATTAATACCCGACCAATATATTTTTTGTTTGGAAAAATTTAAGATGAGACGACATGAAGGAGGGTTAAAATTGAAAAAAAAAATTGTGCGCAATAAGTAAATTAGTGGTATTTCAAAATAAAAGTTTGGGACAAAAAATAATCAGGACGTTAAGAGTAAATTACAGTGCGTAAATAGAATTTCCCAAAGAAGTGGGGGATCTCAAATTCAATTGGAATTGATGATGCATTAAGAAATTCTCTCAACAATAGCTGAATCCATACTCAATAAATTTGAATTAGGGAATAAATTAAAGAATAGGTAAATAAATTCCTTTGCATAATTAACCCTTTCTCTTCCGGTGCATTTTTTTTTTTAATTTCAGGATAATTTTAAAGTAGTTCTTATTTTCGAAAATAAAATTAAATAGAATAAAAAACATTAGTTTTACGAAGCCGCTCCTTGTTGATTTCCAAACCCTAAATAAGGTTTATTAGACCCTCAATGAAGGGGTCAACATTTCTCCAGATTTCTATTCTCGCCATTACTTCAGTTACTAATCAAATACAAAATTAAATTTTTATTCTTTTTTCCGCAAGAAGGAAATAAAATAAAGACAGGCCATGAAAAAGCTCTGAATTCTCGATAGGTGTCATTAGTTTATTGGCAATATGATTGGCTTGCTTTTTTCGGGAGTTTCTAGATGGGCACAACATTTTTCCTAATGAGCCCACTTAAAAACTTCTATTATATTATAATCTTGTCATTGAATTTTTTGGACCAAAATACTCCTGTTTTCTTTCTTCCTTCTCCTTCTCTTCTCAAACAAGAGAAGAGGAAGAGGAAGGAGGAGTTGGGTATTTGGGTTAGAGAAGATTTTTTTAAAGAGAAGAGAAAGAGGAAGGAATGGCAAAATTGAAATTTTTAGTGTGCTCACTAGGAAAATCCTCTCTTTTCAAAAGAGAAGGTGGACTAACAAGGAAAATTGGACTCACTAGGGTATTTGAATCTTTATTTATAAAAAAGAACTGAAATTGGAATAGAAATACAATCGTTTTCTCTTCTCGTTCTCGTTCCTCTCATTTTGAATCGAATCGATCTTGGAGATATCGTTGGATATCGAGATGGTGGAAGAGAGGAGAGAGGGCAGAGGAGAAGGGAGAGGGGAGTTGGAGGTGGTGGAGGCCCCAAAGATGAATTTGGATTCATTAGTTTCTTTGATTCGGGCTAGACAGTTCGGATCTGTTAAGATTGATCCGGGACTGTAAGTCCGGATCTACCATAAATGATCTGGGTTGTTTAGTCCGGAACTTTTGCAATGTTGGGAGAAAAATGAGGAATGACAGTTTTTAGAAATTTAGGTGTGCTCACTAGAAAAAACCTTCTCTTTTCAAAATAGAAGGTGGGCTCACTAGGAAGAAAAAAAAAAAAATGTGCTCCTTTGGAAATTCCCCAAAATTTGTGGGGTAATATTTATAAAATTAAATATTATTATCTGGACATGAATGTATTTGTTATTTAGGACCATACCACCAGACCAGATAGAATCTTAACTGAAGAAAATAGAGTACGTGACTGAAATCTGTGTGAACTATTTCTTTCGTGAATTAAATGCAAAATATGGTACGCGCTCCAAAATTAATTTTTTGCTGTACCCAAGTTGTTGACATAATAAAATAATGTCTGCTCAGGTCTAGTGGGACCCGGACCGGAAAGATAACGACACGTGGAATCAAAATAAATGATATTCAATTTCTGCTCATCGAGCCTAGAGGACCAAGTTTATTTATTTTGCACGAGCACCACGAGTGCAGAGGCCAGAAATAAAATATATAAGCATGCCAAATTGATAGCATCACTCTCTGTTTTCCAAAATACAGATCCTTAATATTCGTTTGCATTTTTTTTGAGACTTGGGAGTGGATTACAGAAAACAGGAGTGAAGCTATCAATCTATATAATTAAGCCCTGCGGGGCACGTGATTTGCTCGTTAAATTTTAAGATCGGAAAATTCTATCTGCACACGATATTTTACTGGTTTTGAAACTTATAAATAATTATAAATTTATCATTAATTTTTTAAACTAAGTTATTTCTATAAATTCCAAACTAACACTTTTTAAAATTTGAAATTATGACTATTTTCTATCTAAAACTGTAAATAATTTTTTTGGTATTTAATAAAAATACATCTCCTACAAAATCATCGATTTGATTTCTTGATCCTTTAATTTTTTTTACATTAACATTCCTGAAAAGATTAGAAGAATTTTAAATTCTTCTATTTTACCGTGACAAGTGAAATTTGGATTTTGAATTTGAATTTTTTTATGTAAATGGAAAATTCCAACATGTAATTGGTGTCAGAAGACAAATCTAAGATACAATTAGAATTTTTTTTTTAGGTTTCATGCGTATTTGTTTGAAATTTATCGTTAATTAGTTTTCTTTTGCGGAGAGACTTCGCTTGCTGGTACCAGTACATTTTTTGGTTAGGTATTAATACCCGACCAAAATAATTTTTGCTCTTAAACTAACATCCGACTCAAACAAAAATGGATAAAAATGGGATAAGACGGGTAAGGAGTTAGAGAAAAGAATGAGGGGTATTTTTGAAAAAAAATTGGACATAGATAGTAAAATGATAGTATTTCAAAATAAGAGTTTGATGTAAAGAGTAACCATTGCGCAAAGAGTAAAATGTGATGTGATCCCTGACCTAGGCTAGGGCAGGCAAGGGGCTGTCGGACCGGCATAGCCAATGAAAACAGGGTTTGGTAGGACCCGAGCCTCCATTAGACCAGGAGTTTCCAAAGGAGCACACCATTTTTCCTAATGAGCCCACTTTCCAACTGAAAGCATGAGCAAAAAAGTACTATCTAGTGGGCTCACTAGGAAAAGTGGTGTGCTCATTTGGAAACTCCCCTCGACCTTGGCCGGTCCACGGAAATTCTAAATGCGCACCATATTTATTAGTGAGCACCATTTTCCCCTATGCTGTAAATCACTTTACTGCTCACTAGTAAAATGTGGTGCGCATTTAGATTTTCCAGTCGGTCCAAGGTCTAGATGGGTAATTATGAAGGCACACTCCAAATATTTAAGATAGGAAATTCTATTCATGTACATCAATTTGGTCAACATGTCCATATTTTTGTTTTCCTTTCACTATTAATTTTGAATTATTCAATATTTACTCAATATATCAATATTTTTTTTATTCTAATCCTTTCTCTCCCTATCTTCTTTTCCATCTCATTTCATCCCGGTCGAATGTTAGTAGGAATGGTAATGGACACGTTCATAAATCAATTTTTGACCGTTCTACATAAAATTTTAAATTAAAAATAAAAATTTTATTTTTCTAATTCAAAATTTTGTATAGGAAGGACCAAAAATTGGCTCGTAGATGCATTCATTACCATCCCTAAATGTTATTATCCGACCCAAATGAAACTTGATCGGGTATTAATACCCTATCAGTATTCAACTAGGTCGGGTATTAATACCTGATTAGTGGATTGAAAAATGGCAAGTTAGTTAAAAAAATAATAGCGAATTTGTAATTTTTTGAAAGTTTCAAAAGTGGTCATCTTGAGCAAGGTGGTGTGCGTGAATAGAGTTTCCATTTAAGGACACACTTCGCTGAATTTGGCTTTAATAACAAGTTATTTTTTAGACAAATATAAACTCTTCTTCAACTTAGTGTTGGATCATTATCCAATATTGGTCCATATATATGTGAAATAATCATGTATTGTAAACTGTCTAATATGTTTGGACCCAATTAAAAGTGATTTAATTAAGTTGGGTTTTAATATATCTAATAGGGTGTGGGTCTTTTATGTGCAGAAACCTAATGGGTAATTTCTGATTTTATGATGGGCTAAACCAGAAATACCAATAGGCAGATTTGTCTATAAAAAGGCAGTTATAGTCCCCAGATAACACGCGACTTTGATTCTTTTCTGTTTCCCATCGACAAAGAGAAATTTGAGAGAAAAGTTAAAAGGGTTCTTTTAGGAAAACATGTAAATCTGGAAGGCCAATCGCACGGCTCTACAATGTGATTATTAGTTATTGATTTAGGTACGCTTCCGCATATTTTATATATAATTTCTTGGTGATTTGACATAAATATTTATTATGTAATTTTCGTATAGTATCTGACAATTGGTATCAGAGTAACTTTATGTTGAATCATAAAAAAAAATTGGATTATTGTTCATCAGATTACTGTTTCACAAAAAAAAAATCGAATTACTGTTAAGAAAAAAATTCAGATTACTGTTCATCAGATTACTGTTAATTTTTTTTTAAGGCTATTAAGGTTTTATTTTGGATTTGGACTTGTTTTAAAAAATATGTATACACATACATATATATTTTTTTAAAGAATTTTCTCTTAAGGTCAATTTTTTTGACAATTTTTAAAGAACGATTCGGTATAATTTTAATTTCAAATATTTATATTTGGAATATATATTTTGAGATAGATTGATTGAAGCAATATGTCACCAAAATGACATCTCTTATTGAAATTGATTTTATCTTGAAATATAAAAGATTGTGTGCATGTAATTTATATGAATATTAATCGGCCCAAAGGAAAGTTAATATTTAATAGAATTGCATGTGTACCTGTAGTAATAAATACGTGGTGATTATTTGGTTTATATGTAAACAATGAATTGATCCAAAGGAAGATTTATTGTTTGATATATTATTTATCATCAGTATTTGATTACTACACCAAGATATCACTCAGAAGTTAATATTGTTGTCCAAAGATAAAATATTAATGGAATCCCGATATTTTGAGATGGGGTTTATATTTATTTAAAATTATTATTATTTGGTTAATGATCTAATGCGAGCTTGTTATTTTTGTTCATTGTTCTCTGGATTCAGCTTTACAAAATTCTGCCTATATTAGTGTCAACATCAATTCAATTCCTATACTAAATGACTCTAACTTCAAGTCATGACAAGAGAATTTTTTGATTGTTCTCGGAGTCATGGATCTCAATCTTGCGTTAAGGTCTCATCCTCCTGCATCTCTCACTGCTGAAAATTCCTCTGAACAAAAGAGGGATATTGAGAGGTGGGAGAAGTCAAATCGCATGTGTCTAATGATTATGAAGAAAGCCATTCCAGAAGCATTCATGGGCACAATATATGAAAAGATTATTACGGTTAAGGAGTTTCTTACAGATATTGAAAAGAGATTTGTCAAGAACGAAAAAGCTGAAATTGGTACGCTTTTGACAAATCTTATTTTAATGAGGTATAAAGGTAAAGGCAATATTGGGAAGTATATCATGGAGATGTCTCATCTGGCTTCAAAACTGAAAGCACTTAAGCTTGAACTCTTTGAGGACTTGCTAGTGCATTTGGTTCTGATATCCCTCCCCACTCAGTTCAACCAGTTTAAGGTGAGTTACAATTGTCAGAAAGAGACTTGGTCTCTGAATGAGCTTATCTCACACTGTGTTCAAGAGAATGATAGGCTGAAGCTGGAAAAGACAGAGAGTGCTCACTTAGCCTCATCCTCTAAGGACAAGGGAAAACAAAAGAGAAAAAAGGATAAGGAAGCTGCAGATACAGCATCTCAGAAGAAACAACAAAAGAAACCGACTTAATCGGAAGGTACTGGATTTTCTTATGTGGAGTTAAAGGGCATATAAAGAATCATTGCAGTAACTATCACACTTGGCGTGCTAAGAAAGAGTTGCCTTAGTTGCCGAAAACCAAATGATGTTGAAAGATATATCTATATGGGTGATGGCAAGAAGGTTTAAGTTGAAGCAATTGAAAAGTTAAGATTACTGTTAAAGACTGGGTTTTATTTGGATCTTGATGAGACATTTGTTGTACCGTCTTTTAGACGGAATTTGATTTCTGTTTTTTGCATTGGACAAATCTGGTTTTTCTTATTCATTTGGAAATGGAAAGTTTAGTTTGTTTCATGATTCAAATTTGGTTGGATCCGGTTCTTTATAAAGTTACGATAATCTATATTCAATTAACACAATAACTTCATTTAATGAATCTCTGCATTTAAGTACTCGAGGTGTAAAGAGAAAATTAACCAATGAGAACTCGGCTGCGTTATGGCACAAGCGATTATGTCACATCTTCAGACGGAGAATTGAGAGACTTGTGTCAGACTAAATTTTTGATCCCTTAGATTTCACAGACTTTGATATTTGTGTTAACTGCATAAAGGGAAAACAAACGAACAAAAAGATATTTGAAACCAACAGGTCTATGGACGTCTTAGAACTTATTCATACGGATATTTGTGCGCCATTTCCTACTGTTGCGTGGAATGGTCAACAATACTTTATCTCGTTTACAGACAATTTCTTTAGATATGGCTATCTATATCTCATTCATGAAAAGATACAATCGCTTGAAGTGTTCAAAAATTATAAGGCTGAAATTGATAACCAACTCAGCAAAAGAATCAAAAGCGTCAGGTCTGACTATGGTGGTGAATACTATGGCAGATATGACGGTTCAGGTGAACAACGTCCATGACCTTTTGCTAAATTCCTAGAGGAATGCGGTATCGTCCCACTATGAATGGTGTTGCTGAAAGACGAAACAGAACGCTCAAGGACATGGTGAAGAGTACGATTAGTTATTCTATCTTGTCTAAATCACTCTGGGGAGAAATACTTAAGACTGCAGCATATATTCTTAACAGAGTTCCAACTAAAACGACTGCCAAAACCCCTTATGAGCTATGGACAGGCAAGAAGCCTAATCTTAAACACTTACACGTATAGGGATGTCCAGCTGAGGCAAGGCTTTATAGACCAAATGAAAGAAAACTGGACTCAAGAACGGTTAGTTGTTACTTCGTTGGATACTCTGAAAGATCCAGGGGGTACAAGTTTTATGATCGCACGACTAGGTCGATTTTCAAGATGGAAAATGCTCGGTTCTTTGAGGATGTCGAGTTTGAGGGAGGAGATACAGGCAGTGATTTTTTCTTTGAAGAGGAATGTATTGATATTCCCATAGATGTTATTGGCATTGATCAGGATTTCATTCCTGACCTTGTTCAAGACACAATAAATCAAGACAATGTCGAACAACCTCCCATTCAAGAGATTGTTTCAGAAGAACAAACTCTGACACCTCAAGAAAAGGAGATCCATTCAAGAGAGAAGAAGTGCATTGCCAGATGATTATATTGTATTTTTCCAAGAATATGAGATAGACGTTGGAGTGATGGAAGATGACCTGATCAACTTCCATCAAGCCATCGAGAGTTCTAACTCTCAAAAATGGATAGATGCTATGAATGAGGAGATAAAGTCCATGAAGGACAATAACGTGTTGGATCTTATCCCATTACCAGAAGGAGCAAAATCTATTGGTTGCAAATAGATATTTAAGACCAAAAAGATTCGAAAGGCGATGTGGAAAGGTATAAAGGTCGTTTTGTCACAAAGAGCTTTACGCAGAAAGAAAGTATCGAGTATAAAGAGACATTTTCTCCGGTTTCTTCAAAAGACTCTTTCAGGATTATAATGGTATTGGTGGCGCATTTCAATCTTGAGTTATATCAGATGGATGTCAAAACAGCGTTTCTAAATGGTGACATTGATGAGACGATATATATAGTCCAGTTAGAAAACTTTGTGTTGGGAGACTCAAAGCATATGGTTTGCGAACTTAAGAAATCCATTTATGGGCTCAAGCAAGCATCTCAATAATGGTATTTCAAGTTTTATCAAGTGATCATCTCATTCGTTTTGAGGTGAACTTGGTTGATGACTGTGTATACCATAAGTTCTGTGGGAGTAAACATATTTTCTTAGTATTATATATTGATGACATCTTACTTGCCAGCAACGATATAGGCATATTGCACGAAACCAAGAGATTTCTAGTTAAGTATTTTGAGATGAAGGATTTTGGTGACGCCTCTTTTGTATTAGGGATTCAGATACACCGATATTGCTCTCGATGCATTCTTAGATTATCACAACCTTTTTGCTAAGGGAGACAGCTTTAGTCTCAATCAGTGTCCTAAAAATGATTTTGAGGAAAAGGAAATGCAGAAGATTCCCTATGCCTCAACAGTGGGGAGTCTGATGTATGCTCAGGTTTGTACGCGTCCAAATATCGCATACGTTACAGAAATGTTGGATAGGTATTTAAGCAATTCAGGAGCAAACCATTAGAAAGTAGCCAAAAGGATTTTGCGATACTTACAGAGAACAAAAGATTACATGCTCACATATCGGAGGTCAGATCAAATTGAGATCATTAGGTATACTGACTCTGATTTTGCTGGAGGTCAAGATACTATGAAATCCACATCGGGTTATATCTATCTTCTAGCTGGAGGAGCTATCTTTTGGAAAAGTGCTAAACAGTCTCTTATAGTCTCTTCTATTATGGCAGCTGAATTTATAGCGTGTTATGAGACATCAAATCACGAGATATAGCTGCAAAATTTTGTCACGGGGCTGCGCATAGTGGACTTTATTGATATGCCACTCAAGTTATTTTGTGACAATAAGTCAGCAGTTCTATATTCCAACAACAACAGGAGCTCGATGAAGTCGAAACATATAGATATTAAGTTCCCGATTGTTAAAGAAAGAGTTCAGAGTGGACAGTTGTCTATAGAGCACATGTGAACAAACTCCATGATTGCGGATCCACTTACAACAAACTCTATAATTGCGGATCCACTTACTAAGGGACTGCCATCTAAAGTGTTTTATGAGCATACTAGTTGTATTGGTGTCGTATCTATTGATGATATTCAGTTTTAGTGGGAGTTTGTATTATCAGATGCTCTTATGATATAGACATATTTCAGTTATTTCAGTTTATGGTATTAAGCTTATTTTCTGCAGAAATAAGATTTTGTTTTATTCACACTCTGAATTATTATGTTGTTTGATCTCAATAAGGTTTAAGAGAGGACCAATTGGAAATAGGCATGTTAAAATCACATTACATGAAATTTCCATGCTACATATCCACATTATGATCCATGTCATTCAGTTGTATTGATATACGTGATCATTGATGGGTTACTGTAACAAAAGCAACTTTGATCCTATGTTAGTATGATTGATGGATCGGATTAGTTACAGATACATTTCGAAAATGATAGTAAAGTTGAGCTTATTCGGTAATTATGCAAAACATGATTATAAGGTTACAGGTATGGTCCAAGTGGGAGATTGTTGGATCATTATCCAACATTGGCCTATATATATATATGAAATAATCATGTATTGTAAACTGTCTAATATGGTTGGACCCAATTAAAAGTGATCTAATTAAGTTGAGTTTTAATATATCTAATAGGGTGTGGGATTTTTATGTGTAGAAATCTAATGGGTAATTTCTGATTTTATGATGGGCTAAACCAGAAATACCAGTAAGCAGATTTGTCTATAAAAAGGCGGTTATGGTTCCCAGATCACACGTTTATTCTTTTTTGTTTTCCATCGACAAAGAGAAACTAGAGAGAAAAGTTAAAAGTTTTCTTTTAGGAAAACTTGTAGATCTGGAAGGCCAATTACATAGCTCTACAACGTGATTATTAGTTATGGATTTAGGTATGCTTCCGCATATTTTATATATAATTTCTTGGTGATTTGATATAAAAATCTATTATGTAATTTTCATATGGTATCTAATACTTAGTTCTAAAAGTTTAGGATTAGAATTGATAGAGTGGGAGTAATGACTACGATGACAAAAACGTTAAACAAAGAGAGGGGATGGGGACTTTGAAGAGAGGGGGAGAGGAGGAGGGGGCGTGCAAAGGGAGGACGGTGGCGGTGATAGTAAATGGTGGGGTTATCAGAGGTTAGCGTTAGGGATAGGACCGAAAGCGGAGGGGAGAGAGAAAGAGGGAGGAGGAGGCTGGCATGTTTGCAAACAGTAGGATGAGGAGGGAGGAGGAAGGGCTTGTAGAGAGGGAAAGAGGAGGAAGGGACGCTGGGCTCACATAAAGAGGAAGATGATGCGGTAGGGGTGACGGGTTGGTGGGGGGGGGGGGGGGGGGGGGATTTGGGCAATGACGGTGGATGGAAGATGGCAGGGATGGGGGATGGAGAAGAAGATTTATTTTTAGGAAAGAGGATATTTTGAGAAAAAGCCGATAATGTCTTCTGAAAATATTAATGTTTTAAAAAAATATAGAATTATGCCCTTTGAAGGGATGTCCATTCGATGTTTAGACGTGTGCCTTTTTAATTACACCAACCTTGATATGCAAATCCGAATATGATTAGGCCTGTACATGAAATAGACTTTAGCCAGAACCAAGCTTGTGCTAATGTTAGGTCATGGTTTACTATGTTGCCAACTGCTATATTAGCAATGTGGGGGTGGGGTTTGCAATTTTTTTGCATTATCACATCTTTGGAATTCTATAAATACCCATTTTCCGAATAAATTCTAACTCCCTTCTATTCTTAAGCATTGTTTAATTTGAAAGAAAACGGAAGAAAAGAAAAGAAAAGAAAATAAGAAAGAAACTTAACTTCCACCACTTGGTTTGAAGTAAGAGAAAATAAGATAATTTTTCTCTTTTATTCACTTTTTTAATCGGGAGAAAATGAGAGAGCATGTCACTTGTTATTTTTATCTCATAGAATTATAGCATGAGATTTGATGCACTTTGGAGCAAATTTTTTTATTAATTTATTTAATTATTTTTACTTTCTTAAATTTTCATTTTTAGTTTCTTTCCCTATACCAAGCAAGCAACAAGAAGAATTTTATTTTATTTTTCTTTTTCTTTCCTTCTCTCTCCTTTTTTTTTTTTTACTTCCTTTATTTCATTTCATTTCCTCTCTTTCATGTGACTTGATATTCCTTTTCCTTCCTTTTATTTTCTCTTGGAGTTCTATAAGTATCCTTTTTTCCTCCTCATTATCTTCACAACAATTCTAACTCCTTTCAACTCTTATGGGTTCTTACATTTCTTTTCGCATTCTAGCATCTTTAGAATTCTATAAATATCCTTTGTCATCTTTATTTTCCTTACAATAATAATTCTAGTTCCTCCAGCCTCTTAAGGCTCTCTGTCTCTCTGTTTTCATATGTTTCAACTTATGAATGAATCTAAAAAACAACTTGAAATGATGATCTTTCATGTCAGCTTCCAAGTATGAGATACCACATTTAATTTCTTTTAAATACTATAATTTACGGTTAATGTAGCTATTTAAAATGGATATACACTCCTTATCTGTCAGCTATAGTAATAATATTTCTAATTCTATATTTTTATCTTAATTTTCTTTAAGAGTGGAAAATTGTATGCAGGCCTTAATTTGAATCCTAAAATCTATATACAGAATCATATGTTGCCACACAATCTGAGCATGAAATGCAGTTTATAAAACTATAATGAATTTTCTCAACGTACTAATACAAGTGATTTTCATGCACTTTCTATTTATCCATCCCAACTTTCTATAAAAGTGCCAGATCTAATGTCTAAAGTTTCTTTGTATAAAGGTGATGGGAAAAAGATGCAGATTAGGACGCCCAGATGCAAGTTATAATCAGTAAACTATTTCTTTTATTAAAAAAAAAAAAGGAGTATTTACTGGTTTGTCCCTCAAATCTTTATATATTATGATTTAGTTCCCCAAATTTTCATATTTAGGATTTAGTTCTCAAATCTTCTAAGTTACTACAATTTAGTCCCTTTCCCTAAATCCCCCAAATTTTTGACCTAATATTACCATTTTACTTCTCCTTATTCATTATTTCTCTTCCTCCTCTCTTCTCCTCCTCTCTTCCTCCTCTCTTCTCCTTTTCTTCATTATTCCTCCTCTCTTCTCCTCCTCTCTTCCTCCTCTCTTCTCCCATTGAAGAGAAGGAGAAGAGAGGAGGAAGAAAGAAGGAGAAGAGAGGAGGAATAATGAAGAGAGGAGGAAGAGAGGAGGAAGAAAAAGAATGAATAAGGATGAGTAAAATGAATAAGGATGAGTAAAATGAATAAGGATGGGTAAAATGATAATATCAGGTCAAAATTTTGGAGGATTTGGGAAGGGGACTAAATTGTGTAACTTAAGAGATTTGGGGGATTAAATCCTAAATATGAAGATTTGGGGGACTAAATCATAATATATAAAAATTTGAGGGACAAACCAGTAAATATCCAAAAAAAATAGTAAACTTGATCACCTAAAAATATATTGCTAAGAATATCACGCCTGATCAACCACAACAAATCCAAAATAAATACTAAAAGTGTTACATTAAAGACGTTTATATATTCTTGTTGTAAATAAAAACAATTTAGCTTCTTATATTATTCTACATAACAACCTTTTAATCATAGCGAACATTTCATGTTTGAAAAGGTAACTTAAAATTCAGACAATAATTTATTGGGGTATTTACTGATTTGTCCCTCAAATCTTTAAATATTATGATTTTACCCCCCAAATCTTCATATTTATAATTTTGCCCCTCAAATCTCATAAGTTACAACAATTTTGCCCCCCTCTCTAACTTTCCCTAACACAGTTAATTTTTTGACTATTTTACCCCTTATTTCCTCTTTTATTTTCCTCCTCTTCTTCTCTCTTCCTCCTTTCTTCTTATTTTCTTCATTATTTTTCCTCTCTTCCTCTTCTTTTCTCCTTCTCTTTTACTCCTCTCTTCTCATTTTCTTCATTTTTTTACTCTTTCATGTTCATGCATTTTTCCTCTAGTTCACTAAATCAATTATCTCAAGTAAAAAGAGAAGAAAATAAGAAGAGAGGAGGAAAATATGAACATGAAAGAGTAAAAAAAAAAATGAAGAAAATGAGAAGAGAAGAGGAAAAGAGAAGAAGAAGAGAGGAGGAAGAGAGGAGAAATAATGAAGAAAATAAGAATAAAGGAGGAAGAGAGAAGAAGAAGAGGAGGAAAATAAAAGAGGAAATGAGGGGTAAAATGGTCAAAAAATTAACTGTGTTAGGGAAAGTTAGAGAGGGGGGTAAAATTGTTGTAACTTATGAGATTTGGGGGCAAAATTATAAATATGAAGATTTGGGGGGTAAAATCATAATATTTAAAGATTTGAGGGACAAACCAGTAAATACCCCTAATTTATTTTATCTAAATTTTCAAACTTGCTTTTTTTCTATAATAATTAATATAAGTAGAATTGTTACCGCATTTTTTTTTAGTTTTTATATATTTCTCTTAGATGAATTCGGCATTCTTTGATTTTTAGGTAATTCTATATAATACTTAGATGTGAATTAATATAATTTAAATATTCTGATACACTCTAACATAAAAATCAAAATGTTAATTAGTTA
The DNA here is from genome assembly GCA_036321105.1 of Dracaena cambodiana. NCBI lineage: Eukaryota > Viridiplantae > Streptophyta > Magnoliopsida > Asparagales > Asparagaceae > Dracaena > Dracaena cambodiana. The sequence continues at coordinate 58,983,004 of JAYEPQ010000005.1, read as the reverse complement.
TGACTATTATACTTGAATTTGATCATTAATTTTTTTTTTTTTCTCAATGCGTTGCACGGGTCAGGTAAAATAGACTTTAAGAAAAAAAAAGAATTTTTATTTTCTTATTTCACCATCACAATCTTAATATTTCGAAGACTTTCTATCTCACTTGTTTACTATCTTTCTTTCTTACATATCCCCAATATAAAATTGCAGGTATAAGCTTTGAATCACAAATTCAGCGAAGGACACTCAGAATATGTTTTATAACATAAAGAAATTTATATAATCATAAATCATTTAATTTTTGGGGTATTTACTGGTTTGTCCCTCAAATCTTTAAATATTATGATTTTACCCCCGAAATCTTCATATTTATAATTTTGCCCCCCAAATCTCATAAGTTACAACAATTTTGTCCCTCTCTCTAACTTTCCCAAACACAGTTAATTTTTTGACTATTTTACCCCTCATTTCCTCTTTTATTTTCCTCCTCTTCTTTTCTTCTTATTTTCTTCATTATTTCTCCTCTCTTTCTCCTCTCTTCTTCTTCTCTTTTCCTCCTCTCTTCTCATTTTCTTCATTTTTTTTACTCTTTCATGTTCATATTTTCCTCCTCTCTTCTTATTTTCTTCTTTTTTTTTACTTGAGATAATTGATTTGGTGAACTAGAGAAAAAATGCATGACATGAAAGAGTAAAAAAATGAAGAAAATGAGAAGAGAGGAGGAAAAGAAAGGAGAAGAGAGAAGGAAGAGTGGAGAAATAATGAAGAAAATAAGAAGAAAGGAGGAAGAGAGAAGAAGAAGAGGAGGAAAATAAAAAAGGAAATAAGGGGTAAAATGGTCAAAAAATTAACTGTGTTTGGGAAAGTTAGAGAAGGGGGCAAAATTGTTGTAACTTATGAGATTTGAGGGGCAAAATTATAAATATGAAGATTTGGGGGGTAAAATCATAATATTTAAAGATTTGAGGAACAAACCAGTAAATACCCCTTAATTTTTTTATTTTTTAAATTAACATCAGGAACCACAAAGAGCAGAAAGAAAATGAACCATCCCATATTACATATAATATAAGTACCAACATGGATCATAAAAACGGGGGACTTGAATTCGTTGCATAATTAGCAATAATTAATGCAACAGTGATTCTCACAAGATTTAAATTCACAAACTCACCTCAGAGAGCGTGCCGAGCCATCTGAGGTCATATTCGATGAACTGGCATTTTGGGGGCCTGTATGAAGTATTCAGCCGAAGCAAGCAAGCAACAGCAAAATGTGCATGGAGATTTAATTTATAGTATTGAATCATGAGAAAATGGAAGAAGTTTAAGGCTGCAACTATAGGACTCAGCATTCTCCTTAAGTAGTAAAAAGACAATTTTCTCCCCCTCAATGTTCCTATACATGTAATCCAGGGATCAGAGTGGCATTCAACTGGAGAGTGTTTCATCCTCATTATGCAGATATACATGATGAAGATAGCAGGTACATTATCATACAACAGTTCCAGGGACCTCCCATATATTTTCAAGTGGTTCCTAGATTGATATTCATTCTGACAACCGCTTTTATCTTCTTTTACTTTGTAATCAGCCAGCCTGTTTAGCTGGCTCAGGTTTATCTCTACTCTGTGATCAGCAAACCCATTTCTTGTGCAGGCTCCATGAACTGAATTATTCAAAATTAGTAAACCAAGTTAGCCATCATACTGATATAGAATAAATAATAGATGCAAAACCCAAAGAGCCAGCAATTTTATTGATATTACATGTTCCCAAGAGATGTTTACCAAGAAGGAAAATAATTATTGGCAAACATCAGGTTTTTTTTTTTTTATCCATCGTTTTAAACCAGTATCCAGATCTTACTGAAATATGTTATTCATCAAAAAAAAAAAAAAAAAAAAGAAAAAAAAAACAAAAAGAAAAAAAAAACAAAAAAAAAGAAATTAGCACCATTTTAATTTATTGCCACCTCCTCCACAACAGCTTATGGACTCTTTCCATGCAAGAACATCATACAAAAATTGTTCTCTCCTAGGTACTATGATCATAACAAACTTAGAATTAGCTAAGATAATCAGGCAAATTATTGTGATATATATATAGCTCACACTACATAACTTCCTAAATCAACAAAAAAAAGGTCAAGGGGATGAAAACTGTTAGTTGTCTCAAAAAAAGCAAAAAGAAAAAAGAGAAAAAAGAGAGGGAAAGAATAAATTATTATCCTAGCAGGCTAATGCAATGAATATAACTCAAATCACGACTAGCAGGGGGAGAAAGTCATTTCGAATAAATCGAGAGTCAGTCAATCGTTTCTTCTTATTTTAAGCTACACAGTGTGGAGGCAAGTTATTTTATATTCCAGAACAGCAAATGATAAAATCCAAGATAAATGTGATCATACATATCATATTGTTAGACACCTGTTGTCACGCCCCGCTCCCGATATACGATATGCGAACACGTGTAGCAGGTATTGGCAACATAATCGCTTTGAATATGCTAAAATCTCAATAAATTTGCCACAATAATACTCAGTAATTACGATAAAAAAATTCAACAAAAGTTTGACTTTTCATTTATGGGAACGAAGTTTAAATACAACTGAAATAAAATATAATAAAATTAAACAAAAGAAAGCAGAGAATCTCTAATCCATTATTAGATTTCAACCTGATTTTCACAGTACACCAGATCCTGCGACAGTTTTGGCATGATGAGAAAAAGAGAAATTTTAGAGAATAAGTGAAAGATTGAATTTAGAAAAGAGGTTAGGTTTATATAATGTTGGATTTAGGAGTTATAGAATGTGAAGGGTTTTGGCAGTTATAAAATTTAAAGGGTTTGAGGTGTTATGGAATTTCAAGAGTTTGAATGGTTATAGAATTTAAAAGGTCTTAGATTAATTTGGAGGGTTTAGGATATGAAAAGCTTTAGTTTAATTAGGGAGTTTAATTTTGAGAATTAAAGATAAGAGTTTTATTATTGAAATAATGGAGAAGATGAAGAGTTTGGAGGTTGTAGAAGATAAAAAGTTTAGGAGTCATAGAAAATTAAAGATTTGAAAATTATAGAAAGTAAAAATTTATATTTGTTATTTTATTATTTATTTTTGAATTATTTATGCGTATCAAAAATGAAGGTCATTACATTCTACCCCTCTTAGAAAAACAATTTCGTCCTCGAAATTAAATAAACAAAGGATTTTTTTTGGCTCTAATTATTAGGACAACTTCTTATTATTCTTGTTGAACTCTCAAGCTTGATTTACAGATTAGGCGAATTTTCCCAAGAAAGAAAGGGAATTAGAATCAATGGAAGGTTATAGAAATTAATTTTAAAATAAAAATAGATATCGAAGAATAAATATTTAAATCTTATCTAGGATGGAAATCTTTAGCGAGTAACGAATTTGGATATGAATCAAAATAAATTGGTCACTGACTAGGAACAATATACGAGATGTGAGAGTCAAATGAATGGAATTCAAAAATTTCAAAGAGTATTATTATATAAGTGTGGCAAAATTTTAATATCAGGATTCAAATCAACTCAAGTCACATGAACTGATTTGAGAAACCTGGGCTCTGATACCACTAAAATACCTGTCACGCTCCGCTCCCGATATATGATATGCGAGCACGTGTAGCAAGTATCGGCAACATATTCATTTTGAATATGCTAAAACCTCAATAAATTTGCCACAATAATACTCAGTAATTACGATAGAAAAATTCAACAAAAGTTTCACTTTTCATTTATTGGAACGAAGTTTAAATACAACTGAAACAAAATATAATAAAATTAAACAAAAGGAAACAGAGAATCTCTAATTCATTATTGGGTTTCAACCTGATGTTCACGTACACCAGATCCTGCGTCAGTTTTGGCATGATGAGAGAAAAAGAGAATTTTTAGATAATAAGTGTAAGATTGAATTTAGAAAAGAGATTAGGTTTATATAATGTTGAATTTAGGAGTTATAGAATGTGAAGGTTTTGGGAGTTATAAAATTTAAAGGATTTGAGGTGTTATGAAATTTCAAGAGTTTGAGAGCTTATGGAATTTGAAAGGTTTTAGATTAATTTGGAGGGTTTAAGATATGAAAAATTTTAGTTTAATTAGAGAGTTTAATTTTGAGAATTAAAGACGGGAGTTTCATTATTAAAGTACTGGAGAAGACGAAGAGTTTGGAGGTTATAGATGAAAAGTTTAGAAATTATATAAGATTAAATATTTAGAAATTATAGAAAGTGAAAATTTATATTTATTATTTTATTATTTATTTTTGAATTATTTATGTGTATAAAAAATGAAGGTCATTACACTTGTCATCAGTGATTTAAATACCGGCCGATATACCGGTATATCGGCCGGTATATCGGTAATTATGAAGAAACGAGACGATATGGGCATTTTTTTACCGTTTATCATTTTGGACCGGTATGGGCCGATATATCGGCCACGTGGCGATATATCGGCCGGTATCGAGATATCTAATACCGGTCGGTATTGGATAATATCGGTTATTGGGTTTTGGATTTTGGTTACGGGTTAAACCCGTTAAACCGTTAAGATCCGACCCGTTAAGAAATAAAACGGGTCGGAAGGGAGAAAATTTTCATTTTTTTTTGCATTTTCTCTCTCTCTTTCTCTCCCGGCGTACCGAGCTTTCCCTCCCCGCGACGAAAAACCCTAACCCCAAATTTCTCCAAATCAGCCCTAAATCTCTCTCTGATTCTTCTTTTTCCACTCTCTGGCTCTCTCTCTCGTTCTCTCCCCGCGTTCGTCGGCCGATCGAGCCGAACGGCCTGAACCCTAACCCTAATTTCCCAATCCATCCAAAAATCTCTCTCGTGTTCTCTCTATCTTTCTTCTCCGCTCTCCGATAGCTCTTCTCCTACTCTGAGAGTTTTCGAAGGGCGCTCGTCGTTCTCCAGTGGGGCAGTCGCCGCCGACCAAGTAAGTTTAGTTTGTTTTTTTAATGTTAATTTGATTTAGAGTTACAAAGCTCGACAATTTCTTTTATAATTGTGCTATTTAGGTTTAATTGATTGCGATTTATATTAGATTTTTTTGGTGTAATTTGAGGGGAATTGCTAAGTTGGGAGGGCAGTATATCGACGGGTAGTCTACAGTGATTTCTTTAATCACTTATTCACACTGAATCAGTGATTCGATTCACTGATTCAGTGTGAATCAGTGAACCGAATCGCTGATTCAAACATTGAATCAGCGATTCGGTTTACTGATTCACACTGAATCAGTGAATCGAATCACTGATTCAGTGTGAATCAGTGATTCAAGAAATGATTTTGCGTGTATGAGTTTCATGCTAGATAAAATTTGTAAATTTGAGTATTTACTATTTATATGTATTCACTGTTGTTGCAAATTCACTGTTTCATGCTAGATTCACTGTTGCAGATTATAATTTCTTTAATTATGTCTTAAATAGGGTGGGTACAGTGAATGTAGTATCATATTCAATTTAATACAATTTTCATAGTATAGATGCAAATTGATGTGAAATAATATAAATTTAGTTTTGTTTACTATCTATACAATTTTCACTAGTGTTGTTGCAGATTCTTTAATTTTAGATTAACTGCTTTTTAGGTTTGGTTATGTGAAAAATATAAGTTTAGTTTTGTTCATTAAAGTGAAGGGAGATTGCAACTGTATATGACACAAATTGATGCGAAATACACGGGACGAGTATGAGACATCACATAGTATGTATTGTAAACATTGACATATATTTGCAGTGTTTTAAAATAGTAAATACACATAAATACACATGTAGAAACACTTTTCTTTTATCTTGAAAACTTATTTTTCTTAATTTTATGATTGTATGTCGCTCTGTGCATATGCGAACGTTCTAAACGGTATCTGCAAATTCGTAAGTTGAATGTAAATAAGCCAATGTAAGTACTATAAACTTATTTTATGTGTTTTATTATGTTCTATATAGCCAATTATATGATTATTCTTTAACTGGTATGACACCGATATGACACTCCGGTATTTAGGGTCATATCGCGATATTCCGCCCGGTATCCGGTAACCGGTATGTAATTTGCTGACAGGTACGAGACCGGTATCCGATATTTAGAACACTGCTTGTCATGACCAAAAAGTTAGGAGGGCGAGTTTACTTTGAAGTCCATCAATACAATGCGACTTTATGATGACTACCCATTACCTTGTTGAATATGCATTATAGGAGGATTTATCACATGTAATTACAACACCTAAGTATTTGAGTTGCATATAACAAAAAACCATATTCAAATACGCTCTGCAATGAACTTATCATGGGCACGTAGTTGACACAATTAGTTTCTGGATAGGTGTTGGAGCACGCTGAAGACTGAAAATGATGATATCGCTTCATCCCTTCCTCAACTCTCCATTATAAATAGAAACTACTTGAACTGCCCAATCAAATGATGGCATCCCATGCAAATGAAAACTATACTAATTGTTGCTCTTCAGAAGTATTAACCAAGCTTTATGCATTATACGAATGGTTTCTAGCATGCTAGAACCTCATATGATAGATCGGAGTGCAAACACATGGCAAGATGTACATAAAGATCGAAGTAGTTTAGCTAAGAAAGCGAGCATCCACCATCACATGCTTTCTTTTTTTTTTTTTAAAAAAAAAAATGAGAGTTCTCATCCACAGCCTGAACACGCACAGAGCCTGACGCTCAGTTCTCATAAGGCAAACAACACTCTAATCGACTTAGTGTCTCTTCACAAGGTGCTTTATCTCGAGAAGAATCTTGATAGGCCATTTTATGCACTAACCGTGGGAAACAAGTTGAATGAAAATGATAGATTCTAAAGTGCAATAATCATATTACAAGCAAATAGTGGAGGAGTAACAGTGTTATCATAGTACTCCATAATCTTATTAAAATTTTTGACAAGTCAGCACTTGGATCTTTGCTCAGATCCTCTAGTATTCTACAAGGCATACAACACAATATCATCATTCGTTTGCACATTAAATATTAGGTTAAGCGGTCATTTACCGATGCCAGTGCAGTGCAAACGCATAATAAAATACAATCATGTCCAGGAGGTGGGTTCAGAAGGTTCCCTTATCGGACACTTCAGATACCCAGATGCTTGGCGCCTGTGACTGCATGAAAAACTATAGTTGTTCTTGATGAGAGAGAGAGAGAGAGAGAGAGAGAGAGAGAGAGAGAGAACACTGAAGAACAATCAAAGCCCCAAAGCTGCAAAATAAAAATCCTAAAATTTCCCCCACAGACACAAAATGAAAAGTTGTCAAAATTTATCCAAAAATCTACCACCAGTAACTAAATCCCTCAAAAACCCAGTAAAATTCCCTAAAGTTTTCAGTCATAACCTACCGCCAGTAACTAAATCCCCTCAAGAACTAGTAAAAATATCAAAAAAATTTGCAGTCAAGAATAAAAAAAGAGAGAAGTTCCCCTAAAATTACCTGCACGATCGCGTCACCGCCGCACTTCTCCTTCCTGCAAGAATGGACGGTCTCGAACTGATCCACCTTCAGCTTCTTGGTGATCCAGCCGACCTCGAAGTAGATGAACTCCGACGGCGGGAGATCGACCTTGATCGCGTCGACATCGAACCAGAGAAGGAACCTCCTCACCTGGATCCCCTTCAGCTCCTCGATCCCGCCGTACTTCACCACGCCGGAGATGTTCTCGGCGTAGTAGACGAGGTATTCGAACTCCACGTAGCAGGGGGACTCCAGCTGGACCTCGAAGCGGCCGTTGGCGGCGATGGAGTAGGACTTGACGGAGTCGGGCAGGAGGCCACGTGGCAGGCCGTACATAGGGAGGAGGTCGTAGATCGGCGGTGGCGGGGATGACGGCGCCGGAGAGGCGGCGGCGGAGGAGAGGAGGAGAGAGAAGAAGAGGAGAGAGAGGAGCATTCTTGATGGCTTAGTGAGAGAGAGAGAGAAAGAGAGAGTGTGGGGTTTGTGGGGTTTGATTTTGTTTGAAGGGGGGAGAGAGAAGGGGGGGCTTATATAGGGTGGACTGGGATTGGGGCCGGTGGATTTATTGCAGTCCCTTGATTTTTTGGATAAATCTTGAAGAAGAAGGTGCCGTGAAATTTCTCCACTTTTGGACTTTTATTAATTATTAACGATAAAATTATCTACTTATTTATATTTTAGATTTTTAAGATTATTCTAGAACCAGCTAATTAAGTTTAATCAAGTTTTCTATCTCTCGAAAGTGACTGTAACCGATTACTTACCTACAAGTTATAATTTGTAACAGAAATTATTTGTCACTTATATTATTGTACTTGGGCCCACCACCAAGGAGAGGTCTTTGAAATCAAATAATAATAAAAATAAAAAAAAAAAGCCAAATATCAGGGAAAGTCCAAATTATTCAGCTACGGGCAATCCACGACTATTTCTTAATGGTTTCTTGTCACCAACCCATTCACCATCTACCACGGGAAGTTCTAAATGCGCACGACATTTTACTCAGTGAGCACCACATACTATAGTTAAGTGATTTACAACATAAGGCAAAATGGTGCTCACTAAGTCAAGTGTGGTGCACATTTAGAATTTCCCACCTACCACCATGCATAACTGTAACTCAACTCAAGCTGCAGATAACTCCACCTACAGTAAAACCACCTTTAGATGGTTTTGATTTCATGGATATGCAACCATTCAACCTCAAGAATCATACAGAATTCTTGCAAGTGTACAGTCATAACTACAGTAGTTGAAACTCCACGATACTAAAAATTCAATTACATCCGACCAAGCAACACAAGATGCAGCAGTGCAATTCTGGGCTAAAACTAAGGACGATAATGGAGTTGTCTGTATGTCATTTTTTAATCCGCATTTTCTACAGAAAGGACAAAAAATTAATCTGTGAATGCGTCAATTACCATCTCTAACTAAGACCGAGTCTGCTTGCTGTCAGTGAGCATGAGCATTTGCAGAACAAGAGACAAGAAGAGAAAGGGATACGAAGGTTCACAAACTCATAATACACCAGATATCCAATACTGAGAAGCCTCAGCTAGTAATTGTACAGTCTGTTTGCATAATTACATCGGCAATATCCCTGTATCCTTCAAGGATCCTTCCCAGTTTTGTATGCTAGTGTAAAAGGAAACCAGCACAAAACCATGCCGGGATAGTTTAGTATACAAAATAGAAATTTCACAGAGAAATCGATACAAGGGGATCTCTTGTTTCTTTGAAGGTTTAGTCATCTATTACAACCCATATAGCTGTCACAACATCTGGTAGCATCTTATTTGAAATACCAGGATGGGCTGATTTTGCTTCGTTATTTATCAGACTTTAGTTGGATTTTACATCTTCTCAGTAGCTGCTGGGCTGATTGGAATCACACCAGAGGGGGAGACGAGTGCATCTATAAGAACATCGGTGGGCGTAACAGGAACAACACCCTCATCCATAATTTGCAAAGAGTATGCAAGCGCAACTGCAACATAAATCATAGAATTAAAAGAATATATCGTATACACTGAGATACACCCACATGGACCATAGTCTACTGTGCAAAGAACAACTATAGTTTGATTTCTATAAAAAGAATAACTATAGTTTTTTTTTTTTTTTTCCTTTGAAGAAAAGGGCCGGGACCGAGAATATATTTTCAAACATTAAGATATATATGGATGGAAATAGATAAGATAGAGTTTTGATTTAGATAGGATAAGATTGAGTTTTGATTAAATAATTATTGTTAGGGATTGACATTTAATTTCGTTCTATTTTTATTGATAAGGGTTTCCTATAAATAAGCCTTATATGTAGGAATTGAAATTAAATAAAAATTGATTGAAAATTAATCCTTGCATGAAAATTGTTTGAGCTGAAATATTTTTTCATAGATTCGTTGAGAGAAGATGCACATAAGATACAAGTTGGCTGGTTGAAATGGAGGAGGGCAACGGGAATTTTATGCGACCGTAACATTCCGTTAAGACTGAAGGGAAAATTTTATAGAACTGCTATTAGGCCAGCTTTGTTATATGGTACGGAACGTTGGGCTATAAAGAAACAGCATTCACAGAAAATAAGCGTAGTAGAGATGCGCATGCTCCGCTGGATGTGCGGCAACACTAAGAGAGATAAAATGAGAAATGGAGATATTTAGGTGTACCTCCCATTGATGAGAAGATGCGAGAAAACCGATTATGATGGTTTGGTTATGTGCAATGTAGGCCTACAAATGCACCAGTTCGACGAGGAGAGCTAATCAATGTAGGACAAGTTAAAAGAACGAAGGGAAGACCGAAAAAAATATGGATGGAGGTGATACTAAAAGATATGGATTCTAGAGGTTTAAATGAGGAGATATTACTTGATAGAAATGAATGGAGAAGGACTATCAAAGTGTCGATCCGGCTGATTTTTTTTTGGTTCATGTAGCCTACCCCAAATACTTGGGATGAAAGGCTTAGTTGTTGTTGTTGTTGTAGATTCGTTGAGAGAAGGCATGAATTCGCTTGGGTATTGAGACCCGAACCTGTTTATTTTTTTTCCAAACCCATAAAATCCTTAATTTCCAAATCCCTAAATCCTAGTTTAGCTTCTGTGTTGCGTCACATATTGGTTCACTTTCCATGACCGGAGGGGTACCTAATGCTTAAGGTCATGAACCGGAAGAAAGTGTACATTACATCATCTCTCCTTATATGAACCTTCATAGTCAAGGCAATAGTCCAAATTGAATGGCATAACCACAGAAATATACCCAATATATATTATCAATGTTCCACAAACTGGAGATAGATGTAATGGCCGAGCATTTTGTTGGTAAATAACTGGCGTACCATACCTATGTAAAAGCTTAACCTTATATGTACAAAATCAAAGAAATACAAAATTTGATGCAATAGATAGATCTACGTACTCAAAAGAGGCCGTTTCCATTTACGCTTCACGGCAAGCTCCTGATATTTCTTCAGGAATAAGTCGTAGTATCTGTTGTGTTGAACCATAAAGAATTGAAGCATGGAATTTTGTTAGATAAAAATCCTCAGGTGGATGACAATAAATACAGTATCAGCAATCACCATCGTCAACAACAAATATCTGAGGCTTTTAACAAAATGACAGAGATGATTATCAATCAAATTCACAAAAGAAGCCAACCAGATCTAGCATGATAATTATACTTTCACAAAGTGGGGCTCAATTTTTCTAATATCAATAATCAGTTGCAAGGAGGCTTAAATAATATTTGGTTGAGACATTTGGAAGCTTATTTAACAAGGTACTGAACTACCAAAATAAAGAGTGATAGATCTATACCTGAAACCTTACTCGCACTCGTGTTACATTTCATGGAGTATCTGGTTAAGAAAATTTGTTGGTTCCATTCCGCAATCAGGGAAGTCAATTAGCATCTGATAAATGAAATGGGCTATGCCTACTCTTGTGAACTAAGGATGTTTGGCCCTATTTCAAATTTGAAATATCATTTAATGTGATTTCTACTTACATATTAGTGATTTAACTAAGATTCCACCATTTTCAAATTTTTAAGTTCTCTGTCCCTACCTTTAGCAAGGAAAGCATCAGAGGCATTGTGCCTTGCTTTGTGGCTTGCACATTGATAATTATTGTAACACTGATCTGTGCTATCACATAATATTTTACAAACAGATTTTGAAGCACGGACAAGGATACGTATATCCCATACGAACGTGGCAATCCATCAAATTTTGAAAAAATAGGATATGCATATGCCAAGGACACGGCAAAAATTGTATATAAATATAATTGCACACATAAAAAATACATGCACATAATATATATACCATAAAAGTAATGCATGGATAAGGCAATTCCAATACATTTAGGAGACTAATACTCGTCTCAATGCATCATTAGAACTATACATTTGTGTTAATGTTTAAGAGCTCAGTTATTTGAGACATTTAAAGTTATCTAAATTAACAATTATGTTTACAATCATATTCTTCCAAAAATACCTAGACAAATTATGTAAATGCAACGCACCTTTAATCCTTAACCCATCGTTCGTATGTTCATTTTTTTAGTCATTTGGTCTCAATTACATTTGATGCATCTTGAATAGATTATAAATTTGCATACGACAAAAGAAGTATTTGAGACGTATTAGGCCAAGTATCAAAAGTGTCCAATTATCAGACATCTGATACAGGTACGGCTCATTGGACAAAGTGTCTGTGCTTCATTGCAACAAGCAGAATACATATTTGCAAGTCAATATATGCTTAATGTGAATATGTTCCTTATTATTAATTTTAACACAGTAGACCATATAACACCGGCATTTGAGTTGAACAGGAAAAAGAACTGGCTTATTTCAGCATCGATATACTATACATTAATCCTGGTTCAAAGAACTTGTATCAGAAGTTAAAGATTTATGAGCTTACCCTCCACCACGGCCAAGACGTCGTCCTTCTCTGTCAAAGGCAAGTCCTGTAAGCATATGATATACATTAGGCAAATAAGCAAAACAATTTATCAGTATGCTACAAATTGATTTAGAAAAATAATAGCTCACCAGGTAGAAGTATGATGTCAACAGGATCATTTGCCAGCATAACTATATTAATTGAAACCTCATTAGTAATGATTAGATATAATATATTCAAACACCAACCTTAGCAACTACGAGATACAATTTCTTAGAAACATTGTATTCAGTGACAACATCAATATGAACTTTAATTATGTAAACACTCTCTTTTTCAGATCCAATGTTTGATAAGCAGAACAATAAAAAGTAAGACATTCGTTTATAGATAAGAAAGTTTTACAATATAGGTTTCTATTACAGTGAAAAGGAGTATGACCTGTGACTGCGAGGCACTAATAACAGACATGCAACCACTTCAAACCTCACAACTTAACCCATTGAGTTATTGATCTGAATCAAAAATTAAATACTCACAGTGCTCTTCTATTCTATTTCCACTGTGGGACTAGACCTTAACCAGAAGTTATTAAACAGGCACTTTGGAATCAGATATAAGCCACACCCACCCAACATTTTCTATGCACTTCAGCCTTCAGGCTCATACATCAAGTTGTGTTTTCCCCTTGATTTCGTTAGCTGAAACAGCAAAAGATTATGCTATCTTGAAGATCAGTTTAACTTGTCATCTTGGTAAGTACTTTGCACTCCTTCATTTCTTATGAATATATCCTAGATGATCTATCAAATTGTCGTCATTCTCAAAAAATAACTATCTTGAATATCAGAAGATTCAGATGCTTGCTATGTTAGCTCTAGGAAACAATACTTACAATTTATGATACTCACTGGATGAACTAGAATGTAAAATGGCTCACAAAATCTAAGGAATATCAACAGGGCACATCCAAGTGCCAACCATTATTAAGAGCATTTTAAAGTGCACTTACTTTATTTATCAGTTACATAATATTTCTATTGGAGATAGAATAATAATATATTAAATCTTTAACTCAAACATATTTATAGTTACTAGTTGTGGTGCACGGCCACGACACACTGCAAATTATAAAACATACATAGGATACACAGATCCTACATGCATGCTTGACATGAAGCAGGCATTATGATTAAAATAGCTACATCTAATGTAATCTTTGCTACTATTTGGAGATGAATGCAATTCCCTACAGAAAAACTTGTATTGTCTATTTGTTTAGATTCTTTTCTGCTCCAAATGACTTTCTAAGAGTAGTTGAATCCTGATTGCACAAGCTTAAACTGCACAAACAATGAAGTACATATCCAACAAAACCGCCTTGTAGTTCTAATAAAAAGGTCCCATATGACCAGGAATCTCATACTAACTGGAGGTTTTTGTCAGGTTAAATATGGTCATAAAACTTCATGAGTTCATTGACTAAGTAATCTTTCTGTTAATATGTGACGCATGATAGTGCAGAAAATTTCATGTCTGATGTTACAAGGATCAAAAGAACTATAATTGATTGAATATCCCATGCATATCACATAGATGAATCTGATGTTTCAACAGCCCATTGTGACACTTTAGACTAGCCAGCTAAAGTGAAAGCCTGAATTTATGATTTTCCATTTTCTAGCAGTAAATTTAGAATATGAAAGGCTGGCCACAAGTTTTTGACACGGTTCTTGACCGACACAAATGCGAATGTACTGGCTTGAGTAGTCTTCGATGATTAGTTTGTCACGATAAATTCACATGAAATCATTGGTGGACATCTATATAGTCCAATCAGATGTTTTTATCCCTCACTACCATACAGGTGTTTTATGGCAGGGGAACCATATTGAGCTTCCATCAATCCAACAGAAAGGATGTCAATTTGCTTCTGAAGTTCCATATGAAGCTAACAGAGGAAATACAAAAAGATAGCATGCTAAAAATCTGCATTACATTGTTACCCTAGATTACCTAATAAGCTTTCCTCCACCTATTATGCTACACATTTTTACCCTAGATCCCCTAATAAACTTTCCTCCACCTTTCTACTAAACATTTTGGTAACATCAACTACAAAGCCCACCAATTTTCCAAGCCAATGCAATAAAAAGGGAAACCAATTATAACTGTCACACTGTCGATTATAAATTATTAGTGATACATCTCAAAGTATTATTCCTAGGATATAATGTCACTCAAAAGCTTGACTCCAAAATGAAATGAAAAACTTTCTATGTTCTGCGTATACTAATACCAGTTTGATCATTCGAACACTAAAAGACAGCTTTTAAGAGCTCGACGGCAGTCTAATCCCACACTCTTTTCATGACGTTCCAAAAGCAGAACTCAGTCAATGCAACATCATGGTGAGTACCAAGAAGCATAAACCTGAGAACTGCCAATTCCTAAAATGACAATCTCTGGGGTGTCTGTCTGTGGGTGTGTGCATTTTTTTTTGGAGGGGGGAGGGGGTGTTGCATAGACACGACAATTAATGGATTGTAAAAAATACATGTGATATGTGTGTCATGATTGTATGTTCGACAGGTGTCTGACACGATATAACTTCATGGTTAAAGAGACCATGTTGCAAAGGCGTGTGTGTGCAGGGCAAATGGCTGGGGGTGGTTTCGTTTTTTTTTTTACATAATAACCAAGAAGTACTTTTCAGCATAAATGTATTAAATTCTTGAGCTGAAACTCCTGAGGAAGCAGCAGCCAGCAAATTATATGTTATGTCCATCATTCCACACCAAACATAATAATTACCTCAGCTTCGTGCATGTACAGATTTGGGGATAGTATTGCAAAAGTTCAACATCAAAGTTTCCTTTTAGTTATATCAATATAAAATAAGCATATGAGATATTAAATGAAATGTAATTTTCTAAGTTAGCTGCATTATAGTATTAACAATTTAAGAATTACTTTTTCAGCATAGATGTGCGTTAAAAACCCAAGGGAAGCATTGGACGGTAAGTTAGATGTTATATCACACCAAACATAAAAGTTACTTCAGTTTCGTGAATTGCACAGGTTTGGGGATTGTATTGCAAAAACCAAAACATCAAAGATTCTTCCAAGTCACATCAATATAAAATAAGCTTATTAAATAGGCAGTTAGCACTTTAAGATCAAAGTTCCATAAACAGTCCAGAAAACATAAAATTAAAAAAAAAAAAAAAAAAAACTGACAAATATGGTTGCCAACAATCTTGCATTTAGAAAAAATACATACCATCTTCGAGTGGATTTCCATTGGCATCTACTGGCGACGGCTCTAGGATATTCATAGAATTTGCTACCAAATCTTTCATACTTGAGATGTTGAGCATTCGCATATGGCTATTTTTGTCCTCAACCCTTGGAGCATAAAGCTTCTTCTTAACCTGTATATGGCAGTCTTGACTTAAAAATGATCAGCAATGGTTTCAATAAAAAATAAAAAGTATATATATAGAAGAACCCATAAGCCAAAGAATTTGGTTTTGGAATTGAAACTGGCTTCTTAAGAAGTAAAAAAACCCAAAAGTAAAAAAACTGGAAAAAAGAAAGGACACTTGCAACGTTCAAACCAATACAGGCTGCGAGCATACAAAAATGTTGTTTGGTTAGCACCAATGGCATATTCTGTTAAGCCACTAGTGGCCTTTTTGTATGTGCCCCTTGGCATTTAATGGTACAACACATTTCTAAGTGCAAGGTGGTGTACGTGGTCTTCTAAACGTTAGAAATGACAAAAGAAACAGAAATGATAAGGCCACAAGCATGAAAACAGAAATGGCAATAAAACATACCAGAAAACTGTTCTTTAAGTACTTCTGACAGAATTTTTGATGTATCAACTTCACGGAGGGCCTCACAACTTATATAAGCGCATAATCTGGAACTAGATTTAAACCATGAAGAGTCCAGAACAATATTCTGGATCGTGATATCTGAAAAGCATGGAAAATTACTCATATCATGAATAAAATATACTACAAATGATTGCACTTAGTATTTACTTTTCGGATAAATTTCTAAATATTATTATGAAATGTTACAGAAGACATCATTTTAATAGTACTGATTATCTTTTAAAAAAAGTTAAGTGCAGTAATGATCAGCATCAATAATAATACTTGGAGACTTTGCACTCCAATAAATTCTGGAATATATATAGATAAATTGATCAAATAAATCACCAGGCATGCATTAATTGAACATACAGATATTTTTATGTGTGAAGTGTAAACACCAAATGGTTACAAGAACAAAAAGATGTAGGGCCATGGAGGCAAAAAATCAGCAGACGGACGAGTCACACTTTAATTAACCTTTTATTTTACACCAAATCAGCAAATATTCTTTATCATTATCATTATTTTATCACCATCATTATAATCGAAAGACTACTCCCAATGAAAACAAGGTCCCTAGTGAGCTTGATACCAAATCAAGAACGGTCCATAAAAGAATTGACATGATATATTTTAACCTACGCTGCTATATACACCATGCTACCAAAACAGCATGATTTGATAAAGTTTGTCCAGCCAGATTTAACTTCAGGTATATTCTCCACCATCACTTTCCGGGAAGAACTTGATTCATCCTGTAAAAGCTCAGAATGCCTAAATCTCTCTGTGAAATACCTGGGTATGAACTGGTTGATCAATGTTTCCAGCCGTCTCGGATCTCAAATAAGGCAAACTAGTTAAGAGGCATGACTGAGATTCCCTAAATTTAAAACACAGCCTCCCACCTAGAGACAACAAGCTGCATTTCCATCCTCCCAACCTCTTCTCAGTTTCACGATTTACTTTATCCAATCTATTTTCCTGAGTTTGCCAGGTGCAATAGGCACCCCACATATGTAAAAGGAACCCAACGATCAGCCGAAGCTGAAGATAACTCTGTAAGCCCTCCTGCCTAATTGTAATACCCCTAAAGTAGAGCATTTAAATAGTTCATTAGTTAAATTATTACGACTAGTGACTCTCAAGTGACAAATTGGATAAATTTTAATTCGTAAACTACATGTTGAAATATCTATACCATTCAGAGATGAGGGAAATTGCTGTAAGACTGCTGTTTTACACATGTGAACTAGAGAAGATTTATGCTGGAGATTTCCATTTAAATTTCATCTTTTTTAAGAGGAGATAACTGTAGATTCTTCATGATACTTTTGTACTGAATAAACTAATAACTTTTCTTATAGGACTTTATAGTGACCATCTCATTCTTATCCCTGAGATACAATACGAAAGGTGTATTAGTTGGGGCTATACAAGGGTAGATGAGGAGGGAATGACATGTGTGGTTGGGTATGCTGGGGAGAAATAACAGGCGGACGGAAGCCGATGAGGTTGCTTCTCACTAAAAAGTTTCTAAAAATTTGGAGGGAGTAAGGTTGATGGTGCAGGAAAGAGAAATGACCAAAGAGTAAGGTTGATGGTGCAGGAAAGTGAAAGGACAAAAGATGGTTGCCAAATCAATGAAAGCAGAAAGAAGAATTGGAGGGGCTGCCAGTCAAGAAAGGGAGGGAGGGAGGGAGAGAGAGAGAGAGAGATGCGATTTGAGATTGAAAAGGAGGCTCTCAGAAGAAAGTAGGGATGAAGCTAAAGAAAGAAGTTTCTTAAATCAGGGAATAAAAAAGAGAAAGAGATCAATTGTAATTAAATGATCAAAAAGGAGTAGGGAGATGGATAAGAAAGATTGGCATTTTAGTATTTGCATAGCACGTCAATGAATGCACAATTTCATGTTTATTTAGGAAACTTATCATTCCTTTCATCAGACCCTTATATCATTCAAGAAAGCTAAGTGAAAAAATATATATGCATTAATCTTCTAATGTCTAGTTAAGCATGCAATATTTTATAAATATCATTCAAGAAAGCTAAGTGAAAAAATATATATGCATTAATCTTCTAATGTCTAGTTAAGCATGTAATATTTTATAAGAACCCGAATGTCATAAATTTTATCAATTGCTTCCAAAGAGATAAACACACCCAAATCATCATCAAATATTTTCAGTGTGGCTCGAGAAGTGGATCAAGTCTCTGAGGAGATCAAATGAATGACATGATATTATCACCAAATGTATTGGTATCTATCTGTGCACTAAGGGTATGGTTATATCTAGGTTTTAGTTATTGTATAATTGGTATCTACCATAAAGGTACTTGAATGCGAACTTGAGTCAAGATGTTTTATTTTGTCGATAATTTGGAATTAAATTATTGGAGTTCGGATGTATTCTTGTAAGATTCATATGTGACTAAGTATTTAGGTGTACGCAAGTGGATGGTATCTCTTCTTGATTATGTTAATGTTACTGTTTGTAAAGAAGTACCAAGAATTAATATTGATGTTATAGAAATATTTTGTGGAAATATCATTGTTCATATTTTTGTGAATCGCAGATGGAAAAGAATTTATAAACTTTGACAGATCTTTAGACATTCATCTTTTTTCAGTATAAGAAGTCACTCAAGGTTTAATGCCTTTTATATTGTCACATTGTGACACTAATCGCAATCACCGATTCACCATGTTCTTATGAGAATTTATCATTAAACTCGACTATGTCTCAAAGCGGTATAAATCCACAGCAATCAAACAGTAGCATATTCTCTACATAAGGACTACGAAACATATACTTACCAATGTGGGATACAAACTCATGATACATTGCCCCAGTAGATCACAAGCAATATGATATTATGATACTCGAAACTTGAGAGAAACTATTATGAAACTTATAAGAAAATTCATGACACTAAAGTGTGATATGCTAGAGAACGTCTTAAAAACTTATGTGAAACTCACAAAAAACTTTCATGATATTAAAGAGACACCATATATGGTATGCTACAGAAAAGTCAAAGAACTTATGTGAAACTCAAAGGAAACATAAAAGGGTCTCGGTACTTGAACTATGCAAAGTGTACACAAGAAAGAGATAAATGAAATCTTTTTTTTAAATTGTGTCCCAAGCACGTGGATAGGATGGTTATATTATACTTCTGAGTCTACTTTGAGTCCATAAAAATTGTTCATTTAACATTTTTCAACTTAAAAACAAAATAATAATAATAATGTTTTTGAGAAACTTTTATACCATTAAAGAGTACAATAGAAGAAACTTTTGAGAAACTAATATAAAACTTTAGGAAAACGATGACATTAAGAAGATACTATTTGAAACATATGTAACTTACTTCTATATCACTGCAACTTTTATATAGAAAAATTGTTCAGCTATTAAGATTTAAGACATTGTTCATAACTACTTATACCCTTTAATATTATATACTCAGGCACTTATCTTAACCAATTGCCAGTAGAAGCATAGCCTCTTGCGCCTCAAAGGGAGAGTGAACTACTCATTAGATAATCTTATAATATATGTATATAACTATCTACGGAAAATACTATTACATATATAAGCGTACAAAGAGTTATCCTAGGAGTAACACAGTATAAGTATTTAAATTATTCCAAGCACTTTTCTTTAAAAAAAAAAAACATTATATGCATTAAAACTTTCAAGAGAATATATTAACAAAATCCTTAAATATACTCTTTCTATTTTAAATCTTGTATATGCTATTTCTATTTTCCTAATTCCTTATAAAAGAAAGTGTTTCTCTAGAGTGTCTTCATAAGTAAAATAACATCTCCAAAAAATCCAAACTAAGAAAGATAACATTCACTTGATGCTTATCAAAATAGCATGGCTTCCAAAATCTTTCGCACTACTAAGTTTATATAATATTTGTTTCATGAAAGTTTTCGACACTTCAACATTATTAACAAACACATGTTTCCTTGAAGGGAGTTGCTAGATGCGCCCCATACTTGTCCTAGTGAGTTCCAATATCTTAGTGAGCCCCATGGTACTTTTAACCCAGCCCCTTTTTCTTAGTGCGCCCCGTAATTTTTCCAGTTTTGCCCCCCAAACCATTTGAGAGGGAAAAATAGGGCTCACAAAGAAAAAATGGGGCTCACTGGAAAATTGTCCTTAGATTTTTCTTAATGAGCTCCATACTTTTCCTTCTTCCTCCCCACTTTGTTTTTTTTCATCCCCACTCTCTTCTCCATTCCATTTGCTCTCCCCACTCTGTTCTTCTTCCTCCCTCCCTCTTCAGCAACGTTCAGCCCTATCACTATTAGCGCGTCCAGTGCCGTGAAAAAGAAGACGCGATGACGTGCTGTTGAGCCTTACCGTGGAGGTATTTTCCCTATTTTCTTCCCCTCATTCTAATTTTGAACTTCTATATTGTTCAATAGTGGTAGGATCTAGAGTTTAGATTTTGATTTAGAGTTTGATAATCCAATTTTCAGTAGGATCTGTCTAGATCAGTTAAATCCAATTTTCAATTATCCCTAACCGGAATGGAAAAATTGGCAAATTAAATAAATAGGCCGGGGTTACAGTCCCGACCAGTGGGTCTCTATAGCAGTGTTGTAAATCTGGCCACTGAGATAGAAAAAAATTGGATAAAAAAACTTGGAATGGCATGCAAACGATGAGATTTCAATTTTGGCAAAAATTTAGAATTTTGGATTCGCTTTTTCTTCTCCCTTTCTTTCCATTTTTTTTTATTTTCTGAAGCGCTTGCACGAGGATTGAGAGAGGGAAGAGGAAAAAGAGGTACTGGGACTCACTAAGAAAAATCTAAAAACAATTTCGTTCAAATTTATAAATGGCAAATTTGTAAATAAAGTGAGTCATTTATATGGGGGCTCACTGGGACAAGTATGGGGCACATCTAGCAACTCCCTTCCTCGAAGTGCCAGATACGTGCCTTTAAAGTGTTCCAAATTGGTAAGTTATTTTTCTAGAACATGGTATGGTGTCATTGTCACAATAAAATTTCCTAAGTTACTCAAGGCAAATTGTCGCGATAAAACAATCCACGAATTCAAACTAAATCCTGATCCACAGTATAACACTAAATTTCTCAAATAATGGTCATATCAAAATACCAAAAAAGGGCACATTTTTTCAGTAGCAAACTAAGAATGAAATATAAAATTTCCTGCCATTTCCAACATAGAAGGATCAAGGAGTGCCACAATCAAGATTCAAGAAATGGGGTCACAATCAAATTACAAAACGAGAGCGAATCCAAATGGGATCGATTACATCAATTGATTGGGGGCGGCAAGATTGGACCTTCTTGGGCTCGCTGTGATGGTGGGAATGCCCTGAGGTCTCTGCGGAGTTTGGATCGGAGAGAACGCTTCTGATCCGAGATGGGAACTGCTGGGCTGGCGTCGTTGGTGACGGTGGACATGGCTCTTGATGGCGGCGAAAGGGCAAGACAAGACGAGAGAAGAGAGCGAAGCATCAAAGATGTCGCCTTTTGTAGTGCTACTTGTTGAACCCCCTTTCCTCCTCTCATCACATGGAACCGAGAAACAAATAAAATTTATTTTTTTTAATGAAATTTTATCTTCCAGTGTTTTTATTTTTAACCCCATATATTTTCAGGATAACGGATGCCCATTTTTGTCATTTGGGGAAATTCTAAATGGGCACCATATTTTACTGAGTGAGCACCACATCCGGTAGTAAAGTGAGTTACAACGTGGGGAAAAACGGTGCTCACCAGCCAAGTGTGGTGCGCATTTAGAATTTGGCCTAAACGAGCACACCGGTCAATTTGGTGAGCACATTTGCTTGGTGAGCACGTTTTCTTGGTGAACACCAACATCTCTTTTAAAAGAGAGCGAGTTTTTCTTAGCGAACACCTGCTTTTTCCATTACTAAACTCTTTTCCAATCCATGTTTCTCTATTTTCCCCGCACTCATCCTCTCAAATCTCCCCGATTGCCCCCTCACCCGCTTGCCCCCTTCACTGCTCAGCTCCCTCCCCCAATATCTCCTCACTTGCGTAGGATTTAGGATTTAGAAACACAATTGGTTTTTTTTTTTTTTTTTGAATGTGCTGGAGGAGATACACTTCTTGATGGCTGGGAAAGAATAAAAGAGGGTGAAGGATAACTTTGTCCCAAAAAAATGATAAGGATTAATTACACTCAGACCCTCTGTAGTATTGGGCATGTAACACTTAGATCCCTAAAGTTTAAAACTCTCACTTAGACCTCCTGAAGTATCTAAATCACCGTGTTTTTATTACATTCAGACCCCCTGGTCCAGGGGGTCTAAGTGAGAGTTTTAAACTTCAGTGGTCTAAGTATTACATACCCAATACTATAGGGGGTCTGAGTGTAATTAACCCAAATGATAAACTTGTCATTATTTACAAGTTCGGGTATGGTGCTCACTAAATCAATTGGTGTGCTCATTTAGAATTTTCCGCATCCCAAGGGGGAATTCTATTCAAGCCAACCACTTTGCTCCCCTAGCCCACCCTTACTTTTAAAATCTAAAACTTTTACGTATTTAGCGTATTAGCTTTTTCCATCTCTATCCCTTCCTTTCTCCCATCTCTTTTTTCTAATTTTTTTTTTTTAGTAACAAAAGTTTAGAGGATGAGGAAGAGGGGGCGGCGAAGGAGAGGTAGGAGGAGGAAGCCGAGGTGGGAGGGAGGGGGAAGGGAGAGGCAGCGAAGGAGGAGGGGAAGAGACAGCAGAGGGGTAGGAGAAGGGAGGCAAAGGAGGAGGGATAGAAGGTGGCGAGGGGAAGACAAATGAGTTGGGGGAGGGGGGAGTAGGAGGAGAGAGGAGGGAGAAGAAGAATAATATAATCTAAATAATTCAATAGTAAACTTGTAATTTTTTTGATATTTCAAATGTGTACTTGTGAGTAAAGTGGTGAGCTTAAATAGAATTTCCCCATCCTAAGGGAAAATTCTAAGTGAACACATCACTTGTCTTAGTGAACACACCAAAAAAAAGCTTCCAAGTACAAACTTATCATTTTTTTAAACTAAGTTATCATTATTTTTACCCCACCGTTTAGTTGTTACTATCCCGATTGTGCAATAATCATTTGGGAATTACTATACGGATGGTGTAACATTCGCTCAGGTATTAATACTCGAACTAAGTTCGATTGTCGTTGCCAGCCAAAACTAGAGAGATAAAGAGGGAGAGAGAGGGTGCGAGAGCTAGAGAGAGAGAGAGAGAGAGAGAGAGAGAGAGGGGTGCAACAATTTAGGATTAAGATTTTTCTTGGTGGGGGAGAAATGAGATAGAAAAGATGAGAGATAACGAGATGGGGGTAGGGGTGGAAAAATAATTTGCTTTTACTAGACATCCATAAGTATTATAGTGATTTCTTCCGATTTTTTCCGATAAGTTCTTGTCTCTTATTCTATTTAATTTCTCACACATGATAAGAGAAAATGTTAAGTTAGCATGATCAACATTATTAGCTTGACAACCTAGTCAAATTTTGTATTTAGTAGTTAATAACCATAGGCCTCGTCAAAATATATTTTGCTGGGAATGCAACATAAAATAAGAAAAGAGATGTACCAAGAGCAACAAAGAATCTTTACTAAAAGTATCTTGAGTATAGTTTTCATTAAATGATTAAATTGAATAACAAGATTTGTGGAATTTTTTGAAGAAACGTAGTTAATGTTTGAAAAAAGTGCTTTTAGAGCCAATACCATTAATTTTTTTTTTTAAATGTTAATTCCCCAATTATAGATTCACCTTAAACTTTTTAAAACTATTTTGAGCTCAACCAAAAAAACAAATAGTAACGTATATTTTCATTCGCGCTCTGGCATGCAAACCAATGTATCAATCTCTCTCTTTCTTCAACCCAAGCACTACATACATTTCACTGAGATTAATTAAACTAGAAATATTATCCAATTTGTGTACAAACTACAAAATCTCTCGTATAAAGAGGCTTTCTTCACTCACTAGTGATCTTTTTGAGATAGCGTAGAACTGTTTTTTCAATAATAATTTTGAAGAAGAGATTAACTTGGAACTCAAACTTATCGCAAGCCTAAGGAATTACCTCACGTTTGGTTATAGTATTTAGTTTGTAGCATTCAAAGGGAACCGACAATGATACCTTTTGCAAGTTGCATGT
The DNA here is from genome assembly GCA_036321105.1 of Dracaena cambodiana. Classification (NCBI taxonomy): domain Eukaryota; kingdom Viridiplantae; phylum Streptophyta; class Magnoliopsida; order Asparagales; family Asparagaceae; genus Dracaena; species Dracaena cambodiana. The sequence continues at coordinate 58,958,518 of JAYEPQ010000005.1, read as the reverse complement.
CCTTTTAATCATCAATTGCTCGAAACGAAAAGGCCGTAACCGTGAGCTCTTCCTCAGAATATTCAAAATGTCACCTTGGCTTTCGGATAGAAATTGTCTAGCTTGACACCTCTGCAATCATTTTTCAAGTTCTCCACGCAATTGCGTAACATGCTCTTCGCTCTCTACACCAAGACCCCTACTGTTTAGGTTAGTTTTGCATGGCTGTCACTGCAAGTTTCCACGTCTTCGCTCGCTCGTGCCCGCCTACTATGAAAGCTAGGTCGAGATTGTCATAAATATCCGCCACCCCAACCCACTGCTCCACAACATTGCCCCAACCGATGACTGCATAATAATAGAAAGCACTTATCACTGACACTCTTTGTTAACTACAGACTTTCAAGATCCTGTAGTAACTTGACTGCAGAGCTCAAAACATTGCCTACCCTTTTGTTACAAATGCTCACAAATTGCCTGCATTAACAAATTAGTCCATTTCAAACGGATGACTTCAAGCGTTCAGGTCTCATGATCATTATTCACCCAGTTTAGGCTCCAGGCTGGTGATAGTTGGTAACCAAACAAAAAGACATCCCAATACTTGTAATTTAGTTATTGACTCACTACAACTACCAGTCTCCCCCTTTAGGTCTTTAGTCCAAAACTTAATCAGGACCATAAACTAACCTCAAAACTTACAAACAAATTTCTTGTTTGAAGGTTTAATCATTGACTTGATACAAGTTTAATTTAAAAGAGACCATACCGTATACCAAAGATTTCTTGGTCTCACTTTCTTGCTGATCCCTTTCCCATCCAATTCAAATACTTCGAATTGTGGCTTCTTCATTTTCCTGAGTTCGATCTCAGAGAAAGGACAAGGAAAGTTGAAATGTGATAGCAAAAGTTGAGACCATTCAACCCTTGATTTTGATTTGCTTCTCCAAATTGAAAACTCGAAAGAATAAGAGATAAGAAGGATCTCATTGATCTAACTTCTATAGAAGTACTGAAGAAGCCAGTGTGACAAGTTTCAGGGGAGAGAGAGAGAGAACGAGGTGTATGAGTTTTGGAGGGAGTTGGATCCTTAGTTGCAGGTGAGATGACGCCTCCTGCAATGTAATTTAGTCATAGCCAGGGTCATCTCTCTGAGACTGAGGAACCCTCAAAACCGACTACCTTTCCTCGATGCAATTCTCTCTGATATTGTCTTCCTTCTCTTCATTCCTCGAATCAGCATCATTTTGTCGGCCTTTGCACCAATGGCCAAGCCTGTTCATTCGAAAACTGGTAAGAACTCAGGTACAAGGACCATGCATAAGGTATGGGTCTAATCTTTAAAAAAGAATATGCATATCGTATTATCTGTATTTTTGCATATTCAAATCATAGAGACTTGTAGAACATGAGAGATAACATAGGATGAATATATGCACATTGAGCTGAGATTAAAACTATATTGTAGATAGTTGCACTTTATGGTGTTCCAAACAGAGAAACCATATTGTATCATGAGCTAATGAATCATAGTGCTGTAAATTACCTAAATATAAATGTTCTCTATTTACAGTGATTCATTCTAGCCTCTTAATTTACAGTCTAAAACTTGATGTTTAATAGAATTGTGTTTGCATAATGATTTTATTCCGTGTGACAGTCTTTAAAGGTCAACGAGAGGAAAGTTAAACTACTATAATAATTCTAAACTTCAGATTCTGAGAAAAGTAACTCGCACATTTTCTCCACCTTAAACACAACCATGTCCAACAACTCACTTCATTCTTCTACTGAAAAAGTTCTACCACAAACAAAAGGTGTTGCTGAGAGTATTTAACACTGAAAGCTATTTTCATTTTCTGAAAATAATACTATGCTCATCCTGAAACATAATTAGCTTTTATATGGACATTGGTTCACCTAGGTTCGAACCACAACATGAAGTATTACACTCCACAGAGAATAGATAGACCTGACTGAAAGGAAAGGTTGAAAACATTGATCAGAAAAAGAATCAATAGTGATCGTCACAAAATAATTTATTTTATCGTTATCTTAAATGAAAGATGACTTATCAAACAAAATAAAATATAACAAATTAAAAAGTGAAAGGTTTTTAACATTCAAGACTATACCTGATGATGATCACTGCATAAAAACATTAGCTGTGCACTTTGAAGCACCTCAGGTAAGGAAATAGTTGAAGCAACTCTTGACGGCTCCGTTTCTAACAGCATTAAGATGGATTGTTAAATTTAAAACTTTCTCAGCAAAAGAACATACACTGTAAATAGCATATACATCAGATCAGCAAGACCTTAATGCCAGTACACCCATTTACATCGTGTTTGAGCAGAATTTCGAGAGAGCCTCTAGACTTTTATCAGTTACACCAACAATTCCAAACAAGCTGCAGATGAGTTTGATAAGTTAATACATCCTACAAGTAATGTAAATAGATCATATGTCAAATGTATTCAACCTGTAGAATACCTGAGAAATTCAAGGGACCTACAACTTTGAGCAATGGCAATCACACCCATATCAGTAACATTTACACACCTGTGATACACTTGGAATGAGAAGATTGCAATTACAGTCATTGCATTTGAGAAATTAATAAGACCAATATGATTCTTGAATTACCATGTCAAGTTTAGGGACACCAAATTCTTGCATCTAGCTATACATGATAGGCCATGATCAGAAAGGCTCTGGCAGTAAGATCAATCACTTAAGGATCATTGTGAAGATGGAAGACAGTGGCAAGAGGCCTAAATACCTGGGCACCACAGAGGTTGAGAAATCTCAGATGTGCTAAACAACCAATGCTTTCATAAGCTTTACGTGCAAATCTGCAAGAAAGAAGAAATATTCTTAAATGATGTGCGGTCAACATACTTATTCCAAACGCGCGCACCCAAAAGCAATCATGCAGTTGTTCAAGGTTAATTAGAACCATGATGCATTCAAATACCTACCTTGAAAGAGCATAAAGGTTTAAACTTTGGAGCGCAATGCATTTTAGAAGTATCTTCTGTAAGCCAATGTCTGTTAACTTGATACACCTGAGGACAATGTGCGAAGCAAGCAAATACATAATAGAGTACATCTGAAAATTCAAACTAATTAAAGAACAAATAAATCCATCCAGAATTTCAGGTATCACGTTCAACTCCATAGTCAATATCCTTTAGATAAATCACGGTTTTAAATATAGGCCACTACCAAAGTTGTCAAATAGGGATACATATAGTGTATCATTATCCCTATGATTCGCATCACGTATCGTATCGTAAAATACATTAATCAATGTATAATAAGTAAGTAATAAAGGACATAACAATATAATAATATAACAAACATATGATGAGCAAATTTAAAGTATAATTTAAACAAATAACCAAAAAACAAATACTAAACTTGATAATATGTTAAATATAAGTCATTAACTATATATAAATAAGTAATTAACATTCGAAGTATGATGATCATGAGGCCATTAATCAAAATTGTACTATATTAGCAAATATATTGCTCAACTCACTTAAAGTTGAAAACAACATTTATATTCCTCATTTTTCTCTCCTTTACTCCACACAAACTCCTCCTTTAGTATACTCATATCTTCCTTTTCTTTTCCATATTTATTGTTTACAATTGCATTCATAATTGCGTTCAAGTTTAAAAGTCCTACCAATAATTATAAAATAATCTATTAGAGACTAAATATTAGGAATAAACAACTAATTGATAAAATCTTTACCATTATATCATCTCTTCCTTTACTTTTAGTAGATCCATTCTTCCTCCTTCAACTTAAACATACATTAAAATTCATTTAAGCAACATCTTTCATTATATAAAGTTTTTATTTCTCATCAATCTATTCATAATCGAATTTTTATCCATCAGTCAAATTAGATCATACGTTTCTCGATCACTTCCCTTTCTGTTGACTCAATTTCGATTGTATCATTTTCACAAAAACCAAAGCGTAGAGTATAAGTTCGTTATCCATCCGAAAATACGAAACAAGTAAATGTAATATTAATTATTCATCCCTCATAGATATACATCATCCTTCTGAAATTTTATTTTAATTTTTTCATTTTCATCCTCTCAAATCTATACAAATTTTTCGTTTATTGAGATTTTAGCATATAATAAATAAGCTAATTAGATACTTGAATTGAGAATTAGCAATTTAATAATTTATATTAACTATAAATTAATACTCTTCCTCTTTTGATAAGTTATCTAAATATTTTTATCAATTAAGTATCTTGAAATTTAATATTTTTTATTGTTAAACGATTATACTTGTTTGGAACTTGTCCCGTATTTAACTCAAAAGTTTATTCGAATGAGTCTGAAATCTATTTATAAGCTAAGTTGGTGTATTGTAACGTATTGCGTATTGTCTGATGCCATATCGTAGGATATGTTTGCTATATTGTAAGATACACGACCCTATACTATAGCAATGTTTAAAATAACGATAACGGTAACATAACGTTTTATCTCCGTTAGGTTATATAGCATATAGCGTAACGCATAACGTATGTTACGTAATTTTTTTATTTATTTAATTAAAAATAAATATAAGACTATATAAAATAAATTTTATAAATTGTAAATTGATTTAAAAATTCTAAAAAAATATAAAAAAAATTATATCCCAGTATTAATTCTAAATTTCTAACAAGTTTCACAGTAATTCTTATATTTATTTTCATAAATTAAATTACATTCACACCCATAATTTCAATCATTATCTAAATAAGAAAATAAGATTTCAAATTTATTTTTAATTATTATCAATATTGTAATTTATATTTTATAATGCCCAATTTATGTTATTTTTAATTGTTTATTTTAAGATTAGCTGATAATTCAATTTAATCAGTAAGTAAGAAATTTCAGTAATTGGAAAGGAATTATAATAAAAAAAATTCAGTAATTGAAAAGAAATTATAACAAGTAAATAAGAATGTACAAACTAACAATACCACAAGCAATCAAATAAGCAAACAACAAGCCATCAAATGAAAAAAACTATAGCAATTCGCTAACAATCAAATAAATAATTGAAATCAATATAAAAACTATCTAAAGATTATTATAAATAACGTAACATAACGTGACGTAAAATAATGTAAAATAACATAAAAAAACGCACCGTTATAGTGCATTGAGTTATTTCGACGGTTAAGTAACGTTGGCTTTCTATTAGGTTTCATAATGCAACATAACGAGTTTCATAACACGTTATTTTCAACATTGTACTATAGTATTGCAGACAAAATACGTATCGATTTTCTTTCTTATCGTATCATAGAATACATATTGCATATCGTAGGATATAGACAACTATGGCTAGTACCAATACATAAAGTGAATATTGTATTGGATTTTGAGGCATCCAATATGATAGACCGTACATATGGGTTCCCATATTGCTAATATTTACCAATATATCAATATTGTTGATATGATACATCTGACATATCAGCAATATCAATACTATAAACCTTCGGCCAAAACCAATATCTTCCAAGATTTAAACCTTGAGATAAATAGAAATGACAACAAATAACTGTCATCATGATTTTGTTTGGCTTCTAATTATATGATGTCCAGGAACCTGGACCAAGAACAATTTCTACGTTAAAAAAATCACAATTTCAAGGCTAGAAGCCCTCAAATTAAACTAATGCCGAGCTTTGCACATGTACTGACACTCATAATCCACTGCATTATTAATTATAAAGTTCAACGTTCAAAAGTTTCTCTCAAACTTAATACAGTTGGTAAGTGCATTATCTATTTAGTTTTTCTTTCAGATTGAAGTTTTACAAAAAATATACAATTAGTCTTCTTCTATACGCACTGATGAACTGAGGTCTAGTTGCTTATAAACCCAGCCAGACACGATAATTAACAACATATAAACAGCACACATAAAGTAGAATGAACATGTGAGCCTCGATGTCTGGTTTAAAATGTATAGCAACTTCATCCAAGAGAAACTATATAGAAAACCAATATTCTTCTATAACCAACCCCCCCCCCCCCCCCTTCCAGCCCCGCGACAGGCCCCCTCAGACAACACCTGAAAAACCGTGCGCCCAAACCAAACAAAAAACAAAAAGAAGAGGCAACACAAGACACAGAAAAAGGGGAAAAAAAAAAAAAAAAATCATCTCCAGACATGTCTGCTGAATGATGATTACGCATTAAAAAAGAGTTCCATACAACATGACAGCATATCTGGAATTATCTATAGCACATGACGGAGAACTATTATCTACTTGATAATGTTGACAAATCCAGTAGTAAGGACTGGTCCAAACCAGCAAATATACTCCCTCAACTTGGTTTAGGCCAAGTGATTTGGAATTGAGAATTTGGTTAGCATCTTTTGCAATGTTCTAGATCAACCACAATAACAAATGTAAACACCAAAGCTTACTTCTGAATTTATGTAGCTGTGTACAGACTGTCATTTCTTTGAGCCCTCTGTAAGGAAAGCATTATGATAAATGGCATTTGATGATCAAATAGCTCCATTAACAATATAAATTTCTAATCAAATCTATATAGTTTTCTTGTATCACCAAATCTGTTGCCTATAAATCGAAACTAGAAATAATCACCCTCCTGGATTATTTGGCCATCAAGTTAATCCTTATTCCTCACCGAACTTGGACATTTATGAACAATTGTAGATAACATGCTCCATTACCTCTATGACAACACATGTGATCAGATAAAAGAATATTAATAAGATGTGCTATATTCCATTGGATGGGTGGTTCAATGACTATGATATTTGGACTATATAACTCTTATGGTCATAAACTTAACAGTACGACTAAAGAAAAAATAAGTCAGCCTACCAGCGAACTGAATTTCAAGGCTTTATTGAAAAGGCCCTCTCCTGCACATATTTTTGTTGGTAGTAATTCTTAAAAAAGAGAGGTTCATAATGAAGTTGACAAGCACATCATAAAACTTTAGTGGATTTTTCCATGGTGATTTCATGACATCCAATCGTGCTTTGTAAAGGGACGTATTTGATAGGGAAAAAAAATTGCAAGATGATGATGCATCTACCCATTTTAGGAGCTCTGAAAAGTTAACTAATGCATATAAGTATATTGGAATGTACCAGAAAAAAGGTGAATATAATCATTACCACCTTAACTCATTTTTCTACCTTATAAGTTGAACACAGATAAATGGAATACAAATAGATGGCCTATGTGTTTAGATCTAGAAACAGATTGTAGTTTCAAATCTACCACAATGTGATCTAGTACCTGCTCTCCTCCCATCTATCTATTTAACTTTGTACATAGTAAACAAAATCAAACTAGTCATAGCGAGGATGATAGAAAATGAAAATGTTTGAAAATTAAGACCACAGCTTGTCCAGTAAAGTTAAATATACAAAATTTACCAATTTCACCACAAAAATGAGTTATTTACTTGCATATGTCAATATTGAACATATCCTTTTTGGGAGGTAATTGAACAGATGGCAGTGTATATGCATACCTCGTAATATTTAGTACCTCTAGTTCTTGATAATTGTCAGCTATTAGAGGCAAACTTTGGTCAGTGACATTCTGCATTTTTCCAGTCAAAAGATTAAACTACATATAATGAATGGAAAAAGCAAGGACATAGTGCTCAAAAGAAATCTGAGTTCAATAATCTCATAGTTGTTATAGTGACAATAACTTCGCATACTAGGCTGAAAACTATCACTGCACAATTGCAAATAATAATGATAATGATGCAATAAGCACACATGATACTTCATAACCAGTTAAAATTACTAACACCCATTGTTACTAGGAAGTTTGAGACTATATTAATAGGAATCCACAATATAGATTTTTTTTTTCTTTCTTTGCTTAACATTATTCCACTGTCTCAACAATGACTTAAAAAATACCAGATTTTGAAAGATACCTTGGTTGGATATTTAATAAGCTTAATGTTAACAGGAAAAATGTTAACAGGAAAAATGATTTGAATATATTTTATGTAGCTGTTGTACGGCTGAACTGCCTTTATTGTAATTAGCCACTGCTTTTCAGAGAATCAGGAAGAAGTGAACTCAGTGTTTCTTGGAGATATGGAATAGGTGACAAGTGTCTTGAAGTGTGTCACGTAGTTTTAACTTGGAAATGTGACATAGGAAAAGTCCTAGGTGCCTGATTATTTCAATGTATAACGAGTTATCCACCAAACCGCCAAATCTGAATAAGCTTAGACTTTTTTATTAAATGCAACTTATACTTGAAATTTTATTGCAATTGATCAGTGATATCATTGTCAGTTTATAATTTAAAGTGTCATTAGAGTGCTGAAATGTTCCAATGACACTTCCCTAAACAAAATTGACATATAAGACAATACAACAGCTGTATCCATCTGCATCTTACACTCAAAACTATACAACCACTTTTGATGAAATCTAAAGTGTAGGACAACATTATATATATCTGTGTGTGTGCATGTGTGTGTATGTGTGTGTGTATGTATACATATATATATATATATATATATAGAGAGAGAGAGAGAGAGAGAGAAACGGGAAATTCTGACCCAATATAATCATTACACGTGGCGCCGCTTAAGCTAATAAATAAAAGAACTTTTTTAACCGCCCTTTGAGTAGCACCACGTGTAATAATTGTATTGAGCCACCTAAGCGGCGGTGAAAGAACTCCCTTCACCGCCAGTGAATTTCCCGTTTACTCATATATGTGTGTGTGCACGCGCGCGCGTGCGCGCATGTGTGCGCGAGCGCGCACTAATTGTTTCCATTCAAAATCAATCATAGGCTATTTGATTTGAGGGGTGCCTAAAAACAAAAAGTATTTTGTTTTCTTTTGTTTGCTCATAGATCAAGTAGGCACAAAACAAATGGTTGAGAACATTTCATTTTGATCTACAATTTCAGGCATAACAATTATTGATCAAAATATTTGATTAAGACCTAAACATTTAAAAACTCTGTCATACATTTTTTTATTAGGTTTGAACATTCTACATCATTAGACTAGTCAATTCACTATATATAATTGTTCATTTCATACCCACCTGATGCATAAAAAAAATAAACTTGATTTTTAATTTGAAGATACCGTAAAGTATATAGATCAACTTCGATAGAGCAAATCATAATAATGGGTGTACCATCAACGAAATCTAATGGAAAAGATTAAACTCCATATCTTTCCAGAAGGACCATGTGCTTGCATGCGGCGTGTCTAAAAAAATGCATATATATAATCATGTCCTCTTTTGGATTTTGGATGTGTCCAACACCCCCCATCTATGTTAGAAGAAGCACGTGTCTATGGCAGAGAAGCATGGTTAGTTCATCTACTGTTTGTTCATGATTATGATATCAAATAACTAGTTTTAGCTGAATAAGACAAATTAAAAATGAAAAACCAAATTGCACCTAGATATATACTTCCTGTTCATCCAATAGATTGTAGAACCAAAAGAACAAACTAGCGAGTTGTTCATCTAATCTCTTCAAAACAACATAATATTAGTCAAACAAAGTACGACCATTGTATTAACGATATAAGCAAAAGATCTATAGTCAGCTGAAAATCAGCTGCGTTATATATAAGATGCACAACAAAAAAAATCAAGGGATGCAACTTGAAATCAACCGAAATGTCTTAGAAAAGAACACACTCGAATAAAGAAACGCGTCAAGTTACAACATCTATAAATGAGCAAATAATAGCAGTTCTCATACATATTAAATAGCTCTCTAACCCAAAGTAATATTACCTTGCAACCGCTCAAATTCAAATCCATTATTCGCTTACAATTCTTTACCAAGTGTTTTACACCCAAGTCAGTTATCCTGATCAACATCATACAGGATATAATTAATACAGAATATCATTAATACAGGATATCATACAGGATATAATTACTAAAAGAAAGGGGATTACGAAAAACTTAATCTCTGAATTAAAAAAAAAAAAAGGAACCCAGAGCAGAAACATAAATGATAGAAAAGGTACCTAACATTCCAATATATCGAGAATGTCCTAAGTTGAGGACAAAGGCTACTTATGGCTTCAACTCCTATATCAGAGATTTTCAGACATCCATTAAGATTTAGAGACTCCAAGCCTCGTAGCGGCTCAAATGCCTATTGATCACATCAAATTTTCAACACTGTTTTTTTCTATAAAATTAACTGACCATTAAGCATTAACATCAGATAGATTCTTATTCAAATCCTAAGTTCATAGACTCAATTTTAAAACTAACCTAATTATTTGGGAGAAAAATAAATTATATATATACCTTGATATATACCTTGGTTTTAAGTTGAATAAGATGATCATCCTCAACATCTCTCGCAAACTCAAAGCTTATCGACTTCACATCTCGATACCTCTCCTGCAATTTACGCTCAATAAGATGCCACAAAAAGAAACCATAATAATTGCAAATTTTGAATGAGGACAAAAGAAATACCAACGAAAGAGCAGAGATGAGGCGCTCTCCTGCTTTGTTCATCTCGCGAAGATCGAGGGCCTGCAATCAGACAGGAAAAAAAAAAACATCGAAATTTGAGGTATTAAACGATTTGGTGGTGCTAGGGTTAGGATTAGATCGTTGAGGTACCAGCCAGAGAGGGGAGAGAGAGGAGCGTACGGTAGCAACAGGGGCTGATTAGTAGTAGAGAGCAGAGGTCTCGCTGGGATAACGAACGGACCGAGCTAGGGTTTGTGCAGAGGATTTTTACTATTTTGGGGATTGTTTTTTTTCTCCATGATTCGTCTTCAACTTCCGCCATTGCTCGAGTCGCCGATTGATTCTGGGCCCCCCTCGTTCGCCCTTTGTATCTTGAGTGAACTTCTGGGAATTTCAGAATGAGCACACCATTTTTCACACTTCCCAGGTTTGGTTAATAATCGAATTTTTTGAATATTAATATCCGTGTTTTAAACATTCATCCCATTCATGTTCGGATTTAGATTCAGAACAGTATCATATATATAGCCCGGAATTAGATCTCCAATGATATCACTTGCATCTAAAATTAGATTCTGAATAGTATTATTTTCCGTTCAGAATTAGATTCCGGATATTATTATTTCCAATACAGTGGGTGAATAGTACTGCGAGGTGTCAGGCAAGGAGAGTGTAACGATATTGGACACATGGCATCGAGCCAATGGGTCAAGAGCACAAAAGAGATGGAGAGATGGAGTGATGACGATGCAGTTCAGGGAATGTAGTGGGCTCACAAGGGGAAAGAAGAAGAAAAGGTATTAGGGAAAGTGTGGTATGATCAGTAGGAAAAATTCTATTTTTACATGAGAGAGTGTGCTTACTAATAAAGGTGGGCTCACTAGGTTAAGTTGTGTGCTCATGTTTATTTTTTTCATGTAGCCCCCGGAATTATTTTATAATTTGTATCCGCATTAAGCAGATTTTAGTGTGTTCGTATCGGAGCATGTTTAGTGTATATGGGCCTTTATCACTTCCTTCCATGGGTGAACATCGATCCGTTCCCAGCAGTTTTTGCCAATTCTGGCAAAACCAAACTGAATTGATTTGAATAGGGAACCAAAATGAATGGGCCTTGATCACTTCTTTAAATTCGGCTCGGTTTCTTTTTGGGTTTCAAATGTAAAACTGAAAACAATTGGATATTTTGGTTCAGTTCAGTTTCGCTTATTCAGATCGGTTTCGATCGATTATTTCGGTTCAAACCGATCGCTCCTCCTATTACTAATTGTTGAATTTATATATGTTTGAATATTAAATGTTTAAGTCAATTCAATAGTTCAAAAATAAATTAATTAGGTGAATGGAAAATGACTTCAAAGTGGAATGCATAGTAAATGGAACAACAGAAAAAAATAGTCCCACATCAGTTAGAGTATTGTTAGGATTATAGATTTATATAGAATTGTTTGTTTCATATCATTACTTATGTAAAAAGAGGAGAAATCTTGAGTATTACGGGTGGTGCTACGTACCGCACGCACGAGCGAGAGCGTTTAGGGTGCTTTAGTGGCACACTTGGCACTTCATATATACGCATCGTCGCGAGGAAATAGGCCCCTTGTCCTAACTGTTATAACTGTTAGCCTAATTGTTGTGTCTTTTAAGTCTAAAAGCCTATAAATTGGCCCCTTGTCCAAACTCATTTGACACAAATTTCATTCTTTATTCTTCTTTTTTCTGCAGACAAGAAATCTCTGTCTCAGACAAGAGTTTTCTGTCTCTAGAAGAACTGTTCTCTTTCAATCCTACATTACACCATACAAAACAGAGAGTATTATTTAATCAGATTCGCTATAGGCAACAGGATTGCAGCTTCAAAAGGATTGCAGCTTCCTTCCTGTTGTAGTCAGATCATTGTATTTTGATAGACCGACGCCCATTGTAATTCAGAAGCATACCGGTGGAGGGCGAATCGGTTTTAAAGAGATAGTATCCAACACTAGTCTCGATCATCTTCTACTCATCATCCAAACTGCTATCATCTTTTGCATTCACTAGTCCTTCAAAACAGTAACGTATTCTGACTTCAATTTACATTATTCTGTCTACGAATTTAAATTAATAACCTAACCAGTAAAGTAATTTAATTCAATTTTTCATCGTTCTTTTAGATTATTACACTAATAACCTATATAAAAATATATTTTATAGATATATAGATATTCTGTTTTAAAGTAATAAACTATTTAAATCAATTCAGATTAAATATTTTGTTTTGTCTCAAGTTTCAATTAATAACAGTAGGTAATAAGCTATAATTTTATTAATTTTTTTTAGTCTCTAAAATCATTAAGTAACATTTCTAGTTTAAGTAGACAAGAACAAACTTTCTAATCATATTTTTCTTCTACAGTAGTAATTTCTACCTAAAGTATTAATACAACCTACATTGCGACACTCGGTTTAATATACCTCCACTTTAATACAACCTGCATGCGCGTGTGCGAGAGCGAATGGGCATTTAGGACGCATTGGGTGCTTTAGTAGCACACTTGGCACTTCGCACGTACGCATCGTCTCAAGGAGCTGAGGAACCTTTGATTTTTGGTGATATTGGGTTCGGGTTACCTCTATTGGATTCAGACTTGGATTCGATCCCCCGGTTAAGGGTTGTTAGCCGTTAGGATCTGACTGTTGAAATCCAACGGTCGTCTATTAACAGTTACCATTAAGCGGTCACAACTATTAGCCTAATTGTCGTGTCTGTTAAGTCTGAAAGCCTATAAATAGGCCTCTTGTCCGGACTCATTTGACACAAATTTCATTCTTTCTTCTTCCTTCTGCAGAGAAGAAATCTCTGTCTCAGACAAGAATTTTATGTCTCCAGAAGAACTATTCTCTTTTCAGTCCTACTTTACACCGTACAAAACAAGAGTATTCTTTAATCAGATTCGCCAAAGGCAACAGGATTGCAGCTTGCTTCATGTTGTAATTAGATCGTTGTATCGTAGGAGACCGACGCCCATTGTAATCGGTTTTAAGGAGATAGTGTCCAACACTAGTCTCGATCATCTTCTACTCATCATCCAAACTGCTATCATCTTCTGTATTCACTAGTCCTTCAAAACAGTAACGTATTACTTATTCTGACTTTAATTAATAATCTAACCAGTAAAGTAATTTAATTCAGTTTTTCATTTTTCATCATTCTTTTAGATAATTACACTAATAACCTATATATAAATATATTTTATAGATATATAGATATTCTGTTTTAAAGTAATAAACTATTTAAATCAATTCAGATTAAATATTTTGTTCTGTATCTAGTTTTAATTAATAATAGTAGGTAATAAGATATAATCTTCTTACTCATGTTCAGTCTCTAAAATCATCAAGTAACATTTCTGGTTCAAATAGACAATAAAATCATCAAGTAACATTTCTGGTTCAAATAGACAAGAACAAACTTTCTAATCTTATTTTTCTTTTATAGTAGTAATTTTTATCTAAAGTATTAATACAAACTATAATCTTAAAACTGAATTTTTAGATAGACTTGAATATTATTGTGTAACTAAAAAAAAATTAGAACTCTGTCATAATAGTGTTCAATCACTAATTATTTTATATCTAAATCTATTTGCTTTTGGAAAAAAAGAAAATTGTTACATTCTGTTTATAGGAAGAACTGCTTTAAATCTGAATTGATATTTTGATAACTGAAGTGAGAATTGATTTTAAAATTAGAGAGTTAAAAATTTATTACAAAATTAAGATAAAGAAATTTTGTGTCTGTATTTGGCCACTGTATCTACATTTGATATGTCCACTCCTGTTATGATTACTTCAACTATACCCTCAAGATAGTATGAGAAATCAGAAAAGTTCAATGGTACAGATTTTAAGAGATTGCAACAGAAAATATTATTCTATCTCACTACACTAAATCTGGCCAAGTACTTGAAGGAGACTGTGCTGAGTCTTGAAGAAAATGATCAGCAGTCTGCAAAAGCAGTTGATGCATGGAAACATACTGACTTCTTGTGTAAAACTTATATTCTCAATGGATTGGACAATATACTATATAATGTATATAGTTCAATTGTTACTGATAAGAAACTTTGGGAGTCCTTACATAAGAAATATAATATAAAAAATGCCAGCTCTTAAAAATATGTCGATAAGTTTCTAGATTATAAAATAGTTTATTCTAAAAATGTGAGCAATCAAGTACAAGATTTTCAAGTGATCATTCATAAAATTCATACTGAAGGTATGACTATTAGTGAATCATTCCAAGTGGCTGCAATTATTGAAAAATTGCCACAATCTTGAAAAGAATTCAAATATTATCTAAACCATAAACATAAAGAAATGACACTTGAAGAACTAATTATACAATTGAGGATTGAAGAAGACAACCGTATTTCTGAAAAGAAAATTGGAAATGCATACTCTGTTTCTACAGCTAACGTGACGGAAAATTTCAATAAGTTTAATGACAGGAAGAGAAAGCACACCGGTGAAGGCTCTAAGATTGATGACTCAAAGAGGCTCAGTGGCAAGTGTTACAATTGTGACAAGGCTGGACATCGTGTAAAGGACTGTCATGTGCGCAAGGTACCTGATTCTTCAAAAAAGAAGAAAAACCATCCTAATGCAAATTTTGCCGAATAGGAAAATCTTTGTGCAAATGTACATGTAAATTGTACATCTGTTGTCTCAGAAGATAACCTAATTAGTCGCAATTCCAAAGAATGATGGGTGGACACTGGGGTCACACGCCACATCTGCGCCAACAAGTGAATATTCTCTACATATGAATATGTGGAAGGAGAACTACTCTATATGGATAACTCTACAACCTCTAATGTTGAAAGACGAGAAAATATTATACTAAAGAGAAAAATAATTTACTCTTACTGATGTACTTCATGTACCAAATATCCGCAAGAATACGGTTTCTGGTTCAGTTTTGAATAAGAAAGAATTTATACTTGTATTTGAGTCTGATAAGTTTGTACTTATAAAAAACAGTGTATATGCAGGTAAGGGGTATATGACTGATAGTCTGTTTAAAATAAATGTAATGACCATTGCCCTTATAGTAATAATAATAGAATTGATTCTTCTACTTATATGACTGAGTCACATTATATTTGGTATAGTAAATTAGGTCATATTAATTATTATACTTTGTAAAGATTAATTAATTTAAGGGGTATTTACAGATCTGTCCCTTAAATCTTTATAAATTATAATTTAGTCCTCTAAATCTTCATATTTAGGATTTAGTCCCTCAAATTCTTTAAGTTACTACAATTTAGTCCCCCCAGTCTATGTTTTGCCCCGATTTTTTCCATTTTATCCTTAATTTCCTTCACTTTATTCCCCTTCCCTCTTTCCCCTCTCTTCTTAGTTCTTATTGGGTTCCCCCTTATTCTTTTCTTCTCTCTCTTTATTCATTTATTGGGTTCTTCTTCTCTATATTGAAACAAATATATTATTCTCTACTAAATGTATTAAACATTTAAGTCTCAATATAAATTTATTTATTGGATTCTTCCTCTCTATATTAGATAAATTCATTTCTAGGTTTAATACATTTAGTGAAAAATAATATATTTGGTCTCAATATAGAGAGGGAGAACCTAATAAGTGAATAGAGAGAGAAGAGAAAGAAGAAGGGGGGAACCCAATAAGAACTAAGAAGAGAGGGGGAAGAAGGAAGGGGAAATTAAGTGAAGAAAATCATGGGTAAAACGGAAAAATCGGGCCAAAATATAAACTGAGGGACTAAATTGTAGTAACTTAAAGGATTCGTGGGACTAAATCCTAAATATGAAGATTTGGGGGACTAAATTATAATTTATAAAGATTTAAGGGACAAATATGTAAATACCCCTTAATTTAAATATGTTGCCTAATTTTAATATAAATTTTGATAATAAATGTGAAATATGTGTTAAATCAAAAATGGCTAAGCTTTCATTTCATTCTATAGAACGTAGTACTGAACCTCTAAAATTAATTTATACATATATATGAGATTTAAAATCTGTTCAAACAAGAGTTGGAAAGAAATATTTTATTACTTTTATATATGATTGTACTAGATATTATTATGTATATATAATAAGAACAAAGGATGAGTAATTAAAATATTTATACAATATAAAAATGAAGTTGAGAACCAACTTAGCAAAAAGATAAAAATGTTAAGAAGTGATAAAGGTGGTGAATATGAGTTACCATTTGCACAAATTTGTACAAAATATGGTATTATACATCAAATAACTGCTCCTTACACTCCCCAGCAAAATAAAATTGTTGAGCGTAAGAATCAAACTTTAAAGAAAATAATGAATGTCATACTAATAAGTTCTGGTTTACCTCAGAATATGTAGGGAAAATTTTTGCTTTCTGCTAATTATATTCTCAACAAAATACCCTAAAAGAAACTAGATAAAACACTTTATGAATTAGGATAGATCAAACACCTAGTTATATTCTTAAGAGTGTGGGGTGTCTTGTAAAGATTGCAATTCCTGCTCCTAAAAAGATCAAAATTGGACCTAAAATAATTGATTTATTCATTGGATATGCATATAATAGCAGTGCATATCGTTTCTTTGTTTTCAAATCAGATCATCCATAGATACATAAGTACTCTATTATTGAATTTAGGAATGCAATATTTTTTGAGAATATTTTTTCTAGTAAAAAATATGAACCAAGTTCTCCTAAAACTACTTGCGAAGATGCGATAAGAGAAACATAATATGATTCTGTAAATAAAAGTAATGAGGATGAAACTAAAGGGAACAAAAAGGCTAGGATTAATAAATCATTTGGTCCGGATTTTCTGACATCTTTGTCAGAAAATAAACCTCAAAGTTATAAAGATGATATGTCTACACCTGAAGCTCCGTTTTGGAAAGAAACCGTAAATAGTGAAATTGAATCAATTATTCAAAATCACGCCTGGAAACTTGTGAATCTTCCTCCAGAAAGTAAACCATTAGTTTATAAATGGATTTTTAAGATAAAGATAAAAACTGATGGGTTTATAGATAAATACAAAACTAGATTTATAATAAAAGGCTGTAGACAAAGAGGTGTAGATTATTTTGATACACATTCACCTGTAACAAGAATAACATCAATAAGATTAATAATTGCTTTTGTAGCATTATATAATCATGAGCTTTATCAAATGGATGTAAAAACAATATTTTTGAATGGTAAATTAGATGAAGAAATTTACATGGAATAACCTGAAGGGTTTATAGTTCCAAATCAAGAAAAGAATGTATGTAGACTTTTTAAGTCACTCTATAGATCTAAACAAGCACCTAAATAATGACAAGAAAAATTTGACTAAGTTATATTATCAAATGAATTTTGTTATAATGAATGCAATAAATATGTATATGTAAAGGGGATATGCACAATTATGTCATTGTATATCTATATGTGGATAACATGATTATCACCGGTAGATCAGTTACTCTAATTAAAGAAGTAAAAATTATGTTAACACAGATATTTGATATAAAAAACTTAGGTATTACAGATATTATTCTTGATGTTAAAATCTCTAAGACATCTTATGAATATACTTTATCTAAGTCACATTATATCGAGAAGATACTCAAAAAATTTGACAAGAGAAATAATGATATAGCTAGGACACCTGTGGATATGAGTCTACATCGTACAAAGAATACATGTGTTAGTATATCACAATTAGAATATTCTCCGATCATTAGCAGTCTTAGGTATTTAATGAACTGCACAAGACATGATATTGCATACTCAGTTAGCAAACTGAGTAGATTTACAAGTACTCCAGGGGAGAACCTCTGGAAAGTAATAGTTATAGTACTCAAATATTCGAGGCACACTGCTAACTATGAATTGAACTATACAAGATATCCAGCAATGATAAAAAAATATACTGATGCTAACTAAATTACGGATCCTAAATATGTAAAATCCACAAGTGGGTATGTCTTTACTATTGGAGGTGCAGCCATCTCTTGGAATCTTCGAAACAAACATGTATAGTCAGATCCACTATGGAATCTGAATTTATCCCTTTAAATAAAGCTGAAAAAGAAGCAGAATGGCTTCAAAACTCTTTAGAAGATATTCCAATGTGGCATAAAGCTGTATTAGCAATTTGTATGCATTGTGATTGTCAATCAGCAATTGGAAGGGTACAGAATGTATTGTATAATGAAAAATCACGACATATACGTTGTAAACATGATACTGTAAGACAGATGCTTACAAATAGAATAATATCTCTTGATTATATAAAATCAAAGGATAATATTGTAGATCCATTAACAAAAGACTTGACAAAAAATCAAGTATATAAGTTATCGAGAGGAATGTGATTACTGCCTACTAAATAGAGTAACTCTACAATGACAACACAACCTAACTTAGTGGAGATCTAAAAATCTAGATTCAAAGGGACAACCAAATTGTGGGGGGCTCGTGTGAGTCACTGAGAAAATAATTCCTATCTCATTCCTATGGTAAATAGTGATTAACCTGCAATGTGTAAAAATAAGCTAAGGTTTTAATGACTTTATATCTTGGAAATCCAAGCGGAGTATGGCAGAATACTCTTAATAAGAGATTATAGCTTTTATGAAAATGACAAAGGTTAAATTCTCTATAACACTCATAGAATTACCAGGTTGTTTAGGGCCAAAACAAACACAATATAAAAGAATTTGATAAAGTTGAAAGGAATCGTATGAATATTATTGTTTTAGTTTACATAAAAAACTGAACAGTTCAAAAACATCGTGCTCATTGGCTAGCGAGTAAATTCAATAATATTTCACTAGGAAAGTTTCAAAGTTAAAAGTCATCTCTCCCGATGCAATAATTTTCTATTATACTCTCTGTTTATCTGCATTAGAGTCTAAGTCATTTCATTCATGTGGGGGATTGTATTAAATCTTTAAACTAATTCATTAGTTCAAAAATAAATGAATTAGGTGAATGGAAAATGGTTTTAAAGTGGAATGTATAGTAAAGGAAACAAAAGGAAAAATAGTCCTATAGCGGTTAGAGTATTATTAGGATGTGAGTTTATATAGGATTATTTGTTTCATATCATTGCTTATGTAAGAATAAGAGAAACCTTGAGTATTATGGGTGGTGTTGCGCACCGCTAGCACGTGCACGCGCACGCGCATGTGCGAGGGCGAATGGGCGTTTAGGGCACATTGGGCGCTTTAGTGGCACACTTGGCACTTCGCTTGTACGCATCGTCACGATGAGCTGAGGAACCTTTGATTTTTTGGTGCTATTGGGTTCGGGTTATCTCTATTGGATTCAGACTTGGATTCGATCTTCTTGTTCAGGGTTGTTAGCCGTTAGGATCTGATTGTTGATATCCAACGGTCATCTGTTAACAGTTACTATTAACTGTTACCGTTAAGCGGTCACAACTGTTAACCTAACTGTCGTGTCTGTTAAGTCTAAAAGTCTAGTCCTTGTCCACACTCATTTGTTACAAATTTCGTTCTTTCTTCTTTCTTCTGCAAACAAGAAATCTTTATCTCAGACAAGAGTTTTCTGTCTCTAGAAGAACTGTTCTTTTTTCAGTACTGCTTTACACCGTACAAAACAGAGAGTATTCTTTAATCAGATTCACCATAGGTAACATGATTGCAGCTTCCTTCCTGTTGTAGTCAGATTGTTGTATCCTATGAGACCGATGCCAATTGTAATCTAGAAGCATACTAGTGGAAGGCGAATCGGTTTTAAAGAGACTAGTGTCCAATACTAAGCTCGATCATCTTCTACTCATTTTCCAAACTACTATCATTTTCTGCATTCACTAGTCCTTCAAAACAGTAACGTATTCTGATTTTAATTTACATTATTTTGTCTATGAATTTAAATTAATAACCTAACCAGTAAAGTAATTTAATTCATTTTTTCATTTTTCATTTTTCTTTTAGATAATTACACTAATAATCTATATATAAATATATTTTATAGATATATAGATATTCTATTTTAAAGTAATAAACTATTTAAATCAATTCAGATTAAATATTTTGTTCTGTCTCTAGTTTCAATTAATAACAGTAGGTAATAAGATATAATCTTATTAATCTTGTTCAGTCTCTAAAATCATCAAGTAACATTTCTGTTTCAAGTAGGCAAGAACAAACTTTCTAATCTTATTTTTCTTCTATGGTAGTAATTTCTATCTAAAGTATTAATACAAATTGCGACACTCGGTTTAACATACCTCCCCTTATAATAGTTTTATATTGTTGCTTTTTAAGACTATAAATCATACTGAAGTCAATATATCCACCTATAATAATTTTTTGTTGTTTTTAAGATTATAAGCCATACGAAAATCAATATCTCCAGCTATAATAGTTTTACGTTGTTTTAAATCATACTGAAATAAATATTTCCACTTATAACAGTTTACTGTTGTTTCTATAAGAAATTATATAAATCATACAGAAATAAAATATGGTCTATGCATAACAGTTCTTGTCTATCATCCTGAATCAATTTTATATTATTGATGATAGTCTCATTCACCTCTCTATATTACTAAATTCGAGTAATTTATATTAAAACTCATGCTACTTTAAAAAAAAAAAAAAAAAAAAATCAATACTCTGCTATATTATCCAAAATACTGCACATAGACTTTTCAATTTCATGATATTTATTGATTCCTTGTTATGTTTTTAATTCCTTATTAGTTACAGTAACAATAAATTTGAACATAGAATTCATAGTAATACTCATAGATTTTCTCGAGCTAATACAGAAAGGATAGTAGCAAATGAGAATAAAAAATATTGAAACCTGCACCAACTCAGAATAGAACATAGCCATATATTTTGAAAATTATACATATCATCCTGATTTATACAGTTCCTGTACATCTAAGTTCCATGGTTTCTGCTACATTATGCCCATAAAATATGCTTCATCCAGGATCTCTAGCAAGCTGCAGCATCTCCAAATATGCATCTAGCAAGTACAATAACACAGTGCAGCCATCGTCTTATGCAATGGCATTTCCTTTTTATCTTCGAGCATACCAGTCATGTACATGATATAGAACAAAGATAACCAAGATTCATTCCCATAAAAATTTAAAGAAAAGCATACACCAGTTAGTTCTAGATATGATTTAACGCGAAGGCACTCATTACAGTTTGCTTTGATGCATCCACCGATAAAAATCAAGAGGCACTTTATATTACCAAATGAAAACAATGGATTCCGAAAGGCCAAAGTTAAAAGGAGAAAGAATGGACATTACTGGAGTTTGGACTGGACATCGCCGAGTCTCGCATTTACAGGCTCAAACTCCCAAGAATAGTTACTTCCAGGACTTGCTAGGAGAAAAATCAATCACCACCTACAACAGTGTCAAAATGCACCACACGAAAAAAGAAGGAACCAAAAAAAAAAAAAAAAAAAAAAAAAAAAAACTAGTTGTCAATTATAGAAGTGACCTGTGTACAAGTGAAGCTGAATGAATTAGGAACTCCCATGAGATCTCACGGATGACATAGACATTGCCGATACTGATGCAGTTGGGCTGTGGACTTCTCTATCTCCGTTGCCCATTTTAACTTTCCCGCTGATTCTGTTTATAGTTTCTTGTGCAATGTCGATAAACCAATCATCGCTTGGGAGTGCACTGCATGTGAATTAACATTGCCAGTTACCATAAAATTACTTACAGATGTCATCACATAAAACGGTATGAGATTTGCCTAGAGTACACATATCTGTTCATGTTGCATATCTCCATTCTTCGGACTTTTTAATACGCTTAAATTAAAAATAAATGGGAAGGATTGCTGACCCAAAACTGCCATTCTAACAATTAGTTAAGGGAACTAAGAAATAAACAGAGGGAGGACATGAACAATCACAAGAAGGATGTTTAAGTGGGCCCCTTCTAGTGGCCAACAGAACTCCTATCAAGAGGAGGATCGTATAAGTTCACTTAAAATGTGAATAAAAAGACTCTTCATGAGATTTCACATGACAAACCAACTTGGGGTCCCATGGGCTACACATAGTATCAAGTTCCGGTAAAAGTGTAGAACTGGGTTGTATAGGACAACACTTAAATCGTGTCATGCTAGGCACGCATGTCAGACAAACTTCTCAGATATAATATTTCTATCGTGGATATTTTTTAGATTTTCATATGTGGCAGGATTAGTGTCATCGCCCCATCAGAGTATCGATATCCATGAGATATAAGTATAGACCAGCTGCAAAGTTCTCTTGGATTGACCTCATGAAATTGCAGCAACCCAACCCCCCAAACTCACGCCACTCACGAACAGAAGGAAGAACAGAAAGTGAGCCAGAGAATAGGTGGAAAGAGGAGAAGATTCAATAAATATATTTTATAAAACAAATACCAAAAAGAAAACACTTTTTGAACCACAGATTGAAGCTGAAAGGAAATTAAATCATTAGCAAGACAAAAGACAAAAAAATGTGATGTTGCATTAGATGCTTACAGAAATAGTGATTACTTCTAAATCATGATTTCTTTTTTACTAGATTGGATAACTAAACAAATGTTATTAAATCTAATTGGCATATCATGAAGGTGGAAAGTCCTGCATATCTTGATAATGTGCACATACATTTACGATGTTTCTTGAATCTTAATATAGTAATATGGGAATAGCTTAAGGCCTTTCATTCGCAAGGCTAAACATGTAACTCGGTACACAAACGACCACCAATATAATTAAAAAAGGAATTTAAATGATAAGACTGTTAGCTGATACATTGAAATTCTAAGCTAAAGACATGGGGGCAAAGAACTAAATAAATTAATTAAAATCAGCATGCAAGGAACAGCCAAAGAGCAAAGTTGACAATAAATACCCAAGTTCAAAATGCTTCAGATGGATAAAATATAATTGTAACTCTATAACATATTATGCTTAAGGTTAATTATTTATTTTAGTAACTATAACAGCTACCTACACGTACTTGACATAAAAGGAAATTACAAAACACTACATACCTGTCTGGGTCCATGCCGGTTGCAGAAAATGCAGCCATAGCTCTGTCTATAATGTCAATAACAACTTGATGCACATTCCTAGATAAGTATCGACCTTGTCCAAAAAGGATGATGAATTGCATGTCCAAATAAAACTACAAGAAAGAAAATAGAGAATATTTTAATAAATGATGGTTACCATAGAAGGGTGAACATCAAAAGTGCCTTCTGTGAAGTATATACCTGTTGAAGGCCGAGAGGGCCCAAAGATCTTGGCTCCTCTTCAATATCCTCCCAAAAGCTCTGATCCTCCGAAAGCCATAATATAACTGTCTCTGTAAGCCTCATCAGTAGCAAGGTAGCAAACCTTTCCCTTCCTACAAACATATCTGCAGCTATGCTTGCCATTCTATTCAATTTTGCATACAATTCCTGAACATAATACAATTTAGAAGGTTAGTGAGTAATTCTTAAGCGTGTAGAAACCAGTTTCATGCATTAAATATAGCCAGCATGGCTGGAGTCGATGTTCAACTGTAACCTTCAATACCACATTCCAGACTCGCTTCAGGTTACTCATGAATACTTTATTACACTACTAGTTCTGGGCACATGCACAGTACTTAATCTCAGTTTTTAAGTAAATAGCATTTCAAGAGGTGTTATGTAAACTACTAATTCGTGAAGATTTTAAAATTGAAATTTTTGCGTGAACTTTTTTTATCGTTGCAGTGGGTCCCACACTTTCACATAATCATAGAGATAGAAAAAAGTCCCTCTACTTGGATTATACCTTGTGGATTATAAACAGACTCAAAAAGAGATATGTGCTCCATTTTAAATATTACATACATATATATATATATATATATATATATATATATATATATATATATATATATATATATACACACACACATATGTGTATACATATGTGTATATACATATGTGTATACATATGTGTATATAGACACATGTGTATACAAATGTGTATATACACACATATATATATATATATATATGTATATATATATATATATATATATATAATATATATATATATATATATATATATATATATACACACAACAACAACAACTAAGCCTTTTATCCCAAGTATTTGGGATAGGCTACATGAACCAAAAAAAAGAATCACGCCGGATCGATCACTTTGATAGTACTTCTCCATTCATTCCTATCAAGTAATATCTTCTCATTTAAACCTCTAAAATCTATATCTTTTCATATCACCTCCATCCATATTTTCTTCGTTCTTTCCTTCGTTCTTTTAACTTGTCCTACATTGATAAACTCTCCTCGTCGAACTGGTGCATTTGTACATTTACGTTGCACATGACCAAGCCATCGTAAGCGATTTTCTCGCATCTTCTCATCGATGGGAGCTACACCTATCTTAGCATGAATATCTTCATTTCTCACTTTATCTCTCCTAGTGTTGCCGCATATTCAGCGGAGCATGTGCATCTCTGCTACACTTATCTTTTGTGAATGACATTTCTTTATAGCCCAACATTCCGTATCATATAATAAAACTGGCCTAATAGCAGTCCTATAAAATGTTCCCATCAATCTTAACAGAATGTTACGGTCGCATAAAACTCCCGTTGCCCTCCTCCATTTCAACTAGCCAGCATTTATGCTATGGTTAACATCATTATCGACATCTCCATCAGTTTGAATAATAGATCCCAAATAGCTAAACTGACTGCTCATTTGTATCTCTTGCCCATCCAGTTTTACAGTATTATAGTCTATGGTCCGTTATTTACTAAATTTACACTACATATACTCTGTTTTAGACCTACTCAATTTAAAACCTCTAGATTCTAATGTGTGCTTCCATAACTCTAACTTGGTATTTACCCCTTCTCTTATCTCATCAACTAAGACAATATCATCAGCAAATAGCATACACCAAGGTATCTCATCCTGAATAGCTCTAGTAAGCTCATCCATCACTATAGCAAATAAGAATGGGCTCAATGCAGATTCTTGATGTAATCCAATTGTGATAGAAAAATCACTTGTTAATATATATATATATATGCACGCACACACAATTTGCCTTCTAAAGGAGCTTTGCTTTCCAAAGGCACAATGAAAGTAACTCCCTAGACTCCTACAGAAGCATCTCTAATCTTTTACCTCTCCAACATACGTTCTAATATTTTGAAAATCAAACATACCTATTTAAAGGAATTATATGCAAATTCGTGAATTCTGGAGAACCGATATGTAATAATGTGAGCTATACTAAACTTTCATGAGGGGAGGCATGTGGGACCCACCTTTGCCGCTGGATGCTATATCCAGCACACTCAGACCCTTTGGCGTTATAATGTTAGAGATAACAACTTCTATAATAGCTCTCTCTCTCTCTCTTTATATATATATATATATATATATATATATATATATATATATATATATATATATATATATATGCCAGCCTTGTGTTTTATAAACACTAACAGGTAAAACAGCAGAAACAATTGACATAAAAATTATAGTTGGGTCACTCGTCACTCTCTTAAATCAAGAGTGACCATTTAACCAAACCAAGGAACTGAAGTGATAAATGCATGAATAACAAACTACTAGGTATTATCAGACATGAAGGGACAAACACCATAATGTAGTTGGGTCTTCGATCATGAGTGCTTATTTTAACTGGAATGATTAATAGAAGGAAATGATAATATTGTTAAAATGACAGTCATGATTGAAAAGTTGTCAGCACAAGTAGGATTTAGATAATGATGCAAGGTGATGAGGATGCAGAGAAGTTCTTTCCCGCTGCTTAGCATACCTGAAATATTGGAGACGGTGACCAGTTCGGCTCGTAATTTGCATCCATACTAATATACATTTCTGCACTTAGATGGGTTTCACCTTCTTCTGTGAAGATAAGATCAAGAGCATGCTGTCTACAGAAGCTATCCCGTAATTTATCAACAGAACGCTGTAGTTTCCTTTTCCATTCTCTCTGTTCTGGCATGCGGTTATTTCTGTCTGAAGCTTTTTTACGAGAATCATCCATGCCACTTGACTGGTACATTGGTGAGAGTTTCATGGCTGCTCGAGGGAGCAACTCTTCTGCTAACAAAGATGCATTTGCTAACAAAGCTAACTGTTCCGTTTCAGTTTCTGCCATTCTCACAATTTTATTCCCAGAACCTTCCAAAATTTCCTCATCCTCCATAGAACTAGGCAGAGCATTAATCAGCAAATTTACATAGGAGTTGAAAACTCTTAAAAGGCCATTCAACGTTGAACCACCCAACTGCATACTCAATAACGGCCCTACATCCTCAAAGAAATCCTGCAAAGTGCTCAAATGAGGAGACAAACGGAATTGGAGAAAAAACCAAAAAACAAATGGAAAACACTATATAAGACAAGAAAGGCTGCTTCAAATTATCGACAGATCATATTCAGAGTTGGCTAATGATCTGGGAATATATCAGAATGGTATAAGTAAACTTACGCAAGAAGGTCAGTACTAAAAATTAATGTCTAGCAGCAGAACAGATTCAAAGACATAAATAGGTGTGAATCAGATTATGCCAAGAAGAACTAGATGACTTACTTAATGTACAAAAGTGATCGATACTACAGGTATTTCTGTTTTCAGACAATGAGGGATGGACAAAGGATGACATATGATTAGATCAGATATAGTGAAATAAAATATGTGATGCAACAAAGGAATGAAAGATCGCTATGATACAACAGAAACATGGTAAGATCTACTGTGTCATAATGGGTGACTTCCACACAGTAACATACCAAGTGGCTTTTGCTCTGTGGATATTTATACTACCGCAACCACATAGTATGTACCATTACGAAACACTAATTAATAAATTTATATAATAAAGTGCCCTTAACAGAACTGTTTATGGCAAACTTTAAAAAATTGGAATTAGCATAGGTTTCGGCATCGGCCAAGCACTAATGGTATCAAAACCGGTAATATCAAGCGCATTGTATCAGAAATATTTGCAATATCGAACTAATATTATACGGTATATTGCATATGGGTACCTCAAAATCGAATATGATATGTGATAAGCATCAGATTGTCCGAGATTTAAAACCTTGGTTTACGGAGGTTGCAACAAACATTATGAATGTCTTATTTGTTCAGTGCTGTCACAAGACAAGGGAATAAAGGGTTTCATTAGGTAGAAAACCTCCAGCAAAAAATTTAGATTCCCATGAACACGCATTGGGGAGACCCAATAGTGAGCATTGTAATGAACTATTACTGCACAGATTTCGTGAAAGATAAAGGAGGAATTTCCTCACATAGCAGAATTACGTAGCACAATGGAGTCCAGACAAAAGGGCATATAAAGGTTTGAGAACTATATTTCCAAATCTCATGTGTATATTCAGAATCCATATGAATTATTTGTTTTCCCCTCCTTCATTGTTTGGATAGTAAAATACAGAAAGGAAAGTCACAGTGATGGAGAAGAAGCAACTGACAGAATTCAAACTATTATAATTACTAAACAAGTAACATGCGTAATTAGTAATTACGGAACCGTTAAGCATTATTATTTATTTTATAGTCTTCTTTGTTGTCTACACCAGAAACTGACTACTATATCAGGATTAAATCTTGGTTATACCGCTCCATATGGCACTTTAATAATTGTTCCAGTGATAACATGTTTTACTTCAACCATTTAGGGACTTCAACAATTTAGGGACCAAGCAGCCAGATTAATTGACATGAGCAACCAGTTACCAGTTGTATGCTCCATGAAAATAGACGGGCCGCCCAAGAAGTTCAAGAAGTGATTGCATTACCCACAAAGTACCAGATATGCTACCATGAACAGAGAGTTAGGTAGTATGCTTGATGAAAATACAAGCGTACCACTACCATTCAGAAAGCTTGATACCATCATTGTCATTTAAACACACTGCTAGATGTGTTCAGACCATTTAGCTATTGAATTTTTCTAGTACCTTCCTTGTTACACATAATGCATTTTAGTATATGGACATACTTCAATTCTTTGGATCATCTATGACTAACCATTTCACATGGGGTTGATTTTCAAATATTTCTGAATGTAGCGTCAGTTTGACCAAAACTATACAGTTAACCAGAGAAAATTAGCATTGTCTAATAAAATTAAAAATCATAAATTGTCCTTTTTCGAACTTAGATCGTTCTGAACAAAATATTACTTTGAACTGGCATGAGCAATTGTGATATATCGACCAGTGGAATGTAAGTGAATGCTTGCATGTACACATGGGCAGAGCCATTCCAGCACTAGGGTGTAAGCATCGGTGGACTAGATATATATGAAGCTTTAAAGTGAGCACAACCTTTTGGTCTTATACTAAAAGCTTCAACTGACTACCAATCCAGTAGAATATGTGTGATGCAAGACAAAATCTCCACAACTAAAATATTGCAACAGCTGGACTGACCACAGAATAGAGTTCATTTTAGGAAATAAAGAAACAACAAATCATTTATCCCAAGTTTTGGGGTCAGCTACATCAAGGGCTAAACCCTAGTAAAACTGTAAAAGAGTTGCGCAAAGACAGGTCTTTTTGTTCAGTCATTATCAGATTCTTGTGATAAATTTCATGCACGCGCAGTGGCTTAAATTCCATGTCTCATCAACATAAAAACGACTAGATAATATTGGATCCATCGACAGATGTCATGAAGCAGCATGATTAAAAAATATTTCAGCACCGATTGTACTGCAACATACTTCTAATGTGAAATGTGAATATATGTATTTATTCATTACCTGCACCATTTTATTGAAACGGTGTGCACTGCTTGAAAGCTTGGGCTGGGCTGTAGCAGTTGTACTTGATGTGCGGTGCCCGGATGGTGGATAAGTAAGAGTCCAATCATCAGCAGCTGCTAGTGCAGCAGTACTTTCTTCAATTCGCTTTAAATTAGCATCAAGTGCTTGCTCAACACTGGGCTTGAAGAGATTCATAAGAACAGAAGAAAGTGCTAGCCCATGATTTTCCAGCAAAGAACAATGACCAACAGCTATTTGAACACATTCTGCGGCGGCTCTTAGACCTCCAGCAGCTGCAGATGAGGCTAATGCATGCCTTTTAACCAGTTGTGCAAAAGCTTCCGTCTGCTTTGTAGACCATGCCACCAATTCCGACATATATGCTGACTCATTACCAATGACTTCCAAAGAATCATTCACAGCTTGAGCAATGGCAGAGAAAACCTGTTGTGAGAGGGCAGCAGTATATGCTCCACCATAGGAAGTGCTAGTTGGATGGATACTCTGCATATTATACTGAAGCCTTTGGTTATGAGCATTTAACAGCAAACTATGTGCACGGTGGCCATCCCCAAGCCTTTTAAGTGCTGATGCAGCTGCACGCAGTTCAACACCACGAGTTGAAGGCTGGCAAGCAGCTTCAGCAAGCTGATCAGCCAACCTTTGGCGATGATCAGTGATAGCAGTATGCAGTGACATTAGTGCCGATGAACTCAGTTTTCGGTTTTCTTTTGCATCTGCAGCTATACGTTCTGCCTCGTCCAGGGCATCCAAAGCTTCATCCACTCTCCTCTCAGCAAGCAAAACATCAAGCATATCAGGAAACTCTACTAACCATTTTTCTATATCTGAAGGTTCTCGGTCTTCAAGTTTTGACATATTATTTGCTGTGGGCCCATCAGAACCAGCAGACAAGGAATCAACTTTAACTCCTTCAGCTAAATTATGAATTAAAGCAGCCTGGGTAGACAGGAGATTTCTAATTGACAGAAGCTCGCCTTCTAGATCTGAAATTTCCTTTGATGTTCTGTAAGGGAATTACAAATGCCACCCAAAAAAATATTAAAACTTGTAGTAGCAATCTGAATAATCAACAAGTTGGAATCTCCCAAGTAGCAGGAACATCGAAAAACAAATTTCAAGCAACAAGAGTTCATAAAAGAGTAAAAGAGTCTGGTTACGGTATTATTTGATGAAAATGCAAAAGAAAAGTGTCGGGAGTTCATTGTGAAAGGCTTCACCAAGATAACACTTGCTTCATTTTGCACCAAAGCTATGGCCTAAAGTTCCTGCATGGGTCTGAAAGTTTCTAATAATTACTGATAAGGTTCCCTGGTGAGTACTGTAAGCTCTTCAATAAGTAGGAGGATCTTTTTGGTTATAAAAAAATAATTAATTTTCAGGTCATGGTTTTAAGTTTCTCCACAAGTTGAAGGAACTCTTCTTCTACCAAAAGGAAGCATATCATACCTGACAAAATCTGCAGCATGTCTTCAATATGATGCTTAGGATGTGCTAAGTGTTGTCTTTGCACATTGATAATCCTTTAAAATCCAAAGTCACTTTCTAGAGAACTACTTATATGTGGTTATAAACTTATAATATTTGGTTTGTTGAAAATTTTAAGTGCTAATAAAGAAGAATCAATATTTTCAGTAAATTCATGGGAAGGAATTTGGATGAGAGTGGCTGTGTCTGAAAGAAATTAGATTTGATCGAGTAAGAAAATAGTGAGAAGACTTAATTTCTATTAAAGATGATTGGATAGGAGATTTGCCAGAGAAAAAATATGAAGAAAGAGAAAGAGATTATATGGAATTGGGCTTTCTGCTTCTACGACCAAGAGATGCCACGTAATCTTTTTCTCAACTGCAGCCTTTTGATTTCTGCCTTTCTTGATAAATCATCATTTAACATGTACCTCTTGCAACTTCGAGTCATTTCTTTCACTTTCCAATAGCCATCAGTCATGACTTGATTCATTCCAGACTTCCAAGCTACATTCACCTTGTTAAGTATTTCAAAAAAAAATGTCCTTACATAACAAGTGAGCATTTCTATCCATTTCTATTTTCATGCCCACATTCTTACATCTCTAGCAATCAAACAGATATATCTGCCTGCCAACATCTAACAGCAGTGTATAACGCCATTTTATTCTAATGTTATGCAAGGGTACCAGAACACATCATGTTGTAAGTAATTTGAAATGTCTGGGACTTTCTTATGTATGATTACTTCCATTTACCTTCTAATTCCATATTTATGGATAACCAGGTGACACTATTGTGAGTTAAAAATTATAGATTCAGCTTGTTCTCCTACATTTCATGGCATAGCTCTTTTAACATTCCAAACCTAGCCATTCCATTTTTTATGCACTTTCATTGAGCAGGTTAATCCAGTTGATAACACCCATACTCCCAATAGGATGCCTCCCGATGATATTGATCAGGGGATTTGATTTAGGTAATTAATCTTGCTTCAGCCTTTATTAACCAAAAAAAAAACTGCTATTCCATTTTTGTTACTGTGAACCTTGTCAATTTATGTACATTGTACTTGCTGAAAGTATATCAACAGTGTCAAGTTGAAGTTAAACCACACAATTAGTTAATACTCTTAGCATTTGGTACCTTAGCTGCAGAGGTTAGTGCACTTGTTTAAAAGAGGTGTATACTTGAAGATGAAACTCCACTAACTTATCATGAACTCTTGAACTCTCCTCTGCTGATCTAGTCTAATGATTAAGTGCCAACAAAATATTATAATTTCTTCCATTTAAGGACTATAACGAACCCGTGACTACTCCAGTTTATTTTATCAGTGTTAAACAATTTTACCACATGATTCATTTATGCATCATTATATGCTCCATACTACACCATCTGCGTGGTACCTCCATGACTAGCTTTTTTCATAATTTTCGTAATTCTTAATAGTTAATTAGGTTATTCATGTGATCATTGACAATTATGTTCAATTGTGTTATGAATCTTGTGATATCTGGGGTTTGAGAAGGATCCTGTACTGGACCATTGGAGAAGCTGAGCAGCTGATACTAAGACAATTGTATATGAAACAGAGTCCATGTTTTACCGGTCATTGTCAAGGGCAAGCTCTTCTTAAAGAGGAGTAAGAGATATCATCCAGCATTTAATAATTCTCGGCTTAACCATTCTTAAATTCAGAACTTAATATGGACAAGGAATAGTTAAACACTATTCAGCTAAGGAGCTTACAGAATTATAGGTTTACTGCATTAACTGACAATTTTTAGTTTATATATCAGGAGTGGAATTTGTCTATTGTATTATGGCAAAACCTTGACGTTGTCACTGTGTAAATGTACATACATTATATTTGAATGAGAAGATGGAGATGAGATGCATTATAGGAAAATTCCTAAGTGGCCTTATATAAACACATGACAGACCATCCAAATGGATGATCATCAGTGTCCATCGTAATTCCATTGTAATCCCATCACCAAAGTATCTGATCTAAAGATCACATGATTTGGGAACTTTCTACCATTAAATCAAGTAGTCGGGAAATGAACAGTATTTCAATAACTAAATCAAAAGATTTCTCATCCAAGTAAATCTGATACCACTGCGGTCATGAATGGTGCGGATCATGCATTTGGATGGTCCATTATGTAATTTTGGGGGAGTCGATATAGGTAATTTCCCATACCAGCATTTCATTACCCTTTATTCATATTAGCTATAAAAAGTAATGTAAGAAAAGCAAAAAAATCAATATCAAAGTCAATCAAAGAGGTCCAACAAGTTGTCACTAACCTAATAAATGCTGCATAATTAGCATAAACACTTCTGCGCATTTCTTCAGCCGAAGCCTTCTTTAGCTCTTGTAAGTACGAGCATAAGTGTCTTATTTCCTGAAAGAAAAATGAACGTCAGAGAATGTTCACACCATGGCCAGCTCAAAATGATGCAAATAAATTTCTCAGGCATAAATTGGGTACAAGATCCAATATCCTTTAAATAAAATTTAACATATAAACAATTGTCAAGGTCAAGCATACTTTTCTGAACAAAAGACATAAGTGAAACCAGAAAATTGGAATCATTATCATAAAAATAAGAAACAGGGAACTGCAAGAGCATCACATGTAATACACTTGCTTTAGATCTCCCTTATTGTTTATTTCCACTTCCTAGGCCAAAAAAAGAAAAACCTTCACGGCTACTGACAAATTTCCTGGAGTAAACCCACCACCAAAAATACTAATTATTCATAGCAATGTTGAAAATAACACGTTATGAAACCCGTTATATTACGTTATGAAACCTAACGGAACCCCAGCGCTACATAACAACTAAAAATAACTCATTGCACCGTAACAGTACATTTTTTTATGTTATTGTACGTTATATTACGTTATGTTACATTATTTATAATTATTTTTTAAAGTAATTTCTATATTGTTGTTGATTATATTTTGATTAATAGTGAATTGCTGTAATTTTCTTACTTGATTAGTTATTGGTTTGTTTAATTGTTAGTGGAATTGCTAACTTAATTGTTTACTTATTCACTTATTGTAATTTCTCTCCGATTGCTAAAATATCATATTTGTTGATTATATTGAATTTTTAACTGAACTGAAATCAATAATTACAAATAAGATAAATTGAATATTACAAAATATAAATTACAACAATAATAATATAAATAAAAAATTAGAATCTTATTTTTTTGTTTAGATGGTGACTGGAATTACAGTTGTAGATTTAATATAATTTATGAAGATAAATGTGAATATTATTGTAAAACTTGATATAAAATTAGAATGGATTATGTATTAAAAAATGGTTTTATATTATTTTTTTAGATATTTTTAATTTATTTTTCAATTTATAAAAATATTTTATATCATTTTATATTTATTTTTATTAAATAAATAGGAAATTGCATAACCTATATTATGTGTTATGTGTTATGCAACATAACCTAGCAGAGGCAAAACGTTAGGTTATCATTATTGTTATTTTAAACATTGATTCATAGCTTTTGCTTTCATGATAAGGACAAACATCACAAAAGATTTAAGAAGTAGAACCTAGTTGTCATTTCTAGTGTAACATGAACACCTGCCTCCTGAACCACAATTAAAATGAATTAGTTTGATTTTTTTTTTTTTTTCTGAACACGGCAATGAAATACACACCTGACAACAAAATTGAACAATTCAAGCCTTCAAACTCCATCCTGTAGATTCAAACCTCCGTAACAGTGTGATGTACACCAGTTCCCACTCCCACCACATATATATAAATCAATTAAACATACTACATGTATCTTTATCATACAATTTCAAATGTTGCCCAGAAATTGAACCCAAAAAATCATTATTGTCTGAATTTGCACTAATCCCATGTTAAAGTTCCAAACTTCACAACAACGCAATGTCAATTCACCACACCCCATCATAATACATGCCAATTGAACATTTTCACCCATTTTCACAAAAAAATGATAACAACTTCCCTACAAAATTGCAAGAAACAAAATTACTTTTCCTAGTTTTCACTCATCCCAGGCAAAAATGTAGTACTTTA
This sequence comes from Dracaena cambodiana, assembly GCA_036321105.1. Taxonomy (NCBI): domain Eukaryota; kingdom Viridiplantae; phylum Streptophyta; class Magnoliopsida; order Asparagales; family Asparagaceae; genus Dracaena; species Dracaena cambodiana. The sequence goes on along the minus strand of JAYEPQ010000005.1, from coordinate 58,923,566 downwards.
CTATATAGCCCAATACCATTTACAACTTTAAACTCCCTGTGTATCCAATATCGATCTGTTCTATATATTATCCTGCCAATAAATTTTAATAACACCATGCAAATTCTCAGAGCTCCAAGTGCAACCAAAGTTGCAGTTTTTGCGAAACCTAATACGAATTGAACATTTTCTTTAATTTCAACAATAAAAGTTATCATTTGTGTAAACCGCATGAAACATTCCCATGCTTTCGATCATTCCATGACAAGTTTCCATACTTTGTAGCATCCCAATATCACATTCACCAATCCCATTATAGTACAAATGAACTTTTACTTTCAATTCACATGAAAACGGTTCAATTTTGCTCAGAATTTAGCAAAGCTATCTGTTTCCCCCAATTATTTACACATCCCATGTTAAATTCTTTCAGCTCTTTCTTATAACTTCCAATTCCCACAGAATTTGATACAAATCATTGAATATACCCCTAAAAGTACATATTGTGCATTTTGAAATTGCAAAAACATCAGTTATCTTCCCAAGTCCATTATGTCTCAGGAAAAAACTTCAAATTTCACAATGCCCTGATATATGTTGATATTCTTTTCATTTCAAATAAAATATCAATTGCTCACAAATTCAAATGCTCCATGCTAAAGTTTCAAACTTTATGACAGCCCAATGTCCCATTGAACCTTCTCTTCGATTAGAAGTAAAGAAATTCCCAAATGAAAATAATTCTACTAATAATAAAAATTTATCCAAAGTATCAAACTTTTATGGCGGCCCAATATCCCATTTGACTTCTCTTCTATTAGTATGAAAAAATTTGCTCAAATTTTGTAAACAAAAAGTTGTTTATGACATTTCTACAAACCAACTTAGCATTGATCACATCTTTTGGGAAAAAAAAATCTCCTAACTATTCTGTTGGATCTCGCCTTAACGCACGAGTTCCTCCTATGCCGATATACCGATACTAATGTCTACAACATTGAATGTAAAATTAGCAGAAACATACCTCTTAAACGATCGAATCCGGCGGATGTGTTACCGACGACAAACACCCGAAATCCTTAGCCGATCGGGAGATTGATCACGAACGAATCAATCTCACCTTACCACGATGCTACGCTCTCAATCCCCTAGTGAATTAATGTCATGACTTCCTCTTAAAAGAAAAACATTCTCTTCTTTTTGGGTGAAACCTCGTAAGATTTCTTTTAACCGTAATTGTTAGTGGGAGAGAGATTTTTAGGAGAGAGATTAGTGGGAGGAGATATCCTCTGCCAACTCTATAACTGTATTTTATTTTTTCTCCCAAAAATGTCCTTATGGGCATATAAACCAACATAATGTTATAAAATAAGAAACTCCACTTCTTACTCTCATATTCAATGGACCACAGATATCAGAATGGATCAATTTTAAGGGAGAGTCCGCTCTTATAGCCTTACCAAATGGCTTTCTCATTGTTTTTCCGACTAAACAAAACTCGCACATTGGCAACTCAACCTTGGCTAATAGTCCTAACAAACCATTCTTCGTCAAACGGTTCATCTTCTCTTGCCCAATATGCCCTAATCTAGCATGCCATATATCTATATCATCACATTCATTGCTAGAAGTAGTCGTAAAGGTATGGCCTTCATAGTGACTCCTGAAAATGATGAGGAACCAAAGTCGGTTAATGAAGCTCTCACGGGTTCTGCAAAGGATCACTGGAGAAAGGCCATGAAGGAAGAAATGGAATCTATGTGAATCAACAGAGTCTGGGACTTAGTTGATTTGCCTAAGGGTTGAAGGGCTGTTGGGAATAAGTGAATTCTCAAAATAAATAAGAAGGCTGATGGTTCAATTGAGAGGTATAAAACTCGGTTAGTAGCTAAAGGGTATACCCAGCTACAGGGCATTGACTACGAGGAGACTTTCTCTCCTGTGACCAAGTTTACCTCTATTTGCTTTAAGCCAACATCATTATAAATAAACTCGTTATACCCTAGACTCAATTCATTACATCCATTCGAGCTCTTTTCCTACTCGAAAGTATCCATGTAAGAACTCGACATTCACAAATCTCACATGTATTCACTATCATGTCTTAACCTCTGCATAGGTAAACATAATAGGATAGCCAGTGAACACATGATATCAATATAATGATAATTGGTCTTTCTTCCCTACTTGAAACTTTCCACCTCAATCCAGTTGCTTTCCTAAACGTACCCCATAAATCGAGTCAGTCATAACCATAGGGGATACACTAAAATAGCATACACTGAACTAAGACTTTAGGAAATAGTTGAAAGTACTAAGAGTACAAAAAAGCCACTTATAAGGCCTCGAGTCTCACACAGTGGGCACAAGAATTTCACATAAGATTAGCATCTCATAATACATTGCTCCCACTAATCCATGGTCATCTATCACACGTGATATGAAACACGTGTCACGGTATTACTCGCCCATTTCTCAAAAGGACATATGTCAGATTTGCTAATATTGTACAGATATGAGTCCAGTCTACACGTAAGATGGACCAGAGATCTTAGAAGGAGAACCTAAATATGCAATCACATAATGCATGTGCTATCTAAGATCTCACGTCTGGTTACTAACGGGTACCGTGAACTGTGGGTGGTCCACGTCAATCATATAAATCCTTGACCTCATTCTAAACATATATCAGGGCAACTTATGTCCTAAACTTGACCTCTCCAAAAATTCTAAATGCTTAGAAACCGTCTCATCTCTGCTCACTCAGAGCTAGAGGTGGTCGGTCGTGTGAGAGAGCCGCACCCGCATGCCTGACAGACCTTTTCACAATATATAATAAAATATATATACTAAATAAATGTGTGTGTATGCAGAGGTTAAGACATGATAGTGAATACATGTGAGATTTGTGAATGTCGAGCTCTTACAGGGATACTTTCGAGTAGGAAAAGAACTCAAATGGATGTAATGAATTGAACCAGGGTACAGCGAGTTTATTTATACTAATGTTGACTTCCTCATCAGCTTAATCAGTGCATTGGGAAGTCTTTACTTGCAAGAGCACTTGCCGGTCGCACGACGCACGATTCTGTATGAAAATCTAAAGGAGTGACGCCGAAAGGTCACATGAATTGTGATTATGAGGTAGGCGAAAAATGTCCGTTATGTGCAAGTGGGAGATGTTGGTTTATATGCCCATAAGGGCATTTTTGGGAGAAAAAATAAAATGTACTTATAGAATTGGCAGAGTATATCTCCTCCCACTAATCTCTCTCCCACTACTCTTACTAACAATTACGGTTAAAAGAAATCTTATGAGGATTCGCCCAAAAAAAAGAGAACGTTTTCCTTTCAAGAGGGAGGTACGGCATTAATTCACTCGGGGATTGAGAGCATAATGTCATGGTAAGTTGGGATTGATTCGTTCGTAATCAATCTCCAACTAAGGATTTTGGATGTTCGTCGTCAGTAACACATCCGCCGGATTCGATCGTCTACGACATACGTTTCCGCTAATTTTACATCCAATATCATAGATATTAGTATCAGTATATCAGTGTAGGAGGAACTCGGGCATTAAGGCGAGATCCAACATATTCAAACTTCGTTCAATCCATTCTAAAGTTTCAAGTTTTCGCACCCATTAACAAAACCTATTGACAATCTACACATAAATAACAAAATTCGGGATCCAGAAGGGGAAGCAGAATCAAAACCTCACCTTTTCGTTCATGGTCTGGCATTTGGACTGGACGTAGGCATCGGGATCGAAATTGTCGGTCTTGAATATCTTGAGCTTGTCGGCAAGCTGGACCCCACTCTCCTGCGCGTTGGCGTTGGCCTGCTGCAGCCCCGACGAGATCAATCCAGACGGTTGCGATGCCCTAGATCGCGACGATTTCGCCGAAGCCATCGATGATTAAATCTCGTTGAATTTGATCGACTTGTGATCTTCACCGCCAGCGGTGACGGGATTACGGCGGAGAAAGAGGGGAGGGAGAGCTAGAGGGGGAAGGAGGAGGCGGTGAGATTAGGGGAGGAGGTGGGAGGTGACGGGAACCTATGCAGGTGATCGTCACCCGCCATCGTAGAATGCGGTGAGTTGGGTCGCGTCACCGCTTCTCTGTTTTATCAAAATCAATTTTGAACAGAAAAATCTTTTTCTGTTTTGTTTTCTATTTTTTTAATTTTTTTTTTTTGTCTTAATTATTTGATTATTCACTCTTACTCTAGGCACTGACATGGGGTCCACATTATGGGGTTGCTGGGACCCATCGCTCAGAATCAGACTGTACAAGCCAACGATAAAGGAGTTTTAATTGATTAACAATTTTATTTTTGATGAAATGTGCATAATTTTTTTTAAAAAAAAGTACTAAGAGGATATTAGTTAACTAACCTCGGTTTACTAGTGAACAAGCAGAATCATCAACCAAACAAAGGGACAAAAGGGGGAAAAAATTTTGACATAGATATCTTATTTGGTGTTGATTTTATTCGATAAGGTTAATTGCAATAACTATCTTTATATTATTGTGGTTATATAACTAATAAAAGTAGAAATTTATGAGTCGTTCCTTTATGATATCAACTGTAAAGTGAGTGGAATTCTAAAAAATATTTATCAACTTATTCCTGGTTTTACATTCCAAACAGTTTGGATCTATTTGCATAAACAATTGAGTAGACTTGATCTTCTCTCATAAGAATTACTCTGATAAAAATATTATTCTACTATGTCACATTAGAATTTTTCTCACAAAGACTCTTTATAGAGGGTATAAGTGAAACAAAAAAATTACAAAAAGTTATTACACTTATATTCTATATACTAAGTTTTTCTGTGAAAATTTTTTATAAGAGATATATTTGATATACCCCCTAATAGTACAAAATTGGCTTATATAATTAATCCTATTCAATATGTTATTGATTAAGGAATTATAGGGAAATTCAATTTGAGCACACCACTTTGCTCAGTGAGGGAGTAGTCCCCGAACCCGTAAATCTGTAATTTTTTACCACTTTAGAAGGTGGGTTCAGTGAACAAAGTGGTTTGTTCAAATAGAATATCCCGAATAATAAGAGAGTCTTATCTTATCCTTCAGGAAATTTACGCGTCACTTCTTGTACATTTATATCCATTAAGCATGTGGATTGTTTATGTTGTAATAGTATGCATGTTTTTTCCTCAATATTTTGGTATAGATTACACATAATTATTTTTATTATAATTAGCATATTAATAATATACAATGAAATTTATGTCCACTTCTCTATATAAAAAGAAAAAAAAATTATTATCATGATATTATTATAAGAAAACTGGAAATTTACTCGGCGGTGAAGGGCGCTTAGGTGACCCAATAAAATTATTATACGTGATTTCACTCAAGTTAACAAATAAAAGAACTCTCTTAACCACCCTTTGAGTAGCGTGACGTGTAATAATTTTATTAGGCCATCTAATTGACGATGGAGGAATTTCCTGTTTGCTCTATTATTATTATCTTCTATCATCCAACCTTTTCCTGCAAGTCAAGAAAGCTCCAATTAGATGCCAAGTTTGGACTAATCCTCAGCATGACAAAGGGGGATTCCAACTCAAACAATAATAATAATAATAATAATAATAATAATAATAATAATAATAATAATAATTGGGGGGAAGAAATAAAGTAATGACAAAATAGTTGTTAAATTATGCAGTTTGGCTTGTTGATTGAGTGACTAAGCATTCTTGGCCAACTAATGCTTCTTCAAGATTGAGAGATGATGAAGATATATAAAGAAAGAGTAGGAGCTAATCCTGAATAGAGATAGTAATGGATGGATCCGCGGGCTAATTTTTGTCCTTCTTATATAAAATTTTGAATTAGAAAAATAAAAAAATTATTTTTAATTCAAATTTTTGTATAGAACAGACTAAAAATTGGACGCATCAATTACCATCCCTAATCCTGAACCCACCAACTCTCTCCATTAATCTAGCCCACCTCACCCATCTTCCCTCTAAGTTAAGAATAGTATTGAGTTCTTGAACAACCACTTCTTGCACTTTAGGGGATGTTTTGTAGGATTCGCAAGTGTACAAAGTAGATGGTTTATTATTGCCTTTACATACAAGTGGACTTTTTCACTATTTGGCTGCAATTGTAGCTACAAAATTTTACAACTACGATTACAACCACTTACACCACATGTAGCAATTGTAATTGCGGGAAAAAAAAAGTGTACAATGACTTACGTATCTCATTTGCAAACAATAATTGTGTTGCTTATGAATGTGGCACTTTTCATAACGCTTGAAAATAAAAAATTAAAATTCAAAAGTTTTTACAATTCTAATTACCACTTTCAACTTTCAGCCAAACATAATAGTACTAGTTATCACAGCTTTCTACAGTTTCACTTGTAGTAATATAAATTGCAGTAAGTAAACAAATTGCAACTTACAGCACTAATATATGTTTGCCAGAAACAACCACAACACCTTGAACTGAATCCAGTGCACGAGACTTTCGCAATTCAAGCTCTGGAGAGAGTCTGATGTATACGGTTTTACCTTTGCAAAGTTCTATAGAGAAACTTTTTACAGAGTTCAAATCCATAAATTCCAGGTCCTAATGGAATAATTATGGATAGCAAAAAGCCAACAACATATTCTTTGGAGCCTAGCTATGATTATTTTATGGATTTATGGGAAACAATTATAAACCACACTAACTGTTGTCTCATATCCGATATTGAAAATATTTGAGTTAGTGGTATTATATTCTCCAAGATCTGACGTTCTCGTTAGAGGATTATAGTGACACATTAACAATTCACCAGGAATCCCTTTTAGGATATAATGTTCTTATTAGAAAGGCACAGTAATAATGCATTAATACTTCACCAGAAATCTATGTTCTTATAGAAATATGATAAGCCTCCATAAAATAATAAGAATTAAAATAGTTTATAATTAACTACGGATCTTCTATAAAAAAAAGCTAGTCATTATTATTTAAATGGATTTATGGGGACCAATTATAAACTACACTAACTTTTATTTTATATCCGATAATTAGGTTATTACAACAATCTTACCCTTGCTCCAAGGCCACCCCTAGAAAGCCAAACAAGCATATTTAGAAAGGTAAATCTAACCAATATATATATATATATATATATATATATATATATATATATATATATATATATATATATATATATATATATATATATATATATATATATATATATATGTGTGTGTGTGTGTGCGCGCGCGCGCGCGCGCGCGCGTGCGTAAGTTAGTTCATATGTGAGTATAGTCCCACATCGGATAGAACAAAGAAAGTCCATGGATTTAAATATAAAACTGGAGTCTTGACCTAATGTCTTAAACTTTTTGGGTCAAACTGGTTCTCAGCTTTGTGTATCGACCCATCATGCTCCCTGTTGGACGCGACATTCTCACCAACAATTGTTATCAGAGTCCAGGTTCGGACCAAATTGTCGTCAGGTCAATGGGCCAGGTTATGGCCTAAGGGGGAGTGAAGCCCAGATTCGAACCGAGTTGTCGTCGGATCAATGGGCCAGGTTATGACCTAAGAGGGAGTGAAGCCAATGTTTGAAGTCCGAATTGGTCGAGTTAACTTTGGATTTGATTTTACACGTAAATGGTTGTCAAAGTTAAGTTCCCACATCGGATAGGACAAAGAAAATTGCTTAAGCTTCTGGGTCAAGCTGATTCTCATTTTTGTGTTTAGGCACATCATGCTTCCCGTTGGACCCGATATTTCTCACCAACAATATATATATATATATATATATATATATATATATATATATATATATATATATATATATATATATATATATATATATATTGTGTGCGCGCGCGCTTTAGTGCAGAAAACATTTATTCTCAGTTCATTATTTAGCAGTTTCGTTAAGATATTTTAATGAAACATAGGGACACAAACCCACCATTTTAGCTCAAAAAGAAAGGAAAAAAAAAAACATTTATTCTCAGTTGCTTTGAAGACAAAACAACTTATTTTAACTTCTGGTTCAATCAGACTCCTGCGAGTTGAGTTTGACTCAAATCTTACGCATTACCAGGTCATGCTCTCAAAGGTTTCATCTTGGATCATGTCAATGTGCAGCGCAGAATGATCTATGTGCACATGAGATCTGAACAGAAAAAATTCTCAAGCTGGGCTGGCGTGCGTGATTCAAGCCTTAAAAGTTTTGGTTGTCGATCGGTTGGAACTTTGTACTTGGATAGCACTGTACATGCTACATTTGATTCGTTGTTAGTTGTTTATATAATATAGAATATTGCTAGCACCAATATTAAAAGTAATGCGTTATGAAATTCGTTACATTGCATTATGATACTCAATGAAACTCCAACATTATTTAACAGTAGAAAATAACTCAATGCATCATAATTATGCATTATTTATATTATTTTACTTTATGTTAAATTAAATTATGATCGTTATAACTGTTATTTTTTTATAATTTTTAATGTTATTTGTTTTTTGTTTTGATTATTAGCAAAGTAACATCAAGTAACATCTTGTCACTTTTATATATATATATATATATATATATATATATATATATATATATATATATATATATAAATAGCAACAAAATGTAGTACGATTAAAAACTACCATAAACTACCATACTAAGAGAAATATGTATGACGAGTCATATGGTCAAATGTTATGGGAGCCCATCTAATGGTTGCATATTGTCCTCTACTAAGCATATCATCTACCTCGAATGATTGCTTGTAGCTTGATACTAGACAGGCCCCGCATTGAATATACAATAAATGAGTATATCTCACAGGTATCATTAATATATTCAGTTTGAATATGCTAAATCATATATATTCAATAAATCGTTATCGCTTGTGTCTCTTTTTTTATGGCACACTCAGTGAAATCAATATGTGCCGAAATTCTCTTATCCTTATTTACTAATTTATTATAGTTTTCATTTTTCTTCCATAATACTCTCAAAGTAGAGTGATAAATGTGTCATCCGAAAATAAAAGGCACTACTACTACTACATATGACATTTACCATGATAGTGATCTTTGGTTCATGAACAAAAATAGGTTACACAATCTCTACCATTTCTTGAATCAACTAAGATAAGCTTGCATAATTACACACAAGGTTTCATATCGATACGAAACAAAAGCAAGGTTCCAAACAGATAGATCGGGTCTAATAAAGGGCAAAACACATATAGCAGTGATCTTATTTTTGTTTCACGTTATTGTACGTTGTTCTGTTATCTCTCATTAATGGAATACAAAGGGAGACCGCTCACCATTTTAACTTCATAGAGGATTCATATCGATGGACGCAGAAACTAATAGGATAAAAGTTCTAATTTCCAAAGGCTACGAGAGCAACACAAGCACAAGAGATAATATTATATCTTCTCTCTTGAACCTCTCTCTTCTCCCATGGCTGAGTTGAGCTCCAATAACACCTCCTGTTGCCGTCGAATTAGCTTTAGCTGTATAATTAATTACAAGAAAGCAATAGAAAGTTAGATGTAACTAAATAGTAATAATATTGGATGGAAGCAATTAACAATATTTAGTACATGAGTAATAAATTAACTATGGAGATGACTCTTAACCGAGTTGAATAGAAGAAAAAGATTTAAAGCCTGATTCCAAAATCTTGAGAAACCACGTAAAAAAAAAAAAAAACAATAAAAATACATTTTCATCGTTATTAAATAACAAAAGTAGAAGGTCAGAACCAAAAAAACACAATTTATTTTCAAATATATAAAAGGATACTTTATTTTATGCTAAAGTCTCCGGCAGAATAACAAAAGTTAAAATAGTTTAAAATTAGATATGGCTCTGATAGTACGGTAAAGGTATCGACAACATGCAACATACTCGGTTTAAATATATAATATATAAGAGTTAATGGCTTCATAGGAGTCACTATAAAATAGTTTACATCTTATCTCACATCTGACGTGGGACTATTGATCTAGAGATATTACAATCATGACCACAGTACACATTCCCCTTTAATTGATAAGGCTATTTATATAAATTGCACATTGCTTCGGTGATGTATTATATATGAAAAGTTAATTAACAAGTGTTTAAAAGTCAATTTGTTGGCCTATTAGTCTAATTAACTTTGTCTACATTAAAGTTTTTTCCACTGCATCAAAACTAATTGTATGATACATTGACAACCACTATATAAATTTAGACAGAGGTCTACGTACCGTTGTTTAAGCTCTTGCTATTTCCTTCAAGTTGGCGCTCAAATTGTTGAAATTCTTTAGCATATTTTGAGTCTGGAGGAAGCTTTAGAAGACCTGCATGATACGCAATTGAAATTGAGAACATAATTTATTTTCAAATATATAAAAAAAAGTACTTTGTTTTCATCATTAATTACTCTTTTTCTGAATTTTTTTTTATTTTTAAATTTGTATATGGCATTTGATAAGGTCAGGAGTAGTTATGCAACTAAAGTAGATAAATTTTCGATAACACATCCTTACTTTAAAGAGGAAAGTTCCCTATTTGATTCTCGAATAATAAATCACCAATTTATATGCTCAAACTACGAGACATAATTCTAAGAAAATAGAAGTTAAGGACATGGTTTGCAAAACTCATTTTGTTCAAAAACAATATAATTGCATCCTGCATTTAAAATTGTGTTATATTTTACAAGTTAATAAGAACGATCATTTCAAAACAAATTATTCTGGTAAAGATCTAAAAAAAATTCTTGGAGATAGTTTCATGAAAAATTTAATATTTATTGGTTTACATATTGGCTCAATATCAATTTATTGCCTGATCATTTTATTCTTCTGGAGAGAAAAAAAATTGAAACTATGGAGATGGTTCTCAATCGAGCTAAACTCAAAACAAGAATATACGTAACCAATCCAAAATTTGGAATAAAACCCGTGTCAATTTAAACATATGAAAGAGAGAGAGAGTATATGTCAATATTCATGTGTGCTAGAGAGAGAGAGAGAGAGAGAGAGAGTACATGTCAATATTCATGTGTGCTAGAGAGAGAGAGAGAGAGAGAGAGAGAGAGAGAGATGATATGTTTGTGAACTTACTAGTGCAAGTGGAGATGTTAATAGGGGCATTACATTTGGCCGGCAGTGTGATTGCAACGCTAACATTTATGTTGAGGCCTAGTGTAGGTTCATTCCTATCTTTAACAAGAACACAAAGACACTTGATGCTGTTGGCCGTCACTTGCTTGTACCCGGCGCAGCAATCCGGCGTCGGCGACTTAGCGTCCCCTCCGACGAAGGGCAGGCACGTCGCCAGCCCGATGAGCCTGTCCGTGCACTCGGCACGGTCGGCCGCCAGGTCCGAGCTCCCACGGCCAACCGACAAGCCCAACAACGACACAAGCACAACAAGCAAGCGATGATGGGCCATTGCAAGTTGACAACAGTTGGAGAGAAGAAGCTAGCGCTGAGATGGTGATGTAGTAGAGCTCAAATTGAATATATAGAGGTTTTTTAAAAAATTTTGAAATTGTCATAAAATTAATGATAATAGTGATGCTAGCGAGGGTTGATGTGTGGCAACGGATCCTACACGTATAGGAGTGTCCCTACAATTTTAAGGTGACGGATGGGGTTGCAGCCCTTGGCTTGGGTACAGTGCCCAGACATTTTTGTGGTTGGACAATTTAACTCTGGGAACGTAGGTCTATAAGTACACCGGTTCGAAAATGAGAGTTTATCAATATAGGACAAGTTAAAATAATGAAGGAAAGACCGAAAACAATATAAATGGAAGTGATACGTATAGAGTCCAGAGGTTTAAATAAGGAGATATTACTTAATAGAAATAAATGGAGAAAAAACATCAAAATGATCGATCCGGCGTGATTCTTTTTTTAGTTTATGTAGGCTACCCCAAATACTTAGGATAAAAGGCTTAGTTGTTGTTGACAATTTAACTCTGGGAATTTCTAAATGAGCACACCACAGGCCTTAGTAAGCACACCTTTCTGATTCAAGAATTAGTCTCCCAACAATTTTCGAACCGTTGGGGGTATTTGTACTGGAACGCAAAAGACAAGTTTACAAATAAAAATAAAAATGACAACCTAAGTCTAACTAAAACGAATGGTGTGCTCATTTAGAAATTCTCTAATTTCGCTCCAAATATTTTATTTTGTAAATGAGTTAGGCTAGACTGGGAACGATTTGGGTGTGGATTAGGAACCAAGAATTAAAAATGGGAGATCAAAATAAATATATAACAATTTATAAACTATTTATAAATAAAATATCATTAAAATTTGATGTAATTTACTAATGAACCAAGCATCTGAAAATTAGTGTATTTTATGATAATTTTGATGAGTTTGTTTTGTTTGCACTTGATACATAGTTAAATTAAATCTGATTCATATGAAATTTTATCTGTACATAGTTTATGAATAATAGATCACATTTATTGAAATACATTTTCATTTTTTGAATTGCCCATTTTTAAATCTTAGTTGATAGTATTCACATTTCAATATTATCGATAGTATTCCAATCTAACTCTACTTTTATTATTATTACTATTAAAAGACTGTATATGTTATTTTGCCTCGTTATTTGATTTGGGTGGGTTATTAATGGACCATAAACAAATCTCCGTATATCGATTATTGAATAATACGACTATGTATTTCAATTGATAAATACATGGTAGAGCGAATGAAAAGGTTCGTATTGACTTAAAATAAGATTTTTTTTTTTTAATTTTTTTTAAGAAAGAAAAAAATATATATACACAAAATAAACCAAACTAACCTATGGGTCATATTATGAGAGGTTTCAGATTCAAGACTAATCCCCAAAAAAATTGAAACATATTAAGAAGTCTCTCTCTCTCTTCGCACTTCGTCACTGACAGGAGGGAGTTTCCAAAGGAGCACACCCTTTTTCTTCCAGTGGGTCCATTATTTTAAAAGTCCCAACAGTTATAAACAGTTATAATTATAAAGTGGGCTCACTAGAAAAAAAGGTGTGCTATTTTAGAAACTCCCCTGACAGAAACAAAAAGCAAGCAAAGATAAGATGAGATATGGTGTTTATTGTAAATTAATCAATCCACAACAACGAAGAGGTTGGAGCGGGTACACCAGCAGCACCAAAGAGTGGGCTCTGGAGTTATTTTCCACAAGACAAGATTACCGTAGGTGAGCCGTAAGAAAAGTTACGTGAGCTAGCGGCTAAAGGCTAAATTATAATGATCTAATAAAATTTTTTTTTATTTTTAATTACAATCTCTATCTTCTTAACTTCTTTCGGATTAAATTTAATAAATTTTGAAATTTATTTATCGTATCATCAAGTGCATACAAAATATTTTATTCATTGAAAACCGTTAATTTTGTATTAATTTGTTGGAGGACCAAATCAAAACTAAAACCAAAGAAATTGGATATGAGCAATCCCTAACAGTCAAGATCATGAGAAATTTTTTTAAAAAAAATTATTATAGATAGTAAAAATAAATGACAGCTCAAATAATTCGTGTGAATTTTCAGTTCATTTCCATCTCTCTATAACAGTCAGTTCTCGGACGGCTGAGGAGGAGCAGCGGCCGCAGCAACAGCAGAACTCAAAGAACAAAAACCTCAAGTTTGGTGTGTTCGATGTATGACTACGAATCGAACACGTCAGCTGGTATCGTATACACTGTATTTAGAACTTTGCACTGTACCCCTAACATTATGTGAGCATGACAAGTCACATGATTTTAAAGAGATGCAATTAATAGTTGAGTTCTGGTTGTGGTGGTGTATCTAGCTCCAAGTTGCTAGCCAGCAAGAGATTTGAATCGCATATTCGCATTGATGTTCCCAGGATCGCAAGCCTCTCATGGGGCTTGTTACCGCATGGTACATTGTTTGCCCAGCCAATGGCCTGAGCCTTTACTCCAGAAGCACTGCAGAAATGCCCCAGTTCAACCATGTTCGAACTAAGCATTTGCATCCTTCTCCATGTGGAATGAGGGCAAACCGAACGCTACAATTAGTCAACAAACGGATATCAATGGAGCAGGCAGCCATCATGTTGAAAATAATATAAAATAATTTTTCTTAAACATTACTATAATTTCGAAGTTTTGGCGTAGTGGAAGTGATTTTCATTATAGTAGGTTTTTTAAAAAAAAAGAATAATACCGCTATACAAAGCCCAATTGCCTGAACGCACATTTAATTGCGAGTTTTGAAAAACCGCAGCATAAAGTCCAAGTTGCATAGGTTTCTGTTCAAATTGGGTCTTCTCCCTACGAGAGCGTATTAAAAATACAAAATAATTTCCCTCAACCCTCACCACAACTTTAAATGTACGTTTTAAAAAAAAAAAAATACAGGTGCGTAAATCCCAGATTGCCCAGGTATCTGCCCAGATTGGGCCTTCCCCCTGCGACGGCATGTTAAAAATACAAAATAATTTCGCTCAACCCTCACCACAACTTTAAATGCACGTTTTAAAAAAAATAATAATAATACAATTGCGTAAAGCCCAGGTTGCCCAGGTATCTGGCCAAATTGGGTCTTCCTCCTGCAACGGTGTGTTAAAAATACAAAATAATTTCGCTCAACCCTCACTACAATTTCAGAGTTTTTATACAGTGGAAGGAAGTTCAACACACAAGCAACTGAAATGCCTAATAATTTTTATTACTCCCAAAATAGAAAGATCTAAAACCCTAATACTTCTCAATACTCCAAAAATAGAAATAACTTAAATCCTAATAATTCTCAATAATAAAAAATAAAAGAAATTCAAAATTAAATTAGAAGTAGTTAAAAGATTTCACTTTTTAGAAAAAAATTTTAGAGGGGGAAGAATGGGCGATCGGGCCGCCGGAGAGGAGGCATGCAACTAGGGAGGAGGCAGTGGTGGGGTCGATCGGGATAGCGAAAGAGAAGGGAGAGAGAAAAATATAAAGGGGCAAAAAACAAAAAAAAAAAAAATAAGAGTAACTTGAGAATATAGTGTAGTATACTTAGGAAAAGTCCGTATTTTTAACTTTACGGAAGTAAAATTAGAAATCAGGATACTTAAAAAATTAATGGGTGCATTTAGGATTTTACCAAAATAAACCAAACAAACCTAGGGGTATCATTACCCAAAACTTAGTACTCCTATCTCCCACTAATGTCTAGTTTCTTAATTAATGGAGTCATCATCATAATGTTAATGAAAAATTAATGACATTATTTGAAAGATTTGCTCTAAAGTCTTACATACCACAGTGAACAGTTGGCAGTTACAAAGTGACTTTTAAGAAACAAATTTTTCTTTTTATTAGATTAGAAAAACTATTTTGTATTTGGATTTAGTTTAGATTTAGTTCTATATCACCTGTTGATTGTTTGTATAGTGTTGAGACACCTATAAATATATGTATGATTGACTCATAATAAATAGATTGGTTGGTTCTGATTATGTCATAACATGGGATAAGAGTGCGTTATGAAATAAATCTCAGTTATCAATCTTAACCACCCAAATAGATCCGATTTCGACTTCGACTCTGCAATCGTGTCACCAATTTGATGCCGACTCCGACTTCGCAATTGCGTCGCCACTTCGATTCTGCTTCTGTTTCAGTTCATATTTCGTCTCTACTTTGTGACTGTCGGAACTCTTGTTGGCTCCTTCTCGACTACAAAGGTGTAATTAAAGTTGATGCAATCATTTGCTCATTCCTTTACGTACTATTATTTCTAAGAAATAAGTTTATCTGTCTACCAAAACTTCTAAGAAAAAAATTTATATGATGCTTATTACTGTTTCTAAGAAAATAGTTTATCTGCTCTCTATTACTGCTTTTAAGAAAGAAGTTTATCTATTGTCTATTTCTAATAAAGAAGTTTACCTGATGCCTACTACTGCTTCTAAGAAAGAATTTTATCTGTTATCTACTATTGCTTTTAAAAAAATTTATTTGTTTCATACTTCTAAGAAAGAAGTTTATCTATTATCTATTTCTAATAAAGAAGTTTACCTAATGCCTGCTACTGTTTCTAAGAAAGAATTTTATCTATTATCTACTATTGCTTTAAAAAAAATTATCTGTTTCATATTTCTAAGAAAAAAGTTTATTTATTGTCTATTTCTAATAATGAAGTTTATCTATTGCCTACTACTGCTTCTAAGGAAGAATTTTATCTATTATCTACTATTGCTTTTAAAAAAATATATATATTTGTTTCATACTTCTAAGAAAATAGTTTATCTGCTGCGTACTATTGTTTCTGAGAAAGAAGTTTATCTACTGTATACTACTGCTTATAAGAAAAAGTTTTATCTATTGCTTATTACTGCTTTTATACCGGTATACAAAGAAATTTCTATACTGGTATATATCAACTTTCAGTGGTAGAATAAAAGCTTACTATGGTAGTGATGAATATACTATGATGATTCAAATGATTCATTTACTACAGCTACATCTATTGCTGATAATTTTTTCTAATCTATATAACAAATTGGATATAATTGATATTTATACTCCCACTTGAATTGGAGTATTAAATTAGAAAACTATTTTACATTTAGATTTAGTTTAGTTTTGGTCCCACATTACTTGTTGAATTATTTATATGGTGTTGAGACACCTAAATAAATAAATAGATTGATTAGTTCTGATTATTTAATAACACTTTTGGATAATCTGAGGAAAAAAATTTCTGAAAGTAATAAACTGGGTGAAGAGCAATGCCTCGTTTGTTTATCGGTAGGAAAGGAACAACAATGTGATAAAGATAAAGAACTATCATTTTCAGACATAAATTACCTCAACTGTCCCTGCAGAGATGGTGCATAGCTTACACATTGACAAGGCTCCCTCTCGCACTTCAACACTGATAGAAAGAGAGGGCAAGCAAAGATAAGATGAGGCATGATGTTTGTTATGAATTAATCAATCCACAACAATGAAGTGGTTGGAGTGGGTACATCAGCAGCACCAAAGAGTGGGTTCTGGAGCTATTTGCCACTGCACACATGTATAGGATTACTGTAAGTGAACCGCTAATTCAGGAAAAGTTACGTGAGTTAGCAGTAAAAATATAGTGAACCAATGATTTTTCTTCAATTTTTTTTTTCTAGAATTAGTATCTCTGTATCATTAACTTCTTTCTAATCAAATTTCATAAATTTTGGAGTTTATTTATCCTTTCGAGTGGATACAAAATATTTTATTCAAACCGTTAATTTCATATGGCCACTTGATGGAGGGCCAAATCAAAACTAAAACCCAAGAAATTGGGTATGAGTGAACCCTAGGGGTCGATGTCATAATCGATGAGAAAATTTTTTAAAAAAATTATTGAAGATAGTGGAAATGAAATCCTAGCCGGTGGGGGACTAGAATCAGGAGGGGAGAGAGAGAGAGTGTGTGTGAGAAAGAGAGAGAGAGAGTCGTGTTGTGCTGTGATGTTAGTTTTCTTTCTAGAAAAACGTCAATGGTCGCCATGGCTAAGTAAACACCTGCACTACAGTGAGCTGGCAAGCATTAGTCCGTAGATCGAGTGATCATCATATTCAATCTCATCCGTCCATGTGTGCCTCAGTGTGAATGCAAACACGGAGCGTGGACTCAACTATAAAGTTGTTAATTTTCTTAGCCAAAACTACTTATGAGATAAAGAATATATATACCATACGAATATTTGTTTAGGCCTTCTAGATAACCAGCAAGAGATGTACATGGATGGAAGGAGGCACGGAAAAAAAAAAAAAAAAAACTATCTCAAACCATTCTTATTTCAATCCAAAATTCAAACTTTGGTATATTTATAAAGGTTAATTACAGTCAGACCTCCTGCAGTATTTGGGATGTGTAACTTAACATCTCTGAAATTTGAAACTCTCAAAAAATCTCCTAAACTTAATTATTTTCACTCTTTTTTTTTTTTTTTTTTACTAAAATACACTCTTATCCCTCAAATTCATATTCTAGTATCATCTCTCTTTTTAACCAGCACACTTCCTCTCTCTCTTCTCTCTCTCTCCCCTCTTTCTCTATATCCCTCTCTCTTAGTCACTCACGCTCTCTAACTAAGAGAGAGATAGAGAGAGAGTGACTGAGAGAGAGGGATAGAGAGGGGGAAAGAGAGAGAGGGGGAGAGGAGAGAAAGAGAGAGTGTGTGTGCTGGTTAAAAGGAGCAATGAGAGTAGAATAAGAATTTGAGCGACAAGAGCACACTTTAGTTAAAAAAAGAGTAAAAATAACTAAGTTCGGGGGGTTTTTTTGAGAGTTTCAAACCTCATGGATGTTAAATTACACACCCACAATACTATAGGGGTCTAACTGTAATTAACCCTATTTATAAATATATTCATCTGTAAGGGCCTCAAAATGATTTTTCTTTTTCATTGAGTGAAGATATAACCGGAAATGAATTAATATAATTCGATTATGATATAACATTATTTAATTTTGTCATCAATCAAATACGAATACAAATAATTCTCCCTTCAGCATTCATTAACCTAATCTTTTTGTGGTCCTAAACCATAGCTTACGTGTCTTCTTCAGCAGTACATGTTCAAGTACATCTCAATAAAGATGGTTTAGTTTTAAATCGGATCGGGTACGGAGCTGATCCTCTGCCAAACCCTTGATATTCCATGTTAAAATATAGATTTATAATTTTGTTAGAATGATATAAGCTTTAAAATTGTTAATATTTATTTCGTATATGAATGTCTAATTCATAGTGTTGGGAACATTTAAAAGGGCTCATGTTGTTGTTGTTGATATATTTTATTTAATAAATATTTTTTAGATATATTGGTGTGTAGGAAATAATATGATATGTAGTGAGATATATATTTATAATCGCAATGGTTATGTAACTGTTACAATTTTTTAGCTGTGGTAGCTCATAAACGTTGCAAAAAGTTAGCAACTGTTATTATTAAATGTTGTTATTTAGTTTGTAATATTTTTTTCCCAACAATTATCAAAAACTTTGTTACGGTTTTAAATCGTTGTCAATTTAATAGAACTTACTACAACGGTTTTTAAAAATATTGTAATAAGCATATATAAAATGCAATAGTTTCTAAAACCATTGTAATAAATATGTATAAATAGCGACGGTTTTTAAAACCAATGTAATAGACATGTTTAATTGGCAACGAGTTTTATAACCATTGTAATAAATATGTATAACCAGCAACGGTTTTTTTAACCATTGTAATAGACATGTTTAATTAGCAACGGTTTACATAACCATTGTAATAGGTTAGTATGAATTGCAACAATTTCTGATAAATGTTGCAGGTGTATTGTAACATTTATCTACAACCGTTACTATTGAGTTGCAACATTTTAGTGCTACAGTTATAATAACCGCTGTATCGAAGATCGCAACGGTTATATTTAATCATTACAAATTTATTTTTACGGAACAGTTTTAACAACCGTTACAATATTTAATCAAAACCGTTGCTATTATTATTTGCAATGGTGGCAAGCACAACGGATATCAAAACCATTACAAATAAATTTAGCTACGGTTTTGATATACTAGGCAATGCTTATTAAGACCCATTTTTTTGTAGTGACCTTCGAATTAAACTCGAAGACATCTAATCTCATACTAGATTTGGTAGTACAAGCTGAGATTTAATTGGACCCATTAAATAAAGTATCGGCCGACGACAATGCATAATTAATTAGAGTGTAAATTGATAATCCACCGTACGTTTCCGTGGCCAACGACAACAAACAATATTTAATATATTGTTTACTAGAGGAGAGAATGATTAGTTTAGTTGGAAATGCGTATGAGAATATTGATCACTGCGCAAATGGGCATCTCATGCAGGGTTCCCGCAAATGCGATGACAATATCGATGCGATGCGAATATCGACAGCACAGCACTCATTCACCACACCACAGCATTTATTTTATTTTAATTTATTTATTTATTTATTTAATAATTTAATAATTTTGATTTCGTGTAACATTCTCCAGATACTACCAAATTTATGTAGGACGTAGTGCTCAACGAGAGGAACACTATAAAATTATCCGTTTGTTGTTTCGATATCCGGAATAAATGAACCGAAATTCCGAAATAATTAGAAGAATAATTTTAATAATATTAAATTGGCAATTTTGGAAGTATTTTTCGGCCTCGCAAGAAAAATCTCCAAAAATCCTAAATATTAGGAAACCAATAATCGCGAAGACCGAATGTCATTTGGGTTTGTGGATTTAAAGTTACGTTATTCGGTGTTCAAAATTGATTTCGATAGACATATTCGACACCACTGGTCTCAAGAAAGCAATACAGGTAGCTCAAATTTTTGGATATTACACATATTATAACTTGTTTTGTTAACACATGATTAATGAAACGTGAGGGATTACTCATCGTTTATGCTTAAAAAAATAATAGCACAGCTTTTCAGTGTGAAAACGCAGAATCTTAGATCGAACTATTCGCGCTTCTTTCTTTTGAAAAAAAAAAAAAACAAAGAGGGAGAAAAAAGACAACTTTACAAGCTTAATTAGCACGGCGTGGAGCATGTCTCATCGCTAGATGAAGCAATTAATGCTGGATTAATCAATGGTCAGAAAAGGCCGACGAACTTATATTATTAATTATTACCATATTTATTAATGAGATGTTAGGATTAAGATAAGGAATAGTCGGTGGCATCAGTTGGGATCCTTGACACGAGCGAACAAAATGATTGGATGCGGCTGAACTGGACTCTTTTTTTTTTTTTTTTGGCCTGTCTCGCCGTCCAAGTTCTTTCTATTCCTTTTCTTTTCTTTTCTTTTCTTTATTTTTTTTCTATTATTTTTTGTCAATTTTCCTCTTGTGCCAACAAAACCCACCCTACTTGCTTTGTCTTCGGGAAGTGGGGTCCATGGGGGTCCTCTCAACTTCTCACTTGCGGAGCAATGTTTTGCAACTCACACTGGCTATAGAAACTTATCATGCAAGCATCATAAAAAGAAATTGTTTAATTGTATCTTATCATTAATAATAACTATTGATTTGGACGTGTTTGGAGTCAAGAATTAGGATGTCAATTAGTAAAGATAGAAAGAGATCTTATTCTCGCTCATATCTTGTATGAAATAGTCTTATTATTTTTTAAAGCTATTTATAAATTGCAATCTTCATCTTAATTTTTCTTATATCCTTGCGCTGATTTCTTGTTTTCTTCCTTCTTTTCTTGTTTAATTTGCAATTTTAGTTTAATTTTTTTTATAAAAATTAATAAGTCCAGATAAATCCAATATACTTATTGTATTAATAACTTTTCAATGTTTGTACTAACACAAATGGTTATTTCTTACAGAATTTATAGTGAAATGCGAGAGTAAAATACAATCAGTTCTCAAAGCAACTAAAAAGAAGCAATTTTAGTGCAGCAAATAAAATAACAATACAATAATCGAATAAACAAGTGCCACCATATTTCAATGCTAAAACTCCTAGCACACGCCGCACGAAGTTAATAATTAAATCTCACCTAGGTTTATTAGTGGAAAGATTAATCGAGAGTAAGATTGGCTTCCGTTATTTATTAAAAGGGGTATTTACTGGTTTGTCCCTCAAATCTTTATATATTATGATTTTGCCCCCCAAATCTTCATATTTAGAATTTTGCCCTCCAAATCTCATAAGTTACAACAATTTTGCCCCCCTCTCTAACACAGTTAAATATTTGACCATTTTACCCCTCTTTTTCTCTTCTATTTTCCTCCTCTCTTCTTCTTCTCTCTTCCTCCTCTCTTCTCCTTTTCTTCATTATTTCTCCTCTCTTCTTTCTCCTCTCTTCTTTCAGTATTTAACTGTGTTAGGGAAGAGAGGAGAAGAGAGGAGGAAGAGAGGAGAAAGAAGAGAGGAGAAATAATGAAGAAAGGAGAAGAGAGGAGGAAGAGAGAAGAAGAAGAGAGGAGGAAAATAAAAGAGGAAAAGAGGGGGTAAAATGATCAAATATTTAACTGTGTTAGGAAAAGTTAGAGAGAGGGGCAAAATTGTTGTAACTTATGAGATTTGGGGGGCAAAATTCTAAATATGAAGATTTGGGGGGCAAAATCATAATATATAAAGATTTGAGGGACAAACCAGTAAATACCCCTTATTAAAAACATTAAAAAGAAAGAAATATAAAGAAGAATTAATCCTACTACTACGTACATCACTTTCAAACACGTTCGTAGTGTCTTGATTCATCCTATTGTTTTTTTCCCCTATTTTGAAACTTGTAAGTAGCCTCGGTCTTCTTTTGAAAATAGAGCTTGGGACACGCCTTGGACGCGTTTGATCTTGGTAGCGTACGCGTTGATTAGATGGAGCATAATTAACAGTAGACTGGGAATTTAGTACGCGGTCGTCTAATTGTAAATGGAAATTAAAATACAACAAACAACCTAATCCCCAAAATGGCTTTTTCCATTTTAAAGCAATACGCAAGTCTTCATTTTATTTTGATTGGGGGAACTGATAAAATCCTCTCATGTGCGAGATAAAGGATTGACAAAAAGTACCCCCAAACTTGTTTTTGGGTTTCATGGCTCAAAAATGTCGAGTCTTGTCTCAATTACAATTTGTCATTGGAGTAAGCTCCTTAGCTTTTACATGACATTTAGTTCATGTCGCTATATACACGTTTGCAATTGATTTGTAAACATACTCAAAACGTGCCTATGTGCAGATTGCTTTAATCTCATGTCAAATCGGATTGCTAAATTTGATTTGATTTGAACGAATGCGAACACTATGGTCATTTCCGTAATTTCATATCCTCGCTTCGCTAATAGAAAATGGGATATTTTGTGAATATTTGCCTTCTGACAACACTCGATTTTGGAAGGTTACAACAACTATCATTATAATTGTTGCAAGGCAATGTCTATCGTTAAGAAATCATTTTCTTTCTAATAAAATTACCATTAACTAATTTAATTTGTCACTTTCTCAATACATTCGCATCCAATAAAATGCAAGGGAAAAAAAAAGAGGAGAAAAATCAAACATCACACCTTTAGTAGAATTTCATATATATAATCACATTTTATTTTTCCATTATTTATAAAAGGGAGTGTCCATCAAATACATCGATACACATGGGTACATGTGATGATACAAATACAATAGTACATGTATTTCTACGAGAACTAATAGCAAGAGCATAGTAGATTGGCGCAATGAGACGACTACTATTTTATTGATAATACAAGCTTCATCTAAGATGCAAACAGGAACTAATAACAAACAGCAGAGTAGCTAGGCTGGTGCATGAGACAATCACCAGCTATTTATTGCTAACAAGAGCTTCATCAAGCTGCAAACCGAAACTAATAATAGCAGCAGAGTAGATTTAATGGTGCTAAGACGACCACCATTTATTGGCAATAAAAGCTTCATCCGAGCTGCAAAGCGGAACTAACAACAACAGTAGGATAGACTGGTGCATGCATGAGACAATCACCATTTATTGATAACAAAAGCTTCGTCGAGCTGCAAACTGGAACTAATAACAGCAGAGTAGACTGGTGCATGAGACGACCACCATTATTGGTTAAATAAGCTTCATCCGAGTTGCAAACCGAAACTGATAACCACAACAGAGTAGATTGGTGCAGGAGAGAATCACCATTTATTGATAACAGAAGCTTCGTCGAGCTGCAAACCGGAACTAACAACAGCAGAGTAGATTGGTGCAGAGATGACCACTATTATTGATTGATAAAAAAAAAAAGCTTCATCGGAGCTGCAAACAGGAACTAATAACAATAGCAGAGTAGATTGGTGCATGAAACGATCACCATTTATTGATAACAGAAGCTCTGTCAAGCTGCAAACCGGAACTAATAACAACTGCAGAGTAGACTGGTGAATTAGATGACCACCATTATTGATTAAAAAAAAAAGCTTCATCCGAGCTGCAAACCGAAACTGATAACCACAACAGAGTAGATTGGTGCAGGAGAGAATCACCATTTATTGATAACAGAAGCTTCGTCGAGCTGCAAACCGGAACTAACAACAGCAGAGTAGATTGGTGCAGAGATGACCACCATTATTGATTGATAAAAAAAAGCTTCATCGGAGCTGCAAACAGGAACTAATAACAATAGCAGAGTAGATTGGTGCATGAATCGATCACCATATATTGATAACAGAAGCTCTGTCAAGCTGCAAATCGGAACTAATAACAACTGCAGAGTAGACTGGTGAATGAGATGACCACCATTATTGATTAAAAAAAAAGCTCCATCCGAGCTGCAAACCGAAACTGATAACCACAACAGAGTAGATTGGTGCAGGAGAGAATCACCATTTATTGATAACAAAAGCTTCGTCGAGCTGCAAACCGGAACTAACAACAGCATAGTAGATTGGTGCTAAGATGACCACCATTATTGATTAAAAAAAAGCTTCATCAGAGCTGCAAATCGTAGCTAATAACAACAGCATAGTAGGCTAAGGGTGCATGATATGACCACCGTTTATTTATTGACAATAAAAGCTTCATCCAAGCTGCTAAAGATATAGGCCTTAACCAAACCACAAGGCCATGTTATTGTGTGTGTATATATAGGAACTCTATATAGAATAGCCTGAGAACAATTTGCAGTAAAGAAAAATATGAGATTTAATGGGTAAAAAAAAAACCCATCAAAATCAACAACTTTGAATCTTAATTATATAACAAAAACTGAAGAAGACTGACCAAATATCCAAGGAGTCAGATTCCGAAACCACCAACCACTCTATTCTCGCGTCTCTTGGGCAACATCCTCTGCAAAAATACACAGTTCACAGATTAAGAATCTGTTTTTTTTTATAAAAAAAAAAATAAAAAATTAAGAAAAAAGCTGCACTGAAAAAGATATAGAATCAACTCAATGACATCACATGCCTATGTTGAGCTGGCGAGGCTTGCAGATACGAATAAGGGCTCTAGCAAAGAGGAACACAAGGAACACGAGAGGCATGTAGGTGATCCATGGCACCTTGTCATGCAAGAAGATTCCGAGGATCGACATGAGCATCTGGACTCTGAGGAACCATGAGCAGTCGTCCAGGAGATCGGCAGGGAAGAAGACAGTAAACATGGCCCTGCGAAAGAGGGCCAGGAGGAAGAAACAGCCAATCGACACCGCAAAGACAGCGAGGTGATCGGAGGCTGCTTCCGCCACCAGCAGATTCCTGCCCTGTTCGCTGGCGAGAAGGGCGGCGACGACGGGGGACAGCATCCGCTCCGCCTCCTCAAGCATGGCGTCACCCCTCGCTCGCTGATCGGCGCCACCTCCAGCGGCCCTCTGGCCTGCCTGTTGACGCACAACTTGTGTTTAGAATTCAAGAAACACCAAAACAGGTTAAAGATTAAGTAACTACAAAAAGATTTGAACAGAATAAGTTATGCCAAAAAAGGCGGCAACTTTTTTCCTGTGATTTTCAAAGGCATCATGTTAGTGATTCTTTTTTTTTCGATAAACACACATGAAAGAATTGCAAACTAACGAATCACAGCTATTGGGAAGAGAAACGTTGTAGCTAGGGTGAACACGAACGTCGACTCCGAAAGCTTCGCCCGACTTCGACCGGTCGGAGTTTGATCGGAAAAATTTTCCAGCAGCAATATTCTCGAATCCGATCGGAAAACTCCGATTTCCGACCGTCAACCAAAAACAAACTTTTAAGACCAATTGAATGTCCAAAATCGAACTTCACGTGGTTAGATGGACCAACTGAACTGAACATCTCTAATGGTAGCACATAAAACCTCCAACTTTGCCCCCAAAACTACACCCAAAAAAAAAAAAACAACAACAACAACAACAACTTTACGAAGCAATAGGCGATTAAATTGCGCATAGAATCACGTATAATGATCAAAGATTGATTAAATAGAGCAAGGAAGTGGGATTAATCTGAGAAAAGGGTTAAAGTTGTGAACTTGATGTCAAAGATTTCAACTTTTTCTCTCGAAAAATCACAATCCTCATTTCTCAAAGGCAGTGGATACAGAAATGAGCGGCAACGAAGATTAAGAGGAATAAAACTTGAGATCGACTACTTTAAACTTGAAGGAATAATAAGCTAACGGTCTGAACAATAAAAAAGCTTCCAACTTTAACGAATAAAACGCAATTAAAATGCAAATAACATGCGAAAAATACGAAAACCCAGAATGGAAAAAAAAACGAAACCTCTGGCGTTTGCTGAAACTGTGGCTGATCCATCTACGTGCAAGGATTGCACAAACAGGGAATAAAAAGCACGAGATTCTGGAAAATGAAATTGAAACGAAAATTATGGGCAAACTGTTTTCGAGAGAGCTGCGGCCCGCGGGCATAAATGGGCAAACCAGAAATTTGAGGGAGTTGGGCTGTGGGCCCCACACAGAGGCCGCTGTCACTGGTGGGCACACTTGGCTCACTGTCACTGGTCTTACTGGGGCGTTTCTAAACGAGCACACTATTTTTTTTAGTGAGCCCACCTGACAAGGTATGAAAGTCCGAAAACCATCCAATAGGCTCACTAGGAAACGTTGCGTGCTACTTTGGAAACTCCCGTCTGACTAGGTTTAGTTTCTCGCACAAAATTAACATTGAATAAAGAACTCAGTGGGAAAATGATCGGGACACTAGCAAACTGTCGAGTTACGTTCCCAATCATCATTCAATTTGAATAATATCATATTGAGTTTGACACAAAAAGCATTAAAAAAAAAGAGATATTTACAGATTTATCCCTTACATCTTTATAAATCATAATTTAGTCTTCCAAATCTTCATATTTAGTTTAGTCCCTCTGTTTATATTTTAATCCGATT
This sequence comes from Dracaena cambodiana, assembly GCA_036321105.1. Classification (NCBI taxonomy): domain Eukaryota; kingdom Viridiplantae; phylum Streptophyta; class Magnoliopsida; order Asparagales; family Asparagaceae; genus Dracaena; species Dracaena cambodiana. The sequence continues at coordinate 58,896,702 of JAYEPQ010000005.1, read as the reverse complement.
TTCCTATTTTACCCATAATTTCCTTCACTTAATTCCCCTTTCACTCTTCACTCTCTCTTCTTAGCTCTTATTGGGTTCCCCCTTCTTTTTCTCTTCTCTCTATTCATTTATTAGATTCTCCCTCTCTATATTGAGATCATATGTATTATTCTTCACTAAATATATTAAATCTAGAAATGAATTTATCCAATTTAGAGATGGTGGGGAATTAAGTGAAGAAAATCAGGGGTAAAACGGAAAAATTGGACCAAAATATAAACTGTGGGACTAAATTGTGGTAACTTAAAGGATTTTGGGGACTAAACAAAATATGAAGATTGGGTGACTAATTATAATTTATAGAAAGATAATGGACAAATCTGTAAATACCCCATACATAATTTATGATTTCTTTTCCATAAATAAACAATTTTTAGGTTGACGTAAGGTAATTCGTCAACGGGGACGTTCACTGTCTCATCATGCTATCGGACCCACCAAACTAAACATATTCACCTACCATCCCTTTGTCTGCTCCCCTCAAATATTTTTTGGAGTCCCTTCTATGTATGAGAGCTATTGCCCATAATTTCAAACAACTAAATGTGTGGATTCAGTCCTCCAATAAATTAAATGATCTTCTATACTTCCATATTGACTTCATTGATCCCCATAACAACTTCATAAAAAAAATAGATTTTAATGAAACGAAGTCGTAGTGGCGGACCTAATGTCAAAGTTATTCAAATAAGGCCTCTTCAATTTTTTTATTACAATGAATTTCTCACCTCAATTATTTATTATTATTATTATTTTTGAAATCCTTTTCTTCTTGTCATGATTTCTCGAAATAATAAAATTTGAATCTTATTGAACCAAAAAAGATCTAATGGAAAGCTTGCACCGTCAAGATCATCTTAATTGTTTTTTACTTAATTTCTATAATTATCTGTAAGTATTTTCACCGAATTTAAACTAGCATTTTCTTACTAAGTTGATATATTAATCCCTCTTAATAATGCTTTCTAAGTGAAATTAAATGAGAACCCAAAGAGAAGATTGTGGACTTTCGAAATTGTCCGGCTGGTTTTTTTTTTTTTTTGGTATTTACAGATTTGCCCATTATAGTTTTATAAATTATAATTTAGTCCCCCAAATCTTCATATTTAGATTTAGCCCCTAAATCCCTTAAGTTATCACAATTTAGTCCCACAGTTTATATTTTAGCCCAATTTTTCCGTTTTACCCCTGATTTCCTTCACTTAATTTTCCATCATCTCTAAATTGGATAAATTTATTTCTAGATTTAATATATTTAGTAGAGAATAATACATTTGATCTCAATATAGAGTGGGAGAATTCAATAAATGAATAGAGAGAAGAGAAAAAGAAGGGTGAACCAATAAGAACTAAGAAGAGAGGGGGAAGAGGGAAAGGAAAATTAAGTGAAGAAAATCTGGTTAAAATAGAAAAATCGGGTCAAAATATAAACTGGGGGACTAAATTGTAGTAACTTAAAGGATTTGCGGACTAAATCTAAATATGAAGATATGGGGGACTAAATTATAATTTATAAAGCTGTAAGGGACAAATCTGTAAATATCCCTTAGGGAAAATGTACAACCACTCAGTGCTGATTAATTAATGCAAAGTCCCACTCCGACCGCGAATGAAGGATATCATACTCACACGGGCTTTCAAAGTTTGACCGGTCAATTAGTTACATTCAAATTCCAATGATGATTCTTGATTAATTTCCATAAATTAATTATTTGGATAGAGCTAATCTCGAGGGGTTTTACTTTAGATTTTTTTTTCAACCCAAAAAAGGCTAGGTAAGAATTAAAATTATCTAAAGATTTTTTTTTTTTTTTTTTTTTTAATAACAGTGGATAATGTCCTCCATTGTGCCTAATTGATCTAGTTCCAAACCGTGTGCAGTCGTAGGGTATAGAGACACTGGCTATATAAGAACCGATAAATAATGGATAACTACTGTGGAGGAGACTGAGGTATTACAGATGGTTATTATATATATATATATATATATATATATATATATATATATATATATATATATATATATATGAGTAAACGGAAATTTCACCGGTGGTGAAGGAGTTCTTTCACCGCCGCTTAGGTGACCCAATAAAATTATTACATGTGGCACCACTCAAAAGACGGTTAAGGAAATTTATTTATTTGTTACATTGAATGGTGCCAAGTGTAATAATTTTATTGGACCTCCTAAGCGGTGGTGAAGGAACTCCCTTCACCGCCGGTGAATTTTCCATTTCCTATATATATATATATATATATATTCCTCAGTTTCTACATTAATACCTCTGATGGACAGTCACTTCAATTTTATACAAAATGTTTGGCAATCAGTTCTCAAACGGTTGAGCAGCAGCAGCAGCAGCAGAATTCAAAGAACAAAAACCTCAAGTTTGGTGTGTTTGATGTATTACTACGAATCGAACACGTCAGCTGGTATCGTATACATTGTATTTAGAACTTTGCACTTGTACCCCTAACATTATGTGAGCATGACAAGTCAGATGATTTTAAAGAGATATTGCAACTAATAGTTGAGTTCTGGTTGTAGTGTATCGAGCTCAAAGTTGCTAGCCAGCAAGAGATGTGAATCAGATTGATGTTCCCAGGATCGCAAGCCTCTCATGGGGCTTGTTACCGCATGGTACATTGTTTGCCCAGCCAATGGCCTGAGCTTTTACTCCAAAAGCACTGCAGAAATGCCCCAGTTCAGCCATGTTTGAACATAGCATTTGCATCCTTCTCCATGTAGAATGAGGGCAAATCGTACGCTACAAGTAGTCAATAAACGGATATCAACGGAGCAGGCAACTGAAAAGCCTAGTTGAATCATCAACAAGGTGATAGATTGGCCACTTCAACTTGATTTCAGGAGTTTAATCTAGCGTCGAAGCCCCCATTACAGGAAAGGCACCCATTTCCAAGTGAACTGATCGTTCACTGCCCACCCAGTTTCGACATTTGCAGCGCAAGTCAGTCCACCATTTTGGTTGAAAGAACATTGAAGCACGACATTCATCTTGAAACTGGCGCTCTTATATGCAGCAAATGGTCTGCCGTACTCAGGTTGCAGAGATGATGGATGAAATTCTAAAGCAAGATCTTGCTAACAAGGAAAAATGCCAATGTTAGTTGGCTATATAAATTTTAGGATTAATTACAGTCAGATCCTATGTAACTATGTAGTATGGAAATATATAACTTAACACTCCTGAAGTTCGAAACTCTCAATAAACCCTCTGGACAACCTAACAGAGTTAATTGGTCGTCAACAGGTGGATCACGTCATTTGCACATGTCATGAAAAGACCAGATTGTCACCAACCCAACCAAAGTGAGAGGTGAAAAAGGGAATCTCTCGAGCGAGTCTAGGGCTACCTTTCTCTTCTTCTTTGAAAATAAATCGAGCGAGAGGTGAAAATATCCAAGTAATTTTCTTTCAGGTATTTTCCTCATCTTTTTTTGAGATGGACTTCGAAGAAGAAGAGAGTCTAGGGCTACCTTTCTCTTCTTCTTTGAAAATAAATCGAGCGAGAGGTGAAAATATCCAAGTAATTTTCTTTCAGATATTTTCCTCATCTTTTTTTGAGATGGACTTCAAAGAAGAAGAGATAGGTAGCCCACTGCTGCAATTAACAAAAACAAGTGTGACAACAACATCGGCTCAAACCTTGGAAAACATTGTGGTGGTGGGGGGGGGGGGGGGGGGGGGGGTGTGGGTTGGGAAACACCACAAACATTGTGGTGGGGGGGTGAGGGGGGAGGCAATGAGAGAGTGAACAGTACTCACATAGTTACCTAGATTAAGAAGAAAAGTGATAGTAAAATAGGAATTACAGAAAAAGAAAACAATTTATCCTAAAAAGAAGATGATATTAGCTAACTGCTAACTAACAAGAATAACAATCCAGGGGATTAACGACCCAGGGGATTTATGACGAGTTTCGAACTTCATGGATGTTAAATTACAGACTTTCCATACTTCAGAGAGTCTGAGTCTGGCTGTGATTAACCCTAAATTTTAACGAGAAATGAAAATTCAACAACCAGATGGAATGGTGTGACAAAGCAAGGTCATAACAGACCTCTGAAACCTGGAAAATTCAGCATTTTAAAGAAAATCACAACTCACCATTAGGACTCCCGTCTACACAATTTCCAATCAAGTTTCGGAATTTCACATTCTTGGCGTTCAAATTCAATACCACAACGTGTGTGCGTGCATATATATATATATGTGCGCGCGCGCGCTGGATGAGGCAAAAAATATTAACGCCGTGTAATCACACAAGCACAAGGGAGCAACAAGCACAAGGAAGCAACTAGAGCTTCCGTTAACCCTGCTTGTGTCTGTGCTCAATAAATCATTGAAATTGAATAAAGTTCATGGTTTCTTTCGGTAACCAAGTCCTGTAATCATCATTTCTATTCGAGGAACTCTAATAATAGCCATTTTCTATTAAAGGAACTCTAATAATTGCCATTCTTTTTCATAATGGAAGTAATATTTCTCCTTTCTCCATGCGACCATACAAATATTTTGCTTGGAATCAGAGTCAAAACATTCTTCTCCTTATCAGCTCTAGTACGCTAGTAATTTACAAGTACTAGCCAGCTTCGTCCCCAGTATGTCTTAGCACCACCATATTAGTAATCAAGTTGGTGCTAAGTACGAGCTGTAACTACAATTTCTCCTCTCTCTCAGATTCTACTGTTTCCCAAAATATACTATAAGATATTATTGATGGTTATCCAGGTATCCACATGGCAGACGTCTTTCTCATCAGGTAATCCGCCCTCAAAGCAGCATCAAGTGAAGAAAGCAGCTCAGATCTCGCAAGGTGAAAAATCTCCTGATGATAATTTAACGAGACGATGGGCCAAAAGGGGAAATGAAAGAACAAACAATTCAGAAACATCTTTTTCCATAATTTTGCTATGGGACATTGAAATGATACAAAAAGATCAATGAAACACCCGACATCAACCCGACGAACGAGAACACAAGATACATGAATTATCACCTTTCTGAACCTTACCATATGGGATTCTCTTTTATCGGCTGCATCTTGTCATAGAACATCAACAGTGTAATGGAGGACCTACACAGCAGCAGTAATGATAAATCAGGTTGATGTACCAAAATATAAAAAGGAGGAGAATGAAATGTAAATTTCCTTGAGAAGCATGATACAACAAGATAAGTCATCAAACACTCTGTAGTTGATAGATTGCGAAGACTTTAAAATAATCCCCAGAAGATCGGACTAACGAATTAAAGCAACTATTGCTGGATATTATTAGCAAGATAAAGGTTAATAAACACAAACGGGAGAGCAACAGAGTACTTATCAAGCAGTCTGCTTTTATTTCAATGAGAGATCTTGCACTGAAAATATAGAGATATTGAAGGATTATTAAAAAGGGCACAAACATACAAGTCGTAATGAAAACTGTAATGAAAACTACACTGGCACAAGGACATTTAGCTAGGTTAATATTAAATGTGCCACACATGACACAGTAATTGAATAGCTTGAGATCCGCACACCAAATAGAAGGTACAAAGAATTTTTTGAACAAGCCAAAAATAAAACATACAGAGAACCTCTTTAGTCAAGCCTAAAGTGGTTCATATTCAACCAGAAAGTGACGTACTAAGAAGTAGAAAGTAGAGTACCACTCGTTGAATTTTTTTTAAACCTCCAACTATCTGACAATCGCCGTCATTATCACCTTAGGCGTGGCAAGTGGGCCGGGTGCCGCCCGGCCTGGCACGAGCCGGGTACGTGCCCAGCACGGCTCAAACAACCCGGGTCCCCAACTCGAACCGTGCTCAAGCCGGGGTTACTCGAGTTGTCCGTCTATAAAATTATTTTTCTTAAAAAAAAAACTAAACATTTTTAGCCGTTTGGGGGGTTTTTTTTGCACAGAACCCCCCAACGGCTATTTTTTTAACCGTTGGGGGGATTCTTGCAATTATTTTTGCAAACTTTTCTTTCCCTATAAATAACCACTCATCTCTTCCATTTTCATTCTTCACACAAAAAACTTCATTCACTCAAAACTCTTCTCAATTTTTAACTCTCTCAAAAATGTCTAAAAACAAAATTTTTCCAAATAAATTCTTCTATATTCGATCAAGTTTCAAGTAAGTATCAAGTGATCAAGAAGTCTCAACTAAGCAAGCATCAAGCAAGCCTCAACTCTCATGCAAGCTCTTCTTAGTTCTTCCAGTTTTCTTCCTTTAATACTCATCTCTGTTCACCGCTCAAGAGCTATTTATAATTTGAATTTTTTTACTCGGTTTTTTCTCGGCTTTTTGAAATGGATCCATACACGTCCGGCGCTTCTTACTCTCAAACTACGGATATTTTTTCGCCTTTTTTAACAAATGAAAAATATCAAAACCTTTGTCAACTCTTAGAACACCCTCCTCAAATTCCATTTCCAACACAATCATATGAAAATATAGAATCAACCAATATGCCCCAAGAAGAGCTAACCGAAGCAACCATACCTGAAACCCAAACAACCACCCCCGATAGGACTTCTAAATCGGACATATGAAAACATTTTGAAAAAAATCATGGAAAATAGTGTTAGAAAAACTAGATGTAAGCATTGTCAAAAAATCTACTCTTTCCCTTTAGGTAGTGGAACGGGCCACCTTAAAAGACTCCTAGATAAAACACACCCACCAAATAAACCACAACAAATACAAATAAACACCTACGGAGGAACTTTAGGAACTTTTAAATATAATCCCATAACCACAAGAGAAGAATTAGCAACATATATAGTACATGCCGAACAACCTTTTTCTATGGCGAAAGACCGAAAATAAGAAAAATTAATAAAAAAAATATTTTACTCCCGAATATAAAAAAGTCCCACGTTCTATATGTAAATCCGACATTGTTAAATATATAAAGATAGAAGGGAAACTTTAATTGTCATTTTAACATCTTTAATTTATACAATAGCAATAACTGCAAATTGTTGAGAGGCATTAAATAGTTGTCATTATTTATATGTACCGGCCCACTACATAGATCAAAATTAGTGTATACAAAAAAAAAATAATTGATTCTAGGAAATTTGAATTTCCTCATAATGCATATAAACTATCACAATCCCTACTTAGTGTTTTTGCGACATTTGGAATAAAAAGAAAAAAAAATTCCATTTCTTTCAATAATGTTTCCGAAAATACGGTCGCAATAGAAATTCTAAAAAATATTACTAAACCAATTTAGATGGCAAATGATTTCACATTAGGTGTATTTGTTACATACTTAATTTATGTGTACAAAATGGATTAAGAATAGTAAATAATTCAATAAATAAACTTAAGAACACAATATTAATTATTAAAAATAGTAAAACCAAGAAGACAATCATTTAAACAAATATATAGAAATTTTAAAATCTCACCTAAAATTTTACCTCTAGATATAAAAAACAAGACGGAATTATACATATAAAATGTTAAAACGTAGCAATTAAATATAAAGATGTAATAAATATGTTTAATGAAATGGAATTACCATCTTGTAATTTAGATCTTAATGAATAGAACCATTTACATTGCATTTGTAAATTTTTAAGCAAATTTAAAAATACAACTAGAGCATTGTCAGGCACTTATTACCCAACTATATTATATAACCGAAATTAGTTCAGTTTTTAATGAAAGTAGGAATAACCCCACACTTGAAAATATTGTTCAACCTATGGAAATGAAATTTAATAAATATTTTAGAAATTTCTCATATTTACTATATTTTGCAACTGTTGTAAATCCACATTGTAAGTTAGATAGACTTGAAATTTTAATAGATTTATTTTAAAAAAAATATGTGTTATGAAGATAATGTTAGGGATTTAGTTAATGATATTAAAATTTATTTAGATATTATATACCATACATATGAAGATATGTATGGTGATAAAACACAATCTACAAAGGAACCAACTGCTAGAGAAACCCGAAACCCAATAATATCATCCATATTTCACCGAAAAAAGCCTAGACAATCTAGCACATATTTTAATGAATTTCATTATTATTTAGAAATGGCCAACTATAAAGATGACATGTCCCCTGAAAATTATGAAGTGTTTGATATTTTGGCCTAATGGAAATCACGGAAAAAACATATCCTGTACTTTCCAATATGGTCCATGATCTACTAACTCCTCCGGTGTCTACAGTAATATCGAAGTCTGCTTTTAGTGCAGGTGGTAGAGTGCTCACGGAGTGAAAGAGCTTAATGGCAGCAGACACATTGGAGATGTGTGCTTACTTGAAAGACTAGCTCGACACAAAAGAAAGGGAACAAGAATTGTCTAACGAAGTAGAAATAGAGAACTCACCAGATAATGAATGAAAATTGAATAATTTTGTATTTTCCTTTTCGAATTCTAATTTTTACATTTGTAATTTTTTATGCAATTTTTTTAACTCATAAATCTCTAAACAAAAAATACTAAGAACAAATTGAGGGTGACGACCATTGTCCTCCCCTCTCTTCGGACTTTGTATGATTTCCAAAGAGATTTATAGAGCAATTATGTCAATGTAATGAGATTTAATATAATAAAATTTTATTTTTACTATCTTTTTCTTATTAAAACTAATTAAATTAAACTAACTATTCTATTAAACTTAATTAATAATCAACTACATATTTTTATAAAAAAAAAAATTTAAATGTGCTAGCACGCCTCAACCCGGGCACATCACGTGCCTGACGGGCCGAGCCCTGGCCAAACGCCCGGGCGGACGTGTCCAGAAATCAGGATGTGTCGTGCCCAGGCACGGCCGTGCCCGAGCCGGGCCGGGCACGGCCCACTTGCCATGCCTATATCACCTCATTTTCAATCCACAAAACATCTAGCATCATTCAGACACAAAGACACAGACCAACAAGAAAAAAAAAATCTCCCAGATGTTGCATTTCTAAATGACACTTTATCGCATTCATACACTAAATGGAAAGTTGATTTAACGATAGGAAGTCGATAACACCTCTTGAGGAGAATCATCATTTTATTACAGTTAATTTATCATCAAAATACAAACAACTACGAAAGTAAGTTGACAACATAACAGTCATCTTTAACATGAAGTTAAACTAGAAATTCTGGTTGATGGAATTAAAATAAGCACACCATTATGGACTCGGACTCCCCTTCTAATAACATAAAACTTCAACATTAAATCATATGAATATATTGAGCTTGTGGCTTTAATTACAAATGCATTATGGTGAGGTCACATACAGAAGTTTTTTGTTCAAATATATAAATTTTAAGAAAATTCATTACAAATGCATTATGGACCCAACAAATTAGTTGCCATTTATCTATAAATTCAAAAACAACATTGGGAATGAGAATATCCACAAAATGTCTAAAATATGCTCGTTTTTTTTTCCCTTTTAGATGTGTCTCGAGTTGCTCATTGGCTTATATCAAGCCTCAAGGATGGCATCCTACTCAATCGTTAGTACAGAAAAATCACGTGCTCTCTCCTTGGTAGCTAGAACTTAAACTGCATAACAGAAATAAGACTGCTTCACCTACCAGTCAACTTGCTCACCAGGTCTATGGTAAGCCATTTCTGTCATCCACAGTTTGTCTGGCCATATGTTTGCAAAATTTGATGTCAATAGAGAAGGCTGACATATGTTGATAAATTTAATAGTAGTTAGAAGTTTATCCAATCCCACCTGGAGCCATCCAAATATGGGCACTCCATAAACAATCTCATTATGTTAGGGAATAGCATTTTAGATGGAGTTATCTAGAATCAAGCAATTCTTCCATGAAAAAAATCCAAGTAGCGAAGGCTGTAGTAGAATAGTACAAACAGCCGTCCGCCAGGACTAACTAGGTGCCAAAGAAAAATAGATAAATAAATATTTGGCTAATTGTAGTGCATGGAAGAGCCCATCTGGTTCTATGACTTTTTGATGCGAGTAGAGTCGGATATTAAGCACTACCAGATTTTGGCATAAGAGCCGATAATCCATGTTAATGGCTTGCAAGAAAAAGATCAATTGTCAAAACATCATCCAACAATATTAATCCAAGAGGCTGTAGCATCCGATGTAACATAGAATACTAAAATCTTGCAAAAAAGCCTGCAATTTCCTGAACCTGGGCACAGCAAATATTACAAAGGAAACCTGAACCAAGACCCAAACAGTTCCGCTACCAGGATGGTTCTAGGAGAGCTTGCGCATCAACCCAATACCCATTTCAGCAAACAGTCCAGCAACATGGACAAGAGCAGAAGAGAAACATTGAGATTGAGAAAACCGGATGATGGACATAGCAGATATGGTCAGATCAACATTTAAAATATATTGGTATTGGTACCTGATGATAATTTTCTAAAAGATTGGTATCGAGTACCTCAATTCTGAAACGATATTTGTGAATGTATCGATGTCAATATTTAAAACTTCGAGTCAAAACAACAGTGAAACCTTCAAACAAGATTCAACGTAGTCCAATATGGATATGTCATTATACTGTAACAGGATTTGAGTTACCTGATAGCAGGACATAATATAGACCAAATAAAATTATACCTAATTCCAATGCCACAGACCAATGGCCAATACCAATTCCTAGATTTCAAATTAGGATTGTAGGGGCATTATCTATTCATCTGCATCTAAAGTGACCATGGAATCGGAAAAACATTTTTTCACCCCAAAACTAGCCATGGATGGTGGTTGGTGATGATGATGCAAGCTATTTTTGTCTTATTTGACAGATGAGATGTGACTTTGAGAGTAACATTTTAATGGTAATGGAATGTCAAATGAAATTGGTGGCCGACAACTGGCCGAGGGAAGTCAAGAAGTGCTGAATGGATAGATAGACAAGGATTCCGCTACAATGACTGCATTCATGCCCTCATGCAACTGAAAGTATAAATCTTCATGGTGTTTAATTAAGTGGGACATCTACAATGTTGGAACCTTTTGGCCATACTTCTACTGCAGCAATAACAAAGAAACTAAGATCCAAATTTTTGGCCAGATCATATATCTATCAGCCCAAACAGAATAGTTAGGCAAGTCATCCAGGTTCAGAAGGAAGGCACCTGAACTCAGACTTTAACAAGTATGTTGGTCAACCTGGTTGGTCAACCTGATCATGTTGAATGTGAACCTGCTTATTTCCTCTTGAGATTGGAGGACCAATTTGAAAGGTTGGATCAATAATTAACTACACAAAGCTTATGGTCTAGCTTTGAGGTATGGACTCAAGACTCTTTAAAAAGGTGGGTTGCATCAAAGTCTCATTACCACCTAGGCTACATAATCATGATCGATGAGCTAATGAGAGTTAAGTAGGAAGAAGTGATGCTCAAAGAAATAATCTTAAGATTTCATTAGTTGTGAGAAATTGTTAGAGGAACCCTTAAAACAGAAAATCGCAGAAATGGGTTTTCGCTTTAGCCAGCAAGCAAAGGAAACCATGTAGAATGCCCTATTTATAAGCTACACAAATAAAATGCAGAACAAAATACTTTAACATCATATTCCATAAATAAATGTCCTCAAAAAACTAAAGCTACCAACAAATAGATTAACTTACAGACAACCAATTAAATCAAGGGAATGCATTTATGCAAAATTAACTCTTTCTACATGCTCAAGTAAACAAGATCAACAAGTAGAAAGAAGATATCAAGGACAAAATAAGAGCATTTTCCAGGATTTGAAATGTCAGCAAGATTGTTTCTGTGTTTGCCAGCGATTATGGAAGGCCATCATTTTGCCTTAGGACAGCAAAGACTTGCACAGCTTGAAAAAATATGCAGAAAACAAGACATAAGAACATCTTGAAAATGAAAAAGGCCATAAAAGAGCCTGCAAGGGCCGCAGCAGCTAATGATTGCGGTAGATGCACCAGTGGTATGACCCCAAGAGGGGAGAGACTAACAAAAAGGCAAAAAATGAAAGAAGTTCATGATTTTAGGGTAGAGAGGATAAATTTTTTTTCCTTCCGTTCTCATCTGTTAACCAGCACTTCCACCAGTAAACGTTCCATTCTAACAGCCTCCATCCACTTTCATCTAGCCCTACCTCCAAACCAGATTGCTTCATTAACACTCCTCGTAACGAGCACACTTATGGGCCCTCGTTAGTAGGCATTTCATTTGGTTCTCCATATCTTATGCTCAATGGGAGCAACTTTACTTTTATGGATGTACTCATTTTAATCCAGTCTATTAGCATCTTACTACCCATCCATCTCTAAATTCTCATTTCAGCCTATACCCATCTTATGAATGCTTCTTATTTGCCTAATATTCTGGCTAATAAATCATTGCCTCTCCTAAAGCATTTAATTTAAAGCAAATGATTACAGAAAACAGCACAAACTGATAAGACTACTTCTAATTAAATGCATAGTACCTCATTCTACAACTTTAGTGATGCATAGACCATCCGTACAGTATTTAGTGACCAGCTACTAAGTATCTATAAAACACTAATTGTCGTGTACCAGCTATTCCCCATTCAAACTCTTCCAATTACCCTTTTTAAATTGCAAAATAAGATTTATTAAGAAAAAGAACAAGAAACAGCCAAATGTTTATTGTCTTCAGAACAATATACCAACCAGAAATACGATAGGGCTCCCAACATAACTTTTTAACCAGACTGCTCCATCAAAATAAAAGAAACTAATTACCATATGTAATAAAATATCCACACCCTTTGCGCAAAAGGAACAGCATGTATTAAAAATATTCTTAGCTTTCCTAAGAATGCCCAGCCCAAAAGAATCATTCATTTAGAATCAGTACCCTCATTAAATAGTAAATCCAGTTTCCACTTTCGTTTGCTATCTATGTCTACGGCTCTATATCTATTATCTCCTCCCTTAATTGCATAAGTGTAGCAACCTACAAAAATAGTTCCGCAGTTTGCTTTCAGATCATCCATATCTGCAATCTATCAATTTCCTTGAAATGATTCCACTAGGGCCACTACTACGTATCAAAGTAGGAAAATTTAGGCTCGATCAATTTGCTGGTAGATTTCAAATTAGAAAACTATCAACAGTACTAAAACAAGCCATCATTATAATATTAGGTTCGCCAATTCTTCCATCTCAGCTTATTTCCTAGTGTAAACAATGCATGGCTTACCTCAAAGCATTTATTCATAAAGAAACCATAACTTGAGTCGTAACCCCCCCCCCCCCCCCCCCCCCAAAGGGCAACAAAAAAAATAGACAAACCAAAAAAAAAACAATTAATAAAATAAAATCTAGCCTTATTTTTTAAGTGCGTAGCATTCATACTTCACTTGCAACATGTCATATTAGAGAATCCAATATTTCACATAAAGACTGTGGATATAAGCATGTTATACTGGGACACCAAGGAAATGCAAGTTTTCTAACAAAGAAATACTTAACAAACTTTCAAATGGGGACATTCTATGTCTGCAAGCTAAGAAATGAAGAGCCTTGTAAACCCCTGCAAAAGAAAAATGTAGAACATTGACTTGGAATCAGCATTTACCTCTAATATCAACGCCTGACTCTAGGTTTGCATCGGAATTCTGCTAATAGTGCTATATGATCAGAGGACCACTCTGGAGAAGGAAGTGCTGTGTCTTTGCGTAGGCTTTCCTCATCCAAGAGTTCCAATAGTGATTCCACCGTCAATGAGTCCGCTGAAAATAGGATGCGTGAAACAAAAGTAGATAAAATATGCCCACAAGGAAGCTAAATCCAAGGAAGCTAAATCACAAAAAGTGTCAAAGCAAAGATCTGATGAATGGACTAGGAAGATGCACCTGTGTAAAATATGTAATCAAGGGTACCAATGAAATCCCTAGTACAATTTGTGAACAAAGGTTCGTTTGTTGCAGGATCCAATTTTCTTCTTTGTTGCTCTAATCCAAGACCAACCCCGACCATTCTTGCAAAAGATGAATATGCGCTAACCTGCAGGATGTATGTATATCATAATTTTGGGAAAATGAAAAAGCTTAGGTCAGGGAATTAAAAGAAATGATTACCAGTGGGAGCTGGTGGTTTAACTTTGTTGCAGGGCGTAAAATATTAAGGGGGTCCACTGCCAAGTCTGGATGCATTTGGTCAACCTTACCCATTGCAAGAAGTGTATGAGGAGCACTGCATTCCAGCATGAGTTCATATTTAGATAATCCGATCTTGGATATGAGATGCACAGTTACATAAGCAGACAAGTATAATACTACTAAAATGGATAATTTGTGCCATCCAGAAACAAGGTACACACCTTCCTGGAACAGAATTAAAATCGCCACATACCAACATTGGTATATCTGCACTGACAGCAATTTTCTCCAACCCTTTCAAAAGGGTATGCACCTGCAATGGCAGGTTAGAGTAGATGCAGGGAGAGACATGAGGAAGCACTTCAGGTAAAGTGAATACATCAAACACAGACCTGCCATAACTTTACATCCTTGTGATCTTGATGAACATTTACGTGTGTGTTTGCCTGCAGTTAAAACAAAAAAAAAATTATTAGTCTTGAAATGACATGGAGAGGTCATTGCATAGACTAAACTGTCAACAGTAAGGCACCCGAAGTCCTTACAGCGATAGTCAGTGTGACATAAAATAAGTATAGGTTACCATTGCTTGTATTTTATACATCTGGTCTCACTTAGAGAACATGGATCAGACCTAATCATGTCCACAGATACAAAAGCAAAGAGCTACTCATTACTAGAAAATATTATTTTCAAGAAAAGAAAGTTAATGAACACTAGTTCTCAGATTTAAAAAATAATTATACGATATTGACATTATTGCAATAACTCCGACAGTGTTGTGCTTAAAGATTTATCTTTTCACGAAAAGAAAGTTAATGAACACTAGTTCTCAGATTTAAAAAATAATTATATGATATTGACATTATTGCAATAACTCCAACAGTGTTGTGCTTAAAGATTTATCTTTTCACTGTCTGTCCCAAGCCAGGATAAAAGAGAAGGGTTGTGGTAGATCGGTGATAGCCAGCGCAAAACATTATCACATATTATGACATGAGCCAAAATATGAATTTCGTTGGGGCGTTTCCTACTGAGCGACGCGCTATTTCGGAATCCGAGTATAGTGAAAAATATGTGAGGGTTACTAAGTCATCGTCCAGAAGCAACGCATCACGTCGGCGCCCGAATGTGGTGTCAAATGAAAGTGGGTTCCCACACCTTAATGAACAGGTGAGAGTAAAAAATTTAACTCATGAACATAAAATTCGGTTGGCATCGTGAAATATAAATTCCCTTACAGGTAGATTAACAGAGTTAGTTGATGCTATGATTAGAAAGAGAATTAATATTTTGTGCGTACAGGAGACTAAGTGGGTAGGTGAGAAAGCCAAAGTCACAGAGGTTTGGAGTTATAAATTTTGGTATACGGGTAGAAATAGAAATCGTAATGGAATAATCATAAATAAACAATTACTTGGGGATGTGATGGAGATTAGGAGGAAGGGTGATAGAATTTTATTAGTTAAACTTATTTTAAATAGATATATTAATGTCATTAGTACCTATGCACCAAAAGCAAGACTTGATGAATCTAATAAACATTAATTTTGAAAGAATCTAAATGAGATAGTATAAGGAATACCCACTAGAGAAAAACTATTTATTGGTGGTGATCTCAATGGGCATGTAGGAACTAGTTGTAATGAGTTTGATAGTGTATATGAAGAATTTGATTTTGGAGAAAGAAATGAAGCAGGTAACTCAATTCTAGATTTTGCTTTGTCTTATGATTTGATTTTAGTCAATACTTGGTTTAAAAAGAGAGTTTCACACTTGATTACTTTTAAAAGTGGATCGAGTTCGAGCCAAATAGATTTCTTTTTAACTAGGAGGGTAGATAGAGCTAATTGCATCGATTGTAAGGTAGTGCTACGTGAGAGTGTAGTTATCCAACATAAACTCTTAGTTTTAGATATTTAGATTAGAAAGAGACTTACAAAGATTAAGTATAAATTAGATCCTAAATTTAAATGGTAACGATTAGAAAGTAACCAAAAAAATTTTGTAGATAGAGTAGTACAATAAGCAGATTGGAAGGACCGTGATGATTCTAATGTAACATGAAACAAAATGGCTAGTTACATTAAGAGGGTAGCTAAATATATATGTGGTAAGTCGAGGGGGCGGTGCTCCACCATGTAAGGATACATCACGGTGGAATGAAGAGCTAAAAAAAATATTAAGATCAAGCGGGATCTTTATAGAGATTTGAAGAAGAATAATAATAATGATAGAACAAATTTTGAGAGGTATTAACTAGCAAAGAAGGAGGCTAAGAAAGCTGTTCGGGATACAAAAACTAAATTATATAAATAAGTGTACAAAAAGTTAGATAATAAAGAGGCAGAAAAGGATATATATAGAATTGCTCGAATAAGAGAGAAAATCTAGAGACTTATATACTATAAAGTGTATTAAAAATGATGATCAAAAGGTTCGAGTTCGAGACGAAGAGATTAAAGAAAAATGGAAAGATTAATTTGATAGATTATATAATGGTAGTTTTACTCAAGATTTGGAAGATCTTACTATTCAGTGTGAGAATATGAATCGTAACTTTATGCGCAGAATTAAAAAATCTGAAGTAAAAGAGGATTTGAAGATGATGAAATCAAGAAAAACTGTCGGTCCAGATGAGATTCCTATAGAGATATGGAGATACTTAGGAGGGATTAGTGTGAGATGGCTGACAGATTTTTTTAACAAGATTTGGCAAAATAAGAAAATGTTAAATGAATGGAAGAAAAGTATCCTACTATCTCTATATAAGAATAAGGGTGGAATTCAGAGTTGTTCTAACTATCGTGGAATAAAACTCATGTGTCACACTATGAAGTTTTGGATAAAGATAATTGAATATAAATTGAGGCAAACTGTTAAAATATCGAAAAACCAGTTTGGATTTATGCCGGAGCGATCGACGACATAAGCTATTCATCTATTTCGTCAACTTATAGAGCGATTCCGAGAGAAATAAAGATTTGCATATGGTATTTATTGACCTGAAAAAAACCTATGATAAGATACCACGAGAGATACTTTGGTGGACATTGATGAAGAAAAGAGTCCCCATCAAGTATATTGACATAATTAAGGACATGTATGCTGGAATAGTGGCCAATGTCAGAACATATGATGGTCTAACAAGTGATTTTTCTATCACAATTGGATTGCATCAAGGATCTGCATTGAGCCCGTTCTTATTTGATATCATGATGGATGAACTTACTAGAACTATTCAGAATGAGATATCTTGGTATATGTTATTTGCTGATGATATTGTCTTAGTTGATGATACAAGAGCAGCGGTGAATGTCAAGTTAGAGTTATGGAAACACACATTAGAATCTAGAGGTTTTAAATTGAGTAAATATAAAACAGAGTATATAGAATGCAAATTTAGTAAATAACGGACCGTAGACTATAATGCTGTAACACTGGATGGACAAAAGATACAAATGAGCAGTCAGTTTAGGTATTTGGGTTCTATTATTCAAAATGATGAAAAGATCGATAATGATGTTAACCATAGGATACAAACTGGCTGGTTAAAATAGAGTGCAATGGGAGTTTTATGCGACTGTAACATTCCGTTAAGATTGAAGAAAAAATTTATAAAACTGCTATTAGGCCAGCTTTATTATATGGCACGAAATATTGGGCTTTAAAGAAATATCATTCTACAGAAAATAAGTGTAACAGAGATGCGCATGGTCCGCTGGATATGCGGCAACATTAGGAGAGATAAAGTGAGAAACGAAGATATTCGTGCTAAACTAGATGTAGCTCCCATCGATAAGAAGATGCAAGAAAATCGCTTACGATGGTTTGGTCATGTGCAGCATAGGCCTAAAAATGCACCAGTTCAACGAGGGAAGTTTATCAATGTAGAACAAGTTAAATGAACGAAGAAAAGACTGAAGAAAATATGAATGGAGGTGATATAAAAAAATATGGATTCTAGAGATCTAAATGAGGAGATATTACTTAATAGAAATGAATGGAGAAGAATTATCAACGTGATCGATCCAGCGTGATTCTTTTTTGGTTCATGTAGCCTACCCCAAGTACTTGGGATAAAAGACTTAGTTGTTGTTGTTGTTGTTGACATTACTTGCAAGATAAAAGACATTTCTATGCATAAAGGGAGGTAGGGTAGAAATTGGGGAAAACAACCACTGTCCTATGTGGTGCAGCTAATGCCTCGGTGGAGAACGGATATCACCACGAAAAAATGCATGTTATTTTACAGCTTATAAAACAGAAAACATTTTCTCCATACAAACAAACTATAGGCAATGGATATTTGACTGTAACTTATGCACAACACAGTGTATTGCATTGGTTTTCTTCTCTCTTTTTCCCCAAGGTCCATCGGTAAATTTCAGGCAAGAGACACCAGAAAAGACAAAAGAAACTGAATCCAGAGACAATATGACATCCATGAGGCTAGTAATTAAGGCGCTTGAATCTATTAAGTTATGCCTCAGTACACTATGGCAATGAATTACAACTTTTCACACACGTACCATTACCACGAGTGAGAAAGAGAACATGGGGAAGGGGATTGAGGATGAACTCACCACGCACAGAAGCTGTCGTTTTCCAGGATTGTCTGTCCCATGATTATTGAATTTTGCTTCAAGAACCACAATAAGTGCAATATTATCCTATGCAAAAAAGAAAAAATGACTTCTATCAATTAAGATTTTGAACTAAACTTAAGCTATCATTCACATAAAAATCATGAAAAATAGAATTAATTGCAACCTTGATCAATCTAGTGAGAGCAACTTTCTTCTGACCAGCTGCAATGACTGCATCTGTCAAAGACTGTGCAGCCTTATTGAACTCGACCTGAAAGGAACCCAATCAGTAATGTTCATATGATGGACACAGAAAAGAAAATTATACTATTTACAGGCAAAGCATCTACCTCATATTTTTTGACATGTGAAAACTTGTCTCGGCGGAAAAATGTCGCACAACCATCGACTGCATTGGGATTTCCATTATAAACCTGAACAGCAGCAGTACTGACATCATGTAACTAATCCAGAATTCCTTGAATAGCATTGAGGCGAAAGAGCTTATGATATCTACCTCTGATGTTTTCTTCTTGTAAAGTGCTTGATATCCATGCTTATCAAGTTCTGGAGCAAAAAACTCTTCAAAATGATCGCTTTGAACCTGTAAACAAAATGGTAATACCTTTAGTTTAGTTGAGCAGGTAGGTTAAGACTTCAGAAGGCTTTCGTATTTTTTTTTTCCAACAATAATAAAAGGATAATGCACATAATGCTACAGATGCTATTCAAAGTTCGATGACAGGGTCTATAGAGAACTCTTGAAAGTTTGAATAGCAATGGACCTAACTGACAAAAAAAAATCAGAAGAAGAAAAGCTCACTATCACAATAAATGAGGCAAAAATTGCTGATACCACCAGCCAAATACGTTCAACATTGAAATTGTTCTGATGTTCGGAAAACATTTTTAACATGGGTATTATAATGTTAATAAGAACAGGGAGAGTTTGAAAGACAAAACCATGATTATTTGTTGAGGTTAGCAGAATCAAGGCCCAGGGGATCACAATCAAATCAAATGTTTTCAAGACATTGATTCTACGAACAAATAAAAAAAATAAAGATTGATACAACTGGAAGGAGAAAAAAAACAATATTACATTAACAACTAAAAAAATTTTAGTTGTTTCCAAAAAGTAAAACATATGCATATATATTAATACAGACACATGGTGTGTGCGTGTTTGTGATCCTGTGCATGTATCATAACTTTCCATCAAAACTAAGCACCAACAAGGACTACATCATACCTCTTGAAGACAAAGGATGTCAGCATGATAACCGATAATTTCTCGCAACAAATTTTGCCTCCGGTAAGTCCAAGAGAGGGCCCAAGATGGGCAATAGCTGTATGATTCACTTGTTGCATATGCATCAGAAAGAATGTTGTACGACAGCACAGTAAACGTTCCAGATGACATAGTTCGACCATCAGGATCCAAATGGCCATGAACATCAAGTCCATTCACAGGAATCATGCGACGAGGAGTTGGAGAAGGCGCTGGAATGACACGTGATGTCAAAACAGTACTTGGAGCTCCAATAGGAATTCTTGTTTCTGCATCTATAGGTACACATTCAAACTTCAGCACATGACCAATATCATCAGCAGTTGGGGTATATGTTCTGGAGCGTCCAACTTCAAACCAGGTGTCACCTCCACTCCTCTCTGGAACTGTTGAAGGATATAGAGGTGCAGAACCATTGTTCAGGCTAGAGGTCTGTCCTACACCTGATGTTGAACTAGAAAGACTTGCATTGACAATTCCAGATCCACTACTATTAAAGCGTCCATATGACTCCTCCTCTTCATTTCCATTTTCATTTAAAGCACCGAGGGCTCTTTCATGCAGAACACGATGATGCTGCCAAGCATCAGAGAAGCACCTAGGTGAGCAATGGTAGCTCTTGGCAACTGGTACTTTTGTCTTGATACATCCTAGACACTGCAACGTAGCTTGTTCCATTGGATGCACACTGCAAACAGCAACTTTCCGGTCATTGTGTACACGGTACCTGCAGACAATTAGCAACAGAATCTTATGAGAAATGTGAAAGTCCAAAACATAAACCATTTAGCGTTGATACAAAATTATAAGAAATATGTGCTAACTTGCATCCTGCAGTCACAATCCATGGTCAACAACCGAAAGATAACCAAAATTAGGCATCATATATATATGTGACTGAAATAATATTATGTCATCATAGATATGATATGCGGAGAATAATCATTGATATGCCTCTGAAGCACAAAGTATATTCATAAGGCCACTGCCAACAAGCCTGCAGCTGGCAACTGCTAACATCTTCATATGCACTTCAAAAAAAAAAAATCTCTTCTGCTTCAGATACAACAGCTACCATGCACAACAAAATAAGAGCTCCAGAGCGGTAAGAAATAGGGATGTAAACAAATACAAATAATCCAATTCATATCCAAACTTTTCTGAATATGGACATTCTTATTCACTCCATTTAAAAATACTATATGAATGTTATTAATACTTACCATATCCAACATATTTGAATAGATATCCAGATGTAAGAATACACAAGATACTAAAAACAAGATAAAGAGTAATGTCGATTTAATATTTCGTAACATATTAAGAAGTATTTTTTTAATAGTAAATACATAGTTATTAGGAATCAATATCAATTTTCTTTCAAAAACATTATCATAACTAATAATATATGCTTATTGTCCAGATCCGATCTGAATTTGTATCTTGTTTTGTCAAATATGGGCAGTAAATTTAGTATCCGAGCTATATTCATATTCGTATTCATATCCTCGAGAAGAAAACAAGTACAGGTATGGTAATACCCATATCCGCTCCGTGCATGCTCTATTACATCCCTAGTAAGTTAGAAGTTTGTTAACTTTGGCAACAAAATTGCATACATAACGGAATGGTTCTTCTAGCCCTCGCCTCAACCTCTTAAATAGGAAGAGAGGTACTTTATGAAAAGAGGGCAATTGCATTGCACCTGACTGTGAAGGACCTCTCCATACGTTCACTTCGTAACTAGTGGTCGGTTTCCATCGCAAATGCCTTTTCCCAGTGCCAAGAGCCCCAACGAGGGAGGTATTAGTGGTTTTTCATGGGGTCAATAATGCATATCACTATTTTTGTGCTACTCTTATGGAAAGAAAATAAAAGAATGTGAAGCTTCTCTTGGTTTTCCAATATGTTTTTAAAGACTGCCCTCCCTCGACCATATTTTGGCCCAGCCTACTACGAGGATCTCGAAATAACATATGAGAATGAAATAACTGTAGCTATCAAGGTTTTGGAACTTGGTTTAGTGGTTGTCTATATGATAAAGCTCCAGTTACATATAACTCCAATATAGAAGTCCAATTGCAGCGATTACACACATACTAGTTTATTTGATGAAGTTGCAGCTCCACAGAATTAGTTATCATGTTGAAATTGGATAATAGCAATTTTATTTTTTATTAGCTATTTAAGATAGAGCTCTCAACTACTGCTGTGGAAACCATATTAGATTTTGTTGTATAGCTACAGTAAAATGGGTCTTTTCGCATCTCCAATTATAGGTATCCTAGCTAAAAGACACCATCCTTTTGATAGCTAGATACTAGATATGAGATCGGTATCATTCAACTGGATGTGTGGCAATAACTAAATAGAGAAAGGTGGGGCCTATCATTTCTCTTTATTCAATCTCTGGAAAAGCAGCAATCAGTCTAGTAGTAAAAATATCATCGACGAACAAGAATCCCCGGGACACTTAAAGCAGTATTCTTGAGGGCTTTGATCAACTAGATAGTGTCTTATAGCCAAATCTCTCAATTAATTCATGTACGAATTAAATTCAAACCATTTATCCAATCAGTCTGACCATCTTGATTAGGAGTCGACTTACCGCTGAGAGGAACCATTTCTATAGCTGTAGGATCTCAGATTGTCCCTGTTTGTTAATTCCAAACTCTCATTCCCTAGTGTATCCTTAAATTAATCGGATCCTGATGTACCAGACTACTGTGGACATCACCAGAATATTTAGATCATGGCCCTAAGCAAAAGTGAAGTGGTGGGCCTACCCCAGGTTAGGGTCAATGTTCCATTGGTAGACAACGATGATTCATCGCTTGGCAAGTTGTCACTGGGAATAGATGGTGTCTGGGCATCCCTGGGTAAGCTTTAAATGTTCTGGAGTTGCCATCTGTCATTAGAGGATAAAAGAAAGTGCAGTTGCCATCGGAAAATCTCTGCAAATGTATAATAGGGCCGAAAGCTTACTTATGCATGTTTTTTCTGTAGATTTTCTTTATTAGTGATCCTCTAGATTTTCTTTACCCGGTGATGAATCATCGTTGTCTGCATGCTTTTCTGAGTGTATAGCAGAACCGAAAGCTTAAGAACAATTTACATAATTAGCATTCTTAAGGCTTAATGCGAGAATAAGCACCTCAAGCTCTTGATCCGGGATCAAAGGAAGCTATTGCCCGAAATTCCGCAACCGAAATGCATTCCGCAAACTAGGGCCGGCCTGATTCTATTTGTTAAGACTTGAAAACTTCCTATGCTTAAAAAAAGAAGAAATTCTAATGGTCGTCCCCACTATTAGATACTACGGTTTCTTATTATGAAAGATAATAAATAAATTAATTATGCCACTTTCAGACTCCTTGCTCCCACTCGTAATCAACTTGCCACTTAAAACTTTCTATTGCACCTTGGCGATTCATTGGTATGCTTAATTGTAAAGGCAAACAAGGAATGTTCAGCCATCGCAGTACTATTGTGTGATTCAATCTAGCTTACCGGTGCCACAATAGGACGTTGCCACAAAATCATAGAGGGTTCACACAAGTTTGAAAACCACTCATATAAGTCTTTCTTGCTCCTGAAGCATTCTCAACCATGCAAAGTGTTCAACCTGACAATTTTGACGCGAAAAGGTCATGTAATAATAATGCAGAGCTGCAACTAAATAACAACAAAAAATGCAATAATCATTTATTAGGAACAATTCTAACTCATTCTTAAACCCTTTCTAATTCTGTATTTTGGTAAACTTAGTATCATAATCATTGCTCCCATTACCAAATAATCATTGCTCCCATTACCAAATACACTCACTCTCCCACTTTTTGACATCTGAAATCTTCAACACTTGTTCCATTCGAGATCTAACGTTAAAACAAGGAAATTAAACTTCTAATACAAGAAAAAAACAACTGATTATATGCATGTTGAGTAGCCAAAAAATTTTAAAATTGAATTTCTTGTATTCTCCGACATTTCCCCCACAAATATCCAAATCTCTGACTTTTTTTGTTATCCTCCAACTTTTTAGTTTACTAACTTTTCTCGTTTCTGTGTGATTAGAGGTGATTAATAAGAACGCCCTTTTTGAGTGATATTATTGTGGCCTTCCCCTCGGGTTGAAATAGTTTTTTGTTGTGGATTGTCGAAGTTGCCTATGGACTGGCGAATGAGTAGCTGACAAGTGTGAGCTACAAACATTCCCGTGGCTGTCCTTCGGGTGGCTGCTTACGCTTAAACAAGTTAAGTGACCATAAAGAGGGAAGACAATATACGCTAAGATTCGCTATAAAGGACTAACATTCATCACAAACAAATAATAAAAGCCAAGGCAAAATGAAAAACGTTCTCATATTAGGGAAATTAAAAATTTAAAACTATTAGCGAGTAAATATTAAGAATATATCATTTAGGGTTAATGTGCAATAAAAAGAAAAAAAAAAAAAAAGTAGCCATCTCAGCAAACCAAAAAAAAAAAACATGTTTCTCAGAATACATTACGCTTACTTAAATTCTAGGTTTTCTGCTGCCCTTTAATTACACTAATCTATGCAAATGAAATTATATTACCCAGCAAAAAACTTTTGTACAGAAATTGCAAATCCAAACCTTACCCAATAACATAACTGGATAAATGACGAATCATCATAACTTATACAACCCAAGCAAAGAGATTGGAATCAAGAAGCACTCACCACTTGTACCGCATGCAGTAGCCCCCGACTGGGGCAGTCTCAGGCACATCCTCGTTCGAGATCAAGTTATCTGGCCGCTTCAGCAGGACGTACGGCGTGATCTCGCAGCCAACGATGGGGATCTCGGACGGCAAATGAACCCTAAGCACGCTCAGCATGGTTTCCTCGCTTCTTGGATAACCACCAAGAACTCCACCTCGTCTCTCCCAAACCCTAAAGCCAGCAGCAGGACATCGACGCTCTTCGTAATGGGGCGGAAGCGGGGCGGATCCGCCATCACACGACCCGTGAACCCGCCAGGGTTGACCAATCCGATTCAAACCCTAGAAATTCGAATGGGGGTAGAATCAAGAAATCGAAGAGGAGAGAGGCAGGGCGTTGAAGATTCACTAACCCTAATAAGGACGAGATGGATGGATTGCTAGGGTTTTAAAAAGATGGCGAAGGGGAGAGAGATTAGGGTTTTGAGAAGGGTTGAGATTTTGGGAGAGTTTTCTCGATTTCGGGATCGTGAGATGCTCGCTTCACTTCTCTCTCTCTCTCCTCGTTCTCTCAGGTCTTCACTTTTTCTCTCTCCTCTCTATTTAAATAGACGACGCGGAGCTGCGGGGATTATTGGCTTTTTTTTTTCTTCTTTTTTTATATATTTTTGTTTATTATGTTTAAGTTTTGATTTTGGTGTGATCTTAAAAATTGGAAACTTCACTCTCAATTATAGAAATGGATTGGATTGCTCCTCTTTTATATTTTGCTATTTTTAGGCAAATATTTTATATATGGTAAAGAGAAATGTTATGACATGATAGCTTTAAAGTTTCATGATTTGCATTGTGTTTGATTTGAAAGAAAATGGAAGAGGCACTACAGCAATGATGGTTCGCTATTTTCTTATTCTCCGTATAGATTATATTTCTTATTTTTAGTCGAGCAGAAATGAATTGGATTGCTCCTCTTTTATATTTTGCTATTTTTAGGCGAATATTTTATATGTAGTAAAGAGATATATTGTGGCATGATAGGTTTCAAGTTTCATGATTTACGTTGTATTTGATTTGAAAGAAAATGGAAGAGGCACGAAAGCAATGATGGTCCGCTATTTTCTTATTCTCCGTATTGATTATGTTTCTTATTTTTAGTCGAGCAGAAATGAATTGGATTGCTCCTCTTTTATATTTTGCTATTTTTAGGCGAATATTTTATATGTGGTAAAGAGATATGTTATGGCATGATAGGTTTCAAGTTTCATGATTTACGTTGTATTTGATTTGAAAGAAAATGGAAGAGGCATGAAAGCAATAATGGTCCGCTATTTTCTTATTCTCCGTATTGATTATGTTTCTTATTTCTAGTCGAGCAGAAACTAATGGAGCTTCATCTGGTCTTCTAGAAACAGAAGCTGAATCATTTACAAGGTGTAATGTAAAATATGAGCAGAATGCAGTCCTTAATAGTTCGTTGTTGCCGGAAGCCAATGCCTCGAGGTTTTGGGAACTCATTTTGACTTATACAAGGGGTAGGTCTTCACCAACTTAAAAATCCGACAATTTAGAAAAGAAAATAGAAGGGGCAGGCACTCTTCGTTCTTCATTCGAAACTCATGAATGTTGGGTCGGAGGTTTTTATCTTGTTATCAAAAAGAGGGAGTTGGGTAAAGCAGACTCCCTCTTTAAACGAGCACGAAATTTAATCAGGTAGAATCGAGTTACTCTCATGATGCTCTGATTGAAAAAAATCAGTGGGGTCATACCGGTACGACAGAATATGCATTAGAAATGTAAGTTCCTCTTCCAATTTTAGTAAAAAATCAAAATCCGAGCCGAACTTCTAAAAAATTGCATGCCTAGTTTCACAGAACAATATGGTGGCAACGTAAACTTAAATGGATATATTAGATTTTGAGAAATCATCACAAGTACAGTCAGCCTATAAAATGAGAAAGTCGTGCTGTCCAATGGAGCTTAGAAAAATGTGACTCGAAGCCTAGAGGAAAGAAGGTGACTTGTGCAGACAAGTGACCCTTTTAAATGTGAATGAAGGAATAGCCAAACCAATCCAGATAGCTGGTCAATCTCGGTATCACAACGGACGACCACGGTCCCAACCTTACGAACACCATAGGTTTACTAATCAATGAAGCTCCACAACCTACTAACTTTTATTACAAAGTCAACCAAGCCAGAACCCTCACTATGAGAAGCTTATTAGGTCTCCATCTCAAGGACGATCACTAGTGTAAATGAAGATGCTCTTTTGTTTATTCACCTGGGTAGAAAAAAGAAATGCATGAAAACAAAAAGTTAAAACATAAGTCACACCATAGAAAGCAAATGAATCATAATCCATTATATGAGCTTTCTTTTTTAATTCCACTTCTTACTCTCAATATTCAAAAAGACTTGTCGGAAATAGACTGCATAGGTTGGTCCAATCAATAAAATGTGAGACTTTTTTGACGTGGTTTTTCTATTTTTATACGATATTTCCAATACTAACTACAAGATTCGATAATACTTTTATCAATCAATCAACGGTGTAGAGTAAAAGAGAACTGAACCCTGCGATGATTATAAAAGCCCAAGCAAGTTTTCCCTAGTTTAATAGAATTCGGTGATTCCTCCCCCCAAAAATATTATGATTATTTAATGACTTCATTGAAATCATTGTATACTACGTTATTTATTGTTACACATTTGATGTGGGACTATAGTGTTACAAGTGCTACAAAATATAGCCAAGCTTTCATCTTTGTTGTTCAGACAAAACATCTAAATCTAAGAGATGATAATGAACGAGTCCACGGGCCAATTTTTTATTTGTTCAATTCAAAATTTTGGATTAGAAAAAATAAAACATTTATTTTTAATTCAAAATTTTGAATAGAATAGATTGAAAAATGACCCGTGCACGTCCATTCTGATCGAAAGAGTCGCCCCAGTCCATTCTAACCAAAAGAAGCATGTGGGCTTTTCTAGCCCGCCAAGGCCCAAACATCCCGGCACCAAAAACTTGGACAGTTCTCTCTCTCCTTCTCTCTCTCTCTCTCTCATTTTTTTTTTCTTTTGAAGAATGGCTCGCAAGTTTTAAACATATTTTACCAACTCAAAGCTTGGAAAAAAAATTATAATTTCAATTTATTGTTATTAAATATTTTAAATAAAATAGATCGGCTTTAAAACAATAAATCTATATACGAACAGCCTAATTTATATTCTAAATGAAAAGGAATTGAAAAGAATCAAACGCGTATTATTTAACAATGTGGGCTGTAATTTGATTATGTGTACTATATTTTTCTTAGCTGTTCTTGTTCGTAAATGCAACTTTTTTCTTTTGGAATGAAAATATCAAAGTCCAGCAGACCACAAAAAAATGAGGCCTTTCAAGCAGTGTGGTCTATTTCTATCTTTTGCAAAGCCCAGCAGAAATACTAGTTTGAAATAGGCCACAGGCCCACTAGTTTGAAATGGGCCACAAGCCCACTTGCCTTGTAATCACATTAATGCTTACAATTTAGCCGTTTAATGCATATTATTTCATGGAAATTAATGGAAGTACAGAAATACTAGTTTGAAATGGGCCACAGGCCCACTTGCCCATTAATTGGGTCATCGTTTTGTTGCTTTACATGGGAACATGGCCCGTGGGACAATTATCTCATACCACCAACCAAGCTCTCAATGAGCCCAAGAAAGTCATAAGAAACACAATTTGGAATTAATTAACTATTTATTTCTGAGCCCTCAAAGAAATCTTTATCTAACTATATTACTAAGCAAAGAAATGAGAAAAAAAATATGATTTTAAAATTTTAAAAACAAAGAAAAAACAGAAAATTAGGATTGCCTCATCCTAATTTTTCTGAATTTTTATAAAAAATAAAAATAAAATTGTTTCAAACAAAATATAAGCACTCATCTAAATTGTTGGCTTAACCATTTTAATAATAACCATTCACTAACCCCTATCAATTTCTCTATATTAACTGGGTTTAAAACTAATTCTACACATTTGTTTCCCATTACCTCCCAAAAAGTTCGAGAAAAAAATAAAAAGGAAGACCTGGCCTTTTTTATTTGGATTGACCAAATTTAACATGCGCCATTTGGATTTAAGATGTGACATTCAGATTGAGCAATATCACAAAGCAGTTGAATTATCTACATTAATTAAGATATTTATCCTAAAAAAATTGCATTTCCATTCTTCATTCTAAATAATATTTTATCACTATATCCATTATCAACATATTATTGATTATTATATCGTTTGTATCAAAAAAAAAAAAAATTTGTCATCGTTTCCTAATAAGTAGTTAGATTAATATTCTAAATTGATCAGGAAAACATTTAATTCGAAATAAGTTTTGGTATTCTAATTTTGTTTTTACTTATTCGCATTTAGCATAAATAACATATATTTATGTTTATTTATAATGAAATAAAAGAACAAACTTTTTTATCTTTATTCCAAAAAATAAGCACATCCAAGTATTTTCAAGCATTGCACGGGATTCCCACTTGTCTTTCTATATACTAAGCAAAAGAAAGAGAGAAAAAAATAATTTTTAAGTACAAATAATTATGAAATAGGAGAAAATTCTATTGAGGCTTTCCTATTTTACTAAATTTTAGGATTTTTTAAAAAAAATTGAAAGCCACCTAAGATAAAGGAAGTGGGATTAGTTATAGTTATTATAACTACCATCGAAATACAAGAAACTATAACTAATAGATATTACTCTAACTAATCTTTACCTACATTTGTATCTTTTTATCTTTTCTTATCTTCCTCCATCCTTCTCTTAATATGTTCTTATCGGATCCAAAATCTCTCATTAATGTATAAAATATTTAGAATTTTTTGTTTGAAATTTAATTCATTATCATGTGTCTAATTTATTCTTCTTTCTCTTTTTTTGTAGGATGATTTGAATTTCATGAATAAAAAATCACAATATAAAATAAAGGTTAGACAACTAATACTCATTGAATTCTATTTATCTAATTGATTAATACTTATGATTGTTAGTAAGTTAAGAAAAAAATTTAAAGGCTCATTATTATAAATTATGTTATAATACCTCTTACATCATTAAAAATAAAGGAGAGATGACATAAAAATTAAAGAATTAAATATAAACTCATATTCATTTAAAGTTATCAATCATAATTAATTTGTTAGTAAGTTAAGAAAAACAAATTAAAATGCTCATTATATAAATTATATTTTAACATTTCTTACATTATTAAAAATAAAATGCTCATTACATAAATTATATTTTTAACAATTCTTACATTATTAAAAATAAATGAGAGATAGACATTAAAATTAAAGAAATAAATATAAACTATTGAGTAAAGTTATCTATCATAATTGATTATACTTATGTTTGCTAGTAAGTTAAGCAAAAGAAATTTAAAGGCTCATTACCAAAAAATATATTTTAACATTTCTTACATTATTAAAAATAAAGGAGAGCTATACATGAAAATTAAATAAATAAATAAGTTCTTACCGAATCAAAACATCATTATCATAGTTGCTCATAGTTGAATTTATTTAATAAGTCGAGCAAAGAAATTTAAACGTTTTAAGTTTCATATAATTTTAAAGTTGAATTTGTTGATTTGTTTAAATAATATCTTTAATTATTATAGTGTATGTTTAAATTGAGTATATCTAAGAAAAAAAAGAAAAAGAAGTGAAAAGTTCCATAAAAAAAAGTAGGATTAGTTATAACTATCTTCACATTTGTGTATTTTTTTTAATCTTTTCTTATTTTTCTCCATGCTTCTCTCCACATGTTCTTATCGAAACCAAATTCTCTTATTAATCAACAAGGTATTTAAATTTTTTTTAAAAAATTAGTTCATTATCATGTGCCAAATTTATCATTACCATCTAAAAACTATGGTCTCATAAGTATATTTAACTTAGAAATGGAATAAAATATTACTTTCATGTATTTATTAGAGTTTCTATAAGTAGTTGAATCCTTTTATTTCAAATAAAAAATGATAATAAATCCAAGTACTATTTTTAACTTGTTAGTGCATATGCAAAATATATTTTAATCATTATTACAAGATATTTATACAGTTTTACTTATTCTATTTTTCATTATTCATGTGATATGTTTAATACTATCATGATTTAATTGCATACTTTATCTCCAGTACTGTGATAGTACATATATATTTTTCTAGTGTTACTTGCTGGGTTTAATCCCTTTGGTTTTAAACCCAGATTTAGAAAGCGAAGAAGGAGAGTCAGTTCTAACTGAAGTCCCGCATTTCATTGACAAGACCGAGCGACAGTAGGTAAGTGAAGCACATTTTATAGACCCTTTGTATATATATTTGTTTATATTTCTTTTTACCCGGACACTGCTTTCCTTTTTTGTGTTCATATTCAGAGCAATGTGCTATCTTATGTAGTTAACTTTTTGTACAAATAAAATCTTTCCAGTTTCATATATGCTGTTTGTTCATCTGATTGTGACAATAATTACGGTTATTCGAAGATCTTGAACTGTTGGGTTGTCTAATGCAAGTATTAAGTAGTGTCTTTCGTTTTGGAAAGCAGCTGAAAAACGGGAGCGTTACAGGGTGACATCTGACCAATTGCTTGACTAAACATCCCTACTTTTCAAGTTACAGTGAACATAATGTATTATTATAGAGTAAAGCAATATGTTTTCATTCATATATTTGTGCCATTTGATGTCTGGGGATACAAGCTCTTAATTTGGTCATCCATTTGTTACTTTACATAGGATATGGGACAATGATCGCATAAACTATTAAGCTCTCAAAGAATGTGATAAAAAAAAAATAATAATAATAATTTGAGAAAAATATGAAGGAAAAATAAAAAATAGGAAGGAAGATAATTTAATAGATAAAAGGGGAGTTACTTCTCGCCAAGTCAATTAGGTCTAATCACTTAAAGAAGACTTTCTTTGACATAAACTTAGTGACATGTATTTTCGCTGGATGCAGAAAGCATGTGTGTGTGAGTAGGGCTGAGTACCGATCGCTTCGGGTTTGGATGGAAAAATCCCAATCAAAAAACCGAATCGAATTTCTAAATCCGAAATCGATCAAAATCCACTAATACCCGAAATCGAAACCGAAAATTTGGTTCAGTTCGGTTCGGTCGGTTTTCGGTTTTTTAGGCTCGTAGCCCATAAGCCCATTAGAATTAAACAATAAAAAAAAATGTGTATTGGTCCAATTTTAAAAAATCGAAACTGATTTGGAAAGGGAGGGAGGGAGGGAGAGAGAGAGGGGGGAGAGAGACTATAGAAGTGAGGTTAATGGATTAACGGGTCGGGTATTTATACAATTTCGATTTTTTCGGTCAGTTTCGGTTGGCGCTAATGCCACCGAAACCCGACCTGATATCCGAATAAATCTTCGGTTTTTCACCCGAACCGAAAACCAAACTAACCAAACCGATCGGTTCGGGTTGGGTCGGTTTAGCAGTTCGGGTCAGTTTTATCGGAAATTTGCTCACCCCTATATGTGAGTTTAGCTTAAAAAAAAATTGCAGGACAGACTTTGTTCATTTCGTTCTATCTTCGTCCAAGAATTCTAAAATAAAATACAAATAAATTACTGAAAAATTATTGTCCAACCATATATCTGCGCTCGCACAAACACACACATAACATATAGAATTGGATTACAAACTATTTATTGAATTGAAAAAATTAAACTAACTTATATATTTAACGGAAATTTTCATAATTTCAAATGTTTGATTTAGCACATATTTTTAAGTGAAATGGATGGCAGAAAGTGTGTTAAATCTAATGTTTTTTTTTAGATTTAACGAAAAATTTGCAATCCAACTCATATATGTACATGAGCAATGTAAATTCAAATCACATAAACACACATATACATGAGATATATATTATATAGTAGTGTATACGTGAGAAATTCGCGCAAATACTTGGAATATTTTGATGTATTTATTTTTAAGAAAAGTACATTAGAATAATGTTAATTAGATTATTATGATGAGTAAATCTAGATATATTTTTTAAGGGGAGGTTGTCAATTTTAGAAAGTTGTTTTGAATTTTCTAATTTTTGAAATGTCTATGTAACTACTTTCTCTACAATGTAACTACTCTCTCTAACCCAACAGTCTCATTTGTTTCCACTACCTAATATTTTTAAAATTATAAATAAAAAATTCAGGTCGAAGCCAAGTTTTTCAAATTTTTTTAATTTTCTATTTTCTATTGTGTTATTTTCTCTCTTCTCGTCCCAATATAGTAAGATATTATTAGTGATGAATGAGCTTTAGTAACTTGCACTTTGACCGTCACGTTGATTTCGCTACATATCCACTAGCAAAATTCAAATTTAAAACTCTTATCATATGATTACAAAACTTAGTTCAATAGGTGCATTCTCTAAGTTTGATTCATCGATCGTATTAATTGAGACAAAGAAAAGTAATGCTCGTTAAAAAAAAAAAAATTTGGGGAAAAGACAAAAAAAAAAAAAAAAAAAAAACCCATAAAAAGATAATTAATTGGAATAATAAAATAAAACTCACTTCCCTTTGAATCAATTAGGCATAATAATCACTAAGAGAAGTCCATCGCATGATCAAAATGCAAAATAATTATGAATAAATAAATAAATAAATAAAAGGCGGTTGATTTCTCTCCAAGTCAATTACGTTTAAGTTAGCCAAAGAAATATTTTTCCATTCATCTCATTTTTGTCTTCACTAGTGTTTTTCTAAACTAAACTACGAATATTCTTATACAGATTCAAAATGCACAATTATAATTAACAAATATATTAAAATAATTTAATTTTATATATTCTAGTCATAATCGTGATTAGTCTGGTAAATTATCTTACGGGGAATGACAAAAAATATATATATACTGAAAATTACAATCAAATAATTTATTATTGTTATTCAGTGAGAGAAGAGAAAAAAAGTTTTTTTTTAAATTTTAAAAAAAATATAACAAAGGCATAAAAAAATTTATAATTTTTATATTAGAAACTTGAAGTATGAACAGGGGTTAACTGTTTTTAATAATTTCAATATTATAGTAGGCCCCTTTCCATTTACTCCCAGTTTCATAAAAGAGACTTTTATATATCTGTCCCTTACATTTTTAAAAATTAGAATTTAGTCTTACAAACTTCATATTTATAATTTAGTCCTCCATATCCTTTAAATTATCTTACTTTACTCTCACAGTCATATTTTTTACCCAAATTC
This sequence comes from Dracaena cambodiana, assembly GCA_036321105.1. Classification (NCBI taxonomy): domain Eukaryota; kingdom Viridiplantae; phylum Streptophyta; class Magnoliopsida; order Asparagales; family Asparagaceae; genus Dracaena; species Dracaena cambodiana. The sequence goes on along the minus strand of JAYEPQ010000005.1, from coordinate 58,862,730 downwards.
TTGTTATACCCCTGAGATATTTTACTTTAGTCCCCAGTCATCCCTTTCTTCTTGCTCATCTCTTTCTCTTCTTATTAGGTTCACTTTTTCAATTTTCTCTTCTCTCTCTTCCCTCCCAGTTAATTTCTAAAGTGAAGTAACTCATTGGAATCCAATAAGAAGAGGAAGAGAGGAGGAAGAGAGAAGGGAGGACTAAATTGAAATAATACAGGGATATAACGGAAAATTCGGGTAAAAAATATGGCTGAGAGACTAAAGTGAGGTAACTTAAATGATTTGGAGACTAAATTATAAATATGAAGATTTGGAGGACTGAATTTTAGTTTTTAAAGCTTTAAGAGATAGATATGTAAAAACCCCTTTATAAAATTGGAAATGGAGGGCCAGGTTAGTTTGGACAAAATGTCTGGCTCTTCGGGCCAGATTAGGGCCAGGTGAGGGCATGAGAACTCATCAAATTTAGCTTGGTGTATTTGTTTGCAAGGAAATAAAATTGAAATAGTGAAATTAAATTTACTTCAACTACTTTATATATTTATTTATTTATAAAATAAAATGAAAGTTATGTGAAGTATATATGGTAATATTAATTCTCCAATTTACTTCACATGATTTTTTTTTGGAAGAATGATAGAAGTAAATGGTATTATTATTTTATTCTCTTATGACTTTATTTTTTTTTTCAAAAAATAAATATTTTATTTCTCTTCCATATTTTCTTCTTCCAGATGATAATACACAAAAACTTCAAAACATTCAAACATAGCCTAAATAATCCTAATAATCTAATGCTATTTTTGGATAATGCACTCCTAATACAGCAGAAGGTACTGCCAATTCAAATCTTCTATATTGAGCAACAAGCAGTATTATTTTATTAGATTAATTGCAGTGGGACTCTCTTTATTATAATGATGGTAGTGTAATTTACTATCACTTAAATTGACAAATGTTAGTTTAGTCTCCGAATTTTCAACGTTACTAGCCAATTATTTACCATTCTCATCCATATTTAACTTAGTCTGCGTATTTTTTATGAAATTCCCAATTCACCCTTATTTAGCATGTTTTAGCTTAGTTATTAGCGAGGGAGAGAAAGGTAATTTGAGAATTTCATAAAATATTTGCAGTTTAAATTAAATAGGGGCGATAATAACAAAACTATTTATTAACTTAGTTAGGAGTCTAACAAGTAAACTGAGAGTTTTAAATTTAGGGATAATAAATTACACTACTCTTATAGTACATGGAGTTTCACTGCAATCAATCATATTTTATTTTATTTGCTAATCATACACTGTTGAATGTGTATAATCTCTAATTGATAGGAGTCTTATTGATTTGCATATTGAAAAAATAAATTTATGACAGTAAATAATGCTTATTAAATTCTTAATAATTCATTCGTGATACCAATTTAATTCCACTTTCTAGAAAGTTTAAAGAGAATCATAAATGTGAGTAGTTCAAAGCCTATTCATGCCACTTGCAACCTCTTTAAAAAAAGGATTGAAACACGAATGGTCATAACTTTTGTTCTAAATAAATAAATAAATAAATAGAAAGTCGTGGTCAACAATATTCCTTAGGGAATTGGGTTGGGCATAATTGTGTTTGATAGTTACATTATGAAAAATTCTTATTTATATACAAATATACAGTTATAATTGAATCTGAAATAATCTAAATATCATTTAATCTATGTTGGAATCCGTCACTCACTTGAAATATTGTTATCTTTATAATCCATTATAGCAATATAATTTACTTGTGCACACAATTCCAACATATTTGGTTATTGAAAAATAAAGATAAATTGCTCTTGAATCATGTTTTGCCAATATATATATATATATATATATATATATATATATATATATATATATATATATATATATATTTGTAAATTTATACATTTTTTTTTTACTTCTTGTTCTAAAGTTTTCATTAGTTCTTGAAAAGTGGGAAACGGAAAGTGGATTAGTAGAACCCACCAACTTTCTATATTTTCTTATTCTTGATCGCTTCGAAAAAAGTAGCCATGAAAAGATAACTCTTTAATTGTTCCTAGGAAAGGGGAATGTAGTCACGACAAACCAATCAACCCGATTTTTTAGCGATATTCAGTATAAAAACACTGAATCCGTTTCTCTAACTTTCCATGCTACATAAGAAATTGAACAAATTTTCACAATGTTTACTTTCAATGAACCAATCCATAAAAGATACCATATTCATCGAAATTTTACTCTTTTTTACTTTATATTTCGGTATCAATTTTCATGAACTTATCAATGTCTTAGAAGAAAAGTATAAAAATATGAGAACCATTTAGCTTGCAAAGAAATAATTGTTAAGCGATTATTACTGTAGGTGAGCTGACGGCTCAGGAAAATTTACTTGAGGTAGAAGACTATAATTTTATTATTTAAAAAGTTAAGTAGTTAATTTAGTTTTTATGCTGACACGAGTAAGATCAAGTTGGTTTTTGATAAGATTCTGTGAGAAATGGGATAGAAATTTGTATGGAGTGTCCAAAGGCGCACACCATTTTTCCTAGTGAGCCCACTTTGTTCACTTGGAAAAAAAGGTATGCTCCTTTGGAAACTCCCAAACTTGTACCTTATGTATAATTTGCAAATTGACATTCTTATAATTGTTATTTGTAAAAAAAAAAAGGGTATTTAATATTATCTCTTGAGGTTATTTAGATTTCACATGCTCACAAATAGATTAATTTTCAGAATAATTTTCTCATTGATAATGCATCGTAATGGATGATTATAAATATAAATAAAGTCGGAATAGTTGAAACAACTTCCTTGTAATAATCATTTGATATATATTTATATAAGGAATTAAGTTTTCCTGTTCTACTCAGATAGAAGAAATCTAAATATATGCATATTTTCTACATATTTTCTCAAATAAATAAAAAATTCTTTTTTTTTAACTAAATGTATAGGTTAATATAGTAATGTATCATATCAAACATGTCTCTTGCAGTGGTACATTTTTTAAATATGGATATATATATATATATATATATATATATATATATATATATATATATATATATATATATATATATATATATATATATATATATATATATATATATATATATATATATATATATATATATATATATATATGAGAAAAATGGAAATGAGCTGATAGCTTACGCAAGTTATCTGAGCTGTAGTTCATTTCCACTATTTCCAATAATGTTTTTTAAAAAATTTCTTTTGGATTACAAGTGCACCAGTTCGAAGAGAGGAGTTTATCAATGCATGACAAGTTAAAAGAACGAAAAGAAAACTAAAGAAAATATGGATAGAGGTGATATGTAAAAACATGGAGTCTAGAGGTTTCAATAAGGAGATATTAGAATATCAAAGTGATCGATCCGGCGTGATTCTTTTTTTGGTTCATGTAGCCTACCCCAAATACTTGGGATAAAAGGCCTAGTTGTTGTTGTTGTATACTTCTCCATTTCTTTCCTTCGTTTGTACCCAACTATTTTTGCCTGTAACTTTCATTGCTGTCGATAAAATCCAAGATTCGACCATATCAAGTGTGAGTTATGCTATGTACAATGCCGGCTTGGTCTTTGGATGTCATGCCATATGTGTGTGAAAGAAAATAACCACCACCAGGCCCATATATTGACAAAACAGTATCTCTCTATAAAACTATCATAGGCATCAAGAGATCGATCGGCTCTGTTCTTCTTCTTCTTCTTCTTCTTCTTCCTCTTCGTGATGGCTGATGATGAGAACGGGAAACTTTCAGCTTCTTCAACAGATCAAGTACCATTCAACCAAGATGGTAATTCATTCTACAAGCCTTCATAGTCTGTTTTACTATGTTATGCTAATGTTGTTCTCTCCTTGTAATCAAATCGGCTGGCCTAGACGCTATCCTGGTCCGAGGCAGCCCGTCGTCAGTGGACACGGCTCCTCCCAAGACTGCATGGCCGGAGGTGGTTGGACTGACTGCTGAAGACGCCGAGAAGAAGATCAAGGAAGATATGCCACACGCCACCGTCCAAGTCGTGCCCCCCAATCACTTTGTCACCATGGACTTCAGGCAGGACCGAGTTCGGCTCTACCTCAACTCTGCTGGCTCAGTTGCAAGGCCTGCTACTGTTGGATAAGTCTCAACTCTGATGAGAGAACATAAATGTTATATCTTGATGGCTTTATATATCTCGTATCTGATATAATTAAAAGGTTGTAACAATAACAGCAACAGACTAAGCCTTCACAAACTAGTCTCGATATATGTGTTTATTTGCCACTACATGTATCAATGGAGTAGCTGATTACAAACATGAATACAGATAACGAGAGTGACACTGAATCCTCTGCAGCTTTACACAAACTAGTCTTTTCTTGCTTTCGTTCATTCGACCAGAATTAACCGATACTGGAGAAAACAAAGACTTATAAGCTGTATGCGCAGCTTCCATCGTCGCTCCTAGCTGTGGGATTCGGGGAAACTTGGGAGGATAGATCTCAGATCTCGCCTACAATCGAAAGCCCTAGCTCAAACTCGAAACTTGGGGGGTCCGATTCGGGGATTTGAGGGAACCCTAGAGAGTTTGGGGGCGGTGAGTGGGAGGTGAGAGGACAAGGGGCGGTGATCCGAACCAGGGGAGAGGGGAAAAGAGAATGAAGGGTTGCTGTTAAGACGGCAGTTTTTGATCGAGAGAGACGCCTTTTTAACGGCGTTTTAAAGACGGAAGTAGGATCTAGATGAGATAATAAAAAGAATATCCGCTGGAGAAAAACTATTTATTTATTGGTTGTGATCTCAATGGGCATGTAGGAACCAGTCGTAATGGATTTGATAGTGTACATGGAGGATTTGGTTTTGGAGAAATAAATGAAACAGGTAACTCAATTCTAGATTTTTCTTTGTTATATGATTTAATTTTAGCGAATTCTTGGTTTAAAAAGAGAGTTTCTCACTTAGTTACTTTTAAAAGTGGATCGAATGTAAGCCAAATAGATTTCTTTTTAATTAGGAAAGTAGATAAAGTTAGTTGTATCAATTGTAAGGTAGTGTCATGTAAGAGTGTAGTTGCCTAATATAGACTTTTAGTTTTAGATATTTAGATTAGATAGAAACTTAGAAAAATTAAGTATAAATTAGATCCTAAAATTAAGTGGTGGCACTTAGAAGGTAATCAAAAACTTTTTGTAGATAGAGTAGTATAAGAAGCAGATTGGAGGGATCATGATGATCATAATGTAACATAGAACAAAATGGTTTGCTGCATTAAAAGGATAGCTAAAGATATATTCGGTGAGTCGAGGGGCGGTGCTCCACCATGTAAGAATATATCATTGTAGAATGAATAGGTAAAAAATGCTATTAAGACAAAGTGAGATCTTTATAGAGATTTGAAGAATAATAATAATAATAATGGAATAATTTTGAGAAGTATAAACTAGCAAAGAAGGAGGTTAAGAAAAATATTCGGGATGCAAAAATTAAATTATATAAATAAGTGTACGAGAAGTTAGATAATAAAAGAAGCAGAAAAGGATATATATAGAATTGCTCGAATAAGATAGAGTAAATCTAAAAACTTATGTATTGTAAAGTGTATTAAAAATGAGGATCAGACGGTTCTAGTTCGAGATGAAGAGATTAAAGAAAGATGAAAAAATTATTTTGATAAATTATATAATTGTAGTTTTACTCAAAATTTGGGAGATCTTACTATTCAATGTGAGGATATGAATCGTAGTTTTATGCGTATAATCAAATAGTCTGAAGTAAAAGAGGATGAAATCAAGAAAAGTTGTTGGTCTAGATGAGATTCCTATAGAGATATGGAGATATTTAGGAGGGATTGGAGTGAGGTGGCTAACAGATCTTTTTAACAAGATTTGATAAATTAAGAAAATGCCAAATGAATAGAGGAAGAGTATCCTAATACCTCTGTATAAGAACAAGGGCGACATTCAGAGTTATTCTAACTATCGGGAAATAAAACTCATGTGTCACACTATGAAGCTTTGGAAAAGGATAATTGAACATAGATTGCGACAAACTGTTAAAATATCGGAGAACCAGTTTGGATTTATGCCGGGACGATCGACGACAAAAACTATTCATTTACTTTGTCAACTCATAGAGCGATTTCGAGAAAGAAATAGAGATTTGCATATGATATTTCTCGACTTAGAAAAAGCCTATGATAAAGTTCCACGAGAGATAATTTGGTGGACACTGATGAAGAAAAGAGTTACCATCAAGTATATCGACATAATTAAGGACATGTATGATGGAGTAGTGACCAATGTTAGAATATGTAGTGGTTTAACATGTGATTTTCTATCATAATTGGATTGCATCAAGGATCTGCATTGAGCCCATTCTTATTTGTTATAGTGATGGATGTGCTTACTAAAACCATTCAGGATGAGATATATTGGTGTATGTTATTTGTTGATGATATTGTCTTAGTTGATGAGACAAGAGCAGGGATAAAATGCCAAGTTAGAGTTATGAAGGTATATATTAGAATCTAGAGGTTTTAGATTGAGTAGGTCTAAAATAAAGTATATGGAGTGTAAATTTAGTAAACGACGGACCATTAACTATAATGCTGTAAAACTGGATAAGCAAGAGATACAAATGAGCAGTCAGTTTAGATATTTGAGTTCTATTATTCAGAATGATAGAGAGATCGATAATGATGTTAATCATAGGATACAAGCTGGCTGGTTGAAATGGAGGAGGACAATGGAAGTTTTATGCGACCGTAACATTCCGTTAAGATTGAAAGAAAAATTTTATAGAACTGCTATTAGGCCAATTTTATTATATAGCACGGAATGTTGGGCTGTAAAAAAACGTCATTCACAGAAAATAAATGTAGCAGAGATGCGCATGCTCCGTTAGATGTGCGGCAACATTATGAGAGATAAAGTAAGAAATGAAGATATTCGTGCTAAGGTAGATGTAACTCTCATCGATGAGAAGATGCGAGAAAATCGCTTACGATGGTTTGGTCATGTGCAACGTAGGACTATAAGTGCACAGTTCGAAGAAGGGAGTTTATCAATGTAGGATAAGTTAAAAGAACGAAGAGAAGACCGAAGAAAATATGATTGGAAATATGATTGGAGGTGATACGCAAAAATATGAAGTTTAGAGGTTTAAATAAGGAGATATTACTTGATAGAAATGAATGGAGAAGGAATATCAAAGTGATCGATCTGGCGTGATTCTTTTTTTGGTTCATATAGCCTACCCCAAATACTTGGGATAAAGGCTTAGTTGTTGTAGATTATTTCAGAATTGATTCAATTATAACTATGTATTTGTATATAAATAAGAATTTTTCAAAATGTAACTATCGAATACAATTATCCCCAACCCAATGCCCTAAGGAATATTGTTGACTATGACTTTCTATTTATTTATTTATTTAGAACAAAAGTTATGGCCATTTGTGTTTCAATCCTTTTTTAAAGAGGTTGCAAGTGGCATGAATTGGCTTTGAACTACTCACATTTATGATTCTCTTTAAACTTTCTAGAAAGGGGAATTAAATTGGTATCACGAATGTATTATTAAGAATTTAATAAGCATTATTTACTGTCATAAATTTATTTTTTTCAATATGCAAATCAATAAGACTCCTATCAATTAGAGATTATACACATTCAACGGTGCATGATTAGCAAATAAAATAAAATATAATTGATCGCAGTGAGACTCCATGTACTATAAGAATAGTGTAATTTATTATTCCTAACTTTAAAACTCTTAGTTTAATTGTTGGACTCCTAACGATGCTAATCAATAGTTTTGCTATTCTCGCCCCTATTTAATTTAAACAGCAAATATTTTATGAAATTCTCAAATTACCTTTCTCTCCCTCGCTAATAACTGAGCTAAAACATGCTAAAGAAGGGTGAATTGGGAATTTCATAAAAAAATATGCAGACTAAGTTAAATATGAATGAGAATGGTAAACAATTGGCTAGCAATATTGGAAATTCAGAGACTAATAAATAAAATATTTATTTTTTGAAAGAAAGAAAAAGTAAAGTTATAAGAGAATAAAATAATAATACTTTTTACTTCTATCATTATTCAATGCAAAAATCATGTGAAGTAAATTGGAGAAGTGATGTTGCTACATAGGCTCTACATCATCTTTTAAGAAGTAATTTTCATTTTACTTCATAAGTAAATAAATATATGAAATAGTTAAAGTAAAATTTACTGTTTTAATTATTCTTCTAGCAAACAAATACACCCTTGATTAATACGGCGCTAAATTTGATGAGCTCGCAAGCCCACACCTGGACCTAATATGGCCCCCACACCTGACCCTAATCTGGCCCAAAGGGCCAGACATTTGTCCAAACTATCCTGGGCCACCATTACCGATTTTTATGAAGGGGTTTTTACATATCTCTTACATCTTTAAAAATTAAAATTTAGTCTTCCAAATCTTCATATTTATAATTTAATCCCTTAAATTCTTTAAATTATCTCACTTTAATCTCTAAGCCATATTTTTGGCCCAAATTTTCCGTTATATCCCTGAATTATTTCACTTTAGTCATCCCTTCCCTCTTTCCCCTCTCTTCCTCTTTTTATTGGGTTTCCCTCTCCATTCTTCTCCTCTCTCTCTCTCTCTTCCTCTTCTGATTGGATTCCCATGAGTTACTTCACTTTAGAGATTAACTGGGAGGGAAGAAAGAGAGGAAAAAAATAGAGAAGTGAACCTAATAAGAAGAGAAAGAGAGGAGCAAGAGGAAAGACATGACTAAAGTAAAATATCTTAGGGGTATAACATCAATTTGAGCAAAAAAATAAGACTGAGAGACTAAAGTAAGATAATTTAAAGAATTTGATAAACTAAATTATAAATATGAAAATTTGTGAGATTAAATTCTAATTTTTAAAGATTTAAGGAACAGATATATAAGAGTCCCTTTTATGAAACTGGGAGTAAATGGAAAGAGGCCTACTATAATATTGAAATTATTAAAAACAGGTAACCCCTGTTCATACTTTAAGTTTCTAATATATAAATTATAATTTTTTTTATTCCATGTTTATATTTTTTTTAAAATTTAAAAAAAAACTTTTTTCTCTTCTCTCACTGAATGACAAAAATAAATTATTTGATTAGTAATTTTCAGTATATTCTTTTTCTTGTCACTTCCCGTAAGATAATTTACGGGACCGATCACGTCATGACTAGAATATAGATAATTAAATTATTTTCATATATTTGTTAATTATAATTGTGCATTTTGAATCTATATAAGAATATTCGTAGTTTAGTTTAGAAAAACACTAGTGAAGACAAAAATGAGATGAGTGGAAAAATATTTATTTGGCTAACTTAAACGTAATTGACTTGGAGAGAAATCAGCCGCCTTTTATTTATTTATTCATAATTATTTTGCATTTCTATCATGCCATAGAATATTCATAGCATAACTTTGAAAATTGAACGAAATGTGCAAGAAACTAAACTTACGTATGGACTTCTCTTAGTGATTACTATGCCTTATTGATTCAAAGGGAAGTGAGTTTTATTTTATTTTATTGGCAGTGAAAATTCCTAAGTAAATAGAGTTTTCCACAACAGAACGCGGAGCTAATTCTATAGCTCCACGGTTGGCTATTTTAGCCTCGCGTTTGAGTAAAACGTGGAGCTAATCAATAGCTCCGCGTTCTGGTTTCTTAGCTCCGCGTTTTTAATGTGATTAGCTCTGCGTGAGCAGATAACCAGAATCTCAAATTGATTGAGATTATGATTTGGGCTTATCCAAATACCCAAATTAAGTCCGATCAGAACTCTAAATCAAGAGATTTAAATCAAAACTAAGATATTTGATTGGAATCTTTGATGAATACAAATTCTATTTAGATAAAAACTCTCATATCATTCTAAGGCTATAAATACCCCTTTGAGGAAGCGCTAGGAATCTTTTTCGCATCTTTTTGAGGAGAGGATCGATCTTTCGGGAGGTTTTTGAGAAGTTCGAGTTACGCATAGAGCCTTGAACGAATCAAGATCAGAGAAGATCAATTCTACAGTCGTCCGTCATCTTCAAGAGAGAAGATTATCGACGTCAGATAGTCCAAATGAGCTATTTCGATAGATCCCATCGCCACATAGATCCCACGTTATTATTGTAAAAGAGAGCGATAGATTATAAATCCTCTCGTTTGTTCTTTTTCTTTTGTTCTCTTTCGTTGTAATTTAAGCTAATTCAATATAAGGAAAGCGAAGAAATTCTGCTGCGAACATTGGCATTTATCCCTGCTGTTGTCTCATCAACTAAAACAATATCATCAGCAAATAGCATACACTAATGTATCTCATCCTGAATGGTTTTAGTAAGCTCATTCATCACTATAGCAAATAAGAATGGACTCAATGAAGATTCTTGATGCAATCCAATTGTGATAGAAAATCATATATCAAACCACTACATATTCTGACATTAGTCACTACTCCATCATACATGTCTTTAATTATGTCGATATACTTGATGGGAACTCTTTTCTTCATCAGTGTCCACCAAAGTATCTCTCGTGGAACTTTATCATAAGTTTTCTCTAAGTCGATAAATATCATATGCAAATCTCTATTTCTCTCTCGAAATTGCTCTATAAGTAGACAAAGTAAATGAATAGTTTCTGTCGTCGATCGCCCCGGCATAAATCCAAACTGGTTCTCCGATATTTTAACAGTCTGTCGCAATCTATGTTCAATTACCCTTTCCCAAAGTTTCATAGTGTGACACATGAGTTTTATTTCCAGATAGTTAGAATAACTCTGAATGTCGCCCTTATTCTTATACAGAGGTATTAGGGTACTCTTTCTCTATTCATTTGGTATTTTCTTAGTTTGTCAAATCTTATTAAAAAGATCTGTTAGCCATCTCACACCAATCCCTCCTAAATATCTCTATACCTCTATAGGAATCTCATCTAGACCAACAACTTTTCTTGATTTCATTCTCTTTTACTTCAGACTCTTTATTTATGCGCATAAAATTACGATTCATATCCTCACATTGAATAGTAAGATCTCCCAAATTTTGAGTAAAACTACCATTATATAATCTATAAAATTAATTTTTCTTTAATCTTTTCGTCTTGAACTAGAACCGTCTGATCCTCTTTTTTAATACACTTTACAGTACATAAGTCTTTAGATTTTCTCTCTCTTATTCGAGCAATTCTATATATATTCTTTTCTGTCTCTTTTATATCTAACTTCTCGTACACTTATTTATATAATTTAGTTTTTGCATCCCGAACATCTTTTTAATCTCCTTCTTTGCTAGTTTATACTTCTCAAAACTTATTCCATTATTATTATTATTATTATTATTATTATTATTATTAAAATCTCTATAAAGGTCTCACTTGATCTTAATAGCATTTTTTACCTCTTCATTCCACAATGATGTATCCTTACATGGTGGAGCACCGCCCCTCGACTCACCGAGTATATATTTAGCTATCCTTTTAATGCAGCTAATCATTTTGTTCTATATTATATTATGATCATCATGATCCCTCCAATCTGCTTCTTGTACTACTCTATTTACAAAAAGTTTTTGATTACCTTCTAATCGCCACCACTTAATCTTAGGATCTAATTTACACTTAATTTTTCTAAGTTTCTATCTAATCTGAATATCTAAAACTAATATATTGGGTAACTATACTCTCACAGGACACTACCTTACAATCAATACAACTAGCTCTATCTACTCTCTAGTTAAAAAGAAATCTATTTGGCTTACATTCGATCCATTTTTAAAAGTAACTAAGTGAGAAACTCTTTTTTTAAACCAAGTATTCGCTAAAATTAAATCATGAGACAAAGCAAAAACTAAAATTGAGTTACCTGTTTCATTTCTTTCTCCAAAACCAAATCCTCAATGTACACTATCAAATTCATTACGACTAGTTTCTACATTCCCATTGAGATCACTACTAATAATTAGTTTTTCTCCAGCAGGTATTCCTTATACTATCTAATCTAGATCCTCTCAAAATTGATGTTTACTGGATTCATCAAATCCTACTTGTTGTGCATAAGCGCTAATAACATTAAAAATCTCTCCATCTAAAATAAGTTTAACTAATAAAATTTTATCACCATTCCTCCTAACCTCCACTATATGCTCAAGTAATTGCTTATTTATCATCACAGCTACCCCATTACGATTTCTATCTCTACTCGTATACCAAAGTTTATAATCCCAAGGCTCTATGACTTTAACTTTCTTACCTACCCACTTAGTTTCTGCACGCACAAAATATTAACTTTCATTCTAATCATAGTATCAACTAACTCTGCTAATTTATATGTAAGAGAACCTATATTTCATGATGCCAACTTAATTTATATTTATGAGTTAACTTTTTTACCCCGACCTGCTCATTAAGATGTGAAAACTCTCTTATATTTGATACTATATCCGGACATCGACGTGGCACGTCGCTTCTGGGCGACGACCTAGCAACCCTCATACATTTTTCACTATACTCGGGCTCCGATGTAGCTCGTCGCTCGGTAGGGAACTCTCCAATGAAATTCATATTTTGGCTCATGTCATAATATGCGACAATGTTTTACGTTGGCTGTCACTGACCTACCACAACCCTTCTTCTTTATTCTGACTTGGGACAGATAGTACATAGCACTGGCAGAGTTAACTGTGAAATAATCTAAATATCATTTAATCTTTGTTGGAATCCGTCACTCACTTAAAATATTGTTATCTTTAGAATCAATTATAGCAATATAATTTACTTGTGTACACAATTCCAACATATTTGGTTATTGAAAAATAAAGATATATTGCTCTTGAATCGTGTTTTGCCAAAATATTTTTTTTTTTTTGTAAATTTATACATTTTGTTTTTACTTCTTGTTCTACAGTTTTCAGGGTGTTTTTACTGGTCGAATACTTTGGATTTTGTTTGGAGTAAATCATAAGAGCTGATTAGTTCTCGAAGAGTGGGAAATGGAAAGTGGATTAGTGGGACCCACCAACTTTCTATATTGTCTTATTCTTGATCGTTTCGAAAATAGTAGCCATGAAAAGTTAGCTCTTTCATTGTCCCCGGAAAAGGGGAATGCGGTCACGACAAACCAATCAACCCGATTTTAAGCCATATTCAGTAAAAAAACACTGAATCCTTCTCTAACTTTCCAAGCTACATAAGAAATTGAACAAATTTTCACAATGTTTACTTTCAATGAACCAATCCATAAAAGATACCATATTCATCGAAATTTTACTCTTTTTTACTTTATATTTCAGTATCAATTTTCATGAACCTATCAATCTCTTAGAAAAAAAGTATAAAAATATGAGAACCATTTAGCTTGCAAAGAAATAATTGTTAAGCGATTATTATTATAGGTGAGCTGACGGCTCAGGAAAATTTACGTGAGGTAGAAGACTATAATTTTATTATTTAAAAAGTTAAGTAGTTAATTTAGTTTTTATGCTGACACGAGTAAGATCAAGTTGGTTTTTGATAAGATTCTGTGAGAAATGGGATAGAAATTTGTATGGAGTTTCCAAAAGCGCACACCATTTTTCCTAGTGAGCCCACTTGTTCACTTGGAAAAAAAGGTGTGCTCCTTTAGAAACTCCCAAACTTGTAGCTTATGTATAATTTGCAAATTGACATTCTTATAATTGTTATTTGTAAAAAAAAAAAAGTATTTAATATTATCTCTTGAGGTTATTTAGATTTCACATGCTCACAAATAGATTAATTTTCAGAATAATTTTCTCATTGATAATGCATCGTAATGGATGATTATAAATATAAATAAAGTCGGAATAGTTGAAACAACTTCCTTGTAATAATCATTTGATATATATTTATATAAGGAATTAAGTTTTCCTGTTCTACTCAAATAGAAGAAATCTAAATATATGCATATTTTCTACATATTTTCTCGAATAAATAAAAAATTCTTTTTTTTTAACTAAATGTATAGGTTAATATAGTAATGTATCATATCAAACATGTCTCTTGCAGTGGTACATTTTTTAAATATGGATATATATATATATATATATATATATATATATATATATATATATATATATATATATATATATATATATATATGAGAAAAATGGAAATGAGCTGATAGTTTACGCAAGTTACCTGAGCTGCAATTCATTTCCACTATTTCCAATAATGTTTTTTAAAAATTTTCTTTTGGATTATGATCTCGACCTCTTAGGATTCACTCATACCCAATTTCTTGGGTTTTAGTTTTGATTTGGTCCTCCATCAAGCTAACACAAAATTAACGGTTTTCAATGAATAAAACATTTTGTATGCACTTGATGGAAGGGTAAATGAAATCCAAAATTTATAAAATTTAATCCGAAATAAATTAAGGAGGTAGAGATAGTGATAGTTAAAATGAATTGAAGAAAAATCATTGGATCATTATAGTTTTGCCGCTAGCTCATGTAACTTTTCCTGAGCTGGCGGCTCACGTACAGTAATCCTTATATATATATATATATATATATATATATATATATATATATATATATATATATATATATATATATATATATATATATATCCCTTACATTAATTATCACAATATAGCTCATATCTTCTGTTGATGTTAATTTTCAAAGTGTTGTTATGCTATATATGGTATATTATAATAGGGGTTTTTACATATCGGTTCCTTACATCTTTAAAAATTAGTCTTTAGTTCCTGAAATTTTCATATTTAGATTTTAGTCCCAAAATCATTTAAGTTACTTCACTTTAGCGTCCTGGTTATTTTTTGGCCCGAATTTACTTTTATACCCCTGTAAAGAAGGAAAATATCAATTATTTTCCTCCTCTCTTCCTCTTCTTATTGAGTTCCCTTCTCCATTGGATATAGGGTTAAGAAAAGAAAAGGAAGAAGGAAGAGATTATCTGAGAGGGAGGAGAGAGAAGAGAAGAATGGAGAGAGAAACCCAATAAAAAGAGAGAGATAAGAGGAAGAGAAGAGGAAAATGGAAGGGAGGGAAATAACCGATATTTTCCTCTTTTTTAGGGGTATAATGAGAAATTCGTGCTAAAAATTACAGAGAGGGACTAAAGTGAAGTAATTTAAAGGATTAGGAGGGCTAAAACAAAATATGAAGATTTTAGAGATTAAATTATAATTTTTAAAGATGAAAGGGTCTTATATATAAAAACTCCATTATAATAATATGATCATATCTAAACTATTTTTCCAAGCTTAATTTTCAATATTAAAGAAAAATTAAATATGAAACAATTTAATTAGGAGTATGAGTGTAACCTGCTTTTAAAAAAAAAAAAAGAAATTCTGTTTTTTTTTTCTTTTTTAAATTTTCTTACTATAAGAAAAGCCTTTGCTGGGGTTTTTTTATTCGCTTTCTCCGCTGTTCCCTGTTCGCTGCCGCACACAATCAAACCAAACACCTCCTCAGGCTCAGGTGCCTAAGAATCCCAATTCAAATTCTCTAATATACTAAATCTAAATCCTTTTTCATTTTTCATGAAATTAATAGACATAATCACCCACAACAAATCCATAATTTGCACAAAGCCCCTCCCCCTCTCTCATATTAACCAACGTCTCTCTTCTTCCCCCTCTCTCTTGCATTGGACTCACCGCTCTTTTCCCCCATAAAATTCTAGGGCAAAATTAGGGTTTCAATTCTCCCGCAAATTCCATAATCTCCCCCAAAAGCCTCGCAATCTAAGGTTAGGCTTAGGGTTAGGGCTTCGGATTTCCCCAATTCGGCGACGAGATGAGGAAATCCAAGCTCGAGTCCCTCAACAAGAACCGATCTTTCCAGATCCTTTTAGCTGTCGCCTTCGCCTACCTCCTCTTCCTCCTCTCCCAATTCCAGACCCTCTCCCCCTCCTCCTCCTCCGCCTCCTCCGCCGCCGCCTCCGCCGGCGACCCCCTCCGTAGCCAGCAGGAGCTCTCCTTCCCCTTCCCCCCTCGCCGCCCCTTCCGCCTCCTCCACAAGTCCTCAGCTTTCTCCACCCCTTCCCCCAAATCCATCCCCTCCCGCCCAAAGCGACCTCCTTTCGTTTCTGGCCTTAGGTTCGCCGAGTACGGAGCTGACGCCGTCATGCGAAACTTCTCCGAGATTCACAGGTCGGCCAAAGAGGCCTGGGACCTCGGCCGCCTTGTCATTCTCGAGCTCAACAACTCGTCGTCGCAGTCGACCGCCGCCGCCGCTGAGGAGCAGAACGACGACAACGACAAAGCAAAGGAGGAGACTTGCCCGCCGGATATAACGCTGACGGGGGAGCAATTCAAGCAGAAGGGGAAGGTGATGGTGATTCCCTGTGGGCTGACGCTGGGGTCCACAATCAGCCTGGTGGCCACGCCGCACCCGGCTCACGAGGAGTACGATCCCATGATTGCGGTGAAGGAGGGGGACCAGGCGGTGATGGTGTCGCAGTTCATGATGGAGCTGCAGGGGCTCAAGACTGTGGACGGAGAGGAGGCGCCCAAGATTCTGCACTTCAATCCCAGGCTGAAGGGCGATTGGAGCGGCCGGCCCGTGATCGAGCAGAACACGTGCTACCGGATGCAGTGGCACACGGCACTGAGGTGCGAGGGGTGGAAGTCCAGCGCTGATGAAGAGACTGGTATAGTTCCCTTGAATTTTCTTAAAAGGTCTAACTTTTTATTTGCAACTTGAGTTTCATTGTGTTTTTGAAGGAATTTAAAAACTCTGAGCTTTAATGAAAGTTGGTTTCTTTTGAAAACTTTGAAATTTCTTATTTTAATCGTGGAGTAGTTTTTGGCATGGAATAGTTAGTTTCATTTTTTTTTTTTTTTTTTTAGAAGGAGGTAAAATTTAGAGTTTGATTAGAATGCATGAGCTTTTGTCGAGATAAAGATTGATATTTAAAAGGAAAAAAAACCGCGAAGAGAGCTATTCCTTGTGAAATAGCAAATTCGAAGTTTGATTTTGTCAGTGGGTCTCACCTGATACATCAACAGGCATTTTAATTTTGTTGAGTAGGTGCAAAGTCTTAATTTTATTGTTAGGGGCTGTTTCGACTGATGGTGGGTTAGTGAAAAAGCTTGCTATCACCATTTTTTAGGGGAAAAGATAATTGCTTTTGGGCTGCAATATGCAATTTTCATACAAATAGTTTTTGAGTTCTATTTCTGTGGTGAGAATGCTCTGAGTATTTCAGTTGTGAGTAACACATTTTTCTGCGGCCAATGTCATTTTGGCCTGTCCTTGACATTTATCTTTTTGGTAAGTATTACCAAAGCTGAAACTTATGTTTGGCAAAACTGTCTTTACAGTTGATGGGCAAGTTAAGTGCGAAAAGTGGATCCGTGATGATGATGACCATTCGGAGGAATCTAAAACGACATGGTGGTTGAACCGATTAATCGGACGAACAAAAAAAGTTTCGTTTGATTGGCCATATCCATTTGTGGAAGGCAAGCTGTTTGTTCTTACTCTATATGCTGGTTTAGAGGGATACCATGTCCATGTGGATGGGAGACATGTGACATCTTTCCCATATCGCACTGTAAGTATTTCGGAGCATCCCAAAACCTAGTACCTGAGGCTTATAGTTAAAGCTGTAACATCTGGTTGCTATTATCTTACAGATTATGGCTTCTCCACTTGTTTATAGGGATTTGTTCTTGAGGATGCTACTGGTTTGTCATTGAATGGGGACATAGATGTCGACTCGATAGTTGCACTTTCATTACCCACATCACATCCTACTTATGCACCACAAAGAAGTCTCGAAATGTTGTCAGAGTGGCAAAGCCCACCTCTATCGGATGAACCTGTTGAGCTTTTAATTGGCATCCTTTCAGCTGGTAACCATTTTGCGGAGAGAATGGCTGTGAGGAAATCATGGATGTCAACAGTTAGGCAATCGTCAAATTTGGTTGCTCGCTTTTTTGTTGCTCTGGTAATTATATGATTCAAAGCAATGTATTTAGGTATTAGATTATTTGGTCTGGCAATTTTTACTAGTGGTATCTTTCTTCATGGCAGCATGGGAGAAAGGAGGTGAACGTGGAGTTGAAGAAAGAGGCAGAGTTTTTTGGCGACATTGTAATAGTGCCTTACATGGACAGCTATGACCTTGTTGTCTTGAAGACCCTTGCCATATTGGAATATGGGGTAAGTGAAGCAATTGGTGATTTGTAACTTGTACTGGAATTTCAATTTAGCTGGTTGATTCTGATCCTCTTGTTCGTCCTTTCCAATTATATTTGTAATGCAGATCCATACAGTATCGGCAAAGTATATAATGAAATGTGACGACGACACATTTGTGAGAATAGATGCAGTGATGAAAGAAGTCGAGAAAATTCCGAGTGATGCAAGCTTATACATTGGGAATATCAACTACTACCACAAGCCTTTGCGCACTGGGAAATGGGCTGTGACATATGAGGTACTTTGTGTTTTATTTAATAGCTCATTTATTTTTTTTGATATAGTATCCAAATCTATTGGTTTCTTTATAGAATTTTATGATGCTTTACTTGTAACTGAAAATGATTAGGATCTCAATCTAGTTCTTATCAAAATTCAGAATCTTGTAGCTTTGTTGTGTTAGAGGCACGTAACTAGAAGAAACTCTCTAGTTGTCACTATTATAGGTTGTCAAAGGCTCAAAGGTTCTCTTTTAACCTGGAACTAAGCTGGGATTTCTTTTCTTCTTCTTAGTTTCTTTTAGTAACTAGGCTGAGAGAATTCTTGATTTACTTCCATTTCATTTCGGTTAGAACCAAGCCTTGCCCAAGTCCTTTTCTTGTTCCATTATTTTTTGGAGGATTTTCTTGTGCATATTGTTATTCTCCATTTTGCTGAATACTGTGATTTACATTCTAAAGTGCAATTTGTGCTGATTGTTCTCAAGGTAATATTTGCTATTTCTTATTTACTTGCTATCTGTTAAAACCACAAATATTTTATAATGTTCCTATTAGGGCTCAGTTTCCTGGTTTGTTTTCCTTGGCTAGACTCACTTCCTGTTGAAAGAATAACTTCTGTCTATGATTATATTTGCATCCATTGAGTCTGCAGCATATCACCATATCACCCGAGGGCAGGTATGCTGTAACTTGCATATAACATAGGGCCTAGGCTACTCAAGTAGATTGGAATTGTGTGGCCTATCTCTTGGTTCTTGTATTTCGCTGCCATCCAAATATTACTAGTCTTTTAATCATTGATTGGGCAGCAAAATTGGTAATGTCAACATTGTCAAGCATTTCATTGTAATACACATCTTTTTGATGTGTTTAATGCGTGCGTCCAATCTTAAGATTCGTTTAGATACCATATCATGGGAGAGTCGGAATTGGTGTGAGATGGGTTAGGTTAAAAAAAATCAGAAGCATGGGTCAATACTGGATCTTGGCCAATGGAAAGGATCATCAATTAAAGTTTACAACTTCACATAGGCTGTAAAGAATTTGAAACAGGTATGTGTGCACCTATTTTGCTCATGAATGTCAAGTTTCTATTTATTGGAACTTTTTTGTGTTATTTCTGTATGTATTGGCCACATCAAATTGTTTACATCTATTATAAGTTTATGGTGGTCTATTTGGCGGTGATACTAAATATACCCTTGATAGTGTTTTGATTTCTTATGGTTGTTAGCTAACCCGTATCAGCTAAAGCTGCAAAATAAATTCCTTTCTGGTGTTTGATCTAAGCAGAAATTCGATTACATTATGGATGGATTTCTTGATTCAACCAATGTTTCTTGAAAATAGCATTTTCTAAAAATTATTATTATTATTATTATTTTATTATTATTATTATTATTTTTTGGAGCAATGTAGAGAATAAAATTTGAAGGCACAAGTCATAGGTAGCATTATTGCTTATGTTGCAGATAAGAGCTTACGATCGGTATTACTTAGTGGAGCAGTATAAATTGGTTTGTAGCTTACCCTTAATTTTTTTGCTGCATGAGAAATAATAATTTATAACTTAACCATGAAAAGGAGATGAATGAAACATGCAAGCACTATGTGAGGTTAAAGAACAAGAAAAGTTTGAGCTCTGTGAAATCTAAATTTCTTTAGCTTTTACTCTAGTCACATGAAAAGTCCTTACTTATCGCCCGAAAACATTTAAAAGTACTTATACAGCACAAATAAACATTTGAAAGTATTTGTGGTGATATAGTTGATACTAAACAGGTATTGGATACGAACAGCATCTAGATTTCACTTTTTCACTGTGGTTCCAGGTCACTATATGATTTTGGTTCATTTAGGTAATGAGGGCCTTATTTCAATTATTCTCATTTTATGCAGACTGATTTGTTTTATATAGAAACATGATGCTGTCCCATTGTTGCAATTTTATTCTTGGGATGTATGATAACGTGTGTACCTTCAACCGTTGACTGACGGGCTGTCACAAATTTTTTTTCAGGAATGGCCGGAAGAGGATTATCCGCACTATGCAAATGGACCTGGCTATGTCGTGTCTGCTGACATTGCCCGATTTGTTATTTCAGAATTTGAGAATCACTCGTTAAGAGTAAGTTTCTTCGTCTTGCTATTCTTTCGCTTACCATTCATAGTCCATACAGTGCCCTTTGCACCACTTGAGAATGTGCTTTGCTAGTGGGTAGGCTTTTCGATTTCTCTATGATTGCCTCGTGCTCACTTTCTCTGTGTTATCTGACAAGTTTGTGAGGGAAAAGGAAAAAAGCTAGCTGGTGTGGCTTATGACTCATAGTGGAAGATATCGTTCTGTTTTCTTTTCTTTTAGTCTTTGTTTGTTTGCACAAGTATCTCATGAGAGTAGAAACATGATGCAGTTATTCAAGATGGAAGATGTGAGCATGGGCATGTGGGTCGAGCAGTTCAACAGTACCAGACCAGTCGAATACGTCCATAGCTTCAGATTTTGCCAGCACGGATGCATAGAAGACTATCTTACTGCTCACTACCAGTCGCCAAGGCAAATGATATGCATGTGGGAGAAATTGCAAGAAGGAAAGCCTCACTGCTGCAACGACAGACGATGATATCCAGCAGGCACGCAATCTGCAGTTGCAGCAGAAGGGAGAGTTTTGCAGCGACAGCGGGGGGGATAGTTCGCCTGACGACATGGTGATTCAAGAGCAATGAGGCTGGCTCTCACCCAGATTCATTCATTATTTATTTTTGTTTCCTTTTTCGATCTTTCGGTGAGAGAGGCTGCTGTGTTGAGGGTAGAGCTGCTCTGAAGCTGTTTTGTACATGTTTAACAGAACAAAGAGGAGGAAGAGAGTAGTTCATGCTATTTGTATTTTTACGGTTAGTTGTAGGGCCTGTTAAGAGAACCATCAATTAGAAATTGATGCTATATTTATATATTTTTGTTCTGTTAAAATAAGTTTATATTGAAAGCTAGCAACAATTACTTTATGGGTTTATTAGTATTATTATAAACCACGTAAACTCATATCTACTTAGTTCCGATGTGGCATTATTCGAGCTGGGGTATTGTTCTCAAGTGACTTTGTTGATCTTATTAATGTGGGATGTTGAGAAGTCCAAATTCACCAACTGTTTCTTCCTTGATTCTACCTGGTGGGGGCTTCAGAGTTCTCCTTTGAAAGTGTCAAGTGAGTCTTTGTTAGTTCCTGCATGGATTTTTATATCATTTGGAAAGGGAAGTATTGAAGTCAGGACCACAACTTTGAACTTGCTAATGATTTGAACACCTTGAGCCCACAAAATTTGAACTCTTCCATGAGTTTCCTCCATTGTTCTTCTACGAAGTAATTCTCCAGTTTGAATAGTCTCACATTGGATAGGAGATAAGAGTTAGTATACAACAACAACAACAACTAAGCCTTTTATCCAAAGTATCTGGGGTAGGGTAGATGAATCAAAAGATAATCACGCCGGATTGATCACGTTGATTATCCTTCTTCATTCATTACTATCAAGTAATATCTCCTCATTTAAACCTCTAGAATCCATATCTTTTCGCATCACCTCTATTCATATTTTCTTTAGTCTTCTCTTCGCTCTTTTAACTTGTCCTATATTGATAAACTTCTCTTATCGAACTAGTGCATTTGTAGGCATACGTTGCACATGACCAAATCATTGTATATCTTCTCATCGATAGGGGTTACACCCACTACAGCACGAATATCTTCACTTCTCACTTTATCTCTCCTAGTGTTGCCGTATATCCAGCGAAACATACGCATTTCTATTACACTTATCTTCTGTGATAATTTATGATATTTTTTATAAATTTATAAAATAATCATAGCTTGGATAAAGTGAAGAAGTTGTGACTAATTATAAATTATTTTAATTCTTATTATTCTACACGTTTGGATAAAAGGAGATATTTATTTCCGTGATTAGTTATAAACTATTTTAACTCTTATTATTCTGTTATAGATTTAACATATTCATACGAGAATATATTGTCAATGTTCCGTTACTCAATTTTCAGATGGAGTTATTAAATACAGCTATTTCTGTATAATCTCTTTTTCTCTTCTCATTTTACGGGCGAATTCTATAGATGACCTGACCCAATTTGAGTTGGCAGTAGTTATCTTTGCTTTGGATACATATTTTCTTTAGGACTCGTGCAGTTGCTACAATAGAAATGCGACATTGTGAGTTTTATTAGTTTGATGCGTGTTTAAGTAAAACACCAAATTAGTAGCATAACATTTGGAAAAAGGCTTGCTAATCCTTTTTTTTTCTTAATTTTAAAATAATATTATTGTAGATATATCTCCATTCAACTAGACATGCGGGTTTTATATAGAGGTACGACTGTAGAAATGAAAATATTGAACAATTGTTATTAGACTAGTTTTATTATATGACACAGAATGTTAGGTTATAAAAAAACGTCATTCACAGAAAATAAATATAGTAGAGATGCGTATGCTCCGCTGGATATACAGTAATACTAGGAGAGATGAGGTGAGAAATGAATATATTCTTACTAAACTAGGTGTATTTTCCATCGATGAGAAGATACGAGAAAATCGCTTACGATAGTTTGGTCATATGTAACGTAGGCTTACAAATGTACCAATTCGATGAGGAAAGTTTATCAATGTAGGACAAGTTAAAATAATGAAGGGAAGACTGAAGAAAATATTAATGGAGGTGATACGAAAAGATATGGATTCTATAGATTTAAATAAGGAGATATTACTTGATAGAAATGAATAGAGAAGGACTATCAAAGTGATCGATACGGCATGATTTTTTTTTGGTTCATATAGCCTACCCTAATTACTTAGGATAAAATGCTTAGATGTTGTTGTTGAATATTATATTATATGCAGCTAAATTTATAACTCCAAATAATATTCTGAAAATATTTTTAAAAATAAAGAAAATACAGCAAATGCTATACCCTTCAAATTATCTCGCCTGATGACAACTGAAAAGAATTTAAAATAGAATCAGATAAAGGTTAGAGTCATATAAAATAAGCTAAAGTAGAAAAAACTCTAACAAACTATCGTGTTTTTTTTGTAGAAATCCCAATAAATTATTTTATGTCATGTAAACTTCTATGAGGTTTCAAATTTTATAGAAATCCGAAACTAGTTTCCAAATACCCACTCTTCGACCTTTCTAAGTACCGAATCAAGTATATTTTAATCAAAATATGTAAATCTAAAATCGTCAAAAGATGGAATATTTATTGCGTTTTAAAATCAATCAATTTATCTTTTTGCTATTTGGGGGCTTCTATAAAGTATGAAATTCCATGGGGGCTTATGTAACATATATAATAAATCTTATGTGGCTTTCTGAAAAAAGCTTGATACTCCCTGGGGGAGTTTCCAAAGAAGCACACCATTTTTTCCATTGTACTTACTGAACAACTGTTTGAATTGAAAGTCCGAACTAAAAAAATAACTGTTTGAATTGAAAGTCCGAACTAAAAATACACAAAAAAAAACTGTTTGAATTGAAAGTCCGAACTAAAAATACACTTTAATTGACTCCCTAGGAAAAGTGGTGTGCTTCTTTAGAAACTCCCATCCACTTTAGCTCCCTATGAAGAGATTCTGTTGTTACTGGTTCTCTTTTGGACTGGACCGAATAATTTCCCACCAATTTTTGACAGCCCATTGTTGGCATGAGCCCACATGCACCCCCTGGGGCCCCCACCTCCCCCCTTTGGGTGCCCTTTTTTCAAGAATTTTCTGCACAAAATACGGGAAATTCATTGGGGGAG
The DNA here is from genome assembly GCA_036321105.1 of Dracaena cambodiana. Lineage (NCBI taxonomy): Eukaryota > Viridiplantae > Streptophyta > Magnoliopsida > Asparagales > Asparagaceae > Dracaena > Dracaena cambodiana. The sequence goes on along the minus strand of JAYEPQ010000005.1, from coordinate 58,838,443 downwards.
TTTCCGAAGAAGCACACCATTTTGTCCAGTGAGCGCTCTTCTCAACTTTTAATCCGATCAAAATTTCACTATCTAGTGGGCTCACTAGGAAAATTGGTGTGCTCCTTTGGAAACTCCCTTCATTGGCGGTTGAGGGAGTTTTTTTACTGCTGCTCAGATAACCCAATAAAATTATTAAACGTAGTGATAACAAATAAAAATTACGTTATTTGAATGACGCCACATGTAATAATTTTATTGGACCAGCTAAGTTGACAGTTTTCAACGGAGCACACTATTTTTTCTAATGAGCCCACTTCTCAATTTTCAATCTAACTAAAATTTCACTGTCTAGCTTATTAGGAAAATTGGTATGCTCCTTTGAAAACTCTCCTGGGTGGTGATAAAGGTAACTCTCTTTCGGCGCCGCTAAAATTTTCGTTTACTCATAATAATAAAATTGTGAAATTAAGTGCTCCGGCGTGGGACCCACTGGGAGAATGCCTTTTTTGTTTTCAAAATCTTTTTCCGCAACTTTTCACGCACATCCCTTTCGTTTGTGTCCGGCACGGGCGCGGATGTTTTGTTGGAAGATTCGAATTTTGAAGATAACCCCCTGCATATTTACATATTATATTCTTACGATAATCTGCATGTTTCTGTATTTTTGCAGATGCGCCCTTTAACTTTTAGTCTATTAATATTTACACGATTTTCTTTTTTTTTTTTGGGATAAGTTTGTAATTAAAATTTTTAGTCCTTTTGTGTGTGTGTGTGTTTTGGTTGGTTGTGAGTAGGCAAGCACAAAGACAACCACAAGACAAAGATCAAAAAGAGATTGATGTTTCATTTATGTACGTGTTGGAGAGCATGTACATTCTCTATAGCGCAACAAATAAGAAAGTGAATATAATAATTTGTGAGGAGGTACGATGAGATGAGAATAGGTGAATAGGTGGGTCCAATTATCAATCTTCGATCAATCAAATTCAAAATTTTATATGCTTACTTTCTTTTTTATTTTGGCAACCAAGAGGTAATGCCCACTTGCTACTCTAATCTTAAATAAAATTTTGGTTTATTTTGTTGCTTAGAATATATATACATAATTATAATTTTGAATTTAAAAGTGATTGTTGAATGGAATATTAACATTTGATTATTTATTATTTAATTGGGACTATTCGAACCGAAATATTGAGAACACTAACCTAGGAGAGTTTTCAAAGGAGCACACCACTTTTCCTAGTGAGCCCACTTTATAGTGTAATTTTGATTCGGATTTCAAACCAGACAGTTATAAGGTGGGCTCATTAGCAGAAATGGTGTGCTCATTTAGAAACTCCCCAAACCTAACCTAGTAGAAAACCGAGTAAAATGATTTGGAGCTGAAGAAATGGAAACGATACGAAAGGCCAGGCCCTTATATTGACATAGTGAGTGCGTAAAGTTTGGAGGCCCATCAAATGGGTGACATGCTGGGCCGTTCATGGTTTAGCAAAATCCTTTATCATCACCACAGAGAGAGAGAGAGAGAGAGCGAAAAAAAAATGAACCAAAAAGAAAAAGATTAGCTAAAAAAAAAAAAACTACACTTACACTTTCCTTTTTATCCCATATATATTGTGCTTTGGACTCTCTTCGTTTAAAATTATAAGTGCTAAAATACAAAACAATTTCTCTCAATTTTTTCCACAACTTCGGAGTTTTGGTACAGCGAAATGGATTTCAATTCGTATAGACGTGGTGAGTATTGAGAGAAATAGAATAAACTAATAGAATATTTGCATATGACGTTTAGATAAACTAATAGAATATTTGCATATGGAGGAGTTTTTTGGAAAAAAATATTAGATGGAAGAAAACAGAAAAACTATGTCATAAGAGAGACTCCCTCCTATGACACTTAGGTGGACCAATAGTATGTATATTTATATATGAATTGACCACATGAACTGTTTTAAAAAAAATCCCTTCTACCTAATGTTTTTTTCCAAAAAATTCCTCTATGTGCAAACATCGTCATAGTCCTCCTATGACACATGGAAAAACTATGTCACAGGAGGGGCTCCCTCCTATGACACTTAGATGGACCAACAAGATCTTTATATGTGAAGGAGTTTTTTAGAAAAAAGAATTAGGTAGAGATTTTTTTTTTTTTTAAAAACAGTAGTCTTTCTAGTCTTTTTAGTATATGATCCTATTGGCCCAGCTGAGCATCATAGGATATAGTTTTTTCTATATATATTTATATATATATATATTTGGCCGTATCTTGTTTTTTCTGAACGTGGGCTGGAGCACTCTAAACTGAAGTGAAGGAATATTTATTAATTAATTATAAGAATCCCTCAAAACAGCTCCATTGTCGTCCAGTCCGGTTAGGATACCTGGCTTTCACCCAGGCGACCCGGGTTCAAATCCCGGCAATGGAAATATTTGTGGATTATTAAGTTTTCATAATTTTTTTATGCCACCCGAAGAACTTTTAGCCGTTATATATAACTGTAATCGAACTTCTTTTTTTTTTTCCCCCCTAAACTTTAAAAAGAATTACTAATTTACTTTAGTCTACTTAATGGGCCTAAACTCCTAAGACGGCTAAACCTCAAGTGAGAAGTTAGGATAAATATTAGCATGTGATAAAAACTGTCACAAATTCAAGATATTTCCATCTTCGACCCGATTGTATCTCGTCCCGCGGATGACGAGAATGGACGGTTCCAGACCAATACTATTCAAATTTTGAATTTAAAAAAACATTATTTTTTAATAAAAATTTTGAAAATAATAATAATATAAATGGAATGGTGCACCATGTCCCCATAAAAAGTTACCTATGAGTCTTCCTAAATATGAACGGGTCGATCGTGCACACACACCTGCCGAGATGCCTTAGGTATACTTTCCACACACGCACACATTCGCGTTCGCTCGCGCACACACAAATGTGTTCATCCCTTAAGCGGGGAACCATCCCTCACTAGCACTGAAATAGATGTTCGTAACCCAATTAGAGATTAAGAATATGCATAGCCTTAGGAAATGGGAGTTCAGTAGAGTAGAGGAAACAAGAGGAACATATGCCCTGCTTGTGGGCTCTGCTGGCCTCCACTTATGCTGCTCTGGGCTTTGCATTGCTTCTACTTTATTAACTATATATATAGATAGCATATATCCAGAAGTATATAGTTCTTAATGATAAATATACTCCAATTTTACAGTCTACCTAATGTATTTGACTAATTATGACTTATAAAATTCTCTCTGTAACTCCATAGGTCAGTTTTTAGCTCACCATATATAAAATTTTGAATTAAAAAAAAAAATCATTTTTCTAATTCAAAATTTATATAGAGAGGACAAGAATTTAGTCCGTGAATGCGTCTATTACTATTCCTAGATACAGTCCGCCGCCATCTCATATAAAGTTTGTTGCTTTTTCCACCATCTACACAAAAGTTATCAGCAAATCCTCTTCACAAAAGTCTGCACTTTATTGAAATATCTTTATGGTTGTATAGCAAACACTCTCAAAACTCCCAACTCCATGCAAACATAAAATATTAAAGTTAAAAACCATCATCACAAACATAAAATATTAAAGTTAAAAACCATCATCACTTGTTCGTTTATGGTATCAAAATCCACAATATTGAATATATGGGCAATATTGGTATCAAAATCCACAATATTTAATATATCGGCGATATTGAAAATATTTACAATATTGAACTGATATATACAATACATGATCGATCGAGTATCTCAATATCACATACAATATATGTGGTATGGGCAAAAACTTAGCTTAAGAAGCTCCAATGACTGTTAGTTCAAGGCTGCAACTGGGAGTACGATGGACCTAAACACAAAACTGAGAAACAGTCCAATCCAAAAGCTTAAGGTTTTAGGTCGAAACTCCAACTTTATATTTAAATGGGTTAATTACAGTCAGACCCCTGTAGTATTGTGGATGTGTCACTTAACACCCCTAAAGTTTGAAACTCTCAAAAAACCCCCTTGACTTAGTTATTTTCACTCTACTTTTCTATTAAAGTGCACTCTTGTCCCTTAAAATTCCTATTCTATCCTCATTTCTCAAATTCCTATTGTTGGTTAAAAGGAGGGATAGAGGTAGAATAGGAATTTGAGAGACAAGAGTGCACTTTAGTAAAAAATGAGAGTGAAAATAACTAAGTTCAGGGGGTTTTTTGAGAGTTTCAAACTTCAGGGGTGTTAAGTGACACACACCCAATACTATAGGGGGTCTGACTGTAATTAACCCTATTTAAATCTATTCATAAATTTTCTTTGTCCTATCCAATGTGGGACTATACTCACATATGAACAACTAACACTCCTAAATCCTAATCCTGCACCAAACTCCACATTCAATCAAACAATGCAAACAAATCACAACGCAACCTATAAAGTACATTTAAGCAAACCGATACCAAGAATCTAAGCAAGCATTTAAAACTCAAATTCCAATGCCCAAACCATCACACAAACTCTATAGTAACCTCTTCTCTCACTCACACTCTCCTCTCATCTTCAAACATGAAGTGCAACTATACCTTCCTTCTTCTTCTTCTTCTTCTTCTTCTTCTTCTTTCAACTCACTCAAGCTTACAATCATGCAAGAGCACCTGCGGCATGTTCCCCATACACTACCCTTTTGGCACCGGCCCCGGCTGTGGCAGCCCGGCCTTCCAATGCCACGTGACGTGCGACGAGAACCACAACCTCATCTTCACAACACACACGGGCTCATACCCAGTCCAATCCATCGACTACACCAACCAGATCCTCTACATCCAGGACCCCTCCATGTCCACCTGCACCACCACCAATCCATCCGCTGGCTTCGCCCTCGACTGGGACGCGCCTTTCACCTTTGTAGATGGCAATATCTTCGCCCTCCTCGACTGCTCCGCCTCCCCAAACTCCCCTCTCTACTCAACCAACTCAACCAACATGTGTGATGCAAACAATGCCCCTGTATGCAGCCTTCTCTACACTTGCCCTGCTATCACCCAGCTTAATGTCCCTATATCGACTTGTTGCATCTACAGCCCCGTTAGTCTCGGGCCATCGTTTGAGATGGATCTAAAGAAGCTCGAGTGCACTTCTTACTCGGGTATTTATAGCTTTGGTGCTGCAGAGACTAACCCTCCAGGGTGGAAGTTTGGTATTGCTCTCAAGTATCGGTTCAGTGTCGATGATGGATACCCAAGTGCTTGTGCAGATTGCGAGAAGAGCAACGGGGTTTGTGGGTACACTGGCCAGTACGACTCCTTCACCTGCAATTGCGTCAGTGGCATGAACACGACGAACAATTGTTACTACGTCAAGTGGAACGACGGAAGTAGTACTCAGCCATTATCGATAGGTAAAAGTAATTTAGAAGAGATTTAAAATATTTTGTTACCCTGATTGAAAAGAAAACCTTGTGCACTCACAGTGACTTTTGGAGTTTGTTGCAGGGCTTTGGTTGATTTCTCTCATGGCTTGGATCATGTTATTGCATTGAAGTGTCGAGAGAATTGCAGTTCAAGTCTATATTGTTCAACTGTAGCATGAAGGGGAAAAAAGTTTAGATACTTTGTAGTTTACATGAAGATAATAATAATAATTAATGTAATGCACACAAAGATTTGTGTATATCTTGAATTTGGAATATCAGAAAGGTGTAACAATGATCATGATGGAATAAAGCTACAATGTTCAGATTCACCATCTTAACTATGATAGAAAGTAGGCTATGTTGCTTGTGTGTCGTTAATATGGTTTCATGGGCATCTGATGTAGCTAGGCTTGAGAACTTGTTCTTGGTATCAGATGTTTGGAAAAGCAATTGATGGGAGCAGAGCAAGATGGGTGGCTTGGAGAAGGAGCTGCCTAAAAGGAACCAAATATATTCTAAAGGCTGCATTAGTTGGCAAAAGGGAATCTGACCCACTTTTGTACCAAGTGATGTTATAATATTCCTGCAGTGAGATTGCAGTTCAAATAAACTACAGGTTTCAGCATTGCAATGAGCCACTTTTGTACTAAGTGATGTTATAGTATTCCTCCTACATTGAGATTGCAGTTCAAATAGACTGCAGGTTTCAGCATCGCAATGTGTATTGAGTTCAGTAACCGCACCTCCATCCAACGCTTTCATCTCAACCTAGGCAAAGTAATTTACTTTGGGATGAGAGAGAGAGAGAGAGTCGGCAAGTTTAGAAAAATTTTCTCTTATAACGAAGAAGAAGCTAGAGTTCTCTGCTTCAAATTTTATATCTCAGGAGTCTATGGAGGAGCCATTATAGCGCATACTCTTTCTGAGGTTGATGTCTAGTTTCAGTATAGAGAATTACATTCAGTATTACTATATCATAATTGACATGATCTGAGATATTGGAGGTGTTAAGGATCGAATCCCTCAATCCGATCTCAAAATACCACGAGATCAACACATCAGGATCATCGAGTTAGGAAAAAAAAAAATACTAATCACAAAAAAAATACAAAGAAATAACGTGGTTTGCTCGATCAAGTTTGACCCATATTCACGGAGCAACGATGAGAAAAATTAATTATGAGAAAAAAAGGTTACAAGATGAGATCCAACTATCTCTTTACCTCTCTAACTCAATTTATCCCTCTATTCTCTCATAATAAATAAAGCCCTCATCTCATACACATACAAAATACATATATGATGTTATAATTCAAACTCTATTAGGATTTTAGGATAGGTATCTATATGGTATTCCAAATTAGATAGAATACTGACCGTCCGGATATTCAACAAATGCACAACACGAACCTAAGAATGTCCATCTTGGCTCGTACTATCGATGAACAATGCAACTTAAAGAAACTCTATTGACCTCATCATCCACTTCTCAGACATCCTTCACACATACATCATGCTCCATCTACTGGAATAATTTGTACAATCATTATCTCCATACTTAAGCACTCATGACACTACATCATGCTTTTATCCAAGCACCCATGATCACTAAATTGAACTCTCACGAACACTCACGCTACTATACCACGCTCTTCACCAAGCACTCATAATCGTTCCACCGTATTCCATAGAACACTAACAATTACTATATTATGTTCTTCACCGAGAGCTCATAACCGCTACTTCGTGCTCCACCTCGATTAAAACAATAGAACCACTTGAGCATTCATAATCACTTCTTATGTCTCAGTCAAACAAACGTGATGGCTATACTGTATTCCAACTAAATATGAAAAATCACGACCATCTGTAGCGGTAAATATCAGCTATTATACTTCACCATGTTCTGCACTACGCCATGAAGCAACCGTATCCGTTAGCATAAAGCATTACATCGTATTCCATCATCGTACAAGCAACTAAGTATCAGTTATCGATCATTCCGGTCAACATCTTGATCATCGCCAATCATTGTTGATATGTACAAAATTTGCTCCAAGCAGTAGATTTTGTCCAATTTATATTCACTACTATATCTAGAATACCAAAAACATAAGATTCAACTTCTAGATCACCTTGATCGGAAACTTATCTCTCGATCCACGCTTTGATCAATCACAACAGTCAATCTACACCTCGAAATTCTACCTCAGTTTTGAGTCACTCCTTTGGTGTTTGTTGTTCTAGAGCCAACAACAAATTAAATCATCCTGTAACATATCATAACATATGAGGTTCCATGCTTTGGGATATACACAAGATCCAACACCAAACCTCTTCAGTTTTCTCTCATGGTTGCTCCCAACGAATAATTTCAGCCCTATCTAGGATTACACTGAAACCACGAAGAAGCCACCACAACTGTCACCTTGTTGACCAAGCGGAGTGACCCCGCACGCCAGCCTGGGCTCACCGCTGCCTGAGCACGTGCCTTCACTGCTAGCTTAATTTTTTCTCTTCTTGTTCTTGTTGCCACAACTCTTGACACCTCTGTCGATCATTCTTGTCGACTCGGCATCAAATCCATCATCTCATGAGCTCGAGTTCACAATCACAAGTCCAATATCAATTTGTTGGGGAGATATGTCGGGTCTCCCAGGAAGCTTGAGAATCAATCCAATCCAATATGATATATATAAGCACTTATCTCAACTTTGATCTAAACTAGCATCATCTCTGCACTAAAAAGTCAAAAACCGACTATTTAAACATAATTGGGAGATATATAAGTCCTCCTTAAGAGGGTGATGAGTTTTAAATACAAAACCGAGAACTAATCTAATTCAAAATCTTAAGATTATAGGCAGTGAATCCAACTTTCTATTTAAACATAAGATCTTCTCTTATTCTATCCAATATGGAACTATACCCCCCTATGAACACGTAATAGGAGATAATATAGACCATTGTGCACAGCTATTTCTCAAAAATAAAGATCAAATATACACACTTTTTGAAGCAATGCTTGAAGTTAAGATAACTAATGAAGTTCACAAATGTTAATCCAGTATAAGTCTGAAGCCAAAATTTAAGCTAGAGCAATATCAAATCAGAAAGAGCTTCCATCATAGAACCTTAGAGACTGTTTTGATGGTAGGACTACTTCGTCATAAAAAGATGTGCATACCAAGGGAGAGCTTAGAGCTTATAAAATAAGTTATGCAGTTTATATTTGGGGAACTAAACAGCAATTCTCCAAAATTTACAATTAACAGAGAAAAAGTTGCAGATGTTTTTTGTCAAGTAGTATAGGTGTCTGATATTTGATGAATCTGATTTATATCAGGAAACTCGAGGATGACCCATCCAAACACCAACTCCAGCAAGATTTTAGATACAGTCTAAAGCAAGAATCCCAAAGGTATCGACAACATTGAACCATTCAATTTAAGCAGTTGAATTTTCAAGGAACACATTAGTCCATTACTAATAATTAGCTGGATGTGCATAACCTTCAATGTATTTTCCAATGTTGCGTTCCAAATTCTAACATTCTCATCTTGTCTTCATCAGTCACCTCTGGCTTGATGATCAATTCGTGCCACTCAGCATTTAGGAGAATTTGTGAGGCATTGTCGTGCTCATGTTGTTCTGAGATCATCACATTAGTCATATATGTAACTTCTACTGCCTCAACTTGTTTAAAGGCTGATCCACGAAGTAAGCCTATTTATGGATTTGGTTGCACTAAAGTCGATAGTTCCTTTTTTTTCCCCTGCTTTCTGTTTTTGAGCCAAACTAAAAGACCATAGTTCATGAGTCAGAGACAATGAAGGATTAACTATTGGGGAGTATGTTCTCTCTACTGGCTATAGAAAGATGAATAGGCATCAACTCTTCAACCGTGATTTGTCTAATTATGCATAGGACACCAGAATACAAGTTCATCATCTAGCCTTCATCAGACCCATAACACTAACACTATAGTTTGGTAGCCTTTTTTTTCCTTTTGGGTTTGGGGGGTAGCTTAGATTCATGAATGAGGTTATTCGACCAAAGCAAATCTCACGAAAATAATTTCCAAGATTTCTAGCATACTGATGAAATAACTACTTCTTTCATAAATCCTTTAGAACCTATCATATGCATATACATAAATAAAAATGAACATGAAAGTTAACTGACATTTTAATGCATGAAAGAGCAAGAATTTTTTAATTTTAAAAAAAAAAACACTATTTTAAGGACCGTACTTTACAGCATAAACCAACACTTAACGGACATGAGACACATACCATGCAACTCTTTTGACAGAACCCTGAAGAGCCGTCGAGGATTCTTCAGGCATTCGCCGGCGGCTTCCCTTTGTGCTGCCCCATGCATGCTTGGGAGATCTGGAATGGCATCAACATGATGGCAAAAGAATAGTAAAGCATCACCCTTGTCAGGTTTCACTACAAGCACCAACATTAGCCTCAGTACACAACTAGATATTCTTAACCATAACTCAACAAAACTACATTAAAGTGAAATTTCAGAATTGACATGCCGAAATGTTTACATATCCAACTCAATTAGAATAGTGTACTGTACCCCAATAGAACACTACCAACAATATATTAACGAGATTTAAGCACATTTTATCTCTTGATATACGCATTCCTCTGCTAATAGGAACGCTTTCAATATTTCTCTCATTTTTATGTGAAGAGCTATACTGTTTATATAATTTTTCCATAAGATATTTTTTATAAAAATTGCCATAAAGATATAAATTATGTCCTTAAGGATGTCAACAATATAGAAAAAGTTATGATGACCTCCCCCCAAATGCAAGGTTATTTATCCAACGTGTTCTTTCAAAGAAGTAAAGAAACGGTTTTCTTTCTGAATATGTCTTTGTTGTTTTAAAAGATCATGTGAAACTAACCCTAATAAAAAATAGGATTAATTACAGTCAGACCCCCTATAGTATTGGGGATGTGTAACTTAACACTCCTGAAGTTTGAAACTCTTAAAAACCCCCCGGACTGTTAACACTGTTAATGAGGGTTAGTTATTTTCACTCTCTTTTTTTACTAAAGTGCATTCTTATCCCTCAAATTTTTATTCTATCCTCATCCCTCCCTTTAACCAGCACACTCCCTCTCTCTTTCTCTCCTCTCTCTCAGTCACTCTCGCTCTATCCCTCTCTCTCTCACTCACTCTCTCTCTATCCCTCTCTTAGTCAGAGAAGGAGCATGAGTGACTGAGAGAGAGGGATAGAGGGAGAGAGAGAGAGAGGGGGGGAGTGTGCTGGTTAAAGGGAGGGATGATGGTAGAATAGTAATTTGAGGGACAAGAGTGCACTTTAATAAAAAAGGAGAGTGAAAATAACTAACTCTCACTAACAGTGTTAACAGTCCAAGGATTTTTTGAGAGTTTCAAACTTCAGAGGTGTTAAGTTACACACTCCCAATACTACAGGGGGTCTGACTGTAATTAACCCTAAAAAATATTTCTTTGGGAACATTCCAACATTTGAATTGTAATTTTGGTTGCTTTAATTCTTTTATTTTGTTACCAACCTATATTCTTTCATCTAATATATTATGAATTATGCTTCTTACTAGAACTCCGCCAGTGCTTTGCACTGCCTGTCCCAAGCCAGAATAAAAGAGGGTTGTGGTAGGCCAGTGACAGCCAACATAAAATATTGTCACATATTATGAAATGAGCCAAAATAAGAATTTCGTTGGGGCGTTCCCTACTGAGCGACGCGCTACATTGGAGTCCGGGTGTAGTGAAAAATATGTGAGGGTTGCTAGGTCGTCGCCCAGAAGCGACGCGCCACGTCGGCGCCTGGATGTGGTGTCAAATATAAGAGGGTTCCCACATCTTAATGAGTGAGTGGGGGTAAAAAAGTTAGCTCATAAACAAAAATTTCGGTTGGCATCATGGAATATAGGTTCGCTTACAGGTAGATTAGCAGAGTTAGTTGATACTATGATTAGAAGGAGGGTTAATATTTTGTGCGTGCAGGAGACTAAGTGGGTAGGTGAGAAAGCTAAAGTCATAGAGCCTTGGGGTTATAAACTTTGGTATACGGGTAGAGATAGAAACCGTAATGGGGTAGGTATGATCATAGATAAGCAATTACTTGGGGATGTAGTGGAGCTTATGAGGAAGGGTGATAGAATTTTATTAGTTAAACTTATTTTAGATTGAGAGATTTTTAATGTCATTAGCGCCTATGCACCACAAGTAGGACTTGATGAATCCAGTAAGTATCAATTTTGGGAGGATTTAGATGAGATAGTATAAAAAATACCCACTAGAGAAAAACTATTTATTGGTGGTGATCTCAATGGGTATGTAGGAGCTAGTCGTAATAGGTTTGATAATGTACATGGAGGATTTGGTTTTGGAGAAAGAAATGAAGCAGGTAACTCAATTCTAGATTTTGCTTTGTCTTATGATTTAATTTTAGCGAATACTTGGTTTAAAAAGAGAGTTTCTCACTTAATTACTTTTAAAAGTGGATCGAATGCAAGCCAAATAGATTTCTTTTTAACTAGGAGAGTAGATAGAGCTAGTTGTATCGATTGTAAGGTAGTGCCAGGTGAGAGTGCAGTTACCCAATATAGACTCTTAGTTTTAGATATTCAGATTAGACAGAAACTTAGAAAAATTAAGTGTAAATTAGATCCTAAGATTAAGTGGTAGCGATTAGAAGGTAATCAAAAAGTTTTTGTAGATAGAATAGTACAAGAAGCAAATTGGAGAGACCATGATGATCCTAATGTAACATGGAACAAAATGACTAGCTGCATTAAAAGGATAGCTAAAAATATATTTGGTGAGTCGAGGGGCGGTGTTCCACCATGTAAGGATACATCATGGTGGAATGAAGAGGTAAAAAATTCTATTAAAATCAAGCGAGACCTTTATAGAGATTTGAAGAATAATAATAATAATAATGGAATAAGTTTTGAGAAGTATAAACTAGCAAAGAAGGAGGCTAAAAAAGCTGTTCGGGATGCAAAAACTAAATTATATAAACAAGTGTACGAGAAGTTAGATAATAAAGAGGCAGAAAAGGATATATATAGAATTGCTCGAATAAGAGAGAGAAAGTTTAAAGACTTATGTACTGTAAAGTGTATTAAAGATGAGAATCAGACGGTTCTAGTTCGAGACGAAGAGATTAAAGAAAGATGAAAAAATTATTTTGATAGATTATATAATAGTAGTTTTACTCAAGATTTGGGAGATCTTAGTATTCAATGTGAGGATATGAATCGTAGTTTTATGCGCAGAATCAAAGAGTCTGAAATAAAAGAGGTTTTGAAGAGGATGAAATCAAGAAAATCTATTGGTCCAGATGAGATTCCTATAGAGGTATGGAGATATCTAGGAGGGATTGGTGTGAGGTGGCTAACAGATCTTTTTAACAAAATTTGACAAACTAAGAAAATGCCAAATGAATGGAGAAAGAATACCCTAGTACCTCTGTATAAGAATAAGAGCGACATTCAGAGTTGTTCTAACTATCAGGGAATAAAACTCATGTGTCACACTATGAAGCTCTGGAAAAGGGTAATTGAACATAGATTGCGACAAACTGTTAAAATATCGGAGAACCAGTTTGGATTTATGCCAGGGCGATCGACGACAGAAGCTATTCATTTACTTCGTCAACTTATAGAGCGATTCCGAGAGAGAAATAGAGATTTGCATATGGTATTTATTAACTTAGAGAAATCCTATGATAAAGTTCCACGAGAGATACTTTGGTGGACACTGATGAAGAAAAGAGTTCATATCAAGTATATCGACATAATTAAGGACATGTTTGATGGAGTAGTGGCCAATATCAGAACATGTGGTGGTTTAACTAGTGATTTTTCTATCACAATTGGATTACATTAAGGATCCGCATTGAGCTCATTCTTATTTGCTATAGTGATGGATGAGCTTACTAAAACCATTCAGGATGAGATATCTTGGTGTATGCTATTTGCTGATGATATTGTCTCAGTTGATGAGACAAGAGAAGCTGTAAACGCCAAGTTAGAGTTATGAAGACATACATTAGAATCTAGAGGTTTTAAATTGAGTAGGTCTAAAACAGAGTATATGGAGTGTAAATTTAGTAAACGACGGACCATAAACTATAATACTGTAAAACTAGATAGGCAAGAGATACAAATAAGCAGTCAGTTTAGATATTTGGGTTCTATTATTCAGAATGATGGAGAGATCGATAATGATGTTAACCATAGGATACAAGCTGGCTGGTTGAAATGGAGGAGGGCAACGGGAGTTTTATGCGACCGTAACATTCCGTTAAGATTGAAAAGAAAATTTTATAGAACTGCTATTAAGCCAATTTTATTATATGGCACGGAATGTTGGGCCATAAAGAAACGTCACTCACAAAAGATAAGTGTAGCAGAGATGCGCAGGCTCCGTTGGATGTGCGGCAACATTAGGAGAGATAGAGTGAGAAATGAAGATATTCGCGCTAAACTAGGTGTAGCTCCTATCGATGAGAAGATGCGAGAAAATCGCTTACGATGGTTTGGTCATGTGCAATGTTGGCCTACAAGTGCACCAGTTCGAAGAGGAGAGTTTATCAATGTAGGACAAGTTAAAAGAATGAAGGAAAGCCAGAAGAAAATATGGATGGAGATGATACGCAAAGATATGATGTCTAGAGGTTTAAATAAGGATATATTACTTGATAGAAATGAATGGAGAAGGAATATCAAAGTGATCGATCCGGCGTGATTCTTTTTTGTTCATATAGCCTATCCCAAATACTTGGGATAAAAGGCTTAGTTGTTGTTGTTGTAGTTGTTGTTGTATGCTTCTTACTAGACATTCAGTATCTAATCTTGGTGTTTCATTCTACTAGTAATTGAAAGTCATAAACAAAATTTCATTTCAAACATTTTGTTCCAATGGAGAGAGGGGTTCGTTCCAACTGAATTTAAACTTTTACATGAGTATCCTCTTCTTGCAAGCTGATAGAAATTACTAGCGAAATGTAACAAGGATTGGTGATTCAACAAATTTTCAGATAGAACTAATTAACAAAAGTTACTTCTTTTACATGTTAATTTCCCTAAATCAAGACTTAATTCTAATAAGATATTAAGAAACAAACTCATCAACATCAAGATTGCCTGATGTTTAGCTAGGGAACATGCCAGAACTTGTCCCCATCTCTTATCGGCCACCATGGATTTCTCCAGCTTAACCCTTAGCCTGCACTCTTTCCAATCAAACAAGAAATTCGAAAGAAATTGGTCTCGATCAGCTGCAAGTGAGATGAGGTGGTCGCATTCTCGATGCGAGAGAAAACCCATGCGGAGAGAAAGCACTGCAAATGCAATCAAATCAAAATTGAAGACCCAGACCAGAATCAAGAATTGAAGAACAGCAAAATGGCAGGGAAGGAACAAAGCGATGAGATTCTACCTGGGTCGCCATGAGAGCTGGGTGACTTGAGTTGGGTCGAAATCAGAGAGGCCATTGGCGAAGAAGAGGAAGAGTAAGAGAAAATTCTAAATGCGCACAGCATTTTCTCTTAGTGAGTGCCCAGACCAACTTTGAATAATTATAAATTTATCATTTATTTTTTGAACAAATATGATTTTCACCCTTTTCTTAGTAGGCATCATGCTCCTCCTTCTTCCTTTCCTAACTATCAGAAGGCATTTATCTCCCGCACAGTCCTTACATGGTGATAGGAAGACCGGTCTAACTGTGCAAAGGTAAAAGAGAGGGAGTTAGAATTGGTGCTCGCTAGAGGAATTAAAAAAAAAAAAAAATGGTAGAGAAAATGGTTACTAGAAAAGGAATGATTAAAATGGAAAAACTGTTGGTGCTCCTTTAGAAATTATACGGTGCTCACTAAGCAGATGGTGCTTCCCGAAAAATTGGTGCATATTTAGAATTTATGTAACGCTTCGCTCCTCATTAAACACGGAACGGACGTCACCGATGGGCACGTGTGAATTGACATGCACGAGGCCAATGAATATGTAAAAATAAGAATGAATAAAATTAAAATACAATACATCTATCAGGATCCTGGAAGTTGGTTTATTGCCATATAGAAAGAAAGATATATATGTCTAAAACAGAAAGCAATAATTAGGTATTTTACTTGTTACTTGATTGTTTAATATTTTCCACACATGTGCATTCTTTCATATCTACACTCATATCTTACCTATTTGTTTATATTATACACTCTCTATTTCTTATTGTTTTACTTGTCAGGTTTGACCCTTAGCTCCCCCACATGCTCAGGTACTGAAGATGTGCGAGAATTCGTCATTGCAGAATCCGTACTTTCCGGAGCAGCCTGAGCAGCAGTAGAT
This sequence comes from Dracaena cambodiana, assembly GCA_036321105.1. Classification (NCBI taxonomy): domain Eukaryota; kingdom Viridiplantae; phylum Streptophyta; class Magnoliopsida; order Asparagales; family Asparagaceae; genus Dracaena; species Dracaena cambodiana. Next base: position 58,822,681 of record JAYEPQ010000005.1, on the reverse strand, counting down.
TCTTAGGCTTCCACTTTTTGTATTTTTGGATTTGATATGTATATCTCTTTTGAGGGCTTAGTGAGAAGCGGGGCGTTACAATTTCCCAAGAGGAAGAGAGTGATGAAAAAACTTTTTTTTTTATTTGAATTTTGGTTTCTTGAATTGAAGAGAACCAGAAGATTGAACTTTTTTTTTTTCTTGGGGTAATTGACAATCCTGGTAAAAATAAAGGGAGAAGATTGTGCACAATAAATTGGAGGTCTAGGCAACATTTTTGAGTTTTTGCTTGTAATTGGGAAGGGAATATATAGAGTTTGTGTGTGAGGTTGCACCCCAGTAGCTCTTTGGTTGGAACTTTTCTCTTGATATTTTGGCATCCTCTGTATAAATAGTTAGATAGTAGTATTTTGAGTATAGAATGGAGAAATTTGAAATAAGGAGAGTTAGAAGAAGAAGGATAGAGAAGGATAAAGAAGAAGAACAACAAAGAAGAAGGGAGAGAGAGAGGGTCGGGAAGAGAGAGAATAAAGGTATTTTCATTTATTATTAGGTAGGATTTGCGATAGTTAAGATGATATTATCTCTTAACTCAAAGACAGATCTCACTCTTAATCTAATTACACTAAAATTCTAATGGTTAATTATAACTCTAGTTTTTTTTTGCATTTCTAATTACACTAAAATTCTAATGGTTAATTATAACTCTAGTTTTTTTTTGCATTTCAATTGGTGGGCTCACACAGCCAAACTTAGATGGGCTACGTATATTTTCTAGTGTATTGGGCTTCATAAGATTTAAGTGAAAATTTTATTGATATCCCGACATTGTGGGGGTTAATTACATAAAATTGTGAAAGTTTATTTTTTTATTTAAAAAAAAAAAGAGTTTTTATAGTTACAAGCCACTATATTGCCGACTTACAAATATTTTTTATTTTTTCTTTATTTTTTTCTCTCATCTCTCTCTCTCTCTCTAGCTGCCCGCTCGCTGCCCTCGACAAATCCCACCACCACGTCCTCTCCAACAGCCCAATCTTGCCGCCACCTTCCTCAACAGCGATCCAATCACCATCGCTTCCTATAAAAATCCTATAGATTCAAACCTCTGGCACTTTTCAAAATATAAATTCATAATTCAAGAATCACTCTCGGTTAGTAGTTCAGTCTGTGCAAGAGTTCGCTTTTCGAAAAATATGCTCAAGCAGCTCAACTTCACAATGGGTGAGCACATCTATTAAGAATTTAACATCATGAAATAATTGATCATCATCCCATAAATCTCGAGTTATTTCCTGGATCACCGTAAAGGAATCACCTTGAATATTAACCTTCGAAATATGCATAGTCTGAACAGCCATCCTCAAACCAAACCATATCCCTCGCCTTTATATCTCATTAATCGAGGTGAATGAGAGAGGAGTTGCACCGATAGCTCTAAGATGAGCAACCTCATCTCTAATCACAAATCTTTCAGAACCTCTACCGGTCATAGGACAAAATGAGTCATCAAAAGACAGTGGCCATACATTACTTTTGGGTAACTTCCAAACAACTTGGGTGAGCAAGGTCGGATCAACCATATAGGAACATGCCTAAAATGCCAAGCGTAGCAGCGAATAAAATTGAGAAAGTTAATCATATATTCATCAACAAATTATAATGACAAATTTTTAATAGAATTGAACTTCTCAATTTAATGGAATGTAGTAGTTCGATGAGTGAAGTTTATTAATGTAGAACAAGTTAAAAGAGCGAGAGGACGACCGAAGAAAATATGAGTGGAAGTGATATAAAAAGATATGGATGCTATAGACTTACATGAAGAGGTATATATAGGAATAAGTGGAGAATGATTATTTACGTGGTAGATCCAGCTCTACTCTCTTTTGGTTCATATAGCCTACTCCAAATACTTAGAATAAAAGGCTTTGTTGTTTTCAATGTTGTTATTAATGAAATATGTCGTAATGTGAAGCCAAGAGCCTACTAAGTAGGGTATAAGGTGAATAAGAGTGTCTGCATGTCTTTACTTATCATCGAAAATTCTATTATTTCTTCCGGTCTAGATACTCCAAATTAGCACAAGTACAATGACATCACATTTCTTATAGATAGAAGCTTTTGTCCAACCAATTTCTAGTGAGTCAAAGGTCTTCATTTGTAGGTAGAAATTTATCAGAGATTAGAATAGGCAGATGCAAGCATCAATACTTGGTCCATCCTATTCAAAAATTTAAATTAATTCAAACTTTTGAATAGGACTGGTCCTTAGATCTGTCCACTCTCATCTCTAAAATTTACTGGCACAAGCACTTGACGTGTTTATGATCCATTAAGTTAAATAATGGCAAAACTCAGGATCATCTACAAGTTAGATCAATCTACTTCATTCTCATGTCAAATTTTATCATCATAACCAACTCAAGATCAACATCACAAATTATATTAGCAAAAGCTCGCATACAAATAAGCATCACCAATAAAAAAAAAAGAGAGAGACAGAAAAAAAAATGATACTTAGTTATGAACATGCCGGAGCTCGTCCGCACCTCTTTCAACGGAGATAGCATTTCGGTGATTTAGCTTTCGAATCAAGTTGCACTACTCTTGTGTCAACATGTTTTATATGTAAAAATTTGAATTAAGTTTATTTTTAGTTACACAAAAAGAGAGAGTGACCCATTTTTATTTTTTAAATAATTTTAGAAAGGAAAAAGTACATGATTATCCCCAAATCCCTATCCTTTTCCATGCCGTGTATGAAAAGGTTCTTCTATTACCAAATTCTTAATGATTCTCCATGAAAATAAATAGAAAATGACCGTAAGTAATTATTCAAATAGAGAACTAGAGTTTATTGAGTTTGAACAGATAAATCGATAAAAAAAAAATAATAAGAGAGGAATAAGTCAAGCCAGAGAACACCAGGGATTTACATGGTTTGGAGCAAATACTACATGTGCAGATTGAATCAAGTTTCGTTTTGATGACACTTACAATTGCAAATCTTGGCACTTTCAAATCTTTCAAAATTACAAATTCATCCCTTAAAAGGAAGACAAACGGATGTAATTGAGATTCATACCGTCTCATCACACAAAACCCTATCAAAATTACAGTTGCTTATTTATTTTTTTGCTCAACAAAATAAGTTCTCAAGTGTAAATCAAATCACATATGTTAGCTTATGTAAATTTCCTGGTTAATCTATTTCAATTGGTAAGCCTAAGTGCATCTCAAAATTTTCAGTTAAAGGAATCAACCTGCATGTTGAAGGATGATTAATTTCTAATCTCCCTTAATTACGAGAGTGACTACTGGAAATTAGGATGAGAATTGACAGGTCCAAATACCAATTCTTGACAGGTATTATTCAAACTTTTGAGTTACAAAAATAAAAATTTCTTTCTTTTATCCTAGTCACTAAATCCCATTGGGTGCATTAAAAAAAAAAAAAAAAATCCTCCAAAGCCCAAAAAGAGGCAAATGAATTAGGGTTTCCTGGCCCTTTGTGGGGCCTCCCTGTTCCAAAAGCACTGGGCCTCTCTTTTCTTTTGTTTCTCCTCCCCTCCCACGAGATCCTACAAAAGCGCAACAAGAATCTACCAACTTAATAAAATAAAAAAATAAAAAACACAAAGTAATTTTTTTTTTTTATTTATACCCTACATCACAATATTTAAAATGAATAGTCTATAATACTCCTAATTTTTTTTTTACCTAACTCAATTTGTAAGATATTAAAGTCCAAACACAATTTTAAACTATATGAGTTTGTTCAACAATTGATAATTCGGACCGTTCACAAAATAACCAAATGTGTTTTCTTTTTTTTCCTTAGAATAGACTGTGGGATAAACCCTTAGTGTTTCTATTAATAAGGCATAATAAATCTAAAGAGTTTATAGCTAATACTTAAATAAGTTTCCCATACATAGTGGACTACTGTGCCAAACATGTAATTTAATATATATATATATATATATATAGAGTAAACGGAAAATTCACCGGCGGTGAAGGGAGTTTCTTCACCGTCGCTTAGGTGGCCAATAAAATTATTACACATGACGCCCCTTAAATTAATAAATAAAAAAACTCTCTTAATCACCATGACGCCACATGTAATAATTTTATTCGCCCACCTAAGCGACAGTGAAGGAACTTCCTTCACCGCCGGTGAATTTTTCCTTTCCTCATATATATATATATATATATATATATATATATATATATATATATATATATATATATATATATATATATCACCTAGGCTACAGTAAAGGAACTCTCTTCACCGTTAGTGAATTTTCTATTTGCTCTCTCGGCGTGTGTATATATATATATATATATATATATATATATATATATATATATATATATATATATATATCACATAAAAGCACACATTCTTCATTGCTTCATCCCTTCCCTTATTCTTTCTCTCTCTCTTTCTCTACCCTTTCTTTCCTTCTAGCTAGGTACATTCTACAATGACCTACTCACCTCCATATTCTTCTCATCTACCAAGCCATTACTAGCATTTTTAGAGAGAGAGAGAGAGAGATAGAGACAGAGATAGAGAGAAAAGTCATGGCAAGTTCGAGCAATAGGTCAATTGGGAAAGTCTCTGGTGCCATAGCTTGCTTCCTCTGTTTTGGGCTCTTGGTGTCCTTGGCCTCAGAAAGCACTGCCGGAGCAAAAGCTACAGTGCCTCTGAGTTCTCAGGGGATGCCGATGACCACCACGACGACAACGACGACTACGAAACCGAAAGCTCAGGTGAAGTTGAACCCCCTCAATGCCATCAAGAGGAGGGTTCCCAATGGCCCTGACCCTATCCATAACAGGTACACTTCAATTCGTCTGCTATCCAATTCTGTCATCTTCATCGATGGTGGATATATTTCATGTGTTTCATTAAAAACCCATTAACAAAAGATGAACAAATAAGTACTATATTCATTGATATCAGATTTAATTTTCTTGGCATGGTTAAAAAAAAAAAAAAAAAAAAGTTATGTATCACCTTGCTAATTGAATTCTCAATACAAATGTTCTTGTATTTCTCTACTTTGTTTCCCCTTCAAAAATTAATGTTGTAGATATGTTGTTTAAATGGTCTTTTTTTCTTTATTATTATTATTATAAGGACAATCAATTACATATCAGTCATATATATAAATAAAAGTTAAAAAACAAAATAAACTACTAGCCTATGCTATTTCTTTGTTAGCAAAGAAATTGCTTTGATAATTAGTATTTAATTTTCCATGAAAAAGTGACAAAGGAAGCCATGAATAGTTTTTTTTTTTTCTTCTCTCTGTCTCTCTCCTACATATCAGGGCAATTTTTTATCATCATGTGCAAGCTTTCCCTGATTAGTTGCCAAAGGGACTCATTTTGGGGGGCTTAATGGGCCCAATCAGAAATTTCATAGTCCCCTTGTAGCTAGCTAGCTTTGATGCGGTTCAAAATTAAAAGAAGTGAAAAAAGAAAAGAAGCTCTCTGCACTTTACCCACACCCCCCCATAATCATACCTAATTGCATTCCCAAGAAGCTTGCAGTTTAGAAAATATTATCTTACTCAAAATGGCTTGATGACAAACAAGAAATTATGGAATTTAAAAAACCCCTAAACATAGCAAAACATTGGAAAATCAAGATTTAGTGCGGGGCCCACACCCTAATCTGTAGCTTAATCAATCAACAAAAAAAAGGGTTTAACATCATAATCTAATGGCTTGATGCACCTGATTCAATTGAGCTTGGCATGGTGCATCTCTTGCTAGAGTTGCATCATCACATCATCTGACCAGCATTGCATGTACTTGTCTTGCAGAAGGGCCGGGAGGTCGGGGCGGCCGCCGTGGAGGACGTAGCGGGGCGGCGGCGGGGGAGGGGGTTTGGGGCTCCTGGTGCTTGGGTGATGGAGGTGGAGGGGGTGGATTTGTCTCTCATCTTGAATGTAACAATGCGTTGGGGAAAATCTTTAAGCACTCCTAAGACATTAGCCAAAGAGAAAAATCCTTGCTTTGCCAAAAGTGCATATGCACTTTGCTTTGATGAGTTTGTTGGGGGCTGTGTAAAGAGAGTACCAATTAAGCTTCCATTGCACAAAAACTACACATTCAAGATTCTTGACAAAGATGGTCACAAGCTTTAGTTGTTCACTTTAGTAGAGAGAGAGATGAGGAGATGATGATGATGATGATGATGAGCACTTGATGAAGAGTAATGATATGTTTGTTAGCATGTAAAGAGGAAGACATCCAAAGGATCATTTTGATATGTACTATATTTGTAGAACTGAAGGAGAAGAGAAATGCATGCATGGAACAAAGACCAAGAAATGTTCTAGTAGCACATCATGCACGTTTCATGTCCATCTCATTCTTGGCTTGTTTTCCTTTGTGTTTGATCCTTGTCTAGTTTAGCAATGCTATCGTAGTAGTCAGGAGACTGATACCACTACTGATAGAAAGGGACCTACCGATAGGTCTACCAGTAATCCTACGTGTTGATTGTTTTACTTTACTAGTATCAATCAATTTTTACTCATTTTAACAAGATGGTTAATGATTTAATTTCAATTTTCGTTTTTCTTCGTTCTCCTAGCTAGGTATATGACTTGATTGTTTTACTGGTATTAATCGATTTTTACCCAGTTTAATGAGATGATTAATGATTGCACCACTGAACTAAATTGCTGAACTTATATATTTCACTGATTATACATGTTAAGTTACTGTTCCACTGAATAAAATATAAGATTTAAAAGTGAAACTAGTATAATTTCTAATTTCGTTTTTCTCTGTATATGAAATTTGATATAATTTCTTATTTTGATTTTCTTTATGATCTAGTTGTCTAGTACATAGTATGCTCAACTAAATCAATACCATCAATTTCAATGTCACCATTTTTTTTCTTCGTCTTTCATCTTTTATCTCCTCTCTTGGTCATAATAGAATGAGACTTGACCAATGCTGGCTAGGGATGGTAATTGACGCATTTACGGGCCAATTTTTAACTCTTCCTATACAAAATTTTAAATTCGAATTTTATATAAAGCGGACCAAAAATTGACTCATGAATACGTTCATTACGATCACTGATGTTGGCACTAAATAAAACATAATGTGTGCATGGAGATTCTGCTAATCTCTCATAAACTAGTGAAGGAACAATGCAGAGGAGAGGATAAAAGAAAAGAAAAGAGAGAGAAAAAAAAGGAGTTGAAAGAGAGGCAAAGTTTGTTTTGCTAGGCTTCTACCATGCAATTTGCTCTATCTTTTTCTTTCCCCTTTGGTTTGGTCTCTTTATGTCTTTTTTGATTCTTTTGTTGCAATTTATTTTGATGAGACCGAGGAGTGGCAAAGACTTGGCCTTAAAAGCATCTGAGACTCTAACTTAGATTGTCTGCAGCAATCAGTCTCAGTCCTTTCTTGTGTCACTATCCTTTAACTTGGCTTTGTGAAATGGAATAATGCCAAACTAAATATTTTTCCAAGTTTGATTATTAAATCATTGGTAAATATGTATTCACCTTGCAAAGAAAAGAAAGGAGGGAAAACACAAAAAAGAAAAAAGAAAAAAATGATGTTTAATCAATAGTAAGAGAACAACTAATTAAAAAAAAGAGAGAGTATATTTTATATGTAGTTCAGATATTTTATTAGTGGAATTCATTAAAATATCACAGCGAGACAGAATAAAGTCGACAAATGTAACTGCTGTTCCAATTTTCCTGCTGATTTATCATGCGAAAGGTATGCCATTAAAGTGAATGGCCCCTGCTCCACTCCTTCGACTGATTAATCAAACTGATTGTTTTTATCATCGGATTTCAGATTCTCTGTTGCACTCTTTGATTAGAGTTCTTTTTTATCGGCAAATTTTCTATATTAAAAACACTAATGGTTTCTGAAAATATTTTTTAAAAAATGCGAGTAACAAAAAAAAAAACTACAGAAAGATTTTGAATCTACGTAGGAGAAGCCACGAACAAGAGTTGCTGCCTCAATTTTCTATCAAAGGTTGGTTTAAAATTCTAACAGTTAATTTGGTCGGGTGGCTACTCCCCTTGGAAAAGTACCTGTATAGTTATCTTACTAAATGCATTCACATCCTTCTTAATTTTCGAATGGAGGCTAAAAAGAATTATATTTTATGAGGAGTTCAGAAATTTTATATGATGCGCATCAAGTATCAATAAATCCAACTAGCCAAGAGATAAAACCATATGTGGAATAAGATTGATACTAAGTCATTTGGTTGAGGCTTTTAATTTCATTATATGGAGCCCAACTAACCAAACACAATTTGAGGGGACCTCACAAACCTCGAACCGTTCGGGCTTCATTTTTTTTCCTTTGTATTGATTTTCATATTTTCATTGTTGGCAAGTCTAACAATTTTCCCCCAATATCTCATACATTGATTGAGTTGAGTAACATTATTGTATTCTCATTTTCTTGATTAATGATAAAAATTGATGGTTGATTCTAGGTTAGAATTTATATGCCAAGTGCAATCTATTACCCATCAATTTTGCATGATAAAGAAACAAACTCATGCTGGAAAAGATGCATAGATGAACTTTCTACACTATATAGTTTGAACAACAGAAAATATTTTTCTAATTTTTAATAAATTTTTTTAGGATTGCTAATATTATTTTATTATTTAATAATAATAATAATAATAATAATATTATTATTATTATTATTATTATTATTATTATTATTATTATTAAGTTAAAATGTCATTATTCTGTATACTTAAGGGGCAATATTTTTCCTGCATACAGGTTCTGCTGTGAAGCAGTGGCCCACTCGGCCATGATCCCAAAATGTGTTAATAGGCCGGGCTTTCATGTACATCTACAAGCCCAACAGGCTGGGCTTTCATTGGAAGGACGTAAACCTCTTGTTGTGTTTGGGCTTGAGTAGTACATGGGCCAATTGACAAGTTTCAGAGTGCCTTTTACCTCTTAAAGAGAGCACGTAAATTTTATCTCCTTCCCTTTCCTATCTTGCCTTTTCCTTTTTATTTATATTTATATTTTTTTTTTCTGATTTTGTTAATTTTGCATTGAGTTGAATCTATTACACCTCTTGTCGTCATCCAGAACTGTTATCGATCTATGTATATTCTTTCTTGAACGCACCGCATAACGGTTGTCATTCTCTATTTCGAAATGTCCGACTTCTAAAATTATCCTTTGCATCAGTGTTGTTTTATATATTTGGAAGGAGAGAAATATGTGTACTAACTTTGTGGTTAGCAAGGGTTCTATGCTGATAAGAAAAACTTCTCTCATCGATTCGTAGAACTTGCAATAAAGAACATTTTGAATGGTATATACGATAGGATGTGGTTTTAGGGGGATATATATATATATATGAGAAAAATAGAAATGAGCTGACAGCTCACGTAAGTTACCTGAGCTGCAGTTCATTTCCACTATCTCCAATAATTTTTTTCAAAAAAAATATTTTGGATTATAATCTCGACCTCCTATGGTTCACTCATACCCAATTTCATGGATTTTAGTTTTGATTTATTTCTCCATCAAGTTAACACAAAATTAACAGTTTTAATGAATAAAACATCTTGTACGTACTTGATGAGAGGGTAAATAAATTCCAAAATTTATGAAATTTAATCCGAAAGAATCTAAGGAGGTAGACATAGTAATTATAAAAAAATTAAAGAAAAATTATTGGATCATTATAGATTTGCTGCTAACTCATGTAACTTTTACTGAGCTGGCGGATATATATATATATATATATATATATATATATATATATATATATATATATATATATATATATATATATATATATATATATATATATATATATATATATATATATATATATAATTGTACATAGATTCCTTTTGATTCTCTATTATGATCATTATTTTTTGTCTCCCAACACAATATTAGATGATTGTTAAGATTATATGATAGATGCAAAGATTTTAACATGACAAGATTAGGTCATAAGTTCCATAAAAATAGATGTATATTTATTTAGTTGGTACATGCCAACACTTGAACAGAAGGCCATTGCCTAAGAATAATATGCATCTTTAATATTCAGTATCCAATTGAATGACATGCTATATAAAATGCTATTATAAAGCATTTTCTTTAAATTCCGTACCCTCGTTTTCGTTAGTGAAGTTTTAACCGGGTTTCAAGCATGAAAAAGAATAGTAGTAAAACCATATTATTCTCATTGCTCAGATTAATAGATATAAGAATATGAATTCAAATGGCCTTGATTGTGGATCATTATTCAGTATTTTAATTATAATTGAACTAAAAAAAGATGCACTGAAAGTAGAGTAATTATCAGAGCAATCAGGAATCAAATCATTTATTTGCCAAACCTTACTTGCTAAAACCGTCAAAACGAGTAAAGCAGACCTTGTATATCATGCACTTAGAAAGGAAATAATTGGAGTTCCATTTAAATCTCCTCCTCTCTAAGATTTGATTGCTATAAATAATTTTACTGTCTTTTAGGCAATGGCTTCAACCATTAAAAGGATTCACGCTTTGTAGAGAAAGAGAATATTTTTGTGTGATTATACTTTTTTATCTCTAATACATAAGTACTCACCGAATGACTATTCATATTGAGAAAGTGTTTCCAAAATCATCACGACAAAACCTCATTAATATCTATCTATTTATTTGATTTTCTATCTGCAAATCCTAAAAAAAAAAAATCTCAAAGTTGTGTTGGATCTCTTTAGAGCAATATAGTCGAACATATTTTTGTACAAACAATTATATATTAGAGATACCATGACTAATGCTAAAACTTTATCGATATTTCAAATCTGTAAAGTTTTTCGACTTACATGATAGGCTAATATTTAATCGAATTAATTTGGCCAACTTGAACATGTGAAATATAGTTTTAAAACTGTTCTTCGGTTTTCTCCAACACCTCATATTAAATGCTCTGAGTTTGCATAAGATATCGAATTTGAGTCCACACTCCAAACTCAAAAAATGCAGTAGAGAATTAGGTTAGATAAGTTTGATGCTTTAGCCAATATAGAGAATTAGGTCAGATAACTTTGATGTTTTAGCCAATATAATTGCTCATGCTTTGGGTCCTCGGTATTTTTCTTCATGTCAACTTCATGGATGGGCACACAACTGTCATGATTGTGTGCCTTTGGAAGAGCATGAAAATACTCTTTCCCCATAAAATTAGTTGCACAATCAATCATATTTCTAACTTATTATTTATTTTATTTATTTATTAGGTTGCATGAGGAAGGTTTAAAGGGGTCTTAAGCCTCTATGACAAGCACCATCCTAATTTTATGAAATATCGAATTTTTTAGAAATCCTCATAAATTTTTTAATACTATATAAACTCCTAAATAATTTCAAATTTTATAAAAACTCTCAAACAATATTAACAGAAAGATATATACTCACCCTCTAACATTTCTAAACATTCATTCCTTACTTCAGTGTATTTTTCTCAAAAATTGTATATGTGGAAGTATTATAGAATAGATATTTGTTGTATTTTGGATTGATCCATTCATCTTTTCATTAACATAATTTGGAAGTTTTAATAAAATATTAATCTTTTCATTAACATAATTTGGAAGTTTTAATAAAATTTGAAACTCTGTGAGAATTTACATAATATAAAAAAGTTTATCGAGGTTTTTAGAAAAAAAACATTATATTTTTAATGGAGATTTCTTCTAAATGCGCACCAAATCTCCTTAAAATAATATTCTTGATTGTGTTTCCTTTTTTATCTTCCACTATTTTTTTTTTCCTTTTTGGCCATTACAATAAAATGGGAGTGATAGGACTCTTGTGTGAATCTCTCTTGGATATAGAACAGAAAAAAATGCAATCAAAATATATATGCAAAACTCATGATATCCACGAAATTTTTTTATCTAACTGAAGCTTATATAGCAGGTATATTGATACATATACATGTATACGGCACCACATGACGCTGATACACGAAAGATTTTAGAAATACACATTAAATTTTAGATGACATGACAAGAAGCAACACAACTTGTATGGTTACACTTCACAAATAAAAGTGTATGTTTGTCCTTGACATAAACTAAACTAGGTCATGAAACTTTATCAATTAGATATAATATACTGTTGACTCATAAATTAACCAGCCAAAACCCGTATAGAGAAAGCCTATCGAGTGAGTGTTCGCTAAGCACGTGACACTAATATTAAGATTCAAGAATCCTTTGTCAACTTGGAATCTTCCGAGACAAGGAAATTGAGTTTGTTTATAACAAGAAAACTCCTCTTATAAGGCAACATAATCTATTTGTATTAGAAAATTGCATGAGTCGGATTCGACTATAACTCCATCATTAAATAACTATAGATACAATGCTCTCCTCTGCAAGGAGGAGAATTGACTTGTTAACATCTGATCGTCTCTCTCTCTTACCCATATAAACTTCTCGTAATTATAAGACAAGAGAGATAGAAATTGTCCCCAACTCCGCAATAAAACATATGTCAGATGTGTACTTTCTACTAAGGACATAGGCTCGAGATTGACTTCAGCTGTGATTTTCTTTATTATCTAATAATCTCCGTTAGTGAAGTTAAAAATTATCTATTCAGCCTGACCATACTTAGAAACAAATTTAGAATACCCAATTTCTGCATTTGGTGTTCAATCTGACCAAAATTTATATCCACAACTATCCAATTAGAAAACCTCAAAAGATTGGGTCATGCTTTGGTTATATAGCAGGGATGTTCAAATCGGTCGAAAATCAGAGTTTTCCGATCGAATTCGAAAGTAAAAGGGTCGATCGAAATTGTCGGACTCGGTGGTAGAGTTCGTCTTTGGACGTTCAGATAGTCGATTAGTGAGAAATTGTAGTTTTTCAATCGGATCCGAAAATAAAAGATTCCGACTACCGTCGAAAAAATTTTCAAAATCGAAATCGAAGTCAGACGGAACTGCCGGAGTCGGAGTATTCACCCCTAGTTATAACATATTTTGTTGGGCGCATAGATTTGAGCCAACCAACCAAGCCACGTGATTGGTGCCTCACTTGACCAATTTTAAATTCTCAAGACTTCGACGTGCGGAGACATCTTCAGAATCCAGTGGCCTGTGGCTGTGCCCTGTGGGTATACAACTGTACAAGAGCTGAGCAGTTGTGTGTCACATCATTAATTGATTTTTAATTCACTCCAACTACACCTACAGTATTGATCTTTAATTATTTTTTCACCCTTTACCAACGGTAAATTGATTTGCTGGAACCCAAAAGGCAGGTGTGCTTCCAAAGGAGCTCACCATTTTTTTTCATTAGTGCCACTTACTTTTTAACTGTTCAGATTACTTACTTTTTTAACTGTTCAGATTTTAAATTCGGACAAAAATAATACTGAGAAAAGTCGGTGTGCTCATCTAGAAACTCCCAAAATGCAGAGGAAATGCTCTCATCTGATAATACCAGTACAAGTTTTTAAGTTTGTTTATGGCAATAAAATTTTGCTGACTCTGAAGGTAAAACCGTACGCTGACTAATCATTTATAGCATCCTAAATCAATTGAAAATAATTAGTGATAAAAACCTGATTAATTTGCTATCTAATTACACAATTTAGCCTATAGAAGACACTGAGTCATTTAGAAGCTCAGCGAACGTCTCTGACAATAGAATTCAATTCGAGTGTGACCCCCCAAATCTCACAGTCAACCAGCCTGTATTTTTTTTTTTTTTAAAAAAATCACAACGGTGGGCGTCAACCCATTATTACGGAAATTTCCAAAGGAGCAAACTTTTTTTTTTCCCTAGCGAGCCCGCTTTTCCTAGTGAGCCCATCCTAATTCTAAAAACTATCATTCTCTATTTTTCTTCCAATATTGCAATAAGTTTCGAACTAGACAGTCTGGATCCTCTATAGTGGATCCGGACTTACAGTTCCGAATCTAGCTTATTGGATCTCGACTGTCTAGTCCGGATCAAAGAGACTAGTGGATCCAAATTCATTTTCAGAGCCTCTATCGCCTCCAACCCCCTCCCCCTCCTCCTCCATCCTCTCTCCCCTCTCCCCTCTTCCACCACCCCGATCTTGATTCAAAGGGAGAGGAAGGAGAACGAGAACGAGAAGAGAAACGATTGTATTTCTATTCCAATTTAGGTTTTGTTAAAGTACAAAATAATTTCTCTCAACCCTCACCATAACTTCGGAGTTTTGGTGTAGTGGTAGGAACTTTCAATATGGTATCAGAGCAACTCAGATTCGATTTCTGCCGAGCGCACATTTAATTGCGGATACAAGATAAATTATTAATAGATGAATTCAATAATAAGATATTAGTCAGTCCAATTAACATTTTAATTAAATTTGAATATAACGGGTAAAGTGCCGATACAATCCTTTAAACCCGCTAATTCTCATTCATTAAAGGTCAGATGGGGCTCACATGTTTTCCTCGTGATGTTGGTCTTGGTAGGATGCAGCTAGCTAGCTTGCTAGCTGTGCAAGCAGTAAATGCTTGCTTGAACAATCAACATTGTTGAGTTAATGAGTGAAAAATTTCTTCTTTTTCAATTTTTTTTAATTTTGAACAAAATAGTTATGAAGTTGTTTACTACTTTCATCTGCCCCTCACCCACTCACCATCCCAAAACCTCTATATAAACCCTTCACCCCAATCTCTTTCCTGATAGAAAACAAGCAAAAAAGTTTCCCCACACACACACACACACAGAGAGAGAGAGAGAGAGAGAGAGAGAACCAAAAAAATGGCCAAGTATTGTCTGGTAGCTTTAGTTCTGACCCTTGCACTGGCCCAATCGTATGCTAGGCACGAGCCCAACCGCGCCCGCTCCAGCACACATGCATCGACCAAGGAACTGATCAGCAACAACAATGCTAACCATTTCGCGGACCAGAAGAACGTCGTGTTCGGCGGTGTCGGCGGTGCTGCCGGCGTCGGTGCTGGATCGGTCGGTGGCGTGCCGGTCGTTGGCGGTGCCGCCGGCATCGGTGCTTACGGCGGTGCTGTCGGCTTCCCGACTGGTGGGCTCGGAGGACTCGGTGGGGCCGGGGGCGCTGGTGGGCTAGGAGGCGCTGGTGGGCTTGGAGGCGCTGGTGGGCTTGGCGGAGTTGGGGGAGGTGTTGGTGGGCTTGGTGGAGTTGGGGGTGGTGTAGGTGGGCTTGGAGGAGTTGGTGGCCTCGGGGGAGCTGGTGGGCTTGGCGGCGTTGGTGGGGGAGTTGGAGGCGGTGCTGGCGGTGGTGCTGGGCTCATTCCTTGAAGAGGGCCCATCAAGTTGGTGAGAACGCGTTAGACGCGAGAGTGATTGTTCACGCACGCACGACATGCATGCATGCAATTCACGTGGATGTCTTTTTAGTGGTTTTAGGGTTTGGTCTTAATTATTAGTTCAGTTGCAGGTGTAGTTCCTCAGTTTGCAGTTTTAGGTGTCTTATCGATTCAGTGTCGTTCTTGTTGCTGTTTTATCCTTGTTTAGGTTCTCTCTCTCTCTCTCTGTGGGAGCAAAAAGTTGCTTATTTTGTAGTTCTCAGGGTTAGTTAGTTCATGTATTGTTTGTGGACATGTTTCTTCTGCTAAATTAATTTAACTATCTCTATCTATATAAATGAGGGGAAAAAATGATAAAAAATAGTATGATCTACGTTGGGGCTGGACACTGGACAGATCTGATGCAAAAGTAGAAAATGAAAATAAAAGAAAGAGAAAAATAAATTATGAAGTTAGACAGATAACTAACTGAACTAGATGTTTGTACCCGTAGCGACGAGAATAGATGGGTCTAAAGACTAATTTTGACATCGTTTGAAATACTAAATAAGTTTTATTTTTTAATTTAAATTTTTGAATTTAGTGAAATAATGCTAAGGGCGGACCTTTGAATATATGCCTGTTCTTATGCCTATTTATGATTTTATTAAATAAAATAATAACCTTCCAACTTGTTTTCTTCCTTCTACTTTTCCATACTGTTACTGTCATCTGTATCTGATCTTTGAAACAATTTACATGGGCATCAGTACTCCGTTTTCATATGGTTTCGATTTCTATATTGTTGATTATTGAAGTTTATTATACCGTTTATATACAACAACTAAATCTTTTATTCCAAGTACTTGAGTATATAGGTAGGCTATACGAACCAAAAGAGAATCACGCCGGCTCGATCACGTTAATAATCGTTCTCCATTCATTCCTATCAAGTAGCATCTCATCATTTAAACTTTTAGAATCCATATCTTTTTTGTATCAGCTCCATCTATATTTTCTTCGGTATTCTCTTCACTCTTTTAACACAGTTAACTTGCAAGTACGTAACAAATTAATGATTTAATGAAGTAGGTCTTTATATATAACTAACAAATTTGATATCAATGAGCACCGTCACTAGCAATATTATTTCTCTATAATTTGTGATGGTTTTCGAATTTGATTTCCTGTAGGAAGAAATTCGGATAAACTTATGATAATTAAGATGATATATATTTTGAGAATAGCGGAAATGAGCCACCGTTTATGTAAAGTTTATGTAAATTATATGAGTTGCAGTTTATTTTGTACTCTCTCTAATAATTTTCTATACAAAATTATTTTTTGTTTATGATATCGACTTCCTAGGCCATTCGTATCCAATTTCTTGAGTTTTACTTTTGCTTTGGTCTCCTATCAAGAAAATACAAAATTAACGATTTTCAATGAATATAACTTTTTGTATCTACTTCATCATAATTTATATAATAAACTTCATAATTTATATAATTTGATTCTACAGAAATAAGAATGTAGAGATCATGATTCTCAAAAATTCCGAAAAAAATAATGTGATAATTTATATAATTTGATTCTACAGAAACTAAGAATATAGAGATCATGATTTTCAAAAATTCCAAAAAAAATAATGTGATCGTTATTTTTTTTGCCTCTGACTCAAAAATTCCGACTAAAAAATTCCGAAAAAAATAATGTGATCGTTATTTTTTTCCCTCTGACTCATGTAACATACCTCATGTAACATACCTGAGATGGCTGCTCAAATGAAGTAATATCATATTTTTTTTTTTTTTACTAGAAAAGGTAGGTCTGCAAATATTCAATTGTGACACACTCACACACACTAACTTGAAGAAGGACATCCCCTAGATTCTATAATATTGATACGGCAACCAACCCCACAACATTTATCATCTATACACAAATTAAGAGCTTGTGCCTGCAAGGAGGCAGCCTACACTAAATTCACCAGAGAGAGAGATATAAATTGATGTTATGAAAGCAGCAGAGAGAGCTTTACTCCCAATATTTATGACATGTCCTTCAATTTCCCTTTGAGAGCTTAATTAACTTCATTTCCATCCACTAACATTGATACGTCCATTGCATCAAAATGTACGTGGATCCTATGTAGTCACGTGCATGTCATGTGCTACTGATGATACATAATTTATTGGCCCTTCTAGAGTAAAATAAAAAATAAAAAAATGAAAAAAAGAAAGTGATTGATATCTATAGAAAGTAATTATTTTTTTAAAAATTATATTTACCTTGGATTTTTTTAGGAGTTTTTACATATATGTCCTTAAAATCTGTAAAAAATAGAATTTAGTGGCTAAAATCTTCATATTTATAATTTAGTCTCCAAAACCTTTCATCTCCAACGATATTTTTAGTCCGAATTTTCCGTTATATCCCTGAATTACTTAACTTAAGTCATCTTTTTCCTCTTCCTCTTCTTATTGAGTTTTCCTCTCCATTTTTTTTTTCTTTCTTTCTTCCTTTCCAGTTAATTCTAAAGTGAAATAACTCAGGGAAACCCAATAAGAAGAGAGAAGAGAAAGAAAGCAGAACAATGGAGAGGAAAACCCAATAAAAAGATGAAGAGATGAGGAAGTGGGAAATGAGAACTAAAGTGAAGTAACTCAGAAGTATAACGGAAAATTCGAGCTAAAATATGATTGAAAGACTAAAGTGAGGTAAGTTAAAAGATATGGGGGACTAAATTATAAATATGACTATTTGGGGACTAAATTCTAATTTTTAAAGATAAGGGACAGATATGTTAAAACCCCTTTTTTAAAAAAAAAAATTAGGAGCTTGAATTAATTAGTGAATCTTGCTATGTTGACTATACAACATTGAAAGACTGTAGGGTTTTCGTGTAAAGCAATGTTTGGAAGAGCCTTAAGTATAGGCATGGGAGAAGAAAAATAGTAAAAATTGAAACGTCCGTAATTTTTTTAGCTCAAATACCGAGAAGCATCTAAATTTTTCAGCTCAAACTAACAAAGTGGCAACATGATGGGTCCAGAGATCAATTTTTAACCTATCGAATTTAAAATTTTTGAATAAAGATAGCTAAGAATTGATCGATAAATCCGTCCATTCTCGTATCTGGAATTGGCTGCTCCTTCACTTTAGACCAGCAACTGCCAATTGAATCTCAACATTATATGATAAAGCCTATACTCGAAAATTTAACGGCAACCAAATTAAAAACCTCAAACGCACACATAGAGACAATAAAAGCTTCAAATTTAAAACTAGCTAATACAAACTTTCTTATGTGGCCAAAACCCCACAAACCCTATTAAACACCAGTTGCAGTTGCATCTTATTCGTGAACTCAAACACTTCACTCTCTAGCAGCCATGCATGCAACGCCCATGATCCCTATCACCACTGCCTCCGCCGCCGCCGCCCGCATTGCCTCCGAAACCTATGCCGTACCCCGAACCGCTCCCTCCGCCGTAGCCCCCGCCACCTCCCCCTCCATAGCCGCCACCACGCTCTCCATACCCGCCACCATAGCCTCCTCCATAGCCACCATCGTCACAGGAGCCACACTCTCTCTTGCTTTCATCCAATGCACTGGTTTGATGATCACAAGAGAGGATGAAGAGTACAAGGAGGGGGATAACAAAGTTGATGGACCTCCCTCATTGTAGTTGAACTCATTATACTTGTTTTTTGGTTAATGATCATGAGACGAAACTAGCTAATTTATTTGGTGGGGTGCAGTTGGATCGTAGCATGATTTTGGATGACACGTGTAAAAATATAGGGAAAGGACATGAGCAAGTGTTGGCCGTGAGAGTTTTGATGGTTTTATCGTAAAATTTGCATGTGATTGATTCTTGGATTCTAGTTCTTGGTTTTGTTTGATGGCCCAAAAAAAAAAAAAAAAAAAATAATAATAAAATTAAAAATCATGTTTCCGATGTGCGGTTAAACCGATTACTATGGGCGTCACTGGGGCCCAGCCTCCAAGGCCTAGAGCGTAGAGCCCAGTTAGTAACACTGAATCTGAGGCCTGACTTGATCTTATGGAGGCCCAAAATGAACTGGTGTTTATCTTTTCGCCTTTCTATAAATTTCTAATTTTTTGTTCAAGGAAATAACAAAAGGGCTTTCTTTTTCCTTAAAAATTCTTCTGATATTTCGCGTAAATGGGCCGGACGGGCGTCTATCGAAAATCGGAACCCATTTCTTGTTGGGTCGAGTTCAATATAACCTTGACCCAACCGAGGCCCAGAAGAGCCACAAACAAAGAATCTTCTGTTTTCTATTTATTTATTTATTTTAGTAGGTTTTCAAATTTAAAAAAACAATAATAAAAAAGTGGGCCTACTAAATAGTACCAGTTCAGTTCAGTTGGAAAGTGGGCTCACTAGGAAAAATGGTGTGCTCCTTTGGAAACTCCCAGCCCCAATCCCTAATCCCTAACCCCTCCCTCAATTTTCTCATCCGTATGTCTATCGTATGGGCTCCAGAGGTTTTAGCCCCCTTTTCTCGTCTCGCCCCCTAGGGTTTTAGACTCCCCCGCCGAAACTCCTAACCCTAGTCCTATCCCTAGAGAATCTCAATCCATCTCCTCTCCTCGTCTCGTCTCGCCGACAAGAAAAGAGAAGCTGCCGCGGACGCCGCCGACGCCGCCATGGATCGGTACCAGCGAGTGGAGAGGCCGCGGCCCGAATCCGCCATTAACGAGAACGAGATCCGAATCACTACCCAGGGTTTAATCCGCAACTACATCAGTTACGCCACCAGCCTCCTCGTGGTATCAGATCCCGACCCTTCTCTCACTCCCGTCTTTTTTCAATTATAGTAAATTTGATCTGTAATTTTAAAGGTTTTTGTTATGTTTGAGGTGTGAAATTTGTGATCTTTAATTGTTTAATTCGAGTAAACTGCATGTATATGCCGACAAAATCTAGGGTTTAAAGTTGCAATTTTGTTTGGGTTAGGGCGGTTAATTTCTGTGATTCTTAAGGTTTTGGCTTGTAGTTTGTCATGTTTAGTTATGAGTATATTGTGAAGGTATTGGTGCTTGTGCTGTATTAAGTGTGTGAAAAAAAGGCTTCTTTCCCTTGTTTTTTTTTTTTTTTAATTGTAATTTGACTGAAATTTCTGTCGGAAAATTGACAGTTATACTGCTTAGATTCTAATATTTCCTTTCCTCCTGGACTGCATCTCGATGTACATGGTGTCTAAAGGGCCTTAGTAGAGTAAGTAGTTCAAATATAGAATTTATTATTGAATTGTGTACATGTTATTGGACTTTTAGCAGTGTTGTCATGTGAAAGCTGGCATCAATATTTAATAATATTTTGAATATCGGATGTAGCAGATATAGGTCGGAAAAGTTCTATAGCGTATATTGAATTTCTGGGATAAATCAGGGATAGCAGATATCAGACATCAATAACGGACTGTAAATATATTTGTCCCGATATCCTAAATTACATATTAATATCATAATCTATACATCCTATAAACTACGTAAAACATCATATATGATATTTATGTTTACGTTATATTTATCTCGTCAATTTGCATTAAGCCTATGAATTCATAATTACCAATCAACTTGAAGATCTTTACAAATGCCAATGCCATATTGCCACATCATGCGAATTACTTGAATGCCTAATTCAGAAACATGCAAATATGTAGAGTTTGGTTTGAAAAATTTTCACCCCGTATCCAAAGCCGTCACAATTTTCAGCTATATGTTGTGCCCGATTTGTCAGAAGAGATGATATATATATATATATATATATATATATATATATATATATATATATATATATATATATATATATATATATATATATATATATATATATTGTTTATAAATTCTCAAAAGCAATAAATGCTTTTAAAATTTCAATATTAGCAGGTAGATCCTAAATTGCTATACCGGTTGTTGTATTCAATATAACGGCGCTATTTAAAATACTGATATTTAATACTTATGTAATTTTTATGGAAATTTTTTGTGGTTTCTTAAACTTTTACTTCGTTATAGATCTCCCGTGATAGAGAAATAAATATTCAGAATAAGGAATAAGTGGAGATAGAATTTAATCTAGATAAATTGTAGTCTATGTGACAACTTGAGCTAATGATAATATAAAAATATGCTCTATATTGTGTTAACTGTTAAGGCAGATCAGAAGGACCTAGCCCAAAATAAAGATCAGGCTAATTAAGCACTTGGTTAAAAAAAAAATGTTCCGATAGACCTGTCTTCCATGTTAAAATCGAAAGTGTCTGGTTAAGTAGTGGAAATAGGTCTGATGTTGGGGTAACAATCAATTTAATAGAAGCATGTCTGAAAGGCAGAAGGAGAGATGTGTATTTGATGTTATGAATCTTATGATTACTATTTGATTATCCTTCAAGCTAGTTGTTATGTTCATCATTGTAAAATGCATTGTATTGACAAACTTAGTATCTTATCATTTCCTTTGACCTAGTCATTATATTTGTCTTTTGTAGAATCCTTTGTTTAATAAATTTAGTAGCTTGAGCTTTGAGCTCTCTATAGAATAAAAGTTAATGTCCGAGTGAAGTAGTGCTGGAAAACAGATGAGATAGTTATACACAGTAGACTATCTACGTATGGTCTGTATGCTAGGTAAATGGTCAAGATTTAACTTCAAAGATTTGAATAGTTTTAGTGCTGATGCTCAGTGCAATTTGTGTTTTGTAACCGGATCATACTTGGTTCGAAAATCTTTATGGGATTTGTGTTTCATGTGTTTTTTTTTTTTTTGTATGTAACTTAGCTATAATGATTATTGTGTTGTTTTACAACTATATGCAAAAAGTTTCTGTGGAACATGTAATTGGTTTCCTTCTTTTAGTGATGGGTTGTCCTTATGTGTGTGTTGTATAGTTTTAACCTGGTACTTGTAAATTTCTAGACAGGCACACGTGTCATATTCCCATGTGGATGAGGATGTCGGGCACACATGTCATCGATTTCTAGCACAGAGCTATTTATTTGCATGTATATATACATATATATGTGCATAACTACTACAATGACACATAGTTTCTTATGAGTTAAGTATGGATGTTGTTCACATCCTGAAGAAGATGACTTGGTAAAACGAACTCAAAAACACTTCAGTTTTGCACAAAGGTGGCGTAATATTGTGCATCTTGTATATATTGTTTTGGTAAATATAATTTTTTATGTTTATAGGTGTCTGATAGATGTCGGACACACCAATATGTTGCTGGTGAAGTATCTGTAACTCTATTACGAGTGTTGGGTGGATTTAGAAGTGTTACATTCCTGTTATCTTTTTTATTTTCCTTTTGTTGCCTTTTTTTTTTTTTTTTTCCTTGAGTGCTTTTGAGATCACATCTGTTGTTATACGTTTTTGTTGCTTTTTAATGACAGCTGTTGGCTGGTTTATTTGTAATTCTGTCCCGACAGCTAGTTTACTCTTAATTCTGTTCCCTTTACTTGCTTTTCAGCTGCCAGGACATGACTAGTGCCATCTGCCTTTGTTTGAGGACAGTAGGTCTATATTAGTTGGCAGTTGTCTAGCTGTTTCATCATTTTTCAGTTTATGTTATGATTTCAATAGTAATGCTTGATACAGCTCATCATAGTCTCAAACAGCTGTACACCCGTTATATCATTTGAACTTGATAGACATTGTTCTAGAAAAATCATCTTAAGCTCACCTCATTACCTGGGTATGCTTGGCTAGAGCACCCCAATCACTTCCAGGTTGAGTTGTAGCAGCTTGCCTTTTGAGATACTTTAGCGCATTATGCATTGAATCCTCCACAATGTTTCATCTCTTCAGTCTTATACAACAAGTTCTACAATTGGGATGAATTCAATGATAGGAATGGTATTCTTGGTATGATCTTGTAAGTTGTAGCAATGCAGCTGCTGTAAACCAAACAAAATCTTGGGAGCTTGAGCCTATCGTGTATCTCTCATGTCATGAGGTTTTTTAACTCATGATGTGGGGGCAAACGGAGAATACCTTATCCTTTCACCATTTTGCTTAGTGTTAGATAGTATTTTCTCATTTTTCTGGTATTACTGCAGTGCTATTACTGAGATTTGGCAGAAAATTTATGTTATGATGATGTTGTCATTTAGTCCTTGAGCAAGAAGGTACTTTCTCTCCTCTATCATTTTATATTGACTAATGTGTAGTCTGCAGTCTTTCCTTCTTGTTTTGACTTTGGTTTTGTCTTGTTGACCTTCATCTTACTGTTAATTTGCTTTGTTACTATTGGGTTCTCTGACTCCTTGATATTTTGGAATCTGCGCTTACATTTGTGAGTTCTTTTTTATGATTGGCGTAATGAAGGTCAACAAGAAAAAACATTAGTTCAGACAGGAAGAAAAGGTTGAGGAACTATAAAAAATTTGCATCTTTGAATTTTCAAACATAAAAAAATATTCTATAAAGTAGGAGCCAAACAAATTCAGATTATGATGATTGGTAAGTGTTTGTTTGTAAAAATTACACAACAACAACAACAAAGCCTTTTACCCCAGGTACTTGGGGTAGGCTATATATGAATTAAAATATAATTACACCGGATCAATCACATGGATGATCCTTCTCCTCTTAGCTGCAATTAGGTTTTCTGACTCCTCAGTATTCTTGAATCTGCTTATACTTCAAATTTTTTTTTTTTTTTATGTTCATGAATGAATACCCATAATAGTCTGAATTTGTTCTGTCCCTACTTAATTGAATATTTGTTTTATGTTTGAAAATATGAGCACAGCAGGGTAAATGGTACTTGTCTTGTACTACATATTATTGAATCTACTACATACCACTGTGCTAAATTTAATAATTCTTTAATTTGCTTTAGTTGTGCCTTATATTGCTATTCTAGCATGTTGGCTGCTGTTGAATTTTTTAACTTGTTACTAAGCATTTATTACTCAGTAAATGAGACCCTATTCTTTTATGCATAAATTGTTTGAAACTATGACCCAAGTTGTTTAAGATTCTTGATTAATCCATTGGGCTCAAAGGTACTCTTTCTTGGTTGTTTCTTTTTGAGTAGTTTTTGTGGATTGGGGTTTGTTTCTTTTTGAGTAGTTTTTGTGGATTGGGGTTTGTTTCTTTTTGAGTAGTTTTTGTGGATTGGGGTTTGTTGGTTGCATGCTAATTGAAGCAATGTTTGGCAAACTTATGAGCTTGCCAGCTTGGGTTAATAGTATGGCTTTTATACATGTATGAACCATCCTATCATGATCAATATATATATCTATGCACATATACTTGCTGTTTGGATCTGAATGCACACGTTATGATGTAAACTTACAAATCTCCTTCTTAACTAAATTTTTATTCAAATGCCAGTTCCCAGATACCAATCTTGGTTGGGTCTGTTCTACATCTGACAAATGTTGGTGAATAATTATAACATGTGCAGGACTTAGAAGAAAAGGAAGTGTTCTGTGGCAAGACGTACCATAATTTCGTCCTAACTAAAGTACATATATAGAAATTTTAGAAGTTTAACAAAGTGAAATGGGAGGTGTTTCTTACGAATGATGATGATGCACATATTGGAATCTTGATTTTGTATGAGACCAATGATTTCTGTGTTTTAACCTCCACTAAATAGGCTTTTGGATAAGGAAATGGATGCAAAATGATCCTAAAAGATGAAACACTCAACATCAGAAGTGGTGATGTTTTGAACTTGCAACAGTATAATATAAATTTGCCTTGTCATGGGGCACACCATAAGAGTCGATTTGTGTAAGGCGATATTCATGTTGAAATTTGATCGTCTCAAGGAGTTTTGATGCAACTTAACTGTGTAGCTTGATATATTAGAATTTTAAAAAATGAGTTAAAATTTATTATTTCTACTCTCTAAAGTTTTGAATTGCTTTGCATCCAACTAGTTAAAGATGCTAGCACAGAGATTTGAGGGATGAACTTTCTTGCAACCTAAGAAAACTTTCATCGTTGCCTAAAATGCTTCCTTGTAACCTCAACTGCACATTGTAAATTGTTTTTGCTTCACGCATTGTAACTTGTTTTGGCTAGAGATGTACATGTTGATGCCTAATGGGAAGTTATAATCTGTAATCATTCCCACTTCACCCCGCATGTGAAGTAGATTAGTTAAATATTTTGGTAGATAACTTTGTATACATATATTTTTTCTTTTCTATTTCTTTTTCCATCCATCCTTTTTTATATTGCAATTAATACTGAATTCTTTTTCTGTAAACATTCTAATGATGGTCGTCTTGGGTATGATAATGGTAAAAAAGTAAAGCCAAACAATTAATTGACCATCCAGTTGTTGATGTTAGAAGATTTTTCCCTTCTACTTTTGCAAGTGTGAATATTAACAAAGTGAATCCCAGTTGCACTTCAAAATCTCTCAATTAGTTTAATGATCTCGAATTTTGTTTATATACTTTAATTATTTTATTTTTTGTTTTTAATACTGCAAATGGATCTAGTTTCATAGACAACTCGACAACATTGGTGGGTCTCATCTAAACTCTTTCTACCAATTATGAAGGTTATCCATTTATTAAAATGCTACCTTTTTTAGTCCTTTGACTGTTTATTATTTTTATATTTAGCTAGATAAGTTCAACACTCTTTGTCGTATAAGCTCGTGAACCTGGAATTATTCAAGAAGCGGGATTACTGACTGTTTGCTTTCTCTAGGCTGCCTGTAGGAGCAAGTGAATATATACAAATGCTCCTATTGATTCGAGTAAAAGGCCATTAGACTAGCACTATAGAATGAATATGATTACACCCAGCAAACCATGTTACATTTGATATTGGATTAGGCTTAGCCATCTTTTTTCATTGAACTGTTTCAGGACCTTTCTCAATCTTCATTTATGTTTTATTCTTTTTTCTATTGTTATTACTCTTTGCTGTCACAGTTACACTAGCACGTTTGCTTACTCTATCTCTGCTTGTATTGTACGCTTAAACTTGCTCAGTTTTGTGCCTTCAGTTCAATCTACTGGTTAACATATCAATTCAGCCAGGTGTTTTGTTCTTTATTAACTTACTATGACAATTAGGAAGTGACGCAAGGCAAATGTTTATGTTGACCTTGGTTGTATTTAAGATTATTCGGTCAGCCATTCGGTTTCATCCTATCTCATTATTTTTGAAGTATCTGCATACGTCTCATTTTTTTTTATTATGTCTGCAATTTTGGTTGAGCATTCACAATGAAGCAAGCCTTCATGATTGAGCAAAACTCAAAAATTTTTGTACCTATATCATCTCAAATGTTCCAATTTAACCAAACTGGTTATGCCATAGATTCCTATACTGATTTCCTTTACTTTCAAGTCATGTGGAAGCTTGCATCACCAGTTGCCATGGTGTTACCTGCCATCTTGCCAGTTATTTTTGTCGGATTTGGTAAATTTTAAACAATTTAGCAAATCTCTCAACTTGTAAAGCAGCAAAACTATATTCTTTCCATTTATTCTTCATCATAGTATGATGTTGGTTCTTTGAAGGTTTAACTTCATAATTGGAAATTAGTGGTGAACTTTTCTGTTTTCTATATTTTTTGTGACACCACCGGTACCTGTTTTGGGGACTGTTTGTATTTCAAATACTTTAGTACTTGAAGCAAATTTAGTTTAGATTTTCTATTTTCTCTCTGGTAATTGTCAATTTGCGTTAAATATTACTGAATCAGGTTCATACCTCCATTACATAAGAAGTGTCTTCTCAACTTCGTAGTTTCTATAGTGTTTAATATGTAGTATTTTTTTCATAAAGTGATCTTATTTTTCCTGTGTTATGTTTGTTAAAGTCATTACCATGAAAGTGTCATTTTATGGCACGCTATTCTGATATTTTGACAGTATGGTCTTAATATCTGATATTTATTTAGGCTTTTATTTCCTGCATAGCAAATTGATAAACTGATGTTTGTTAATTATATTTATTTATTTGTAATGTTATATCATTACAGGAAAAAAAGGTGAATGAAATTGTCTTGAAGGCAATGGGGCAAGCAATTAGCAAAACTGTGGCTATTGCGGAGATCATTAAGGTTGCTTACTACTGCTTGCTTATGCTTTCGACAAATTCTTGGATGTATTCAGTGCTTAAGAGCTCCTATCTATTTGAATACAGAAAAGATACTCAAATTTATATCAGGATGTCTCTATCAGTTCAATTAGCATTACGGATGTATGGGAACCTATAGAAGAGGGCCTTGTGCCGTATGTCTTTATCCACTCTCTTTGTGCAGTCTATTACAAAATATTCATGGAAAAGTCAACTGACTTTATGAACTCTGCTATGCAGTTTGGAGATGACTCGCCATGTCTCAATGATCTCAATTACACTGTCAAATAATGATCTCAACAGGAACTCTCCTGGGTAAATATATTATACTTTTTGTCATCTGCATCTCTGCATAATAAGAGGTTTAATTAGCAAGTCATTCTTTTTTGCAATATGTAGTGGGGGGTTACATGCTATGTTAACTTGCAAGTTCTTAACTGCTGGTGAGTAGGTATCAAGCACCAATTATTCTAGAGCAGCCAAAAAAACAGTACAGGGTGCAGCAACCAAAACAACAGGTGCAACATCAGCCGCAACAGCATCAACCGAGGCAAGCACAACGTCAAGTTGCTGAAGGTATTGACTGGTATTTAACTCTTGATGATTGAAATATTTGTCAGAAGTATTTAGCCAAGTATGTTAATTTTCTTCTCTTGCTCTTAGATAAAGATTCATATGGTCGGGGACGTGGTCGAGGTAGAGGCAGGGGTAGAGGAGGAGGCTGGGGCGGCAGAGGCGGATATGGAGGGGGTAGCTATGGCGGATATGGAAGTGGTGACTATGGCGGGTATGGGAACAACCAAGGATATAATCAGGGTTATGGAAACAATCAAGGATATAATCAGGGTTATGGAAACAATCAGGGATATCATGGTAATAGTTGGTTCAAATCGGATAATATGAATATTAGCTGGTGGTAACCAGAAAGAATGAGATGTTTGTCTTATTTTCATTTCAAGTTCTTAACATTAATTGTTTGCTTTCCTAATTTCTGATTATAGAAAATGGCGGGTACTGGAACTATAGCCGTGGCAGTGGGCGTGGTAGAGGAGGATACTACCCTGGTATGCTTTCCTATCCCTATTAGATATTTGAATTAAAACTTTACATCATCTTATATATATAACTTTTGTTTCTGATAGAAAGAAACTATGTATTGTTGTAATAGCAGAATGACTTTCTTTAGAAAGGTAAAAGAAAAAGGGAAAAAATTAAAGATAAAGTTTATATTAGTTTTTCTTCTTGTAATATTCATAATTATGATAAGAATTGATTCACTAAAATAGAATATTTAGGAAAAATTTGGTTGGGAAAAATTGCCTATTATGTGTAGATTTGTGTTTCAAAATACGGTTATGGTAATCATTCATTAATGTATTCCGGTCCAATTTGGAAGACAATTTTCTTTCTTTACGGCTTTGCAAAATTATCTATAAAGAATTGATACGGTTCAATTGAGCAATTAGTACCGCCCCAACCCTAGAGTCCGCTACTTCCCCATGCTACAAGTGAAAGGGAAAATGTAAAGACTGCCACTAAAGCAGTACAAGCAAGACTTATTATATCCATGTGAATTATATCCCCTATTTCTATGAGGGAATTATTCTAGTATTATTGATTAATAGTCATAGCAGCAGCAATATCGTAGAGTCAAAATTGGTAAGACTGTTTATTGATGAACCAATTCAATGAATGCATTTGTAACAGGTTTTATATTTTAGGGTTTTGGTAAAATTAAAGCATTTAGTACTAATACAATGATACTCTGGCCTTTTCTTCCAAAGGAATGCTTTTTTATGGAGCGTGTAAGAACAGTAAGACATCATTTGTTTTGATTTTATTGCCTTACTAAGCAATAAGCATGAAAATATACCATACTATAGATTACTATCTATGTACACCCATATTTCCTATTTGATCTAAGCTTCCTGTCTCTCTGTCCTCAAAGAATCAGGGGAACCCACCACTATTAATTAATACATTGTCCTTTTCAACTTTAACCTTTACTCTTTTAGTAGCAGATGGACTCACGGGACACTACTCTGAATAAGATAATTTAATAGATCTTGCTATTATAGTATTTTCGTATAATCTCTTCAAATTCTAGTAGCAAAAACAGAGTGTCCCTTAGAAACCTTTGAATACTGAAATTTTTGGCCTTAGTTCTGTATCCCGGAATTGACTCCCACCATTTATTTGATTCGATTGAAAAATCAAATATATGGTGAGAGTCTGTCTTGAAATTAATAAGACTTGCTTCATCTCTATTGATACTGATTTGTTTATAGTCGATTCTAGATATGAAAGTAATTGGGATTAAACTTATTTCTTAGCTTTTTGTTTTGCTCTGGAACACCTGAGCTTTAGAAAATATAACATCTCTTATGATCTATTTTTTAAATATCTGAATGTGCAACAGGTGCTGGATATGAAAGGGGCAGAGGGGGCGGAGGAAGAGGCTACGGCCGTGGCAGGGGGCGGATGGGCGGCCGTGGAAGGGGAAACCAAGCCGACTGAAGTGCATATGGTGGTGGTGGAAGTGTGCTGTTCTGATGCATGCTTGATTTTCTGTTAGGGGAAATGGAAGTTATCCAAGGACTTGTTTTGCATCTTGATTTGTTGAATGTGAGGTGAGCTTTATTGTCTCACTAGGGTTTCATATGTGGTATTTTTCTCTAT
This sequence comes from Dracaena cambodiana, assembly GCA_036321105.1. Classification (NCBI taxonomy): domain Eukaryota; kingdom Viridiplantae; phylum Streptophyta; class Magnoliopsida; order Asparagales; family Asparagaceae; genus Dracaena; species Dracaena cambodiana. The sequence goes on along the minus strand of JAYEPQ010000005.1, from coordinate 58,792,598 downwards.
GTTTTCCAAGTGAGTGGATCCTTGGCTGGGCCTTGTTTATTTGCTTGTTTCCCATGGTTGCTAGTGGTACCTAAGGCATGCAATATCCATTTTGTCTTCCTCTCAACTCACCTTGGAATGTAATTATGAAACCATCTCCCCTTTTGGCTTTGTTTATTGTTTGTTGCTCTTTAAATGTCAATTCTTTTTTTTTTTATTTTAAATTTGATTGTTTTTTTTTTTAGTCAATTTCGCATGCATGTTTTTGCAATATAATCCAAATTGAACTGAGAACCTATCGTATGCCACAAGGCTCGTTGGTTGTAATTGGTTTTAATTTGATTGATATGTGCTTTTAATGCAAGGAAATTTTATATGCTGGCGGAAAAAATTATATCATAGTATATTTTTATCTACAATCTCTGAGCATCCTTAGGATTAAAAATTAGGAATACAAGGGTTCGTTTCTCCAATATTAAGTGGTAAAAGGTGAAGGGGTTTTTTTAATGAATCGAACATTTTATATTCATTTGATTAAAGTAAAAAAGTGTGAACCTCAGTTTTGGTAATTTTATCTTAATCTTTGATCTACGTAGTTCTTGGTCAAAATGATAATAGAGTTGGAGACTTAATTAATCTGTTAAATTCTTGTTTATCTTTGAAAGTACTTTTTTTTTTCTTTCAAAATTTTGCTTTATGTGACTAATTTGCAGGAAGAATTGAAATTGTTTTGGGTACTAAGACACCGTGATCGCAAATTCTTGGGAGTTTTGTCGAATCTGCCTTGAACTATTTGGGTTCGAAGATTCAAAGTTTAAAGGGAGAAGAAAAAGGAGAGAGAGAGAAAGTTAAAATCACATTGGTTAATAAATATTGTTGTTTATAGAGATATCGAATCTTTTCAATTTGGAAGAGGTTTTGAATTTAATTTTTGATAGAGATTTTATTTGTATAAAATTGTAAAAAAAATATGCATGTATGAATTTGACTGATTGAGAAAAACAAAAAGAAGTAAAATTAAAGCAATAACTCTTTATTGATCCGATTGTGAAGAGAGAAAAAAAAATCTAAAGCAAATTCTATTTTTATTCTATTTTTATTTACCATAAATGATATTTGGCAATTCTCTCAATTAGAAGCAACTCTCTTATTTTATTATGAAACTGGAATCATATAACATAGTTCTGCACTCTGAATCAATATGACCATTTTTATTTGGAATTCGGACCAATATATATGTTAAAGAGCAATATATATTAAAGAGTGTTGAACAACAATATACATATTAGTTAAAAAGGAGAAAGTACGGAAATGGGCAAAAGTGTTAATAGGGATGCAGACTTAACAGACTTAAGGAAAGTTACGGATCAAGGTTCGGCAACCAGCAATAGATGAGTGATTATAATGTGAGAGAATGGTTAAAAATTAAGATTCGGCAACTAGCAATAGATGGGTAATCACGATGCAAGAGAATTGTTAAAAATTGTGATATTTTTTGGATTGCCTCCAACATCTTATTATTATAATGCTATTTTTCTTTGTTTAACGATTAAGGATTAAGGATATGAAAAAGGAAACTATAGGTATTTTCATGGAAAAGTGCATTCTTCAAATGAGTAAAGATATGTTCTCTTTTTCCTTTTTCTTTTTAGCTTTTGCTAGTAAGCACAGATCTAATTTGTTTAATTAAAAGTAAAATGTTCACTCAATTTTTGTTTTTGCAGAACAAAGTGTTCCTTTGAAATAGAATTTAGCTCATGTAAAATTTGCGGCTGAAATTTATTTAAAAGGCATGAGAACATCATGCTACAATTAATTGTATGTCTTTTGTCATATTGTTTTTGTGATCCGTTTCTTTTTCTCCTGAAAGAGAAGTGTTTTTAGCTTTTTTTTTACCATTTGCCAGTTGACATGCATTTGGCTCTTTGCCATCAGAAAATGGTACTGTTTAATTCTCCTTAAATTGAAAAAAAACTCCCAAAAATAGTTTTAAAAAATAAAATAAATAGACACGAAATAAAATAAATTATGACTGGCTATATTCTTTCGGACGACTCTTGGTCTTGATTCATTTGGAGGCCTTTGACTATGAGCGAGCAGCTAAGTAACTCACTACGTGGACATCGCCGAACAAAATTTGGACCGACCCATTACTAGACTGGATTTTGGTTTGGGCTAAGTTAACTTTGGCCAGCCCATTATCACCTCCAAGCCGCCGATTTCTTGGACTCTTAGATGAGGCCCAATATAACCATTGGGTGGAGCCCACCTTCCCTTTGAGTTCCCACGGGAGCTTCTAAAGGGGCACTACTTTTTTCCTAGTGAGCTCAGGTAATAACTCTAAAAAACATAACAAGTTTACCCTTAAAAAACTTTTCCATTTTGCCCTTCCTCCTTCTCCCGCTCCAGGGCTCCGCTCCCGCTTGCGCTCGCGCTTCCCGTTCGGACTGTCAGTCCGAACGGGGACTTCCCTATTCGGACTGGGAATCCGAACGGGTCAGGACCGTTCGGACTCTCAGTCCGAACGGGAACGCCCCGCTCGGACTGTCAATCCGAACAGACCAGTCCTGTTTGGACTCACAGTCCGAACAGGTCTCTCTTGTTCGGACTGTCAGTCCGGACAGGGGCTTGATTCGATCTGCTATTCCGGACACCTCACCCACTCTATTTATATAATAAACTGATATATCATTAGTTTATCCAATTCAACGTCACTTTACGGACTTATATTAACAACTAATTATACATTATTACAAAAATATGGTGAATGAAGCAAAATGATACAATGATACACTGATACACCGACACAATGATTCACTAATACAATGATATATGGATAAACTGATTCATCGATACGCCGATACAATGATACACTACTACACCGATACACCGATACATCAATATACCGATACAATAATACACTGATACACCGATACAATGATATTTCGGATATACAAATGCAATGATACTCCTGATACACCGATACAACGATACACTGATACACCGATACAATGATACAATGATACAATAACTGATACAATAATATAGTGAAGATTATAAATAAGGTCCCCTACGTATAAAACAAACAAGATCTCGTACAAATTAAAGAAATAAGATCAAAAACAAACGTGGTGTATATATTCCTCGAACAAAAAGCAAATAATAGGGTTCATTACAAACAAAAACCATATATTCTACAAATTCTTCAAAATGTTTGAAAAAAACAATTACACCGGTCACTTGAAATTCCTTACAACATCCATATAAATACACAACTAATATAATCTAATCACTGTCTCCTTGTTTGAAAAAAACAACTAATATAATCTAATTGGGTGCATCAGCAAAGCAACGTGCGTCTTGAAACTCTTCAGTACTGATAAATCAACTGGACCTCGATAATTTAACTCATGAAGATCATCTTGAGAGCCTCCTGCATCAGTATTCTCTTCTTTTAGTCTTGCACTATCATATCTGATCAAATTCGGAGTTTCTATATTTAATTCAGTATCTACGGCCACTTCGATATCTCTCTCGTATCGGGCGTTGGATTTGTGGTCGAGATACTGCTTTCTTCCTCCTTAACGAAGTAGTTGGTCGAATGTGAGAAGATTCTGCCAGATCCATCTATGCAATACAAAGATATTTCTTACAATAATTGATTCGCATAAAAATAGTAAATTTTCTATGTGTAAATAAGTATTAACAAAATATAATTTGCTACAAATATCAGATTTTTTACCTACAAGATAGTGTAATATTAAAATTTAAAGACACTGAAACCGTTCTTTGTTACTTAATCAACAATTAGGACAAATACTATTAAAATTCTAAATTAATTAATACATTTTAATATTAACATTTTTAATTAGAATAAAACTATATTTTCGCATATTTTACAACTACGATTACAATATTATATTTTCTTCATAATTATAATCTAAATATTATAAATCATAATTAACAAAAAAATGTACTCATTTAGAATTTTCTCATTCTAAAATATTATCAGACCAAACAAGAAATTCTCAGTTTTCAGAGCAGTCACAGAGCAAATAAGAGTAAACTAAATGTAATAAAATTAAAATTAAATTAAAGGAGACTTACAGTGAGAAATCCGAGACCAAGAGAGAGGAAATGAGACAGCGGCGAGTGGGGAGCGTGGCAGCGGAGGGGGTTGGGAAGGGCGACGGCGGGTTTTGAAGGGCGACGGCGGCGGCGGGGGTTGGGAAGGGCGACGGCGGGGGGGTTGGGAAGGGCGGCGGGGGGGGGGGGGGGTTGGGAAGGAGAAGAGAGCGGCGGGGGGGGAGGGGGTTGGGAAGGAGAAGAGAGCGGCGGGGTAGGGGGGTTGGGAAGGAGAAGAGAGCGGCGGGGGGGGGGGGGGTGGGTTTGGGAAGGAGAAGAGAGGAGAGCAGGGAGAGGGCGGTGGAGATGAAGTGAGGAGAGAGAGTGAGATGAGAGATATAGGTGAAGGATATTTTGGGAATAAATATGGGCTCACTAAGAAATTCTCCCATTTTCTTAACTTAAACTGGGCTCACTAGGAAATCTGGGCTCACTAGGAAAAATCTTGTGCCCCTTTAGAAGTTCCCAGTTCCCACGTTCTGGATCTTTAATAGACTAGGAATTTGCCTAAATAGCTTATCTCCCGAGAGAAGATTAGAACTTGGTTAAAATCAATCTTGAAAATAACATGTTATGAAACCCGTTATATTACATTACATAATTTAACGGAGCCCCAACACTACGTAACAACTCAAAATAACTCAGTGCATCGTAACAATACGTTTTTTATATTATTTTACGTTATATTACGTAACATTATGTTAAGTTAATGTTATTTACAATTATTTTTTTAGTAATTTATATATTATTGTTAATTATTATTTTGCTTATTAGCGAATTGTTGTAATTTTCTTAATTAGTTGTTGGCTTGTTTGATTATTTATAGAATTGCCAACTTGTTAATTTGCGATTGTTTCTTTTTTCTCTTGTTGTATTCCTATCTGATTGCTGAAATATCTTGTTGATTTTATTGAATTTTTAATTGAACTGAAATTAACAATTACAAATAATATAAATTGAACATTATAAAATATAAATTACAATAATGATAATAATTAGAATTGAAATTAAAAAAAAATTATTTTCTTATTTAAATGATAACTGGAATTACGGTTGAAGAATTAATATAATTTATAAAGATAAATATGAAAATTATAGTAAAATTTAATATAGAATTAGATTAGAATATGTATTATAAAATGGTTTTATATTTTTTTTAGATATTTTAAATTTATTTTTAAATTTACAAAAAATTATTTTATATAATTTTATATTTATTTTTAATTAAATAAATAGAAAATTATATAAACTACGTTATGTGTTACGCTATATGCGACTAACAGAGACAAAACGTTACGTTATTATTATCGTTATTTTAAACATTGGTTCAAATTATAAATTTTGGTTTGAAAGTGATCAAGCATTATTATCTTTTTTTCTTAGTTATTTTCTACTTATTTTTGTATTGATTAGAAGAGCATATTATTTTATTTTTAATGTAACTCATTTATAACCCTACTTACTAAGTAAGTTTCTCCATAAAATTTTAAAATAAAATTTTTGTTTAACACAATTCACTATATTTCTAAGTTACCATTATTTTAATTTTTTCATATTTCTTTTTTCTCTCTCCTGCTTCTCTCACTCGATGACTACATCTATGCATCATGTACTTTCATCTGACTCCATTTCGTCCTATTGTTGCCACCTTCTGTTCTTTCGCATTCGCATCACCGTAGGCCTCCGGTTACTCAGTCGGTCGATCGGTGGTCGATCGGTCAGAGATCGGAGTTTTTCGATCAAATTCAAGAATAGATGGAAATTTTTTTCGATCGAATCCAGACCTTCGGTTGGAGTCGAACGAAGTTGTCGGAATGAACAGTGGAATTCGTATTTGAAAATTCAGTTGATTGATCGTTCGGAAATCATAGTTTTTCGATCGTATATCGCCGCTAGAAAATTTTTCCGATCGACTCCGGTGGATTTCGGTTGCAGTTGGGTTTCGGCCCCTACTCAAAATTCTTTCTTTTCTCTGGGTAAAGCCTAGCTCCTTCTCAAGCTTCATAATAAATGGTTAAACTTCTGGGTTGGTTGGGTTCTAAGAAGTGGATGGGGGCGCGCTTTGAAAAGTACGATAAAAGCGCTTGGTCACCTTTTTGGTCCGCATAGCAAAGTTGTCCGCCCGTGCCCCCCCAAAACAAAGAAACAGAAACAGCAAAGCCCTGTTCGACCCGGCCCAAAATTAGCCACGCGGCAGCTAGAATTTAGGGGGAGTTTCCAATGGAGCACAACATTTTTCCAAGTGAGCCCACTTCTCAGTTTCAGTCCGACCAAAATTTCACTATTTAGTAGGCTTACCAAGAAAATTGGTGTGCTCCGTTGGAAACTCCCGAATTTAGGCTGCGGACATCCAAATGAAAGTGAACATGGACGCGTTCCCGTCCTCGTACAGTCTCCTCCCTCGTTTATTTAATGACAACGTCTTTCTCTCTCCTTTCTCATTGTCTTTCTCACTCAAAAAAAGAAAGTCTAAAACCATTTCATTACGAAACCATTTGCTCTCCTAGCTCTAGTTCTAGAGAGAGAAAGAGATAAGAGGAGAGAGAGAGAGAGAGGATGGAGAGCAAGAAGATGAAGGAAGCTTTTCATGTGATTCACAAGGTCCCTTCTGGGGACACCCCTTATGTTCGAGCCAAACATCTTCAGGTATTAATTTTAGCTCTTTTTTTTTTTCTCTACTTATTTTATTTTTGTTCATTGGATTTAAATTGGACAACCAATTTTTTTTTATATTGCTTAAGTTTCATATGATTTATGATACTTAAGTACTAGTTTCATATGATTTAATTAAGTAAAACTTGAAATAATACTAGTTTTGTGAATGCTTTTTAATTTTTTAAGAATCATTTGAATGTTTTTTTTTGTTTAAATAATATGTTTGACATTGCTTAATGTAAGTTTCTATATATGAGCTGGTGTTGATCTGACATCAATTTTCTATTTGGTAGTTGACCAATCTCCTCCTCTTAGTTTATGTTAGTGATTAATTTTCATTATTTTGGCATTCTTTATTTATTTTGAATTGCGATAGGATAAAAATATGCTGCTTCAATTGAAAAATTATTCATTGTTTATTTTGATTTGTGATAGTAGCTTTATCTCTTAGGTTAGGGCTTTAGTATGTGTAGAGTTAAATATTATTTGGATTTGTTGGTTTGATTTGTTATTGTAGGCTTTTGGATTCTCTCGATAGCTAGGATATTTAGTTGTAGATCTTGTTTGATTTGTACAATCATTTGATATTTAAGGTAATAGAAGTTTGTCGAAACCTTAGACATGTGCCATTATGTCATAATTGTTAAATGTCCTTGCAACCAAGAAGGTCTCGGATTCAAATCCTGCTAGATATAGTTGTAGATCTTGTTTGATTTCTACAATAATTTGATAATTAAGGGGATAGAAGTTGGTCAAAATCCTTAGACATGTGCCATTATAATACAATTGTTAAATGTCCTCGCAACCAAGAAGTCTAGGGTCCATATCTTGTTTGAGCTAGGCTACACCCTATTCTTCCCTAAGGGGGAAATAAAGGAAATTTCTATGGAATTATTGAATATATTCATTTAAATCTCATGCACATATGAGAGAAGTAATATTGACAGAGTTTTCATTATTAGATCAATTTTCTAGCATAAATGGTGGATAATCCACCTGTTCCATTAATAAGGTGTTAACGAAACAAGATACATATAGAGTACGTATGTATAGTCCCTCACTCGTGAGTAGTGGACATCACGATGGAATAAAATAAAATAATGTCTAAGAGAAGCTACTACAAACTATATTAGATCAATTTACTTATCAATTCTTTTTTTTGAGAAGAATACATAAAACATTCCTCTTGGGAGCAAGAGGTGTTACCAGCTGACTAACCCTCTTTCGTGCATGTGTAATCAATAGTTCAATGTGGTTATGCCTTGAAGATCGCACGATTATTTCCCTTGCATCACTTATTAGTGGAATGCAAAATATATAGTTGTTCTCCAGAACTAAGGAGACAATTGTGTGGCCTAAATGTTTGGAGCTATAAAATTAGAGTGTGGCTATAAAAGAACTACTCGTATTGTTGTTAATCATGCAAGGAACCTTAGAAACTCTCTATTCTTTACCTCATTGCCACATTTAACCACCTCTTATCGAAAAGCTTAGCTTGATTCTCAAGCTTGTTTAATATATTATGGCACACATCTTTTAATGAATAGCTTTAGAGATGAAACCTATGATACACTCCAAGACAGATATCGATACCTGTATATATAGTTATTGCTTTCAATTAACCTATTGATACTAAAAGAGGAGCTTAGTTGTAGCTAAAGTGAGAACATAAACAGGGTGGAGGGGATGAGGAGGTATGGGTACAAATAAGGGAACATGCACGGTGCACCCAAGGTTCATATATTTCAATGAATGAATAAATGAGAGATAAGCATTCACGTCTATGATCTCTAGTCTTTGCGCAATCAAAGGGCAAACCAAAATGACATCCTTTAGGCTTTCCATGCACCATACTCTTGAGTTTATTGCATTGTATACAACTTATTCGCTTCTCCCATATAGATATCATGTTATCTCACTATCGAAGCCTTTTTCCGAAGATACTTCCCTGCTGAAATACTGTGTGTCCAAAGAGACGAGTTTTGAAGTATGCATAGGCTGATTATTTATGATTATAATATGATTTAAGAATGAGTGAGTGAATTATATGATGTTGTGATGCAGTTGGTCCAGGGATCAAGTCTTGTTGCCAACATATTTAAAGGAATAATCCCTTCTGCTCCAGAGTTGGATCGAGAAATATTATGATTATTGCAGCATCTTATTCTTTCATCTTGTTTTTTCATTGTCACGAATAAAGACTAAACATGATTTTTAATATTTAGTTCTTGCCCATTATCCTGTTAACCTAATATCATCATTGTTTATAGAAATGATCTTTTTCAGAGGATTAACATAAATATATAACATTGCAGCTGGTCGAAAAGGATCATGAATCAGCCATCTTGTGGTTTTGGAAGGCAATAAACGCTGGTGACAGAGTAGACAGTGCCCTCAAAGACATGGCCGTCGTAATGAAGCAACAGGACCGGGCTGAAGAAGCCATCGAAGCTATAAAGTCCTTCCGCCATCACTGCTCCAAGCAAGCCCAGGAATCCCTCGACAACCTCCTTATTGACCTCTACAAGAAATGTGGATACATCAACGAACAGATCCAACTCCTCAAACAAAAGCTACGAGCTATATACCTTGGCGAAGCATTCAACGGGAAAACCACCAAGACCGCACGATCCCATGGAAAGAAGTTCCAAGTCTCCATCAAGCAGGAGACTGCCCGAATCCTAGGCAATCTCGGGTGGGCCTACATGCAGCAGAACAACTACGATGCAGCTGAGGTGGTCTACCGAAAGGCACAGATAATCGAACCTGATGCCAACAAGGCTTGCAACCTCGGGCTTTGCCTGATAAGAATGGGGAGATTCGACGATGCCCAACAAATTCTCAATGATGTTGTAAACCGAAGGTTTACAGGGTTAGCTCTAGACGAGAGTAACAAGACAGTGGTCCGGGCACAGGAGCTGATGAGGGAGATGGAGGAGTCGAGGAGGAGGAAGAGCGACACAACACTTTCAGATTATGGGATTTTGAACATCGACGAGGAGATTATGGAGAGATTGGATCTTGTGATGAATGAATGGGCTCCGTTTAGGTCCAAGAGGCTGCCTATCTTTGAGGAGATATCTCCTTTCAGGGACCAGGTGGCTTGTTAATCTCTTTTGTTCTTCTGTACACTCCTTTAGTTATTTATCTAAAGGGTACTTGTTTTGTGTAAGTAGGTTGAGTGAGCATAGTTCTTGTGTGTAACAAAGTCATAAGGGTCCTAGAGAGGGAAAGAAAAAAAAAAAAATTGTTTTGGTGCCCCAAATCCTTGGTGTAGTTGAAATGTACAAGCCTTATTGTATAATGAAATATACTACACCTAAGTTTACTTGGATGGTGACATTATATTGTTTTCTATGCTCTTGGCCCTTGTGATAGTATTTTTCAAATACCCAACAGATATATGATATCCTAGATGCTTTCCAATAATCGTTTATAGTTTTGCAGCAACTTTATGCCTTATTGATACTCTATTAATATGCGAGGGATTGTTGGATAAATAAGTTGCTAATGTTTCAGATTAATATGGGACTTATTACTGTTATTAGTTAACAGAATTACTACTATTATTATGTATAGAATTACTACTATTATCATGCACAGAATTAATTATGTTATTATGTACAGCTTTCAGTGTTATATTTCAATCAGAAATAAAGTTGGAGAAAAAGAATTACGAATTATTATGTATAATAGCAGTTTATATCTTTCCAGATTTGAATTAGAATAATATTCCTATTAATGTTTACAGAAAACTATTAAACTTAACTAGTTTACTATCCTAAACAGAATAAAAAATTACTGGATTAACAAAAACCTGTATTCAGAAAGATGAACGTATGGAGAATTGATGAAGACAGGAAGATGATCGAGACTAGTGTTGAACACTATCTCCTTAAAACCGATTCGCCCTCCACCGCTTGCTTCTGGATTGCAATGGGCGTTGGTCTCTCAGGATACAACGACCGGTCTGCAACAGGAAGGAAACTGCAATCCTGTTGTTCTAGCGAATCTGATAAAGAATACTCTCTGTATGTATGGTGTAATACAGGACTGATTTAGGAAGAACTGTTCTTCTGGAAACAGAAACTCTCTGTCAAAAAGACCAAGTTTCTGTCTGTAGAAGAAGGAAAAATTCTGTATATTGTATGTTATAAAAAGTCTGGACAGAGGCCTTCTGGACAAACGGTCACAACGGTTGGCTGTTAACAGTTATGAACGTTTAACGGCAACGGTTAACAGACGACCGTTGGATCTCAACGGACAAATCCTAACGACTCTTAACGGGTGCGGGTCGAATCCAAATAGCTGAACCCAATAGAGGTAACCTGAATCCAATAGCACCAAAAAATCAAAGGCTCCTCAACTCCTCGCGACGATGCGTACGTGCGGAGTGCCAAGCGCGCCACTAAAGCGCCCAATGCGCCCTAAACGCCCATTTGCCCTCGCGCACGTGCGTGCGGGTGCGGGCGGTGCGTAGCATCACCCATGGTGCTCAAAGTTTCTTCTCTTCTTACATAAGCAATGTCATGGAACAAACAATCATATATAAACCCACATCCTAACAAACTTCTAGCCAATGTGGAACTATTTTTTTCTTCTTTCCTTTTTGTTCTATTTGCTATGTACTCCTCTTTGAAAGCATTTTCCATTCACCTAATTCATTTATTTTTGAACTAGATAATTGACTCAAAGATTCAAGTTCAAACATACATGAATTCAACAATCCCCACATGAATGAAAATGACTTAGACACTAATGCAACTAAACAAAGAGTATAATAGAAAGTTACCGCATCGGGAGAGGTGGCTTTTGGATTTGAACTTCCCTAGTGAAATATTATCGAGTTTACTCGTTAACCAGTGAATACGATGTTTTTGAACTGTTCAGCTTTTGATGTAAACTAAGACAATAATATTCACACGATTTCTTTCAATTTTAACAGATTCTTATGTTGTGTCCGTTTTGGTCCTAGACAACTTGGTAATTTTATGAGTGCTCCAGAGAATTTAGCCTTTATCATTCTCATAGAAGCGGCCTCTTCACACTTATATAGGTAATCTCTTATTAAGAGTATCCTGCCATACTCTACTTGGATTTTCAAGATATAAGGATTATTAAAAACTTAGCTTATCCTTACACATTGCAGGTGAATCACTATTTTACCATAGAAATGAGATAGAAATTATTTCCTCAGTGATTCTTACGAGTTCCCCCACAATTCGGTTGTCCCTTTAAACCTAGATCTTGGGATCTCCAATCAGCTAGGTTGGGTTGCCATTATGGAGTTACTCTATTTAGTAGGCTGTAATCCCATTCCCCTCGATAACTTATATACTTGATTTCTGATCAAGCCTTTTATTAATGGATCTGGAATATTATTTTTTGATTTTATATAATCAAGAGATATTATTCCGTTTGTAAGCAGTTGTTTTACAGTTTCATGTCTACGACGTATATGTCGTGACTTTCCATTATATAATACATTCTGTACCCTTCCAATTGCTGATTGATTATCACAATGGATGCAAATTGCTGACACAGGTTTAGACCATATTGGAATATCTTCTAAAAAGTTTCAAAGCCATTCTGCTTCTTTTCTGGCTTTATCTAAAGCGATAAACTCATATTCTATAGTGGATCTGGCTATACACGTTTGTTTTGAATATTTCCAAGAGATAGCTGCACCTCCAACAGTAAATACATATCCACCTGTGCATTTGATATCCTTAGAATCTGTAATCCAGTTGACATCAGTGTATTCTTCTATCACTGCTGGATATCTAGTATAGTGCAACCCATAGTTAGTAGTGTACCTCAAATATTTGAGTACTCTAACTATTGCTTTTCAGTAGTTCTCGGCTGGAGTACTTGTAAACCTACTCAGTTTGCTTACTGAGTATGCAATATCAGGTCTTGTGCAGTTCATTAAATACATAAGACTGCCAATGATCTGAGAATATTCTAATTAAGATATACTAGCACCTATATTCTTTGTAAGATGTAGACTCATATCTACAGGTGTCCTAACTATATCATTATTTCTCTTGTCAAATTTTTCGAGTATCTTCTCGATATAATGTGACTGGGATAAGGTATATCCATCAGATGTCCTGGAGATTTTAACACCAAGAATAATATCTGTAATACTTAAGTCTTTCATGTCAAATTTCTGTGTTAATATGATTTTTACCTCTTTAATTAGAGCCACCGTGCTACCGGTGATAATCATGTCATCCACATATAAACATACAATGACATAGTTGTGCATATCCCTTTTTACATATACACATTTATCGCATTCATTATAACGAAATCCATTTGACAACATAACTTTGTCAAATTTTTCATGCCATTGTTTAAATGCTTGTTTAAATCCATAAAGTGACTTAACAAGTCTGCACACCTTCTTCTCTTTATCTGGAACTACAAACCCTTCAGATTGTTCCATGTAAATTTCTTCATCTAATTCACCATTTAAAAATGTTGTTTTTTCATCCATTTGATGAAGTTCAAGGTTATATAATGCAGCAAAAGCAATTATTAATCTTATGGATATTATTCTTATTACAGGTGAATATGTATCAAAGTAATAAACACATTCCTTTTGTCTATAGCCTTTTATTACAAGTCTAACTTTATATTTATCTATAGACCCATCAGGTTTTATCTTTCTCTTAAATATCCATTTATATCCTAATGGTTTACTTCCTAGAGGAAGATCTACAAGTTCACAGGTGTGATTTTGAATAATTGATTCAATTTCACTATTTACAGTTTCTTTCCATAAAGGAGCTTCAGGTGTAGACATAACCTCTTTATAAGTTTGAGATTCCTTTTCTAATATATATGTTAGAAAATCCGGACCAAACGATTTATTAATCCTGGCCCTTTTGCTCCGTCTACATTCATCCTTATTAGTTTTATTTCCAGAGTCAGATTATATTTCTCTTATAACTTCATCACAAGTCTTTTTAGGAGAACTTGGTTCATAATCTTTACTAAGAAAGATATTCTCAAAAAATACTGCATTCCTATATTCAATAATAGAGTACTTATGTATCTCTGCATGATCTGATTTGAAAACAAAGAAACGATAAGCACTGCTATTATGTGCATATCCAATAAATATACAATCAATAGTTTTAGGTCCAATTTTAGTCCTTTTAGGAGTAGAAATTGCAATCTTTGCAAAGCACCCCCACACTCTTAAGAATTTATAGTTAGGTGCTCGACATGTCCATAATTCATAAGGTGTTTTATCTAATTTCTTTTGGGGTATTTTGTTGAGAATATGATTAGCAGAAAGCAAAGCTTCCCCCATATGTTCTGAGGTAAACTATAACTTATTAACATGATATTCATCATTTTCTTTAATATTCTATTCTTACGCTCAGCAATTCCATTTTGCTGAGGTGTGTAAGGAGCAGTTGTTTGATATATAATATCATGTTCTGCACAAGTTTGTGCAAATGGTGACTCATATTCACCACCTCTATCACTTCTTAGCATTTTTATCTTTTTGCTAAGTTAATTCTCAACTTCATTTTTATATTGTATAAATATTTCAATTGCCTCATCTTTTGTTCTCATTAGATATACATAACAATATCTAGTACAATTATCTATAAAAGTAATAAAGTATTTCTTTCCACCTCTAGTTTGAACAGATTTTAAATCACAAACATCTGTATGAATTAATTCTAAAGGTTCAGTACTACGTTCTATAGAACGAAATGGAATCTTAGTTATTTTTGATTCAACACATATTTCACATTTATCATCAAAGTTTATATTAAAATTAAGCAACATATTTAAATTTATTAATCTTTGCAAAGTATAATAATTTACATGTCCTAATCTACCATACCAAATATAAGGTGACTCAGTCATATAAGCAGAAGAAACAATTTAATTATTAATTTTAGGGGCAATGATCATTACATTTATTTTAAACAGACTATTTGTCATATATCCCCTGCCTACATATACACCATTTTTTGTAAGTACAAACTTATCAGACTCAAATACAAGTCTAAACCCTTTCTTACTCAAGACTGATCCTGAAACCAGATTCTTGCGGACATCTGGTACATGAAGTACATCAGTAAGAGTAAGTTCTTTTTCCGAAGTCATCTTTAGTACAATGTTTCCTCGTCCTTCAATCTTGAAGGTTACAGAGTTACCCATGTAGAGTAGTTCTCCTTCCACATGTTCATATGTAGAGAACATCCACTTGTTGGCGCAGATGTGGCGAGTGGCCCCAGTATCCACCCACCATTCTTTAGAATTGCCACCAATTAGGTTAACTTCTGAGACAACAGATGTACAGTTTACATCTACATTTGCACAAAGATTTTCTTCCTAGGCCAAATTTACATTAGAATGCTTCTTCTGCTTCTTTGAAGAATCTTGTGCCTTGCGTACACGGCAGTCGTTTGCACGATGTCCAGGTTTGTCGCAGTTGTAGCACTTGCCATTGAATCTCTTCGAGTTACCACTCTTAGAGTCTTTACCATTATGCTTTCGCTTTCTGTCATTAGACTTATTGGAATTTTCCATAACGTTAGATTTAGAAATATTGTATGGATTTCCAATTTTCTTTTCAGAAAGACGGTTATCTTCTTCGATCCTCAAACGTACAATCAGATCTTCAAGTGTCATTTCTTTTCGTTTATACTTTAGGTAATATATGAATTCTTTTCAAGATGGTGGCAATTTTTCAATAATTGCAGCCACTTGAAATGATTCACTAATAGTCATACCTTCAGCATGAATTTCATGAATGATCACTTGAAGATCTTGTACTTGGTTGATTACATTTTTAGAATCAACCATTTTATAATCCAGAAACTTACCGACTACATATTTCTTAGAGCCGGCATTTTTTATATTATATTTCTTGTCTAAAGACTCCCAAAGTTCCTTAGCAGTAACAATTGAACTACATACATTATATAGTATATTGTCCAATCCATTGAGTATATAATTCTTACTCAAAAAGTCCGCATGTTTTCATGCATCAACCGCCTTCACTGATTGTTGATCATCTTCAACAAGAGTCGGCACAATCTCCTTCAAGTACTTGGCCAGATTTAGTGTAGTGAGGTAGAATAACATTTTCTGTTGCCATCTCTTAAAATCTGAGCCACTGAACTTATCTGGTTTCTCATACTGACTTGAAGGCATAGTTGGAGTAACCATGATAGGAGTTATCACAGTGGACATATCAGATGCAGTGGCCATATGTAAATATTAAATTTATCTATCTTAATGTTTTGTAACAAATTTTAACTTTCTAATAAAACTGAAAATCAATTCTTACTCCAAACCACAAGATTTCTAAAAATATTTCTCCTCTAAACAGATTTAACTATCTTTTTCCAGAAGCAATTAGATTTAAATAACTAGTGATTAAACACTATTATGACAGTATTCGAAATTAATCTAAAAAAATCGGTTTTAAGAATGTTGGATAAATAAGTTGCTAATATTTCATATTAATATGGGCAGACTTATTACTATTATTAGTTAACAGAATTGCTACTATTATTATGTACAGAATTACTACTGTTATCATTCACAGAATTAATTCTGTTATTATGCACAGGTTTTAGTGTTATATTTCAATCATAAATAAAGTTGGAGAAGAAAGATTACGAATTATTATGTATAATAGTAGTCTATATCTTTCCAGATTTGAATTAGAAGAATATTCCTATTATTGTTTACAGAAAACTATTAAACTTAACTAGTTTACTATCCTAAACAGAATAAAAAATTACTGGATTAAGAAAAATCTGTATTCAGAAGGATGAACGTATGCAGAATTGATGAAGACAGGAAGATGATCGAGACTAGTGTTGAACACTATCTCCTTAAAACCGATTCGCCCTCCACCGCTTGCTTCTGGATTGTAATGGGCGTCGGTCTCCCAGGATACAACGACCGATCTGCAATAGGAAGGAAGCCGCAATCCTGTAGTTCTAGCGAATCTGATAAAGAATACTCTCTGTATGTATGCTGTAATGCAGAACTGATTTAGGAAGAACTGTTCTTCTGGAAACAGAAACTCTCTATAAAAAAGACCAAGTTTCTGTCTGCAGAAAAAGAAAAAATTATGTATATTGTATGTTCTAAAAAGTCTGGACAGAGGCCTATAGGCTTCTGGGCAAACGGTCACAACGGTTGGCTGTTAACAGTTGTGACCGTTTAACGGCAACGGTTAACAGACGACCGTTGGATCTCAACGGATAAATCCTAACGACTCTTAACGGGTGCGAGTTGAATCCAAATAGCTGAACCCAATAGAGGTAACCCGAATCTAATAGCACCAAAAAATCAAAGGCTCCTCAGCTCCTCGCGACGATGGAGTGCCAAGTGCGCCACTAAAGCGCCCAATGTGCCCTAAACGCCCATTCGCTCTCGCACACGCGCATGCGGGTGCGGGCGGTGCGTATCACCACCCGTGGTGCTCAAGATTTCTCCTCTTCTTACATAAGCAATGTCATGGAACAAATAATCTCTTCTTACATAAGTAATGTCATGGAACAAATAATCCTATATAAACCCACATCCTAACAAACCTCTAGCCAATGTGGGACTATTTTTTTCTTCTTTCCTTTTTGTTCCCTTTGCTATGTACTTCTCTTTGAAACCATTTTCCATACACCTAATTCATTTATTTTTAAACTAGTGAATTACCTCAAAGATTCAAGTTCAAACATACATGAATTCAATAGGGGTTTCTTCTATCACAACACAAGTTGTCCCATGACTATATGCAGGAAAATATCTGCATCTTATCATCAGTAGTTCATTGTGAAGAATAAATGGATATTCTTGGCATTTCTTTCTCTTTGCATTTGAGAAATTTTGTATTTGGTGCAAATTCGCTTCTCATCTTTGGTCTGTTGTCACGGCCCACTCCCAATATACGGTATACGAGCACATGTAGCAGGTACCGGCAACATATTCAGTTTGAATATGCTAAAGCCTCAATTATAATATCACAGCCACAAAGAATAAATACACGTAGATAAATAAACTGATATTCATTGATCTATAAAGTCTATTATATAAAGAAAACAGACGTACGATACTGGATAATTTAAGTCAACATCCATTAAGGAATGATAGGTTCAAAAATATGAAAAGACTGCATTTAATGCAAACTAAGTACATGATAACTACTGATCTTCGGTCACTTCAGCAAAATACTCCATGTCTTCTGCGGTAGGATCAACAGGGTTCAACTCAGTCACTGGACATGCATATCCAGGTCGTCAGATAGCGACCAACACAATAAATACAGAACAATGTGATGTAATAATTATATCTAACATGGTAATAATGCAAGTCTTAAAAAAATATTAAATCTATAATTAACGATAATATTAAGTGACATGTTAAATCAAATATCTTTTAGTATGGTCACAATCATAGCAAGTTTATTTAGAATGTCATATAATTGGAAAAGCTAACTGATGGGATACCACTGCATCGATTGTTTCCTGTACAGACCCAGGAAATGGTCACATGGATTGTCCGGTGCTGAATCATACCTGCTGTCAGGCAAACATGAATTATAATCAGGTATGATCCAGCAAATCATCATGTACCCATGGTGTGCGAAATATTCAGTTATACAACTTAACAAGTTTACAGTCGAAATAGAGTATAATTTCATCATTCAGTTTCTCCCCCAACCCAGTGTCATTTAAGTATAGTACATGCATGTCTAAATTTTTATTTTCATAACTTGTATATTGAATTTCGGGTACAATATTTCAATTATAATTTGTTAATTTGTTAACAACATAATTTATAGAATCCGTTTTATATTTTATTCAATAAATCACAATTGGTTATATCAAGGATTTACTGATTTGAGATATCATACAGATATCGGCCAGGCCAGTGTATGAATGCTGGGAGGTTTTCCGTGCATTGCACGTTCCTTAATTAGAGAACCAGCATACAAAACTTTTCTAGACACCGATATAGAATGATCTCACAAACAATATATTTCCACGATTATAGCCTTTTTCATGATTTATTAAAACCTAACTACATGCTGTAATTTAACAAGTAATCATTTAATTTCTAACATCATAAAGAAATAACAGATATGTCAATGATTGCACTTGTAATAACACATTTAGTTTCTACAAATTAAATTCTAACAATATAAAAAAATAGTATTTGTAATAACAAATTTAGATGATATAATTGAAATAATATTTCTATAAGAAAAATTAGTATATTTAGTGAGTCCAAAAAGAACTCACCTCGATTTGCGAAGGTCTACCAATTGGCAATCACACGAAACAATCTACACATAAAATTATAATATATTTGTTAAAAATTATTCATCATAAATTCAGATGATTTTTAGGAAATTTCTAATTTTCATAAAGCACTTAGTATTAATTTTAAAGTTAAATAATATTAGTGTAGAAAATTAACTTCTAATATTGTCCTAATAAGTTGTTAGTTACATATTTTGTAAACATTTGAATTGGTTAATTCTCATCGAACTATAATCTTATTTGTTTGGTAAGAGAGGCTTATAGGAGGTGTAAGGTGGGCTCAGCTGGACATATGCTGTATTAATACTAATCTTGAAGTCTATGTTAACAAAAATATTAATATAATTCAACTCTTATGTGGTTATGTTTTTATTTTATTTTATGTTTGTTGGATTTATTGGATAAGTTTAGCATATAAATATTTCATTTAAATGATAAATTATTTCCTTTCTATTTTATTTTATATTTATTTTTGAGAAGAATCTCCTAATTGATTTATAGATAATATTTTAGCCTAAAATTGTAGGATCACCCTAAATTCTATTTGAAATCAATAAATGGGTTTGAATCCATCTTATTGGGTCTATAAGATGGTGGACATCTTTTATTAGGGTTGTTAAATAGGGTGTGAGCTAATCGTAGAGTCCAATTAAATAAATGCAATAGAAATTTAAGAAAGTAATACCAACATCAAATAGTAGAGCAAGGGAAGAAAGAATATAGGAGTTTTTTTGTCAAAACTTCGGCGAGGCTAACGACAGCGGTCTGACGAGACGCTCCAACAAAGTGAGAGAGAGAATTTTTTTTTTTTTTAAGAGGATGAGTGTAAGATTGAATTTAGAAAAGAGGTTGTGTTTATATAATGTTAGATTTAGGAGTTATAGAATCTGAAGGGTTTAGGGAGTTATGGAATTCAAAGCATTTGAGGGGTTATGGAATTTAAAAGGTTTTGAGGGTTATAGAATTTAAAAGGTTAGAAAAATGAATGAATTTGGGATGTTATAAAAGAGAGAAGATGAATAGTTTAAATTATTATGTTTATTTATTATTTATTTAATTATGAAAAAAATGATTATTACATTCTATCCCCCTTAGAAAAATAATTTCGTCCTCGAAATTAAATAAGAGATAGAACAATACCAGAAGTCTTAATCAAAAAGGTGCGGATACTGTTCACGGATATCGTCTTTCCGTTCCCAGGTTATTTCTTTAGGTGATCGATTATTCCACCAAACTAGAACGAAGGGAATGACTTTGCTCTTCAAAACTTTCTCTCGTCGCTCGATGATAGCTACTGGTTGTTCTTAATAGGAGAGGTCTGGTCTGAGCTCTAACTCTGAATAATCTAATATATGATTCTCGTCCCGAACATAGCGTTTGAGTTGGGATATATGAAACACATTATGAACACCTTCTAAGGATAGGGAAAATGCTAGACGATATGATACTTTTCCAACTCTCTCCACAATGTTAAAAGGACTAATAAATCTTGAGCTAAATTTTCCTCGTGAACCGAATCGAATAACACCTTTAGATGGTGATATTTTCAAGAATACTAAATCTTCAACTTGAAATTCCAAAAATCTTCGATGAGTATCCGCCCATTTCTTCTTCCTGCCTTGAGCAGCCTTTAGGTGTTTACGAATCAGATTGACCTTATCCACTATTTGAGTAATCATCTCTGGTCTCAAAAGTTTTCTTTCTCCAATATCGTCCCAATAAATCGGTGATCGACATTTCTTTCCATATAATGCTTCAAATGGTGCCATCTTGATACTTGCTTGATAGCTGTTGTTGTAAGAAAATTCAACAAAATGAAGGTGATCTTCCAAAGACCTACCAAAATCTAGCATACATGCTCTAAGCATATCCTCTAAAGTTTGGATAGTTCTCTCTGATTGTCCGTCAGTTTGAGAATGATAAGCACTGCTATATTTAAGATTAGATTCCAAACTTTCTTGCAAACTATTCCAAAAATGAGATCTAAATCTAGTATCTCTATCTGATACAATACTGATTGGAACACCATGAAGTCGTACAATCTCATGCATGTATTTCTCTGCTAATGTTTCCGTCGACTGTCCAACACGAAATGGGATAAAATGAGCCGATTTTGTGAGACGATCCACGATAACCCATATAGCATTATTACCCTTAGGACTTCGCGGCGAGGCCGTAACGAAATCCATAGTAATTTCCTCCCATTTCCATTTGGGTATTGGCAAAGGTTGCAAAAGTCCCGATGACCTCTGATATTCCGCCTTTACATGTTGGCATACCAAATATTTGGATACAAATCGAGCAATTTCTCTCTTTATTCCGTGCCACCAAAAGTGTTGCTTCAAGTCTTGGTACATCTTCATGCCTCCCGGATGTACTGAATATGTTGAACTATGAGCTTTCGAAAGAACTTCTTCTCGAATATTTTCCTTTGGCATACAAAGTCTGTTCTTAAATCGAAGTGATCTATCAGCATGAATGTTTAAGTCTGATCTCCGTCCAGATTCAACTTCTCTTCGAAATTTCTATAGTTTGGGGTCGTCTTTCTGGCATTCTTTGATTTTCTCAACTAATGATGATTGGAATTGTAAGGCCATAAATTGTACTTTTGATTTTGACAAGATGACTTCTAAGTCTAGCCTCCTCATCTCTTCGAGCAACTTCTTTTGCTGGGTAAGATACATCGCCATTGGTTTTCTACTTAAAGCATCAGGAACTACATTAATCTTACCGGGATGGTATTGTAAGTTGATGTCATAGTCTGCCATTAGTTCTAACCATCTTTTTTGCCTCATGTTGAGCTCCTTCTGAATAAAAATATATTTAAGGCTCTTATGATCAGTATAAATATCCACACGATCTCCAAGCAAGTAGTGTCTCCAAATATTTTAAGCAAAAATTACTGCTGCTAACTCCAAATCATGCGTTGGGTAGTTCTTCTCATGAGACTTCAATTGACGATATGCATATGCAATCACTCGCCCATGTTGCATTAACACACATCCTAGTCCTCTTCCAGATGCGTCACTAAATACAACCATTCCACCTGTTCCATCTGGAATCGCTAAAATTGGTGCAGAAATAAGTCGAATCTTCAACTCTTCGAAAGCTTCATTACATTCACTTGACCACACAAACTTCTCATCCTTTTTCATTAACTTGGTCAAGGGTCCTGCGATCTTCGAGAAATCTTGAACAAATTTTCTATAGTAACCAGCCATTCCAAGAAAGCTCCTAATTTCGGACATATTCTTCGGGACATGCCAATTTTTCAATGCTTCGATCTTATGTGAATCAACTAAGATTCCTTCTCCAGAGATGATATGTCCCAGAAAAGATATACTTTTTTGCCAAAACTCGCACTTACTAAGTTTGCCCTAGAGTTTCTCTTTTCGAAGAGTCTCCAACACAATTCTCAAATGTTCGGTATGTTCTTCATCGTTTTTGAAGTATACTAAAATATCATCGATGAACACAACTACGAATTTGTCCAGGTATAGAGCAAACACTTGGTTCATCAAATTTATAAATACAGCTGGTGCGTTTGTCACTCCAAATGGTATTATTAGAAATTCATAATGGCCATATCGAGTTCGAAAAGCAGTCTTCTGTATATCTTCCTTCTTGACTCTTGATGATATCCTGACTTGAGATCCAACTTAGAAAAATTTTTAGCTTCCCCGAGTTGATCGAACAAGTCATCAATTCTAGGCAAAGGATATTTGTTCTTGATCGTGACTTGATTCAATCCTCGGTAGTCAATGCAAAACCTCTTACTCCCATCTTTCTTTCCCGTGAGTAAGATTGGTGCTCTCCACGGCGAGGTGCTGGGTCTAATGAATCCTTGATCTTCAAGCTCCGTCAATTGACGTTTCACTTCTGCCAATTCTACTAGTCCCATTCGGTATGGTGCTTTAGATATAGGCGTCGTACCGGGAATAAGATCAATAGAAAATTCTACTGCTCTCTTAGTTGGTAATCCAGTAAACTTATCTGCAAATACATCAAGATATTCTGACACCACCGGAATATCTTCATCTTTTTCGTCCATCATGATGAAGATTTCACTTGTTGATCTAGCTCTAAATTTTGCTGACTCTAGTGTCTTACTACCTCCAAGAAATTCAGATTCCGGGTGATTCTGAATTCGAAATATGACACTTTTCTTTCGACAATCAATCACTGCATGGAAAGTACTAAGCCAGTCCATTCCAAGTATAACATCGAATCCACTAGATTCGATTATAAGAAAATTGGCATAGAACTCCCTTCTACATACTACCACAGGACATAGTCTACACACTTTACTAGATATTATAGCTTCATTACCCGTATTAATGTTCCAACTAGATGTCAAAGTATCACATGGAATGTCATGAAGGGATACGAAAGCAGATGAAATGAAACAATGTGAAGCTCCAGAATCAAATAGTGTAAAAGTTGGTGTACCATGTACTAAAATTGTACATGTCACTACATCATTGGAATTTTCAGCCTGTTCCGCAGTGAGATTGAAAACTTGACTCTGACCATGATCCACTCCCTTATTTTTCAGAGCTTACTGGAACATTTTCTTTTGAGAAGTAAGAGGTTGTCTGTTTTGATTGAGTCCTGCATTCCTTTGTTGTGGGGGAATAGCAGGTCGAGACATTTCTTCATTAATTCTCCTCTTCGGACAATTCATCAAAATATGTTCAGCCGATCCACAGGCCAAACATAGTCCATTAGCAGCTCTGCAGTCCTTCTTGAGATGACCAGATTTCTGACAGAAGTTGCATATGAGCTTTTGAGGATGAGA
This sequence comes from Dracaena cambodiana, assembly GCA_036321105.1. Classification (NCBI taxonomy): domain Eukaryota; kingdom Viridiplantae; phylum Streptophyta; class Magnoliopsida; order Asparagales; family Asparagaceae; genus Dracaena; species Dracaena cambodiana. Next base: position 58,768,730 of record JAYEPQ010000005.1, on the reverse strand, counting down.
GATGAAAGGTCGCTTCTCGGTAGGACCCATTTTGGAAATAGATCCTCCAGATACTTAACTGAAAGACCTCTTCGATATTGTTTGAACTTTCTTCTCCTTATTAATGACTTGCTCTACACCTCTTGCGGCATCAATCACATCAGCATAAGTCTAAAGTTTGGAAGACACCAAATATTTCTGGATGTCCAATCTTAAACCTTACTGGAATCGATGAGCTCGATCTTCTTCATCAATAACCATGTATGGTGCAAATCGGTTCAAACGGACAAATTCAGCTGCATACTCATCTACAGACTTTTCTCCTTGTTTCAGGTTGATGAACTGTTGTTCCATCTCCCTGCGAGCTGCATTTGGAAAGAACCTTATGTAAAAACTCTTAGTAAAATCTTCCCATACAATTGGTTGTTCCAGTCGGTCTTCTTCAGCTTGCCACCAGGTTCTAGCTACATCCATCAGCTGGATCTTCACAACATCAACCTTATCCTCCTTAGAAATTCGTGCAGCTGTAAGAAGATCCTCCATCTCGGCTAACCACTGTTCAGTTTCAAGTGGTCCAACTATTCTAGAGAAAATTGCAGGATGAAGGCGTCGAAAATCAGGAATGCTCCCAACTCGTTGTGGTCGAGGCGTATTGATTTATTCTAATGCTGCCGTAATTCCAGTACGCATCATCTGAGTTTGTTGTTGTGCTTCCATCATTCCACGAAGTACTCCCAAGATCTCTGCGGCATTAATTGAGCTAGTATTCGAGTTCGATTCAGATTCATTATTTTGTGCCATCGTACTGAAGAAGATAAAGAAAAATGGAATCAAAGGAAGTTTGAATCAAGAGATATTGTAATGAAGTCTTCAATATCTACATTTATTCATATGGCTGTGATCTCCAGCTTAGGATCAATTCCAAGTTAACTCAATCTCGTTGGGTCAACTCATTTTTGAACCTGTCTCTGATACGACTAAAATACATGTCACTCCCCGCTCCCAATATACGGTATATGAGCACGTGTAGCAGGTACCGGCAACATATTCAGTTTAAATATACTAAAGCCTCAATTATAATATCACAGCCACAAAAAATAAATACACGTAGATAAATAAACTGACATTCATTGATCTATGAAGTCTATTATATAAAGAAAACAGAAGAACGATACTGGATAACTTAAGATAACATTCATTAAGGAATGATAGGTTCAAAAATACGAAAAGACTGAATTTAATACAAACTAAGTACATGATAGTTCTTGTACGCCCGAAAATTGCATCTTTGATTCCATTGTCAAATTATTTGATTACAACGAAGATTTGAGATTACAAAAATTTCGAGGAATTACAAGAACGGGAATATTAATTTATTCCCTTTTTTTCGTGGGTTCGGGTGGCGATGGAGTCTCGTTGATGCCTCCGTTGACCGTCCGACTGGAAGAGATGGCTCTGCTCTTTTCTTTGATCTCACGAGCTCGCCTGAAATCTTCCCAAAGTCCAAGAATCCAAAAGTCCAAAGTCCCTTCTCCCGTTAAATTCCTGTATTTTATAAACCGAAGAAGCTCCAAATCCGGCTCAATTCTCTCCTGAAAAATCGGATCACGGATTATCAGTCCAAAAATAGGAAACAAATCAATGGGAAATAACGGAAAACAACCCGCGGGATCGCCCCCGAGGGTGGCAACCCGCGGGTGTGCCCACTTAGCATTTTTTTTTTTTGGTATCTACATAACCCCCTCCAAAGTTTTCGAAGTTCTATATTGAATCGTACTGAATTTCGAAATACTTTGGATTTTTTTAATTTTGGTTTTAGATCTTTTAAAAGATTTGGTCGATAGAGATAACTGTTAATATATTTATTTATTCCATAACAAGCAGAGGTTTGATTTTAACGTACTCATTAGAGGACAAGCAGAGATATAATGTTAACGTGCTTATTTTAGGTCAAGCAGAGGTATAATATTAACGTGCTTATTTTAATCCTAACCGTTCAGTGACATCTAGTATGACGAATCAGGAAAAGACAGAGGTGACATTAAACGTGTCTTGGAGCTTAACCTATTCAGAGGATCTGGTCGTGATAGGGACAAGCTGACTAAATAGAGGTGATGGTTAACGTGTTTAGTTTTGGAATCGGACTATCAGAGGTAACTGTTAACTTGATAGAGAGATGATTTTCGTCAGAGGTGATTTTCAACTTAACGATATCAAAAGCACGTTCATCAGAGGTTGTAATGTTGGACTTGATGAAGTGTGAATTTTCTTTTCTGTCAGAGGTGAAATCTTAACGTGACAGGGGATTTTAATCGGATTTTATCTCGTTTGATTTCGAATTTTAATGTCAGAGGTATGATTTTAACTTGACTAATATTTTGGAGTGTCGCTTGCTCTGTTAGAGCAAAATGACAAGAAAAGTTTTGCTGTCAGAGATGAAATCTTAATGTGACAGGAGATTTATCTGATTAGGATTTTTAGCAAACCCTCAGCTATCAACGGATTTGATTAGCCTTTACCAACTACCGTTTGAGTTGGGCTAGCCATGCTATTCCCCTCAGCATGGTGAGTTGTCAAGAATTTCGTTTGGGCTTAAATGCCAAACTTTTCCTCTTCCCTTTGCCTTAGCAGCTTAGGGCAGTGATGTATTCTTATATTCGGATAAGAATACTGTTGTGACAGATTTGTCGTGGGATTTTTAGCAAACCCCTAGCTATCAACGGGTTTGATTTTGCCTTTACCAACTACCGTTTGAGTTGGGCTAGCCATGCTATTCCCCTCAGCATGGTGAGTTGTCAAGAATTTCGTTTGGGCTTAAATGCCAAACTTTTTCTCTTCCCTTTGCCTTAGCAGCTTAGGGCAGTGATGTATGTAGATACCAAAAAAAAAAAAAAAAAAAAATAATCCAAATTTGCTAAGTGGGCACACCCGCGGGAGGATTCCACGGGTTGCCACCTGCGGGTTGCCGCGGGTTGCCACCTGCGGGTTGCCACCTGGGCGATCCCGCGGGTTGCCACCTGCGGGTTGTTTTCCGTTCTTTATTTCCCGTTGATTTGTTTCCTTGGACTGATAATCCGTGATCCGCTTTTTCAGGAGAGAATTGAGCCGGATTTCGAGCTTCTTCGGTTTATAAAATACAGGAATTTAACGGGAGAAAGGAGGGGACTTTTCTTTGGAGCCGGCAGAGCGATTCTTCACAGAAGGTTGAGAGAGATCAGAAAGAGCATGTTTTCTTCACAGATCCCCTTCCAAGTTGGATAGTCAACGGAGGCAGCAACAAGACTCCACCGCCACCCGTACCCACTCAAAAAAGGGAATCCACCAATATTCCCGTTCTTGTAATTCTTCGGAATTTTTGTAATCTAAATTCCTATTGTAATTCATCAATTTTTCAATGGAATCAAAGGTTCAATTTTCGGGCGTACAATGTATTCTTATATTCGGATAAGAATACTGTTGTGACAAATTTGTCGTGGGATTTTTAGCAAACCCCCAGCTATCAACGGGTTTGATTTTGCCTTTACCAACTACCGTTTGAGTTGGGCTAGCCATGCTATTCCCCCCAGCATGGTGAGTTGTCAAGGATTTCGTTTGGGCTTAAATGCCAAACTTTCCTCTTCTCTTTGCCTTAGCAGCTTAGGGTGATTCATGCCTTTTACCCCCAGCATGGTGGGGTTGGCGAGAATTTTATTCTCTTCCCGTAGCCTTGTCGGCGTTGGGTAATTCATACTTATTACCCCCAGTATGGTGGGGTTGGCGAGAAATTTATTCTCTCCCCGTAGCCTTGTCGGCGTTGGGTGGTTCATACTTATTACCCCCAGTATGATAGGGTTGGCGAGAAATCTATTCTCTTCCCGTAGCTTTAGCGGCGTTGGGCAATTCATACTTTTTACCCCCAATATGGTGGGGTTGGCGAGAAATTTATTCTCTCCCCGTAGCCTTGTCCGCGTTGGGTGGTTCATACTTATTACCCCCAGTATGATGGGGTTGGCGAGAAATTTATTCTCTTCCCGTAGCTTTAGCGGCGTTGGGCAATTCATACTTTTTACCCCCAGTATGATGGGATTGGCGAGAAATTTATTCTCTTCCCGTAGCCTTGTCGGCGTTGGGTGATTCATTTTTTTTTTACCCCCAGTATGATGGGGTTGGCGAGAAATTTATTCTCTTCCCGTAGCCTTGTCGGCGTTGGGTGATTCATTTTTTTTTTTTTTTGATGTTTTTTCTTTTTTCTTCTTCTTTATATATATATATATATATATATATATATATATATATATGGGGGTTTAAATTAACCGCCTTGAGCCCATTTTTTGGGAATTGTTGTGAGCCCAAGTGGTACCTTTAGACCTCACGCATTAAATGTGTCGGAGTTAGCTCTAACTCCTTTTTTGTTCAGCTTTGAGCTGAACTGCTCCAGCGTCAATCAATGCTTGAATTTTATCTTTTTAAGATAAAACAATTTTTTGTGGGGTGACCTACAATCCGATGGTACAGGCAGTAATTCGGATCGTTAGTTTTTCCTACTTCTTCAGGTCTCTTGCTCTCCGGCAATTTAAGCATCTTGCGTTTGGAGAGCAGATTGAACATAGTAGCAGTATGTTCATCCTTGAACGAATACTGCTTTTGAAGTCTGGGCGACTTTGCTGTGTTGCTTGTAGTTGGTCATGGTTTCTGCTTCAGTGTACTTTCTACCGCCATTGCCGTTATGTCTTTCCCTTTTGAACGGGAAAATGGAATGGAGATTCGTTTGCACCATCTCCGGTTGCAGACTATTGCATTTCGAGACGTCGAAGTATTTCTTCGGCCTGTTCGCCCTGCTTAAGCAGATCCTTCCATGACTTGGATTCGACCGAATCCATCTTGTCTAAAATATCGGTCAACAAGTTATGTCTGCAGGTTTCCACAAGCGTATCCTGCGTCATGCCATGTGGGCATCGAACGGAAAGTTCTCGGAACCGCTCGACATAAGTTTTGACCGTTTCGCCTTCTTCTTGCTTCGCTGCTAGCAAAGATAATATGGAGACTTCTGTATCATCTTCAAAGAATCGGGCTAGGAACTCACGTTCTATATCAGCCCAAGATTTAATTGTTCCCTGGGGAAGTTGCATAAACCAGGTAAATGCGGGCCCCCGTAAAGTGCTCGCAAATATCCTAGTCATAGTTGGATCATTCCCCATTAGATGTCCTGTCTGTGAGAGGAAATAGAAGATGTGTTGCTGCGGCGAATTTTTATCGTCGAATGATTGAAGATTCAACGGTTTATATTTTGCTGGATAGGGTACGGTCTCCCATTCTACGGGATATGGACGGATTACCCCCACCTCTTATAGCTTTTTGCGATGAAGAAGAGCTTGTAATTGGTTCTCCATCTTCTCTATTTTCTCTGCGTGAGGATTGAGGATAACTTTCACTTCCTCTTCCTCTCTTGAATGAGGAGGCACTTCTTCATCTTCGTCTTCGCTGTCTTCATTTATTTGGACAGGCCGTTTTCCTTTCTGCCGACTAGAAATGGACGGCGATGATTGGTTCTTTCTAGTTTGAGCCAGCAACTCAATCAAAAGTTGTTTCATTTCTTCTATGGTCTCCTCGTGCTGTTCGAGACGTTTTTCTTGTCTCTCAAGCCTTTCAGAGACTTCTTCTAGAAGCGCGCCCTCTGGTTCGATAGAAACTCCTTTTGACCCTGGAGTAATTTCCTTATCCGAAAGGTTGTTTCCGACCACCTTTTTGCCTTTATTAACCATATTTGATGAGGCAGCAGGTAGATCGGTCCCAGAGTATGCCTTTTTCACCGTCCGTATTCTTTTAGGTTCGGTGATCCGCTCAAAAACGGATCGTCTCGGATGACACTCGCAGTTTGATAGAACAGTTGAGATTAACTGTTCGCATTGGCATTGAGGAGTATTCTGTGCAGAGTTCTTCTTCCAATTGAGGAATTCTCTCAAGTCTTGAGGTATCTTCTCCTCTCTATTTGCATCTTGACGTATTTTGCGTCTCAAATTTGGTTCATAATACTGGAGAGTTTGTAATATTTCAGGGCTGAGCTCTTTTCCAGCATTAGATTGTTCTCCAACCCTTCTGCGGATTCTTCTGGAGTGTGTGCTGGCCTGCGCAGTTGTACGGGCCTCGTACGCATCTGACTTGTTCTTCGGGATTTGGAGGATTCTATCATGAATATGTTCATCCGAAGAGAAATTTGAAGACCTATCCTCAGGTGAGTTCATGAGCACATCCTTATATTTGTTTGTAGAGGAACGGGATGGTACACCTGAGAGAGTAACCAAAAGGTTAGATGTGCGCTGTGTGTCACTGCGCGTGTGCCCGAATAGACACCAGAACCAACCCTTGATTTTTTCTGCGGAGTGCAACCCACGGGTTGCAACTTGCGGTGTGCAACCCGCGGTTGGAACCGCGGGTGGGGTTGTCCCGGTGCGGTGCAACCCGCATTTCTGCCTGCGGATTTTCATTTTTGGAATTTTTTCTTCCCAATGTTTCCTGATCTGGATTTTCTGACCGCAATTTTCCAGAGGCACTGTTGAGGCGGGCCCGCTGGGCCTTACGCCTCAGGTTTCTCCTCTGAGAGCGGGTCAGGGACTGGTTTGACTTTTGGCTTGACTTTGGAATGGGCGATAACGTCGTGTTCTTGACAGACGATGACGTCCTGTCAGTTCGAACGGGCGATGACGCCTCATAAATTCTCATAGGCGATGACGCCTTTCCGGTGGGCGATGACGCCTCACCTTTTTTCATCGTCACCCGGCGATGACGCCTAGGCTCCGAACCAGAGAAGGAAAGAAATTCCTCATATTTTTGCTGGTCAACTTCTATGACCAGCGTCTCAACCATTGAGCCAATCGGCACCCGGTCGGACTGCGCCACCAAATTCTCTGTGGTAAACAGAGGAGCTCCCACTGTGGTCGCCAGTTCTTGTACGCCCGAAAATTGCATTTTTAATTCCATTGCAAAATTATTTGATTACAACGAAGATTTGAGATTCCAAAAATTTCGAGGAATTACAAGAACGGGAATATTAATTTATTCCCTTTTTTTCGTGGGTTCGGGTGGCGATGGAGTCTCGTTGATGCCTCCGTTGACCGTCCGACTGGAAGAGATGGCTCTGCTCTTTTCTTTGATCTCACGAGCTCGCCTAAAATCTTCCCAAAGTCCAAGAATCCAAAAGTCCAAAGTCCCTTCTCCCGTTAAATTCCTGTATTTTATAAACCTAAGAAGCTCCAAATCCGGCTCAATTCTCTCCTGAAAAATCGGATCACGGATTATCAGTCCAAAAATAGGAAACAAATCAATGGGAAACAACGCCACCCGCGGGATCGCCCCCGCGGGTTGCAACCCGCGGGTGTGCCCACTTAGTAAAAATGATTTTTTTTTTTTTTTTGGTATCTACAATGATAACTACTGATTTTCGGTCACTTCAGCAAAATACTCCATGTCTTCCGCGGTAAGATCAATAGGGTTCAACTCAGTCACTGGACATGCATATTCAGGTTGTCAGATAGCGACCAACACAATAAATACAGAAAAATGTGATGTAATAATTATGTCTAATATGGTAATAATGCAAATCTTAGAAAAACATTAAATCCATAATTAACGATAATATTAAGTGATAGGTTAAAGCAAATATTTTTTAGTATGGTCACAATCATAGCAAGTTTATTTAGGATGTCATATAATTAGAAAAACTAATTAATGGGATACCACTGCTTCAATTGTTTTCTGTACAGACCCAGGAAATGGTCACATGGATTGTCCGGTGTTGAATCGGACCTACCATCAGACAAACATGAATTATAATCAGGTATGATCCAGCAAATCATCACGCACCCATGGTGTGCGAAATATTCAGTTTTACAATTTAACAAGTTTACAGTCGAAACAGAGTATAGTTTCATCATTCAGTTTCTCCCCCAACCCAATGTCATTTAAGTATAGTACATGCATGTCTAAATTCTGATTTTCATAACTTGTATATTGAATTTCAGGTACAATATTTCAATTAGATTTTGTTAATTTGTTAACAACATAATTTATAGAATCCGTTTTATATTTTATTCAATAAATCACAATTGGTTATATCAAGAATTTACTGATTTGAGATATCATACAGATATCGGCCAGACCAGTGTATGAATGCTGGGAGGTTTTCCGTGCATTGCACGTTCCTTAATTAGAGAACCAGCATACAAAATTTCTAGACACCGATATAGAATGATATCACAAACAGTATGTTTCCACGATTATAGCCCTTTTCATGATTTATTAAAACCTAACTACATGCTGTAATTTAACAAGTAATCATTTAATTTCTAACATCATAAAGAAATAACAGATATGTCAATGATTGCACATGTAATAACACATTTAGCTTCTACAAATTAAATTCTAACAATATAAAAAAATAGTATTTGTAATAACAAATTTAGATGATATAATTAAAATAATATTTTTATAAGAAAAATTAGTATGTTTAGTGAGTCCAAAAAGAACTCACCTCGATTTGCGAAGGTCTATCAATTGGCAATCACACGAAGCAATCTACACATAAAATTATAATATATTTATTAAAAATTATTCATCATAAATTCAGATGATTTTTAGGAAATTTCTAATTTTCATAAAGCACTTAGTATTAATTTTAAAGTTAAATAATATTAGTGTAGAAAATTAACTTCTAATGTTGTCCTAATAAGTTGTTAGTTACATATTTTGTAAACATTTGAATTAGTTAATTCTCATCGAACTATAATCTTATTTGTTTGGTAAGAGAGGCTTATAGGAGGTGTAAGGTGGGCTCAGCTGGACATATGCTGTATTAATACTAATCTTGAAGTCTATGTTAACAAAAATATTAATATAATTCAACTCTTATGTGGTTATGTTTTTGTTTTATTTTATGTTTGTTGGATTTATTGGATAAGTTTAGCATATAAATATTTCATTTAAATGATAAATTATTTCCTTCCTATTTTATTTTATATTTATTTTTGAGAAGAATCTCCTAATTGATTTATAGATAATATTTTAGTCTAAAATTGTAGGAATCACCCTAAATTCTATTTGAAATCAATAAATGGGTTTGAATTCATTTTATTGGGTCTATAAAATGGTGGATATCTTTTATTAGGGTCGTTAGATTGGGTGTGAGCTAATCGTAGGGTCCAATTAAATAAATGTAATAGAAATTTAAGAAAGTAATACCAACATCAAATAGTAGAGCAAGGGAAAAAAAATATAGGAGTTCTTTTGTCAAAATTTCGGCGAGGCTAACGACAGCGGTCCGACGAGACGCTCCAACAAAGTGAGAGAGAGAATTTTTTTTTTTTTTTTAAGAGGATGAGTGTAAGATTGAATTTAGAAAAGAGGTTGGGTTTATATAGTGTTTGATTTAGGAGTTATAGAATGTGAAGGGTTTAGGGAGTTACGGAATTCAAAGGATTTGAGGGGTTATGGAATTTAAAAAAGTTTTGAGGATTATAGAATTTAAAAGGTTAGAAAAATGAATGAATTTGGAATGTTATAAAAGAGGGAAGATGAATAGTTTAAATTATTATGTTTATTTATTATTCATTTAATTATGAAAAAAAAAAAAGGATTATTACATCTGTTGATTTTGTAGGGTGGAGAAGCCTTGGATTTGGTATTAGCTTCGCGGTTCTGATTCAGTTGATTGAAATACAAGGGTTTCTGGTGAGTCGATTCTACCCGATACTTCGTGAAACATGAAAATGATAGTTCTTCATTTTTACCATCTTTTTTATGTCATGGCTTTTATTCATCTAATTACACTTTGTTTATGTTATTTAAAAAGGTAAAAGATCATAGAAATTGTCACAAGAATATGAAAGCAACTCCTCTGCTTTACGAACTAATTATCGAATATTGACCCAATCTTAATTAAAATGGCAATAAAAGGGAAGTAAAATATAGATCTTATGAGAGATCACTGACTGTAGGCTGTGGTAATATTATGGCCTGTAGAATGGAAAACAGTAAAAATTTTAACATATTAGTTGATATCGTGTATGTTGCATAAAATCAGTGATATCTGACAGCTAAACTTCATCAATTCGTTTCATATATAAAACACTATGAAGTTGTTAGATAAATTTTCTGTATGATTGTTATACATTAAAGTTGATCTGGCACCAGTGTTATACAAAATAGGAGAATCCACAATAACAAAAGAGAGTAATCACTTTAGGCTGTGTTTGGATGTCCGATAAAATATTATATGATTTAAATTGAATTTTCAGGAAAAAAATTATTCATGATATTTTTATTTTTTTTATATGAGTTAGAAGTATCTAATGGTATCGTCCATCTCCAACTTGTGAGATGTCTGGGAGTCGGGTAATGTTGCAAAAATTATTTGTTTGTGAGTTTGAGTAGCAAAAAATGATATTCGTAAATATTTATTCTAGAATGGTAAGTCTCTTGTGCACATGGTTGTCTTTTCTAAATTGATTATATAATATTTTCGATACAATCAATAAATATTAACATTCACTAGAATCTAGTGTTTGTGTCTTCCTAATCTATAAACGAAATCTCCTGATTCTTTTGATGATATAAATGTTTAGGAGCTGATATAAAGAGACAACAAAATGAAAATATGAAGGCAACCCATTACCTAAAGCAATACATCACATGTGAGTCATGTGACTAGATTCACATTACCTTGAAATTCAATTGACAAGTGACCTCTAATGCCAAACACATTTAAGCCATTTCAACGTTTGAAGAGATGAACATGTACAATTATTCGGGCTACATGCACGAGCCTTGACACACGATGCAGTTGTCAGTCCAACAAAGTAAAAAAAAAAAAAAAAAAATCACGTCTTCATTCACCACATCACAGAGTTTCTCCCAAGGGGAATTTGGCTGCATATAACAATGACATCGACAACTACAGCTTGCAATAATGCCAAGTCAAGCGTTAAGGGAGCGAACCTGGACGCATTCCCTGCCACATCCAACCTCTCCTCTACCCTACTTAACAGCTCTTTCTCACCTTGCAGTTGAACTTTATAGAGCTATTCAATATTTGATTGCTTGTGCTCTCCTTTTGCAGAGGAGAAATAGAGATGGACAGGGGAAAGAAGAGGGAGGATGGCGAGGGGAACGAAGGGACAGTGCGTGCTGTTCACGATATTCCTGTTCCTACAGGAGACGGCCCTTATGTTCATGCCAAACGCCTCCAGGTTCCACTATTCTACTACTACTTGCACGATGAAGATTTTTTTTTTTTTTTTTTTTTTTTGAGCAAATTCGGTGGGCAAGTCCCCCATTTCATTAAATGGTTTTTAACGAATCGTGCTAACACATAGAGAATATATAGATAGATGTCTTACTACTCCCCACTAACTAATGCTAATAATACATATATTTTGATTACAAATTAAAGTTTGTGCCAATATTTGTTTTGCTTCGCCCTCCCTCCTTGGCGTTAATGCTCCTCTAATCCATAGTCGAAGTTCCTCCTATCCAGGCCTCACTCTCCCCGCCGGGATGCCTCCTTGCAGGCGTTCTACCTGTGGTGTCTCTTTCTCTCTTGTTCCTTCTTCTCCAGTGCGGTCAGAGTGTGTAGATCCAGCCTCCTCCTTGTATCTCTTGATTACCTACTTATACTTGGCAGTGTCTGAATTTGCTATTCCTGTTTTGTCCATAGATTAATAGTGTTGTTAATTCTATAAAATATGCATGTAATGGATAGATATTTTGATGAAAATAATCGACTATTTTTTCAAGCCAAATGTGCCAAAATAAAGCAGCAATAATTATTTATTCCCTTCATCTTATTTCTACATTTTCCCCATGTGTATGTTATTTCTTTGGCTTTTGTTCCCCAAGTTCTTTTTGCATGCATGTTTTTTAATTTAGAGTATACCACCGATATGTATGTACGTTCCCTGAATAGAATGCATATCCCCGGTGCTTTCTAACATCTCCGTCCTAAATTATTCCAAGTTAGGATAGCATCCCTTGCCGGCAGCCATGTGAATGCATGTACCTTAGTTGGGGCCTTTATGCTCCATATTATATTTGCCTCTTTGGGTCTTACTCCTCTGTATGTGATAATGTTATAGCATGGTGCCACCGTAATTGATCCATGCTCGTTCCATGGGCACGATGAAGATCTTCTTCGTACACCGTTAATAAAAAATTTCTGTTTTTATGAAAGTAGAAATATTAGTTTATAGTTAGGTATGAAAAACTATAGAACAAAATAGAAAAGACAACCATGTGTATAAGAGACAAAACCATGAAATTTGAAATTTCTATCAGATTTTTTTTTTTTTTTTGAGTAATAACAGTGAGTAACCCCTGCATTTCATTAATTAGGATTTAATGAAACTAAGCATAGTTTTATATTACATACTATCTTCACTCTCTATAATGAGCTTGGATTACAAAAGCAAAATAAACAGTAGATAGAAATTCTAATATACCATCTCTTATACCCAACCCGGACAATGAATAACCGTTTTGCTCGGGCTGATCCACGAGAAGAAAGCTTTCATTGAAGCATATATATACTTATCTTTTTAAATGCTATATAGAGAGAGAGTTTTTTTTTTTTTTTATTAACCCCTAACTGGCAATACTGCGAGCTCTTGGTTTGGCCCTTCTTCTTAGTATTTTTTGCCTCTTTTGCCAACGTTTATCCTGCCGTTTTATTAGAGTTAGCGCATTTGTGTGGATTCTCAAAATGGAAACAAATGGTCCATTTATTTTATGGGCTACCGATGGGGATTGAACCTGGGCGATGGATTCACAATAGGGGTTGATCTTTCTCGCGAGTATGGTGACCAAGACAATAAACGACTACATGCTTAACACATAGTTCTCAGTCATCCCTATTGCATATAAGGAGTGGCCCCTCTTACATATAGAATAAAAAAGAATGTTCATCGGTTTCGTCTCTGCTCCTATTCCTGTGTTGGCTTGATTTTGTCATGCATCATATCTCTTCATCCTCCTCCTCCTCCTCTATCCTCTCACCCTCTATCTCCTCCTCTGGTAGCTCAAGTCGTCCGCCAATGTCCCTTTTTGTCCGTGTGGATGTCTCTGCTTGGTTGTGGGCTTGTCCAACTTTCCTACAGTCTTGTTTTGTGGGATGTCAATTTTAGGGACTCCTCATTTTCATTTTATCATTCAAAAACTCACCTAAAAGATATCGCGAAGTTAAGACATATATTCAAGTGTTTAACTCCTCATATATCCAAGATTTTTTATATTATTATTATAAAGAACGGCAGGCTAAATGCACTCGACATTCCATTAGCGATAACAATCAGAGTCTGATGCTAAATAAACTTAAAGTGCGAGATCCTGGACTTATGCCCTTACATCATTTCATGCATAAATATCAAAGAGCAAGAGGCTGAGTGCTCCTCCATTCCCATGCTATAGAAGGTCAAGGATCCAGACTGCCAGTAGTTGCACCTCCCCCGCCCTATGGTGGTCTATCATCTTGCAAGTAGGTGTCCTCATTGTCGGAGGATATGCACACTCGCTCCTTATCTGAGAGCTGATGTGCCCAAAGAGGAACATCTTTATAAATTCTAGCTACACAGCCATCCACAATGTGAGAAATGTCGTGGAATATCGTTACTTTCTTGGTTGTGTAATTAAGTCCGGTGAATGATTATTTTCTCTTCAATTATTCATAAGTGGTCATTATAAATGTGAGTTCATGGGCATGAAAATATACTGAGAGTGAATCAAAACTTGAACATATATATACAGGTTATAGAGAAGGACTATAAATCAGCGATCCTATGGTTTTGGAAGGCAATAAACTCCGGCGACAGGGTGGACAGTGCGCTCAAAGACATGGTCAGCATAATGAAGCAAACTGGCCGAACTGAAGAAGCCATTGAAGCCGTCATATCCTTTCGTCACCTATGCTCAAAGCAAGCTCAAGAACCTCTCGATAACCTCCTTATCGACCTCTACAAGAAATCTGGGCAGTACGAGGAGCAAATCAAGATGTACAAGCGAAAACTCCGCTCAATATATCAAGGAGAAGCCTTCAAAGGAAAAACAACAAAGACTGCACGATCACATGGCAAGAAATTCCGAGTCTCCGTCGAGCAAGAGAGTGCCCGAATACTAGGCAACATTGGATGGGCCTACATGCAGCTGAACAAGTACGATGCAGCCGAGATGGTATACAGAAAGGCTCTGCAGGTCAAGCCAGATGCCAACATGGCCTGCAATCTCGCCCACTGTCTGCTCAAGAAGGGGAGTTTCGATGGTGCCTTTCGTGTTCTTGATGATGTGGTGAACTACAGGTTCCCTGAGTTGGTGTTGGAAGAGGGTCAGAAGGCTGTAAATCGTGCGGAGGAGCTGATGAAGGAGTTGCAAGAGGTGAGGCCGGAGCATGCACGTGTTTCGGATGTGGGGATGAGTATGGTGGAGGAGCTGATGAAGGAGTTGCAAGAGGTGAGGCCGGAGAGTGCACGTGTTTCGGATGTGGGGATGAGTATGGTGAGTAGTAGCGAGGAGGAGATTCTAAAGAGGATTGATCTTGCGATGGGCGAGTGGACTCCGTTCTGGAGTAGGAGACTGCCCATATTTGAGGACATTGCTCATTTATGGTCAGATGACTAGTTAATATGCTTCTTTTTTTTTTTTTAATCCACAAAGAGAGAGTGTTCGATATGTACATAAGCAGACCTTTCGTAATTAGTTGCACATTGCAGAGTAAATTGGGTGCGTGTCTATGACTTCTGGTAGTTTGCGAGATTTAAACAGGTGCTGGTGTATGACTTTCTTCAAGCGTATTTTCTGGACTTGTTGTTCAATTCCATAAAGCGAATTGATTCCATGCATCTTTAGATTTGTAATGGGCAAATACTAGGCTTTTAAAGTCCTTGTTATTTCTGCTATCCTAACATAGGACGAAGCTCAACTACGATCTATCTGCTGTGTTCGCAAGTTTCTAACTTTTAAAGCGCAATCTTACTCATCTACTGGTCTTAAAAGTTTACTCTGAATTATTCCTCCAACTGATGAAAACACTAGTAAGAACCAACACTATTTTGCAAGAAACTCGCAGGAAGAACGGTATGAAGTAGAAGAGGTATTTACTGGTTTGTCCCTCACATCTTTATATATTATGATTTTGCCCCTCAAATCTTCGTATTTAGGATTTTGCCCCCCAAATATCATAAGTTACAACAATTTAGTCCCCTTCTCTAATACAGTTAAATATTTGACCATTTTACCCCTCTTTTCCTTCTCTCTTCCTCCTCTCTTTTTCTTCTCCCTTCCTCCTCTCTTCTCCTTTTCTTCATTATTTCTCCTCTCTTCTTTCTCCTCTCTTCTTTCAGTATTTAACTGTGTTAGGGAAGAGAGGAGAAAGAAGAGAGGATAAATAATGAAGAAAAGAAGAAAGGAGGAGGAAGAGAGAAGAAGAAGAGAGGAGGAAAATAGAAGAGGAAAAGAAGGATAAAATGATCAAATATTTAACTGTGTTAGGGAGGGAGACTAAATTGTTGTAACTTATGAGATTTGGGGGGCAAAATCCTAAATATGAAGATTTGAAGGACAAAATCATAATATATAAAGATTTGAGGGACAAACCAGTAAATGCCCCAGAGTAGAAATAAATTAAATGTGCGCCATAAAACAAAACTGTGAATGGGGGGCATCAAACAAATTTAACTGTTTATTATTTGGTCGACAATAACTAGAAATCATTTTCAGCTGGAATCCCAACAATGCCGAATTGCATTTTTAAATTCCTCAGGCAGATACTCCGCAAGAAACTTTGACAACTTAACAACCAGAAGTTGCCAACAAGAAATGAGGAAGCTGGGCAACAACAATACTATCACATAAATATAGTATCATATAAGATAATAGGCTGCAGCTCGATACGGTACGGGACAAGAAAACAAGGAAATGGCAAAAAATCACCAAGAGAGAACACAACCTTCTGAAACAGCTGAAACTAGCTAGGAATGATATGAGCATTCTAGGCTATACACACAGAAACATCCATAGTACAGCAAGCAAGCAAAATAACCATAACCACTTTGTTCAAAACAACAAAAAGGAGGACACGTTAGGAAAGTGTACCAATATATATTAATCACATCGGAATCCCAAACCACAGTCAATAACATAGTTCTTATATATAGTAAATGATATATATATTTATACTTTGAGAGCAGTAGCAGCGGCACAGGCAGACAGAGATATGGGCAAAAGGGAGGGGAACGTCTGAGGCTCGTGTCTGTCACAAAATTCATTTGCACTTGAAGCCATGGCAGACAGACAAGATTATGATGAGGATTAGAGCAACAATGATGCCCAACACAATCAGTTTTACTTTCATGTTCTGTAACCACATCTTCCTCCTCATCTGCGTTCCCTGCGTCCTGAAATCTTGTGCCTGCAAATGCATATGCAATGCTCAATTAAATAGGGGGAATGATATGGTGTTTCAGCCAATCCACCTGCATTAATTAGTTCACATACAAGAGGTAACTGTTACAAACCTGAGAGCGAAGGTTCTCAGTTTTGTCAACAAGGAGCTCAATTTTCTCTCCACGATCAAGTACCTGTGGCACATGAGGTTAAAAAAGACCCAAATATGCTCGGATCTAAAGTTTATTACAGTAGAGACCGTCAGTATCCAAACCAATAAAGTTTTACCTTCTCAATATTTTCCATCATAACTCCTTTGACTTCGGATACCTGAGCCTTCACTTTTGCAAGCTTGCTGATCTCCTCTGGGTGGTCCACGCAATACTGCATGTGCTCTTTCAATTTTGACCTGAATTATGATTAACAAATAGTTCCAACAGTCAGCACTTGGCTCATGGCAGCAGTTTCTCTGGAGGTTTAGTTCTCCGGAAGAACAATATACTTACCCAAACTCACGGTTAAGGCTGTTGGCTAAAGCAGTCGCAGCTTTTCCTCCACCATATCTTTTGTTGAAGTCTTCCTTAACTCTCTCAAGGAATGCAATGGGTACCTGCCTACCAGCTGACTCAACCGCAACGACGCAGTACGCTGCAGAATTCAGGGGAAAAATAAGATAGATACTCATGTAGCAATTTCCAGTACATATCCCTGCATCCAGAGGCAAAAACTAAAAATGCTCTTTTCAACAGAAGAAGAAAATAGTGCTAAATACTGGTCTAGCTTTAGGGAAAAAACAAAGGTTATTCCCTGAAAGGCTATCACAGACCAGAAAAGCCTATTGTACATTTTTGTGCACAACCAATGCAGCAAACGCAGACTTAACTACCAACTTGAAATACCACTAAAATGACAAACTCATCCGTGATGAAAAAAAAAATCTTAATGTTTTCTTCTGAGGAACTAATTGAGGAAACCTTTTCCATGCTTGATCAGATAGAACTAAAATGCACAATGAATGCACCCCTATGATAATCAAGGACAAGATAACCACTCATTATATTTTAATGTTATTGATAGCTGAAAATCCAATACTGCTTGTCGACTTAAGGGCTTCTTCTAAGGTAGAAATCAACAAAAATACAGGTTCAAAACACCCTTAAACCATATTATGCATATACTTCTAAAACAATGGATTTCCCTATTAATATAAACCAAAAGCTCAATAAAAGCTGAAGGCACCCAAAATATTGATGGTGCATTCCATCTCATTGTACAGTGTTTGATCTTGCGTTGAACTCAAATGTCATATACAACCAGGAATGGCAGGCTAAGAATATCATACAGAATTCCAAACTGGCCGTCGTTCCCGTGAAACCTACACTATTTCAAGGCATGGATAAAATCCAAGGTTTAAACACCACGTGAATTTCGCTCTTTAAATCCAGAATTTGTGGAAAGATTAGTATGAGAAAATAATTTCAAGAATTCAACTATCATTTACTACATCCCCACAAAGCTTCATCCCTAAACTGACTTCTACGCTTGATTCCTGACCTTTCTAATAAATTCCTTCACAAATAATTGTTCCAACGATAAATCCATACATAAAGTCCTCCAGTAGGGATATAAACAAATACAAATAATCCAATCCGTATTAAATTCCATAATCGTATTTCACAAAATACAGATATTTGTATCTGTTCTGTTTTCAAATATGGTATGAAAATTAATAGTGCTAACCATATTTGACATATCCGAATAGATACCGAAGACAATATATAGAATAAGCTTGATTTAGTATTTCATAATGCAATAAAAAAAACATTTTTAGTGGTAAAAACATTGTTAATATATATTTTCCTCAAAACTAATGAGAAAATTATCAATATCTGTTTAATATCCGAATCTATATTCAACTTTGTTGGATAGTAAATTTAATATCAGAACAATATCCATATTCATATTTGTATCCGGAAGAAGAAAACAAATACAGAGTGTGTAATACCATATTCGCTCCTTATCTGCTCCATTTACCTCCCTATCCTGATAACATTTTCTCATCCAAAAATATGTGCATACCTCATGCACAATTACAACTGCAGAGACGGAATGAACAAAAAATGAAGCATTGCTTGTATGACCTAACATTCTCTAACTAAAATTAAGATTATCATCAAACGATATGATGAAGATGTAATAGAATTCCTCAATCTGAACTGTATAAAAAAGAATTATCATCACTCTTTAGTTCTAAACACTTTACAAAGATGAGATAAAGGATGTACCTCTTCGTATAGACATCAGCAGTAGATCAACAGAAAAATTGGTGGCTCAATGGACAAAATATGTGTAAACATATATGTGGATATACTGTACCCCTAATCGTTCAATTCATTCTCCATAAATGTAATAGTGCATGCAGAGATTATCTTCAGTGTCATCTAAAAAGTAGGGAGCTTATACAAGAAACAGCTAATGCATGTGATTGGAACATTCCAAAGAAGGCAGGCAACAAGCATACATTGTATGTTAGGTAACAAATTAAACAGCATGTTACTTCAGAAGGAGTTCAGTAGGCACACATATACGAACCTCTGTTGAAGGAAACAGACAAGAAGATATATCATTGACCATATAACTTTTTCCAAAAATTCTAATTCAGTGTTTCCTGTTGTCAAATAAATTACATATCAAAACTTGGCAAGTCATGGTATCATGCTTGTTAATGGCTACTGAGCCTTTACTTCACTATCTAGCTAATACAACAGAAGCCTTTTAGAGAGATTGTTAACACTAAGACTTAACTCAAATCAACTGAGCCAGTGTCCAACAAAACCTGTGTTTCTCATTAGGCGAAGCCCCAGTGAAATACACATTACCAGTATATCAGTGCATGACTAGGTATTGATTGTTTCCTCTGATAACACTTCTTCAGATATTTAGGTCTCCACTCCTGCTTGAAAGTCGCGTGTCCATCCATGGGAACGAGTATATCTTTGCCACAAAAGATATTCATAAAATGCAGTATACTATTTATAATTTTTGGCAAAAAATATTTAGAAATAGTTTGCTCGGATCTTCTATAATATATTCAAAGTTCCGCACACAAAAATACATGATTAATATAAACTGTTAGATATATGGTTATACACAAATAAACACGAATTCAGATATTTCTTTGTGACGTGAAAGAACTATAGTGCCTGCACATTGTGTGCGTCAGACATCACTGTATTTGTGTCCACAATGAAGAATTAACTAGATATGCAAATAACATTAAACTATACCAAAGGGATAACTTGTAGGTATCCACTTGAAAAACAATGAGACTTTGACATGCAAATGCATAACTCAATATTAAATGAGCAAAGGAGAAAAGTTAGAAAAGATGCCCAATATTTGTTGATATTAAATAAGCAAGGAGAAAAGTTAGAAAAGATGGCCAATATTTGTTGATATTAAAGGAGCAAAGGAGAAAACTTAGAAAAGATGCCCAATATTTGTTGCCTAATATTCGTTAGAAGTTGTCATAAATACAACAAATATCTAAGAGAAGCTACACAAATTTCTATCACAGATTGAAAATTACCATAGATGGGAATGTCCATGTGAGGTTACACCACCTAGTTTGATAAACAATACAATACCATCTTATATTGATTTAATCTACTTTTGAGGTCTTCGTTCATATGAAAGACGTAACAATGTAAATATACAGCTATATCTCTACTATATAGCTCCAAAACTAGTGTCTACCTGTGGAAAACATGGGTCCCAAAATATCCATACCAAAGTATAAAAAAAACCTTTTCCACTTTCCACATTATGCTCTCAAGCTTTAATCTACAAATTGCATATCAAATTCTAATGCAAGCCTTCGTATTGTAATCCCTATAAAAAAGATGAATTTGCATATAAAATGAATTGACAATTTCGATATTACACTTCTGTACATAGCACGTGCCAAGAACTGATGAACATAATTCAATAAACTGATGAGCCAATAAGAGCATAGTCAAGTGTTCTCAAAGTATCAAACATATGTTAAAGTTTCAAATTTGTCCACAAGGGAGTGCTGTAGGCCATAGCTACTAATACAACTTCAAGGAGACAGATCATGCTCCTAAGGCAATCAAGCTGCAACTATGTTCTAGCATATCCCTAGGGGAATGCTAGACCTGTAAACGGAGGAAAATCAGATATTGATCAATACAAAATAGACTAGTTCTCAGTTGTCTAACCAAACAAACTTCACATAATTATTTTTAATGATAAACAGATTATCCCCATACCAACGCACTGTCATCATAGGTATTTGATAAGAAAATCAAATGCTAAAATAATAAAATGCTAGAAATTCAATGATTTAAATATCAGTTATCAACGATATATCGATCGGCACATTATACACCTGATAACAAATATTGGGCAAAATATAATATTTTGGCACTAAATACCAAGTGACGTATCAACGTCATACCAATTACAGAATATACATATTATTGCATACATAAAATATATGAAACTACTTAAAATAAGTTTAGCATTTTAGAAATAGGGAATAGTTACCTTTGGCAATTTACATTGAGCATATGAATAACCAACCATTATATTAACTCCCCAAATAAATCACGAGACTCGAGACATAAATCAATCACAATTGATGACTGTTGGCAGAGGAGCTAAAGAGAGAGGGGGCAGAGATCAAGGGTCGATAATCACTAGCAGGGATAGAGGCGGGACACGAGGAGTCGAGGGTCAATTGGTGATAATCAGAAGACTTGAGAGAGACTCGTAAAGAAGTTGGCAATCTCTCAAGAACTCCTCCATGAGAGAGAGAGAGAGAGAGAGAGAGGCTAAGGGAGGAGATCTAGGGCTCAGTTGAGAGATTCAAGAGTAAGAGGAAGAACCGAAAAGATCAAGGGCTTGATTAAGAGATTTGAAAGTGACAGAAGATATCAAGGGCTCAATCGATTACAATTAGGGCTGCAAATTGGACATTCCTTAGATTTTATAGAAATGGGTTTGCGTACGAAAGTTTAGACTAACGGGTCCAATTCTGCAATCCAAGAGACCCAAAAAAACTAATAATATAAATATTGACTTATATCTATATTTTATATATCAAGCGACATATTGCCACATGGCTGATATATCGCCCTATTTCGATCCAAAAGGAGAGCCGGAAAAAAAATAGTGCCTATGCCAGGATCTTGAACACCAGCTAAAATGACCCAAAATCTTGGGACAAAAGTAAAACCCAAATTATTATCGTGTGCAATACTAGAATTAGACATTTGCAAATTGAATGTAGTATCACCACTATCTATGCATGGAACAATTAAACCCACACACAAACCTCCTAAGAAACAGCCCCATATTTTGCTTGTTAATTTATCAACTTAATTATACATTATACCAAACAATAGAGCAGGCACATAAGATATAGACCAATGCGAATCACATCGTAGAAAAAAATTATATGATAAGCTATACACCCTATGATATCTAGAATGCTTCTCCCAACCTAAAAACTGGATTGTCCAGTGGCATCAGACAAAACATCCGTGTTCCTTCATGTCCGAGACTTATATGTATATGCCTTTGTTCAATTAAAAAAAAAGTGTGCTACATGGAGTATTTTATGCCAACCTTTTGATAAAACTCTATGCATAATTAATCATTTTAAATTTGTTAGACTCTTCTATACATGAGCAACAATTCAATAAGTGTAGTTATGAATTAAATATATTCTATAGAAAAACACATATATAGTTGTATTCTCTGTTTAAATATTGGAGAGTTATCATGTTCAACACCGTTGTTATGTCTGTGGCTACATAACATAGCATTTTTTTTTTTTCATTAACCTTAATTTTTGAAGTACATAATGCACACATGAGAGAGGAGGGGTTTGAGCTCACACATACAATTTCAAAATTCAACATCATAACAAGGAAAGACACTTTCTGACAATGACAACATATTGACATGTCATTTCTAAATTACGATATGTAGATTGCCAGTAAGAGTTGATTCAGTGCAACCAATTTACAACATGCCACAACTGCAGATGGCTCAAAAGTTAAAAAGCATTCAGCATCTTGTTGCAACTACTAAAGATAATGAATAATTTACCAACAAAGGAGCAACAAAGCATAAGCCAATACACTATACTTAGTAAAAATGCCTTGTATTCACCAACTCACAGACAAAGTTAACAACGAACTGGTTTGCTAAGTTAACCCTGATTGGAGTCTTAAAATATGCATATACCACCTTGATAAAAAGAATCAGTTGCAGATCAAAATCCAATCAATTTCCAGATCCAGGCGAGGAAAAAAAAAGTACAATAATAACTGTATAATCAAGAGATCTACAACTCCTTGAAATCTCTCAGTCCAACCAAAACCCTAACAAACAACCAATCCAACCTTTCAAATCCCAAGCAATCATCAAATATAGGCATCAATCACTAGAAATCTACCGATCAAAGCAAGAATCGAGAATCCAACTCACTGAATCCGTCCTCCACGAGGTAGTTGAAGGTGTGGCCATCGCAGTCATAGGTGAACTTGTTGTTGGTGGCCGGAAGTTTCTGGAGGCACTGAAACGCGATGCTCGTGAAGTTCCCGGTGAACTCCGTGTACTCGGCGAGGATCACCGTTCCTCGGGCCACGAAGCTGTAGATCAACGTCTGCTGCCCCATCTCTTTACAGAAAACCCTAACCCTAGATCGTTTCTATTAGTAGTAGAAACCCTAGGAGATAGAGTTCAACAGAGAGAACGAGGGTAAGAAAGCTAAAAGATGGACCTTTCTTTTTCCCCGGGTGTCAAATTTGAGAGACAAGCCTCAGGAGAGAGAAAAAAAAATGGGAGCAACTGCGCGGTTTCGGATATTGCGGAGGGGTTGTATGGAAAGTTTTTGAATAGGAGTGTTAGAGAAATTCCAAATGCTCACGACATTTGACTTAGTGAGCACCATCTACTTTGTGAGCACCGACTAATATTTTTTTTTTAAAATGCATTTTTCTCAGTGAGCATACCCATCTTCCAATTTTATACTCATTCATTCATTATCTCATAATTGTCTCCCTCCAAATTTCTCTTTCCAGTGAACACCAACCCTAATTGATCGCGTTCTCCCTTCGTCGTTCGTCCGGTTGTCCCAAATCTCTCTGTCATTCTGCTCGCAAGCTTTCCTAACTGTAGGTTAAAAACGTTTTCTAATAGGTCAGGAATGAAGAAGAAGGGTTATGGTGCTTATTAAGAAAAGGGTGAAGGTCATTTTTTGCAATACAATAAATGACAAACTTGTAAATATTTTAAAGTAGTTTGGTCATGATGCTCACAAAGTCAAGTTACAAGTGTGGTGCGCAATTAGAATTTCCCAGTGTTTAAAGGGGTGTGGCTTTTAATGAAATTACGAGAATGCCAATGTAATGCCCTTGGATAAGCCGTGGTTAGATTTAGTAGATAATTACGGTAACTAATCAGTATATATCACACTTAATTAAAAAAAAATTGAACAGGACCAATATCCTACCTATATTTAATTAGTGAAAATACAAGAAGGTCACAATTGATGTAGGCCTATTTTTTCATAGATATTTGTGAAACTCGGTCTATGTGAAATGATATCTGATCACAGTATATAAAGATGCTTAAAGGGGAATATTAATGATATTATGGATTAAGAATATATTGGTAAAGAAATGAAGACCAAAGAAAATATGGATAAAGATAATAAAAAATATTTAAATAATAGAAGTTTAAATAATAACATATTATTCGATACAAATGAATAAAGAAGATACAAATGAATAAAGAAGGATTATCAGTGTGATCGATCATGATTCTCTTTTGGTTTGTGTAACCTATCCAAGCACTTACCCAAGCACTTAGGATGAAAGACTTACCCAAGCACTTAGGATGAAAGGCTTAGATGACGTTGTTGTAAGGTTTAAGAAAGAGACTCAAAATGATCACAGACTGCTAACCAAGGGTAAGTCACGGACAGCATCAATCATTTCCGCAGTTGAAAATCTCAGCGGCTATGGTTTGTTTGACGAATATGAAGTATTTAATTGCCCGCCCTCTTAACTGCTCACTTTCTAGATAGTTCTTTATTTGAATTATCCCACTATTTTGCTGTGCACACATCACTTGCATGCACAAATACACCATCAGCAAGTCTCGTTGTAAAAATCAAAATTGAACATAACATATGACGAAGGGTACCAGCAAACTTTCATCACCACTGTAAACTTTCACTGCACAAAGCTTTCAAGCTTGTAGCAAACTGATAAGATGCAAAATCTGAAGGCTGTAACCAAATAATAATTGTAAACCAAGCCGTCACACAGTCAGGGAAAAAACAATAAAATACCCGCGCTAATAGTGAACCCACAGCCACATCTTGACAAAAAAAAAATACCAGTTTATAAAACTAATCACAGTAGTCAACTAAATGGCAACAGATATATATATGAGAAAACTACTGATATAACTATATAAGTAGCTAGAAAGAATGTGCATATGGTTTTAGGCTATACACGCATAGGGCATCAGCAAACAAAAAGGTAAAAAACAATAACAGGCGTTCCCTCGTTACACATTTGTTCAGACAACAAAATGAACACATTACAAAAGTAAAGCAATTTCATCTACGGGAACGCCAAACCACAATCAACAACAAAGAACAGGTTCTTATACGTAGTAAATGATATAATGCTACTGCAGAGAGCTGCACCAGGACAGATCTATCCATGGCCAAAAGGAAGATGGCAGCATATAATCCACATGACTATGTGCATTTGAAGCCATGGCAAATAGACAGGACTATGATGAGGATAAGAGCAATGACGATGCCCAACACAATCAGTTTTATTTTCATGTTCTGAAACCACATCTTCCTCCTCATCTTTGTTCCCTGTGTCCTGAAATCTTGTGCCTGCAGAAAATCATACAAGAAATATCAGCAGTAAACTTGAGCTCACCACCTGACCTTTGCAGAAGCGAGTTAGTTGATTTGACTAGCTAATGAATATTTAGTATTCAAACCTGGGAGCGGAGATTCTCTGTTTTGTCAACAAGGAGCTCGATTTTCTCCCCACGATCAAGAACCTGTATTAAGGCAAGATCAACCACCATTATGAGGGCTCTCAGCTGGCAGCACTCAAAACATACAATAGCCAAACTAATGGATAAATGGCCTCAAAAAGAAGTCAATTTCATGTGGAGTAATCTGAATTTAAATCTTTACCTTCTCAATATTTTCCATCATCACTCCTTTGACTTCCGAAACCTGAGCCTTAACCTTTGCAAGCTTGCTGATTTCCTCAGGGTGGTCAACACAGTACTGCATGTGCTCTTTCAACTTCGACCTGAATTATTGTTGATAAATATTCAGAACAGTCAAAGAGTTTCTATACACAAAATGGAAGGCAAAATTATCTCAGAAGGCATAATAAGAAATCAAATTTACCCAAACTCCCGGTTAAGGCTGTTAGCGCTGGCTGTTGCAGCTTTCCCTCCGCCATATCTTTTGATGAAATCTTCCTTAACCCTCTCAAGGAAAGCAATTGGAACCTGCCTGCCAGCCGACTCACTTGCAACAACACAATATGCTGCAAACAGCAGATAAGGATTAAATAGGATGACCCATTTTTTTTTAAAACAAAACATGCATTATACTTTACAAAAGGAGAAGCAAATAATACCTAGCAATGAACAGAGAAGAAAATAAGAAATAAATCTTTTGCTTTTTATTTATTTTTTTTAATAAAAAAAAAGGCATAATGCATTGTGAAGTAAAAGAAATTAGATTCCTGGAAGAGGAAAATAAGAATACTATTTTAACATTGAGAGGAGGCGAAAAGGGGCACTTCATCAATATTTATATGGTAATTATAAAAAGGATTAATTACACTCAGACCCCCTGTCCCCTGTAGTATGGGACATGTAACACTTAGATCCCCTGAAGTTTAAAACTCTCACTTAGACCCCCTGAAGTATCTAAATCACCATGTTTTAATTACATTCAGACCCCCTGATCCAGGGGGTCTAAGTGAGAGTTTTAAACTTCAGGGGGTCTAAGTGTTACATGCCCCATACTACAGGGGGTCTGAGTGTAATTAACCCTTATAAAAATAGTAAGCTACAAGTAGATGCTGTTGTAGGATGCAACGAGGAAACGAGACATTCCATGTGGCCAAATAGGACCTTTCATCATCGGAAACGACCCAATTCCCATTAACTGACTAAGCGTAAAAACCTTACGGAGTAATTTAATTACATTTTAACCAGAGAGAGTAACAACTGGAAAACAAATGGATCAATTTAACATGCCTTGAATAACTGAACTGGTAGAAATCTCTCCTACCAAGTAGCATCAATGCATGGTACATAATCCATGACTGTTACTCTTAGGATGTGCAATCAACCAACAGGCAGGTAAACTATTTTGGAACTGCTTCCAGCATAATGTTAAAAACAGAAAAAAAAAAAAATAGAATATGACGCCCTCAGGGAATATCTGTATTTAAAATATGAAGCTGATGGAGCTCTGTTAAAAAATATTCGGATAAAAAATGGACTCCTTAGTTTAAAAAAGATCAAATCAGGAGAATCAAAAGCATTATGGCCTGATTTTCAACCCCAAAGACATCTAACCACATCCACAGAGGATATAACAATCGTTTAGCTAACAAGAGTTAAATCATATATCTGTTATGTGCTAAATCTAGCATTATAGGAACAATCCACATTGTACAAAGTATTGCCATGATCGACACTTGGATGCCCATGTGCTTTGACTCAGACATTTAAAAAAAATTTAAAATAAAAATGACTATGCAATTAAAGCAAAGAAGATAGGCCACCAGAATATTTAAAGAACGAAAAACATTTGAAAAGATAGCTAGGATGGATTTATAATGCACGAATAGAAATAAAATGAGTTAAGCAAGGTCCATAGGTTACTCTCATCGTCATCCAAACACTGCCATGCTTAGCTAAATCGATGTCATAAGAAGGTTGCTGCTCCACCAAATAGAACTTGCTGCTCCACCAAGTATGGTGAATAACATAACATCACGTACAACTTTTGTGTCCGTGTTTAAAAGTTGCCATGTTGGACGCTATGGGACACTCAAATACTTGACACAAGTGCCCCTTACCCAGGTAAAAACTGGCTAAGTCCCAAAAAATGTTCAGAAAATAATATTTCTCATGCTCAGCAAGGCAGTGTCTATTATCTCCTACAATCATGGATGTCTAGGACTTCGCTGATGGGACATTCAAGTTAAAATATAATACAGTCCACTTCAAATTTCTTGCCAACAAATAACCAGATCAAGAAATATGACGAGTAAGGTATCCTTATATTTTTTTCCCTGCCAAACAATAATCAGAACAAGAAATATGAGTAGCATGATAGAATGTACTACAGAAGGCACTCCTATTACAAGTGTTTTTGAAAGAAAGTAACGCAGATTTTGAACTCTAGTTTTAGATTAAATATTAGAAGGGGGGTCTGCCAATCATTAGAAAAATCTACACAACAGATAATAAAGTGCCACCAAGCAGCATAATAAACAATATACCACTAAAACCTTTACGGTCAAGAAGCAAGGGAGCCCTACAACCTCCAGAATGGCAGAATCAAAGACCTTATAGTTCCAATGACCATATAGTTCCAAAGATATAACTGTACAGAGTTCAAGCATCCTTCGATAAGATCCAATGAATGCTGCGGGAAAGAATACTACTAATTCCAGTATCCAAAAGTTAACAAGAAAACAGTACAATAACATTAAACGTCATACAAATGGGAAAATATCAAATGATACATTTTCAGTACATTGACTGAAAGTTGTTAATTGAATTGTAACTAATAATGCTTCAAATCAACCAGGATGACGAGGTGATTAACATTCATATGGTTATACTAAAAACTTCAAGATTCCTATATGTCCATGTTCAACTGATATCCCTCTTAAATCACACCTCTCCACAAACTGTAACTTAATAGATGGATTGTGCTATAGTCTAGGTCAATGCTAAATTGAAACAAGGGGAATCCATAATCTATGGGTTCCTTCAGCACAAAACATGCTAAAATTTCAAAGCTTCCTCACAAACTCATTAAATAATTATAGTTCCATAAAAAACAACTATTTGTCTAAACTATCCCTGCAGAATATAGAAGCACTGGGTCCTTCAAAGAAAGGACAGGCAAAAAAAATCAAAATCAAAGACATACGCTTTTCAAAGTCCAACAAAACTAGTCAGCAACATTTCTATGTCTAACCTAAATTTAGGCTTCAATTAATTCAATAGTTATCCCTTACAAATTCAATTCTACATTTCATTATGCATAAGGCTAATGTCATTATAAGGATTGAAATTAGAAAGGTCTCAAACCATACAGCATACCAAGTTATTTCTAAAATTAACTACAGCTCATTTGAAAACATAATAAGTAACTATAAAATATATCTGTTGCAATCATTTTTCTCCTACTGTATTTTGACAGTACAACCGAGTGGTTGATGTTATCAAGCATTACACTGAAGCAAGAATAATTTCCAACAACCAATATCAGCTTTCAAGTCATCTCAATTCGCAATTTCATATTAAGCTCAATTACAACAGGGTTTCAGTTTCCTATTAAGTTCACTATCCAAATAAAGAAGATTTATAATAGCTATTTCCAAAGTCAAAGATTTGGGATAAGGCTTTGTTCATTAGTCATTTAATGCACACAGCAATAGTATTCATGCTGTTGTAAAAATACTGAACCAAGGCCATTATCTTCATCACTGCTGAGAAATTGTAGCCAACTTGAGGCAGTAAATAAAACTACTCTAATAACAATGGCAATATTGTTATGGTGGCCGTGATGCTGGTAGTTATGCTAAACCAACTTCTCTGGATAATATTCATCCACATGTCAAGCCTGCTGATGCATAATCCTAAACATCAGCAGCATCCTAGACTAAACAAATCTGCGGGCATTATTTAATATGAATAACGTCATAATCCTCTGTTTCAAAGTTCCAAATTTGGGGAACACAGGTGATGCTATGACAGACATATATATATTGCAAGAGAAATGTCACCAAGCAAATTCTTGTTGGCTTTTAACGATCCATTAAACTGGTTCCCTGCAACCATAAGGAAAGAAAAAGGGTTTAAATTTTTAAGCACTGATTATCAATAACCTACAGGTTTCTTCCACATTGTGTTCAGTTTATATTTCCCAAATAAACAATCATTTCAGAATAGGCTCCTTCCATATTCTAAATATAATATCAAGTTATCAGTAGCTCCATGTTTAAATGGTTAACAAAAGCAACTTAAAAACTGCAAATTTTAAGACTCCAACCATGATCATTGAGACTAAAATTACAAACTGCACGCAATCTTCACTTAACAAAATTATGCTGAAAGCACAATGCCAACTAAAATTCATTATCCCCCAAGACAAATGTTGAATAACTAAAATCATGTACGTATGCCTCCTCACTTTCATTATTATAATCATTACCTATGCCTCTTCATCAATATGTAATCAGCTATAAAGCAGAATTCAACGTCAATCCTGAAAAAAACCTATAGATATGAAGGGGACCTGAAATAAAATCGACAATGCTCATAAAGGAAAATGTACCTGAAAACTACTGATACTAAAAAACTAAATTTTGAACTTCGGAAACAAGCTATGATCGCCACGAGTATGCAGCTCAAATATTCGATTCTTTTAAATGAATGATCCTAGAACATAACCTAATAAACTTGTAATTAGATAATCAACTTAAAGAACACAAACAACACATACCCATCTCATTATCCCCCACCCCACAAAAAAGTTTTTAGAAAAATTGACCAAAAAACACATACACAACGCCAATAACAGATAACAAACAAAATTTAAGGCTCCCATTCAAAATCTCACGCAAATCAACTAGCCTTCCAGATCCGTCCACAAAAAACCTAGATCTAACAATAAACGCCAACATGATCCCCAAATCCCTCTCCAGATAAATCAAACCTCAATCAAACAAATTATCAAATCAAGCTAGTAAAGGTTACAGATCGATCAGATCAAGAACCGATCTCCACCGATCGATGAAATCTAGGCGAAAAACCTAGCAAATTATACCACAGAAGTGGCGAGATCGAGAAACGACTCACTGAATCCATCCTCGACGAGGTAGTTGAAGGTGTGGCCGTCGCAGGTGTAGGTGAACTTGTTGTTGGTGGCTGGAAGCTTCTGGAGGCACTGAGACGCGATGCTCGTGAAATTCCCGGTGAACTCCGTGTATTCCGCCAGTATCACCGTCCCTCGGGACACGAAACTGTAGATCAATGTCTGCTGCCCCATCGGAAACCCTAATCCTAACCCTAGATTTCAACTTTCGATAATTCAAAGAAAGACGAAGGTGGTGATGAAGAAGAAGAAAAGAACAAAATTTGGGGCTTTTTTTTCTCTCTCTTCAGGTAAAATGAAATGAAATGAAATGAGAGATGAGTCAGATGACAAGGATGAATAGGTTTTATATGCGATTATTGAATAGATTGGAGGGGTAAGTTCGGAAAAGGGAGGTGCTAGATGCGCCCCAAACTTGACCGGTGAGCCCCAACCAATTAAATGACTCATTTTATTTGCAAGTTTGCCATTTATAAATTTAGACGAAATTAATCTTAGATTTTTCTTAGTGAGCCTCAGTATCTCTTTTTACTCTTCTCGTTTCTCCTAGTGAGCCCCAATCTCTTAAACTCCCTCTCATTTTCGCACGAGCGCTCTAGAAAAAAAAAAAGGGAAAAAAAGGAAGAGAAAGAAGCGACTCCAAAACTCTAAATTTTTGTCAAAATTGAAATCTCATCATTTGCGTGTCATTCTAAAAAATTTTTATCCAAATTTTTTAATCTCAATGGTCGGGGTTACAGCATCGGCATAGAGACCCACTGGCAGAACTGTAACCCCGGCCTATTTATTTAATTGGTCGGTTTTCCCACCCCGACCAAGAATAATTGGAAATTGGATTAAACTGACCTAGGCGGATCTTACTTAAAAATTGGATTATCAAACCCTAAATCAAAGTCTAAACCCTAGTCCAACAACTATTGAACAATATCGAACTTCAAAATTAGAATGAGATGAAGGAAATAGGGAAAATACTTCCGTGACAGGGCTCAACAGCGTGTCGTCGCATCTTCTTCTTCACAGCACTGGGTGCGCTAACAGTGACAGGGGCGAACGTTGCTGAAAAGGAAGAGAGAAAGAAGAACAGAGTGGAGAGAGCGAATGGAACAAAGAAGAGAGTGGGAAGGAAGAAGAACAAAATGGGGAGGAAAAAGGGATAGTTGGAAAATATAATTTCCTAGTGAGCCACATTTTTCCCTTTCAAATGTTTTCGAGGGCAAAAATAAAAAAATTATAGGGCTCACTAACAAAAAAAAACTGATTTAAAAGTACTCTGGAGCTTACTAAGAAATTGGAGCTCACTAGGACAAACATGATACGCATCTAGCAACTCCCTTCAGAAAATTGGTCAAATCGAGAGACCGGGAGTTTCTAAAGGAACACACCTTTTTTCTTTGTGAGCCTATTTCTCAATGTATTTTTTGAGCCTGGACAGTTATTAATTGGGCTCACTATGAAAAATGGTGTGCTACTTTGGAAACTCCCGACAGACTTGACTTCAAATGGAAGCTGCACCTTGGGAAATTCTATTTGGCACACTACTTTGCTCAATGAGCCTACCTTTCTCAACACGGCTAGTCCCGAGAAGTGGTGTGCTCAAATAGAACTTTGCTGGAAAATTCTATTTAAGCACACCAACTTCATCAAGACGCCACATTACTCTTTATTACTCTTTATGTCCGCTTCTAATTTTAAATCAACCCATAATTACTCTCTACACTCATATTTTTCCCAATTCTAACTCTCCTTACACCCGTCTACTTTTCACAATAAATTTAAAAACTTTAGGATTCTTCCTTTTGAGGAAATGAATGTAAAAATTTTAGAGAGTTTAAACATTGATGTTGATAGACTTATGGAAGATATGTTTATTTTGATGATTTAAAGAAAAAAATGTGTTTTTTTTTATTTTAAGAGAGAGGAGATAAAGAATATGATGACACTTTTTAGAAATTATAGATACTTGGATTGTGGAGGAGTAACTTAGTTAATAAAAATGAGAAAACTTGTAAAGTTCAAAAATTTTAAAATGTGTGCGTGAAGAGTAAAGTGGCGTGCGTGAATAGGATTTCCCAATTTCCCCACACCTCATTGGATAGTCTGTCGTGCGAAATTGCCCTTTGTTGATCGCGAATATAACGAAAATGCCATTATTAAATATTCCTTCTTCAAAAATCAGTAGCGAAAATTTGGTAGGTATTGAACTAGTTGAGAAAGTATTATTTCTTTTAAATGTAAGGAGAGCTTAGTTATATTTCTATGGGTTAATAACAGTTAGACCCATGTAGTATTGGAGTGCGTAACTTAACACTTCTGAAATTTGAAACTCTCAAAAAACCTCTTGGACTTAGTTATTTTCACTCCTTTTTTTTTTTTATTAAAGTACACTCTTGTCTCTCAAGTTCATATTCTATCCTCATCCCTACTTTTATAAGTATGTTGGTTAAAGGGATGGATGAGTATAGAATAGGAAAGGGATAATAGTGCATTTTAGTATAAAAAAAAAAAGAGTGAAAATAACTGAGTTTAGGGGTTTTTTGAAAGTTTCAAATTTCAGGGGTGTTAACGGGTTCTGACTGTAATTAACCCTATTTCTATTTCAATATAATTATAATGATTAGCTTTGCAAGTAAACTATATTTTATTATGAGATTGTATTTAAGCAAAGTGCGCATTCTAACATTCTATTCATTTTAGGACTGGTATAAATACGTGTATCTGCAAACTATATTAAGTTGTAATAGCGAAGATTTTAGTTTGACACAAAATATAAGAAGCCCAATATGGGTACTCAAAAGTATTATCTAGTATCGCTAAAAAACATGAATACAAAATCTGCATTCAATTTGTTCTTAAATTTGACAGCAATTTATACTCGAAAAATGTCGAAATACTAAATATTACACATTGTTTTAACGAGAAAACGTGAAATTCACCGGGTTATCCAATAAAATTATTACATGTTACGTCATTCAAGATAACAAATAAAAAAACTCGTTTAACTGTTTTTTGAGCAGCACCATGTGTAATAATTTTATTAGACCACATAAACGACAGTAAAAGAACTCTCTTCACCGAACGAATCCGATATGGGTTGGGTATAAATTCTCGACCGGAGGAAAAATATGGTCACAAACAGTAATGACAAACTTGTAAATTTTTTACAATTTTGATTAAAGTGGTGTGCTCAAATAGAATTCCCCATACAATTTAACGCGTAGACATACTTTTCCTTTAAAAAAAACATAAAGAAAGAAAAAAAAGGGTAAACATGCCTAGTTTATATCCTTATTTAGGTGCTTATCAAATGCCGTTGGCAAGAAGAAGGGAAATTCCAAAGGCGCAGCACATTTTACCAGTGAGCACCACATACTAAATAGAAAAGTGATTTACAACATTGGGGAAAATGGTGCTCCCTAGTAACATATGGTGCGCATCTAGAATTTCCCCAAAAAGAAGCGCCTAATATAAGAAAACAGGGGATAGGGGTAGCTATCAAAAGAAAAAAAAAAACTCAATATTCCCTCGAAAGGATACTTCGTC
Source organism: Dracaena cambodiana (assembly GCA_036321105.1). NCBI lineage: Eukaryota > Viridiplantae > Streptophyta > Magnoliopsida > Asparagales > Asparagaceae > Dracaena > Dracaena cambodiana. The sequence goes on along the minus strand of JAYEPQ010000005.1, from coordinate 58,734,598 downwards.
TCTAAGTAATGTTTGAAAAATAAACTTTGCACTGCTTTTCGTATGAGACTGAAATTAGATCTAGATGGATGGGTCACAGACACCTAATTTTTTTTTTGGAAAAGAAAAAATTACATTTTTATTTCTTCTCTCTCTTCTTCGCAAAATGAGCAAACATGTTCTCCTTTTAGTTGTAAATAAGGGCCTAGGGTTGCACACGAACAGCGACTTCGGCAGCTTCACCCGATTCTGACGGAAATTATTCAGAATTCGATCGGAAACTTTTTACAGTGACGATCGGAGTCTTCTGCTCTCAAATCCTATCGGAGAACTCCGATTTCTGACCAATGAACCAACTGAACGTCTAAATACAAACTCTACCGTGAACTTCGACGACTTCGATCGAAATCGATCGGAAATTTTTTCTGGCGACAGTCGAAGTTTTTTACCTTCGAATCTAATTGGAAAACTCTAATCTCCTACCGGTCGAACATCCCTGTATGAGTCTGTCATATAGAATTGATTATGACACATATATAGATGCCTGTTTTTTTTTTATTTTTTTTCCTGAAATTATAGAAATTGTAAAAAAATGAAGAAAAATATTTTTCATATCGATTAAGCACCTGGATACAATAAACTCTAGAATTATCGTATAAGAGCATTATTTGATTTAAACACCTAGATATAATAGAGTGAACTTTACTTTATTTCTAGAATTATACTTTGTCTTTTCTCTCTTCTTTCTTGTAGTCGAGATTGTGAATCTTTTTCTCTAAAACAAGATACCTAAACTCTAGAATCTTTATAAAAATAGTTTAGGAGTCTGAATAGTATTGCAGACAATGATTGAAAGTGCCCTGGCAATTAACTAGAAGAATCATTGATAGATGGAGAAGACAAAGAAAGGGGAACTAATTTAAATTTACTTTGCACTAATTTTTTTTAATTATTTATTATTTCTGATCAAATATTAAAATTGTGTATTGAACTATCTAATAAATACTCCTAAATTTGAGAGTATCTGAATAGTTGAATACTTGTAGGTACAAATATTGGGACATACTCATGAAACACAATCCATGGATTTAAAATAAATTCAGTTTTTGGGTTGGGCATATCTCCTATGGAAAAAAAACGAAGCCCATTTGAAAATTGAAAGCCCAATAGCTCCTCGGAATTCGGGTAAACGGGTCTCTTTGGCACCTAACCCAAACAGAACAAATCTCACCAAGGAAAAAACCAAATCTTCTCTTCCTTCTCTCTTCCAACTCTTCTAACTGTTAATCTTCCTCGTCCCTTCCCTATCTCCTCCTCCATCCAATTTTTTTTTCTCTCTCTCTATTCGATTTGGCCGACGCCGCGCGACTGATCCAATCTATGCCGCTTGCCTGTCGCCTTGCCATTGCTTCTTGGATCGTGATAGGTGAGATCTCTCTTATTTAACAATATTTTTTTTTTGGTCTTTTTTTTTTGGAGCATGGGAGGTATTTTGGTCATTTTTTTTTTAGCAAAGAATGATTTTTTTTTAACTAATTTGTAGATTTTAACTAATAATTTTGAGAATTAGAGGGAGAATTTTTGCCAAAGGTTCGAATTTGATTTTGAGAATCGAATATCTTGTTTCTCAGTTTATTTATACTTTTTATTAATTGATTGATTTTCTTGACCTTAACTTATTCCTAAATTAATTTCCTCTAATTGTTTCTTTTTTATATATTTTTTTGAGAAATAATGGATTCCTATATTTTATTTTTACAGAAAAAATTAGCAGAAGAATAAAGTCGCTCACTCTCCTGAAAATTCTCCGACTTGTCGGAGATCCAATCGTCGACCCGCGAACTATGGAGTTGATGTTTGAAATTGAATTGAATTGTTGGAGTTTGAAATTGGATTCAAAATGGAGAATAAGAGGAATACTGATGGTAGAGGTGCTATGGAGATGGTGGTCGAGAATCATGGAGTTGATGTATTCCATTTGGGCAAAAGCATTAAAGGGGATTGTATCTTTTAAAAGTTTGATAGATAATACTTATATTTTAACAGATTAGGTTAAATAAATGCCCCATTTTTTTATTGAAAATTCCGACGATAATCTTATTTTGATTCGGAATGCAAATGATATTTGTTCAGAATATTGCAAGATTTGGTTTTGATTTATGGACCAACGCATTGTTGGAATGATCATCTATAAAATATTTTTTTTATAATGTCTTTATAGATGATGGGATGAAAAAAGACTTATTTATAATGGCCTTTATCTCCTGGATGAAAAAAAAGATAAAAATTAACTGTCCGGACTTCTAGTCCGGACGAAAATTGTTTTTTTAGGACTTCTCCGGACGTTGAGTTTTTTTGAGTTCATAATTTTTATTAATCCGTACTATTTCTAGGATTTTTGAGTAAGTAACTGCCTAATAAAATCAATTTTTGAATTTAATTTGTATGATAATTTCATATAAAAAAAGATTTTATGGAATAGTTGTGGGTTTTAGATTTTTTTTTTTTTTTTGGGTTAACTTATCTGTAGTTTGAGAAGAGAATGAGAGGAGAGATTGAAGAAAGAGGTATTTTAGTCCAAAAAATTCGATAGTTGTAATATGGATGAAGTTTTTAACTGGGCTCACTAGGAAAAATGGGAGAGTTTCCAAAGGTGCTCACTAGGAAAAATGGGAGAGTTTCCAAAGGGGCACACTATTTTTCCCAGTGAGTCTAGTTTTTCTAGTTAGCCCAACTTTTCTTTTGAAAATAGAGGATTTTCCTAGTGAGCATACCAAAAATTCCAATTTTGCATTCCTTCCTCTTCTCTTCTCTTCCAAAAAATCTTCTTTATTCCAAATACCCAACTCCTAATTCCTCTTTCTCTTCTCTAAACTAAATACTATCCAATCTCTCTTCTCTTACTTTTGCCCGTCGCCGCTGCCGTCTTCGTTGTGGGTTTTAGAGTTTTTTTTGTTAATTGAACTCTTGTTTGAGAAGAGAAAGAGAAGGGAGAAGGAAGATTGGGGCATTTTGGTCCAAAAATTTGATGGCAAGATTGTAATATGATAGAAGTTTTTAAGTGGGCTCAGTAGGAAAAATGGTGTGCCCATCTAGAAACTCCTGAAAAAGGGTGTGCCCCTCTAGAAACTCCCCAAGGAGCAGTAGTTGCTTCAAGGAGGGAAAGAAAAGGGGTATTTACTGGTTTGTCCCTCAAATTTTTATATATTATGATTTAGTCCCCTAAATCTTCATATTTAGGATTTAGTCCCCAAAATCTCCTAAGTTACTATAATTTAGTACTCCTCCCTAACTTTCTTTAATTTTTGACCTGATATTACCATTTTACTGTTCTTTATTCATTCTTTCTCTTCTCCTTTTCTTCATTATTCCTCCTCTCTTCCTCCTCTTTTTGCGAAAAGAGAAGAGGAAGAGAGAAGGAGAAGAGATGATGAATAATGAAGAAAAGGAGAAGAGAGTAGGAAGAGAGTTGGAGAAGAGAAAGAATGAATAAGGAGAGATAAAGTAGAAATATCATGTCAAAAATTAAAGCAACTTAGGGAGGGGGACTAAATTGTAGTAATTTAGGAGATTTGGGGACTAAATCCTAAATACGAAGATTTGGGGACCAAATCATAATATATAAAGATATGAGGGACAAATCAGTAAATATCAAAAAAAAAAAAAAAGCCCTAAATCCGTTTAAAAAAAAAAAAAAGAAAAAAAAAAACTTAATCCCCAAATCAAATTTTTAATAGGAAATTGCTGTCTCCATGGAGAACAAGAAGACCAAACCCTCGTCTTCCTCGTCTTCCTCATCTCCATCCAATCCAACACAGCTCCAATCTCAACGGCCATGGCTGGACCTCCCAGACGGAGTCACAGAGCTCGTCCTCGAGCGACTCTCGCTCTCCGACTACGTTCGTTTCCCCGCCGTCTGCCGTCGGTGGCGATCGATTCAGAAGGCCCACCGCCTCCGCCACTCCCCTGGCCCACCTCCGATGCGTCCGCTCACTTGGCTCGTCGTGCCCACTCAAGAGCCCTCTCCTCAAGATTCCGCCGTCTGCTACAGCCCCTTCGAGCAGAGACTTTACCGCTTCCATCTCGTCGTCGGTGACTGGCGGTGCCTCTGGCGATGCCTCGCTTCCTCTCGAGGCTGGCTGCTGCTGAAGGAGGACTACCCGTACGATTCCGTGCTCTCACTCCTGAATCCCGTCTCCGGCGTCAGAATCCAACTTCCAGATCTCCCATACGGCATACAGATCGATTTTGGTTGCATGTCCGACGATCCCGATCTTCTCGTCGTCATGGCGGCCGACGATGATAAGGTCTTCTTGTGGCGAGCTGGTACCCCTCAGTGGGGGCCACTGCCGCCACTGGGCGGGGGTGCCGGCCACGATCTAGTCACTGCCATCTTCTGTGGGGGACATTTTTACATTGTATCATCCAAGAATGAGCTCTTCGAAGTCGATCCCTCGCTCTCTTCGCCAGCGGCTATCAAGTTGCTGTATATGAACTGGAACAATGTATCATTCTGGAACCCCAAGAATTCAACCTTGGTGGAATCAGGTGGGCAGGTGTTGTTGCTGAATTTGAATCTGACGCCTGGGCGCAGGCAGGCCCTGTTGGAATTGTTCAGGGCTGATCTTTCTGCCGAGAGATGGGTGAGGGTGCAAAGCCTTGGTGATCGCGCCATATTTCTCAATCATAAGTGTGCCTTCTCCTTGTTAGCCGCGGGTGTTGGAGTTAGAAAGAACTGTGTCTATCTTCCTGAGGCAGTGCTGGACAAACATTCCTCTTCGGTCTCTTGGAAGGGTTATGATTTGCATGCTGGAGTTCTTATGGATGGGGAACCGATTCCGATTACAATAACTGACCTTGATTGCTTCGGGGCCATGACTTTTGGTCTTAATTTCGAACCAAACCTAGATGCCTTTGATCCTGGAGCAGCCAGTGTTGATGCAATGGTTTCTGGATCGTCGAGTGATTAAGTTCCCATCCTTCAAGAACAAAACCTCGTCCGGTTGTGAGGTATTTCGACTTCTCTTTGGAAGAAAAAGAATGCTAATTTCAGCTTAAGCATGCATGCCTTGGTTTATTATGAACTTCTAAGGCTTTATTGCCCTTTTTTCTATATTCTAGTGTTAATAAGCTTTTGAGTTATCTACCTATCATATTAAGAGTATGCTTAATTGAATGCAATGACAGCTCATGTAAGAGCAACTTGTTTTTATGGGTTTCTCTTCGAACTAGGGACTTTGTTTTGTTAGCATGATGTACTCTTTGGATGTGGCTAATTTGTACTTTGGTGTCAATGTTCTTGATGGGAGTCTTGCATAGCTTCATGTATAGATCTAGTTAATACAACAATGACTTCTTCATATTACACTAACTACAATTTCTTATCACTTCGTAATAATTATAAACTAACCTATTGCTACATGTATACTTTTAATCTTTAACATGATAGTACTCTTAGTTTCTTTTTTTTAGACCATGACATGCCTAACGTTAAACTATGATAGTAAGCTTTTCAATTTTGCTGGATTCTGTCTTCAAAGTTTAAAGTTTCGAGCCAATGTTTCTGCCATAATGCAAGGGAGGGAAAATTCTAACAAAGTTTTTTTTTTCCGGGTAGATATGACATCTTAGATATGACATTTTAGGATGTAGCATGGTCTCTTGATCCTAACAAAGATTTTTCCGGGTAGATATGATGTCTTAGATATGACATTTTGGGATGTAGCATGGTCTCTTGATCTGTGTTAATCGTAACAAATATTTTTTTCCTGGTAGATATGACGTCTTAGATATGACATTTTAGGATGTAGCATGGTCTCTTGACCTAAACTTTTGTTTGTGTTCTCAGCCTCCTTTAATATTTAAACATTTTAGCACATATAATCTAGGAAGCATGGACACAGATACAGATTCAGACACGAATTCAGATTCGGATACAAAACACAACATTGTGAATACAATGAAGACACGAATACGGTAAGAACACGAAAAAAAAAAAATCAATATACGTATATGTTTCTATTATTAGCATAATAATTTTACTAAAATATCCAATAAGAAAGTAGTGGCAATATATGATTTGTGTCGCTTCATTATTTTATAGAGGATAAATCTCATTATCAACCATACATCTCTCTCTTACTCTATAGGTAAAAAAGATAAAAAAAAATTGGTGATAATGACGGTCATAGATCAGTATAGAATGTAAATATGAAAAATCATTTATTCAAATATAGAACCAAACAAGACACACCTATAAGAAAATATTAGAGTGTAACTTTATAAAGTTAATTAGATATAGATAGATATTACTAATTTAGTACAACAACAACAACAACTAAGCCTTTTATCCCAAGTATTTGGGGTAGGCTACATGAACCAAAAATAGAATCACGCCGGATCGAAATTAATTTCAGTAGACGTTAACTTTAAATCTGCAACTCCAAATGACATTCGGTTTTCGTGATTATTAGTTTCATAATATTTATAATTTTTAAAAACTTTCCTTGCAAGCCCGAGAAATATTCCTAAAATTTGCTAATTTAACAATATTAAATTATCTTTCTAATTACTTCAAAACTTTAGTTCTTTTATTCTGGACATCGAAATGATAAACGAATAATTTTTTAGTATTCCTCTCGTTGAGTACTGTGCCCTATATAAATTTGGCAGTATTTGAAAAATGCTTTTCAGATTCGTAAATAATAAAATTTTAAATAAATAAAAATTTCTTTCCACACACCCTATTTTAACACTATTTTCTAAGAGCACACCTCAATTATAAGGTCGTCTGTGTTTGTGATGAAGTGGGCTGTGTATGTGATGAGGTAAGTTGTGTGTTGTTAAGAGAAGGAGAAATTACCTTGACGTGGTTTGAGGTTGAGAAAGTTGAGTGAAAAGGTTTTTCAAAATTACAAAATTTACCACTCAAAATTAAAAAGCCTTTCATCTTTATTTCATTGAAGAGCACCCACATAATTTCTCCCTCAAACACCCGAGAGCTATAGAGAAGAAGAAGCTCAGGTGATTTTATTTAAATAAAAAAAAGAGAAGAAAGAAGGGGAAAGAAAGGGAGATTCAAGAAATCGAAGAAAATTAAAGGGAACTCGATATAAGTAATACTCTTCTTCTAGTACATATCAAATTGATAATTTCTTCTAATTATATAATTTTTATATTGATTATATTTGTTGTAGAAATGATTAAATATTGGTCATTTCATTAAATTTAGTTTGGGTTCGGATTAGATATTTTATTTTTTTTATAGCCATTTAGCTGTACTATTGTAGTAGGAGGATGATCATGCAAGGTGATGTAGGAGAGTGATCATTTTCATAATTATGTCCATATTATATACTACAAGTTTTCTTACAGTAATTTTGTAAATAGGTAAAAATAAAATAAAATAACAAAAAAAAATGAAATTTGCTAAGAGATAGAGAGAGAGAGGTTTAATGTAATGGGCCGCAGACAGTATGCCAGTGAAAACAGAGAAAAAACTAATATCTGCAGTGGGCCAATGAAAATAAGTGCAAATGGGCTTGCAGTGAGCTGACGGAAAAAAAAAGAAAGGAGAAAGGAAAAAAAGTTAAAGAAATCTATAATGGGCTGGGTTGAGTGGGCCAGTGAAGATAGAGAAAAAAAAACGAGCAGTGGGCCAGTGAAGATAGAGAAAAAAAAACGAGCAGTGGGCCTTCAGTAAGAAAAAAGAAAAAAAAAAGGGAGGAGGTTTATTTGGGCTGTAGTGGGTTTGAACTAGATTTAAAAAAATAAAATAAATGATAATTGATGGATTTGGACTATTATTTTGTGAAATTGCGTGGTTCACAATTTGGACTATTGATTGGTATTGAGAACTGAACTAGATTATTGAGTCTATTTTGATATATATATATATATATATATATATATATATGTATTGTAATATAATTGTATACTAATATTATTAAGATGACACTGATATCTTATGGAGTACATGTAGACATTGGTATTACTGATAGGTAATGAGTCCCAAGAAAAACAATTATATATATATATATATATATATATATATATATATATATATATCATAGCATAGCCATAGCATATATAGAGTGTAGCAGTCAGACCTTCTGTAGTATAGAGGTCTGTAATTTAACACGCCTGAAATTTGAAACTCTCAATAAATTTTCTGAGCAATCTGACGAAATTATCTCGGCGTGAGCGGACAGGTCACGTGATTGACACGTGTCGTAAAAAGATCAAATTGCCTCCCAACCCAACGAAAGTGAGGGCAGAATATAATATAAAATAAATTATGTTATGATGTTGAGTCATGTGCATAATGTATTATGAATTCGAGGGTGGGAGAAACTATATGATGAATAAAAGCCATGTCGTATAAGAATTATTGCAATATTAAGGCCGAGAATATTTTACTACAGCGGCCTAGTGATACTGAATCACCGATTGATAATTGATACCCAGTGTGATATGTCCGTTATTGTAATACAATACGGGGATTGAATTGAATACCTAGCGGTATGACATAGTTCAGCACCATGCGATTGAGGTCGGGACTCGGCTATGTACGGGCAGTTGTACGACAATGGGGAATAGCGCTATCTTATCTATCTGTACAGTTTCTATAATTAATTTGGACGATGATTAAGACCAATAGAATAAATGACTAAAATAAATACAGTTTCTATCTTGTTTACATGTTTAATTTATATATTCACGAATAACACTGACATAACCATGCCCACATACACTAATACTCATGTACACATTTTCTCTCTTTAAAGTGTTGCTTGCTTGGTTTAATTCACTGGGTTTTGAATCCAGATTTGGAAGGCGGAGAAGAGAAACCAACTCCAACTAAACACCCGTACTTTATTAAACAGATCGAGTAGGTGAGTGAAGTACCTTCTGGAGACCCCTTATGTATATTTGTTTATATTTCTTTTTGCCTGGACACTGCTTTTCCTCTTTTGTATTTATATTCAGAGCAGTGTGCCATTTTATGTAACTAATTTTTTGTATAAATAAAATCCTTTCAGTTTCAGACGTGTTATTTATCAATCTGATTGTGACAGTAGTTACAGTTATTGCAAGATCCTGTGACTATTGAGTTGTCTAGTTTAAATTTTAAGTAGTGTCCTCCGTTTTGGAAAGTAGATGAAAAACGGGGGCGTCACAGTTTATTTCTGCTGACAACTTACCCTCAATGACAATGATCCCTACTAACAATGTACAGTTTTACTTAAACCTTCATAACCTTTGATTGTGACCTTCGATTGATCTGATCCTAGGCACATCAGGATATCATATAGATAATTTAATGAATCACAACTTCTTTATTATAACATTTTGCTAATCTCACTTTATCCTAGTGTTTCTGGCACGACTCCTATACTACTTTAATTATTAAGCATTTGTTTAACTAACAAGACTCATGAGAACTCTTGTTTATGCAAGGAGTTAGTTTACTTGTTTCATAGTACTGATATCAACATTGTAATGACTCTTGCTTGCTTGTAATTGGTTCCTAGGGCAAGAGGGAACTGAATGATGGGGATATATATATTGTGGAAGTCATGTCTCGTTTAGGATGTATATCCCGATGCATGCTTGCACCATCTCTCTTGTTGCACTTAATAGTGTTATTAGTTCAAGAGATACCAGTGTCTTGGCCCTACTTCCGAGTATGCACGAGATAAATACGCCTAGCGGTATGGCTAGTTCAAGGGAGACCAATGTCGTGGTCGTAGTACCATGTATCTTTATTTCATTTGTAAAACCTGTGTAATCCATCCATCAATCATTTCCAAATTAAGAGTGTAACCAATGAATTTATTAAGCACATTGTATTTGGCCAATTTAGTAATAGCCTAACTCTATATTAAATACTTGTAGTCACTTGTATACCTACGTTATCCCTATTTTGGATGTAAAGTTTCATTTCTATAATTATATTTTGATTTTTATGCTGTTTTACTTCATCGTGCTCAAATTATATCTTGTCGTGTCTGAATGCTGGCTTACCTCCATATGTCCAGAAGACCGCGGAGCGGAGGTTGATCCCCAATTCACAATCCTAATTCCAAGAGCAAGCCAACTATTGAAGTGTGAGAGAACTTCACCTTTTATTGTAAATTCTTTTGCCTCTTGGCTATTAAACTCGCTTTTAGTGTGGAATCTATTGCATAGTGAGTTGCTCTCTTTTTGTCTGAATAAGTGATCTAAGTCCTAATGTGCAATTCACTATTGTGAAGAACTATGCTTGTAATCCCTTTTAGTGTTGTAACATGAATGATAGATTGTAGCTAGATCAGATTCTTTGATTCCTTTTTGTTGTGTACTCTGGTTACGTGATTTTTTATTATAAAAGGCCTGTGCTGTTTTTTTGGTTACTCGCACAGAAATGAGATATATCACCAAAACTTTTGGTGTATAATTTGAGGCATTACAAATCATCTCATAATTTTGCTGTTATACATTATATGAATTCATCTTTTAACAATTTGTATAAGGAAATATATGTATATTTTATATAAAGCCATCTTTTTTCTTATTCTCGTAATGGTGACCATATGGTATATTATTTTCTCTCTCTTCACATTCATACACATATATCATAGATGCCAAACACACATGTGCATGTATGCATATACTCCTCCCCCCTCCATAGCCCATCCTTTTTCCAAGATGCATATACACATAATAACAGACACACATATAATCCCGCCTCCCCCATCCTTTAAACATTCCTCCAAGATAATATACACACATATCATATAACTCATTTATATTCATATACATATACAATCACCCTCCTCTCCTGTCATAGCCTTATATATACACACACACACACACACACACACACACGCAGTCACACACACATCACCATATTCCGTCATCCATCAACCTTCTTCTGTGTTGTGCATGCAAAAATGTAACATCATTTCAATCACATTCATCATTCATACTATCTATCATTTGAACAACTATCTCATAAGTTTGTTAAATTTAACATTTCACTTCACCATTGACTAAGTTTATGACAAGTTTGGATAATATACAACCACACACACACAATTTTTTAAATATATGCATGTATTGCACGAAGATTTTCAAATTAGGTTTTTAAGGCTTTATATCTTATTATTCCAAACTGACGAGTATAAACAAATCAAGAGTTTGAATACTCAATTTCCATTCCAAATAGGTAAGATAAATGAAACAAGAATTTGATTTATCATGTCCTCTTCCAAATTGGCCAATTATAAATAAATTGTGTGATTGGTTAGTCAAATTGATCATTAAAATCTTAAGCTTTTGAGTTTACCAAATTTATTCATACACCAAATACATTCCCCTGCAGGAAATTTTGCCACATATGCGAGAATCCATAACGAGCTAATGATAATTTACATTATATTCTTATAGGTTAGTTCAATGGTCAAATTGACATGCTAACAATTCATTGATTTGACAATTTTATATAAGTGTTACTTGCTCATGTATATTTATCATATAAAGTTATAGTTTCCAAGTTTTCAAGTCATAAATGGATGATGGATGGATCTAACAGTTTCTAGTAAGGATCAAGTGGAAATAGTAGGGTTTCATGACCATTTTGGAGGAAAGCCAAAGAAATTTTACTCACAGCATCAAGGTCGTGACATTTGGATACTCCACATGGCTCACCAACTTGCCGCTACAATATTCCTAATTAATTTATAAATATACAATTTTAGTTCAAGTTATTTAAAATTAATTCTAGAAAAAACCAGAAAGTATTAGAAAATGGCAAAGAGGTGTTAGCTTACCTCTATTTGTATTTATTCAATAATTTATCACCATTAATTCCCTTTGGCCAATGACCACATCTATTTACTTGATTAAGTTTACCAAGTTAAGCACACTCCTCCCCAGATGCACCTACAGCTCCTATTCCTCCATGTTTCGCTGCAGGTCAAGGCTGATCGAGCAACCGAGCTCAGGTCTTCGGTTAGGTCGAGCTTGGGCTGAGCTCTTGTTCGGTCTTGAGCTCGGTCTGATACTCTGATCTAACTTGGCCAAATTTGAAGAAGAAGAAGAAGAAGAAGAAGAAGAAGAAGAAGAGGGAAATTGGTGATATGGGGTTAAAATTTGAATTTAGAATTTAATGGCGAATAAGAGCGAGTTAACTAGGGGTATTTGAGGTTAGTTGATGGAACAGAAGTAGTAAATTTGTAGAAGAATAGAGCTGAGGGGTTTCTAATAATTTGAGAGAGAATATAATTGCTGATTTTTTTTTGATGAATAGTGCACTAGTGTTGTTCATGTGTGTATATATAGAGATAAATGTACTTAAGGTGTCCTCATAGATAGTTGCCTATGAAGGCGGCTTAAATTTAGATATAGAGGGTCTATATTTGGACGATCCAAACCATTATACTATAAATAGATGGTGAATAAAAAATTATATTATTTAGACAATTCTTCGTTGTTTGATCAAGATGTGTCATTTGTTTTGTTGTAAAAAAATTGTTCATTTTGTTGGTCAAAATATATTGAAAACATATAATTTTTTGTAATGGAGACCACAACTAACAGTTTGGATCATCCACTGGAAACTCTAAATTAAGATAGGGCAGCTATTGGCGACTCCCTGCGGAGACATCTTAAGTACATTTTCCTAATATATATAGTTATATACATACACATACACACACACACACACCTGTTTATATATAAATACATACACACACATTCATATTTATACATACATATATACATACATGTGTGTATACAGATATTTATGCGTTAATACATATACATACATACATGTCTATGTATAAATTCAAGGAACAGTATGTGAAGGGGGTTGGTACTGTTGAGACTGCAGAACATGAGAAACTTTGTATGTCATCTTGGGGGAGGGGCATGTGGACAGTCATCAGATTTAGAGATGAAAATTATCCCATTTTGATTATGGTTATATATTTCTTCAACCTCTTTAAGTATTTGGTTTCGATTATGATATTAATTTATCTGTGAGTTTGAGACTTAATGAATGCATATATTATAGAAAGAAGGAAATTAATTCAAAAATTGAAGAATTTTACTGTGCAAGGATTAGCTTTAACTTAAAATACTATTTTTCTTAGTTTTAACATAAAATATTAGTTATAAAACTATATCTTGTTTGGCAACCTAAAATGAAAATTTTAAACTCCGGTTTTAACTTGTTTTAACTTCCTAAAATCCAAAATCTAAAACTCCACCCTGACTAAATTTTTCCATCGTATCAGAAATTAGAATTTGTACATATGCAAACTCCAAAATTTTGGAACTGGAGTGATTTCAGGAATCTGTATCCAGACTAGGCCTAATCACTCATTCCAATCTTTCAATAAAAATGCTGTGCTCTAAATTCTAAATCCCATCTCTGGCATCAAAATTCTGCTTCTACATCTCCCTGATGATGCAAAGAGCGTGCCAGATGCATGTGACGTGGAGCTCTTGTTGATGATGTGACATGGAGCTCTTGTTGGCGATCTCTCACTCCCTCCCTGCAGTTCAGTCCCTGGGTATGGACGGGAGCAATGTATCCTAGTCCCTGCCAACTCTGAAATCCTCCCTGGTTGAGTCTGATGGGCAGATATTGGTGACTCTGAGGAAGCCTTACAGGACCTGCAAGTTGTTCAGGGCTGACCTTTCTGCACAGACTTTGGTCAGGGGGAATAACCTCGGTCTGAATTTCCAGTACACACTCTTGTTGTTAGCTGCTGAGGTTGGAGTTACAGAAAACTGCGTATATTTTCCTGAAGCACAGTTTAGTTCCTGTTCTGTTTCGTGGAATGGATTTGGTTTGCAGGCTGTAGAACTAATGCAAGGGCAAGCAATTCCGAATACCATTACCGAGTCTGATTTCCTTCTAGATCATGATGGATGGTCTCAATTTCGTGCCAAGCCTAGGTGCCTTTGACCCTCAAGTGGGCAATGTCAATGGAGCTGTTTCTGGCCCTTTGTGTAGTTAAATTCTCATCCTTTATGAGCAGATCTACTGTTTGTTGCAAGGTATTCATGTCTCTTTGAAGGAAAATGAATGTTATGTTTTCGTCATATTTTGGTTTTTTCGGATGCAACTGCTGTTTTTTTTCTTTTGAAATTCCATTAATATAAGCTGTTATCTGACTAATTTAGTGATTTTGCTGCTAAAATCATAAGAATTTTGAAATTTTTGATTCATTGAATGCTAAGACATTGTTGTTTTTCTTTATTGTTCTAATGGATGACATGGTAACTCATGTATAACATCAACTGATTTTTCATGGTTTTGTTTGTGCATTAAATATTTTTGAAATAAGTATTTTGTTTTAAGCATGGTATGCTACATGTAGGGGAGTCTTACAATTGCTTCATGTTTAGTTTTTTCCTCCATACCCTGTAAATACGTTCAGTGGCTCGTTCATGTTACAATAAGTATTTCTTAGTTATTCATAATTATGGAAGAATAAAACTATATGTACAACTTTAATCCATAATTTGCACTTAATTTCTGATTTTTCAGATCATGACATGCCTAGCTGCAGGTCATGATAGTAATCTTTTCAACTTTGGTGGATTCTACCATTAAAGTTGAAAGTTTCGAGTCTATAACTTCCGTCTTAATGCAAGAAAAGTGAAAATTCTACCATGTCAGTCCTAATCAAGATTTCATTTCAGGCGGGTATGACATTTTAGGATGTAAGATTATTTTTCAATCTAAATTTATTTTTGTGTTCTCTGCTTCTGTTGTTTTGCAATCTTTGTAACAAATCAATGCACTGCTGGAATATTATTGATTTCTGAATCATTTGTTGAACATGACAATTCAGATGGCCTAACCAAAGTTCTTTGTGTGATATTAGTAGCAAAAATTCATCATTATATGGATATCTGCAAGGGTATATCAAAATACTGGAAGGTCCCTCTAATTAATGTGCAACCTGGGATCTTCATCTAAGAAAATCAGTGGTACATAAACTGATGCAAATGAGGTGCACTATGTGACTAGCAACAAGAGGATGCCCTAATGGCGGGGATGTGTTTCAGATGGATCATTGTATTGAAGAGGTCAATAATTCGGTCATGGAGTCAATAGGTAAGGCCATTCATCCAGATGCACTTACAGCAAGTTATGATCTGTGTAGAAGTAGGCCATTCATCCAGATGCACTTAGTTTCTGATTTTTTTTTTTTCAGATCATGGCATCCTAGCTGCAGACCATGATAGGAAGCATTTCAGTTTTGGTGGATTCTACCATCAAAGTTGCTTATGTTGTCATGCATGAGGAGACAAAATTTTATGATGTTATTCCTCATCAAGATTCATTTCAGGCAGGTATGACATTTTAGGATGTAAGGTTATATTTTGATCGAAATTTTTCGTATTCTCTGCTTGCACCATTCCTTCTGAGAATGCCTAGAGGTGAACTAGATGATTAAATGTCAGTTTATGTTGGTTTCTCAGGCAGATAGCGGAGTCGAGGATATTTCCCTCATGCAGATTAGCTGAAATTTGGAAAAGAAGTTAATAGACAGTTTTGGTGTGTGTGCTGCGTTTAGAATTTTTATCAAAATCTAGGATTCAAGAACGCAATAAAGGAGGCAAGAGCTTGGACTTTTAATTTAGTCAGAGACATATTATGTACCTCTATGCATTCAAGGTAATTGCCGTGGTGTTCTAATGGAAACTTTTCTTTCATTTAGGATTGTCCTTGGAACTACAAGTTGAACAGGGTGTCATTTCGAGTGTGTACGTGGTTGCAAGTATAGACAGAGAGAGACAGCTTGATAGATGGGGCCATATCGAATTTACCAACATGAAGTGCCAGAGGGGCGGTAATCCTACATTTGAGTCCAACACATGGCCATAACAAAAAACTTGATATCAAGATAGTTTTGTTTTTTGAGTGAACAGTTATTTCCTGGAATTCTTTCATGGAGTAATACTTACAATGCAACTTCCAAAGTTAAGGAGTTTCAAGCCCTCAAGTATATGCATTGTGATAGTCCCTTTGAAATAGGTATTTTATACCTATTTTAAAGAAATAAGGAGAGCTGCAATGAATGGGAGGTTCCACTGCAATAGAAATGTAGAATACTTCGCTATATATGAGAATCGAATATGAAACTCCAGGTTTATTTGTTTTCCAAGTTGAGTCTAATCTGAAACTTTTGAGTCAGAAGTGAATTACTCCTGCAAGTAACACCCATATTTTAAAGACTTCGGTTCATGACCTCATTGTATAACAAGAAGAGGAAACCCTCATCATCATCTTCTCCTTTTTCTGTGTCAGCAGCAGCTAAACCATCTCAACTACTACATCAGGACCTCCCAGATCCACTCACAGATCTCATCCTCGAGCGCCTACCTATCTCTGATAACGTTCATGCTCATTTCCCGAAATGGTGATCGATTCAGAGAGGGATGGACTCGATTACGATGCATTACTAAACTTTATTACCTGGTTCTGTTCATGTGGCAGATTCTTTTTGCAGGCTGGAGAATTGATGGATGGGCAATCGATTCTGAATACCACAACCGACTCTAATAGGCTGATTGCTTTCGGTTTCATGCCGAGCTTAAATGACTTTGACCCTCAAGTGGGCAATGTTAATGGAATGGTTTATAGCCCTTCACGTAGTTAAGTTCTCATCCTCTATGAACATAACTACTTTTTTTTCCTTTTTTTTTTTTTTTTTTTTTTTTCTCTGATGGAGTTGCAAATACCAATATCTTTTATTTAAGATTTTTTCTTTCTTTCTTCTTTGAGCACATATTTTACGGAATTATAAGTTATGTTTAATTAATTTGACATGTTCTTACACATTCTTGGTTCCGTCATGACACGCTACAAAATCAGGGTGAATAACAAAAATTTCTGCTGACAATAGAAGAAGTTAAATGATAACATAAGAGCATGTTGTCGATATTTATGAGATTACCCTTATAATGGAAAGTTGAGGAAGGGCAAGGCTAAACCATGCGCTAGACAGATCAAGCTCAGCCACTTTGTGCCAAACCATGCCCTTGAAATTTTTTTTACATCAATTTCTTGGAATTTGGGAACCTTGAATATTTTCTACCAAATTTGAACTTTATATCATATAGGTCAGTACTGGTTTTTCTAGCTTTGGTGGTGGAGTTCAGACCTGTCAAGGAGGTATTACAGTACTGTAACATTAGATACTCTGATTTGCCATAGTTTTCTTTCCTATGT
This sequence comes from Dracaena cambodiana, assembly GCA_036321105.1. Taxonomy (NCBI): domain Eukaryota; kingdom Viridiplantae; phylum Streptophyta; class Magnoliopsida; order Asparagales; family Asparagaceae; genus Dracaena; species Dracaena cambodiana. Next base: position 58,717,383 of record JAYEPQ010000005.1, on the reverse strand, counting down.
AATTGTTACTGGCTCCCGACCTTACCTATGTTAGGCAAGGAAACCAATCCATAGGTCACAACGTAATGCAGAAATGTCACATTAACACAAGATCAATTCTTATATGGTATAGTCATACATCTACTTGAGATTCACAAGATGCTGGATTCTAGCATTTGAAGCCATGACAAATGGATAAGATAATAATGAAGATTAGTGCAATGATAATGCCCAATATGATCAATTTTATCTTCATATTTTGCCACCACATCTTCCTTTGCATCTGTCTTCCGTGCTTCTCGAATTTCTTTGCCTGCAATCCGTTAAACAATCATATAGATATAGAACACTCTTTATAACTTCAACTCAGTCATCAGCATCTGAAGGAATCTAAGCTAGTTGACGGAACTGATGATCTATAAATATTACAAACCTCGTCCTGAAGCATCTGTGTTTTGATAAAAAGGGGTTCGAGTTTCTCCTCACGATCAAGAACCTAGAGAAGGCAATAGAGTTGTTTTACAACAGTTAATATCCCGTCTGCTAAGGTCTCTGAATAGCAAAATTGCAAAGATTCTAAAACATGCTCAAGATCAAGCAATAACTACTGGAGTTTCTTTGTGAAGAGTTGTATTGTCTACCTTTACGATATTTTCTTTCATTACTCCTTTGACTTCTGAGATTTGAGCCTTAACTTTTTCGAGCTTGTTGATCTCTTCGTAGTGATCCATGCAGTATTGCATGTGTTCTTTCAATTTAGGTCTGAATTGTTATCAGTACGCTCATAACAATCAGCACTTGTGCCAAAAAGGAAGGCGGGGAAAAACAGCAGCATTCACTGATTAAAACATTGTTGGTCAGTGAAAACATGTTTACCCAAACTCTTTGTCTAGGCTGTTGGCGACCGCATTCGCAGCTTTTCCTTCAGCATACTTTTTGTTAAAATCTTCCTCAACTCTCTCAAGGAAAGCAAAGGGGATTTCTGTTCCAACCGACTCAACTGCAACAACGCAGTATGCTGCTAACACAAAAAAGGATTAATTGCAGAGGTACAATTACCTGATTAACATTGGGTTTGTGGAGCTTGAAAGTATTGTACATCAATCTCCAATCCCACGGGTATATAGGTATTTTATACATGTTAATGGGCTGCGATCCAACTCTCTCTCTCTCTCTCTCTCTCTCTCTCTCTCTCTCTCTCTCTCTATATATATATATATATATATATATATATATATATATATATATATATATATATATATATATATGTTTGTGTTTATGTTTATCCTGCACTTATAATCCTAATTCTAAACTAGTGAAAAACTGCCGACTGCTATGGATGGAATTCAGTTTAGGAAGAACCATGCAAATCTGCTTGTTCGTGTGTGATTTTGTTCTTTTATTTTTTTGCAATTGTAACTCAGATCGGTGAAATCCTACACAATCTTTTTAGTTGTAGTGTTTAGTAAAGATGAGGAATTTGGCTTTAGAAAAGAGGTGCATGGTAACGACAACAGAACATGGGTTTTTGGGGGGCAGAATGTTCAGTTTTGATCAGCAGCAGTAGCTCAGATATGGATGTCAACTTTCATCTTCAATGAGGGCAAATGAGAAGCATGAAAGAGAGAAGTTAAAAATTTTAGGATATCTGGCAGTAGAACGTAGTAGAGAGTAGGAAATGAGTGCAATATGGGTGAAACTTTATGCTATTATGCTGCAAATTTCACCAAAACTGTATAAAGTTCAAGGAATCTTACCATATCCATCTTTGACTAGATAGTTCAAGGTGTGGCTATCACAGTTGTAGGTGAACTTCTTGTTTATGGAGGGAAGCTTCTGAAGACACTGAAATGTGATGCTCTTGAAATTACCAGTGAAATCTGTGTACTCTGCTAGGATTACCATCCCTCGAGCCACAAAGCTATATATCAGTGTTTTTTGCACCATCTCTTTTACAGAAACTGAAATACTGATGCTTTAATTATTTCTGTATCTAGATAGGAGATTAGCTGGGACAAATGGGTTTTTGTCCTTTCAATACAGTTTAAGTGATAAGAAAAGGTTAGAGAGGAAGATGGAAATTTATATATGTTTGTTCTATATTGTGGAGGAATATATCAGGAATGTTCATATCAAGGTTACTTTGTTGATAAGTATTAATTTTCTTTGTTTGAAAGTTCTCGTCTCCTTGACTCATTCTGATGACTAAGTCATCAAGCTCAGGTGCAGCTAAGTCCTGCATTCTAGAACTCGAGAATATATAAAATAACATGGTTGTTATGATTTTTTCTACAATAAAAACCTTAATTAGACCACAACCGTGTATCAATTTAAATTCAGAATCTCATGTTGTGCAGAATCCTAATTCAAACAGCATGCATAAGATTGGGGTAAAATAGGGTTGACTGCTTGGATCACTATTGTTTGAATTAGTACTCATTTCGTACCATCTTTTGATTCGTTCAAAACAATGTTGTGTTTAACAGAAGAAATGAAAGTATGGCCGTTGATGGTTATAATTTTGTTTATTTTCAACAAATTACACTTCATGTTCTTGGTTTCAATGCAAGTCTTTAGCAGACCAGGATGGATGACCAAACTTTTTCCTCGCAATTGAGAAAGTCAATAAGAACAAGAATGCTGTCTATAGTGTATAAGATCATAATGGAATCTTAAAGTCAGATTAATTATTGCATTAGACAAATTAATCTCAGTCACTTCGAACTTGAAAATGATTTGATATCAGAAATTGTTGATTTGTTTGTTAGAAGGTACTAGTGCTCGGTGCTTCTAAGCTTGTGACTATACACCACTGGCCCAGCAGCAGATTTATACTGTGACATACTGAAATTAGAGATTCAGAGCTTGTTTGTGTTCTTCCTTTGATTTGTCAATGGACTGTGTATTTTGAAACTGCTGATGAGTCCCAAATAGATCTCTCTCTTCTGTCCTATAACATGAAGGGGTTCTCTGTTTCCATGATCAAGTGCTTGTGTTCACCCTGCTCATATGCAGAGTGTTCTACTTGAGATGCCTTTGAATGTGAGCATATAATTTCTGATAAAATTTTCTGATCTCTCTCTCTCTCCTTGCAGGAAAGCAAAACTATCAGAATGGAAGGGGAAACTACAACTTCTAAGGAACTCTAAATGGTTAATGATACATCAGGTGTAGGGCATATGCTGCACATAGTTCGACTATTAGCAAAATGGATATGATCATCTGAGTTTCACAGCTGCCCAGTTCTAGGTGCACTTGAAATCACGGGAAACAGACAAAAAGATGATGGCTCTGAGGGCAAGGATAATCCCCAGCAAGATCAGTATTATTTCCAGTTTTTGGGAACAAATCTCTCCTCCTTGTCTTCTTTCCCTGATCTCCGCAATATTGAACATGCAGTCGACATGCAGACAGCTTAAAGGTACTGATTTGTTATGATGTAGTTATTCATACTGATAGTTGTAGAGTTTATCCTTTTAGTATTTTCCATTTGAAACTCTTGGACTTCTGAAACTTGAGCATTTACTTCTTCAAGCTTGTTATATTGTTAGAGCTTTAATTGTTCTTTCAAGTCCCATTTATAGTTGAAATACATAGCTTTGTAAAATTCCTAGCCACTGAAAATCCAGCCTATTTCATCAAATCAGAAACAATCAGGAATAGGCATAACTTTTTCTTCAATTTCATGACTATTCTAAATCGAACTTAGAAAATGTCAGAAGGATTGTATTATGTAGCTGACACGAGAATTGAAGATGATGAAATGAATCATGAAACAATATATGCTCTGGATCATGAAATTAATTGGAACACGAGCATGCTGGCAATGGTGATGAAGATACGCATCATGGATTGCCAATGAGACGCTAAATCCTCATTATTCAAATAAATACCAATCATTTTCTTCCTAGAACATGATCTTGGCATCATATTTACCCCAGATTTTTTTTGGTTATATGGTAGTATTGGTCCGAAGGTAGTTAATATGTAGGTGGATTTACCAGTGTGCAATGTAACATTAGAGAGTGAGTTTGCTCGAATTCTACTAAGTTAGTAGCAGATGCCATTATACCATAGACTTGTAAACAAAGATGGGTGCAAATGCAGAATCATAATTAGATTGTTGGCTGGAGAAATGGAGATGATCATCATCACAACTCAATTCTAGTCACATTTGTGGCCATGACATATGGTCAAGAGGCGAATGACGTGCAGAGCGAGGATACAGGCCAACACAGTCCGCATAATCTTCACATTTTGCAGGTACATCTTCCTCCTTGTCTCTGTCCCCTGCTCTCCAAAATCTTGCACCTGTATGTAATCAATCATTTCAGATGACAATTTCTAACACACTCTCAATATAGCAGTAATGGAAAGTTTTAATATTTTTTTTCCTCTGAACATTGTCCATTTTGACTACTTAGATTGTGAGACTTCGAGCCTTTATCTTCTTCAAGCTTGTTCACCTCTGTGTTTCACATGCTCTTTCAGTTTCTATTTATAGTTGCAGTGTGTGGATTTGTTTCATAAAATTTAGATGGAGCTTATTTCTTTGAAATTTAAGCGTAGAAGTTATTGGGAAGTTCCGTTTAGCAACATGATTTTGTTTTTGTTTTACATTTTTTTTTTCTCTAAAGATACAAGTAAAGAAACAACAACCGGAGTCATACATAACATGCCAATATGACTGAACCCATCCAAATACAAAACGAATGAATATATAGTACTACATTGACTCCTGTAGCCAGAACTGCAAGTTGGTTAAGCATGATTTGAGCCAGAAAATTTAAAATTCAAGCTGAAGTTGTGCATCATATGTAGTATTCTGTACATGAAAATATACTTTACCATATACAAGTAATACGATTATTTCTCTTCAATAAGTATGACCTTTGCTGCCGTTTCTATATATATATATATATATATATATATATATATATATATATATATATATTTTAAAATAGAATGTCCTGTAAATCTTCTTCTAAGATATAACAGCATGCATTTATCTTTTTGATATTGAGGATAAGAGAGTTTTTTTTTTTTTTTTTTTTTTTTTTTTCTCCATAGTTAGCAAAAACTGATACATAACTCTAAGGGAATGGGCTTTATTTGTCTTTAGTTCATAGTTAAAGTAAAAATATCTTTCTAAAAAAGGAAAAAATAATAGTGGCCAAAAGAACTGGTAGCTAATAAATTGTATTTTAGATGACTTGAATCGGAAGAAAAAAAATGATAATAGAAAAATGCTATATATGTCAAATTTTATCGGTTAGCCATCTGTTCTTTCACAAAATAAATGTTAAAATAAATAGTCTATGAAAGAATTACCCAATATTGATAAATAAATATGTTATTTTATTGTTCGTATTTTACTTATTTTACGTTACTTATTAGTTAATCACTTAGTCAAACAAAAAAAATGGCCAAAAGCTAGAATTAAAAAATAAAATATTTTCATTAATAAAAAAATAATAAAATTTTACTAAAGGCGATAATAAACTTTTTATTTTCAGTAAAACGTTAAAAAAGAAAGGCCAGGTGTATTTAAAATAGGTCTAAAATACTTCTATCAAAAAACTAAGTTTGTTTTGTCCATGTTACGCAAAGAAAACAGAACATTTTTTTTTTTTTTTTGCTTAATTATACTCAGACCCCAATAGTATTGGGAGTGCGTAATTTAACATCCCTGAATTTTGAAACTCTCAAAAAACCCCTCTTGACTTAGTTATTTTCACTCTCATTTTTTTTATTAAAGTGCATTCTTGTCTCTCAAATTCATATTCTACTCTCATCTTTCTCTTTGACCAGCACACTTACTCTCTCTCACTCTCCTCTCTCTCTCTCTCTCCCTCTCTATCCCTCTCTCTCAGTCACTCACACTCCCTCTTTGATAGAGAGAGAGTGACTGAGAGAGAGAGGAATAGAGAGGGAGAGAGAGAGGAGAGAAAGAGAGAGAGTGTGTGCTGCTTGAAAGAAGGAATGAAAGTAGAATAGGAATTTGAGGGACAAGAATGTATTTTAATAAAAAGGGGTATTTACTGGTTTGTCCCTCAAATCTTTAAATATTATGAATTTACCCCCTAAATCTTCATATTTATGAATTTGCCCCCCAAATCTCATAAGTTACAACAATTTTGCCCCCTTCTCTAACTCTCCCTAACTTAGTTAATTTTTTGACCATTTTACCCCTCTTCTATATTCCCCCTCTCTTCTTCTTCTCTCTTCCTCCTTTCTTCTCCTTTTTCTTCATTATTTCTCTTCTCTTCCTTCTCTCTTCTCCTTCTCTTTTCCTTCTCTTTTCTCCTTTTCTTCCTTGTTTTTTACTCTTTCATGTTCATGCATTTTTCCTCTAATTCACCAAATGAATTCTCTCAAGTTCTCCAAATCAATTTTTTCCCAACATTTATAATTAAAATCAAATATATAGAATTTACTAAGGTCCAAATTGTATCATTCAATATTAACTACAATAAAAAAAACCATATTTCCAATACCCTCCAGAGAACAGGTTCTCTGGACTGAGAACTGGACTGAGAACATGTTCTCAGTCCAGAGACCTGGGTATTGGAAATATAATTTTTTTACAAATATCACAAATATTCACAAATTAACATATCTCAAATATTCACAAATTCATCAACATTGAAAACATGTTCACAAATATGCAAATTCATCAACATTTCACAAATTCATCAATCAGACTAAATTCATCAACATATCACAATATCACAAATATTCATCACCAAATCAATTCTCTCAAGTTTTCCAAATTCCTGACAAATAAAGATAGCCCAAATTCATAAACAAAGCTCATTACAAATATTGGACAAATATTGCTCTTATTCTGTATCTCGGGGCGTTGTCTGTGATTATTGCATTTGAGATGGTTGATCAAAACTTCCTATCCATGTTAGTGGCTGCGGAGTTTGTCCTGCATATGGTTGTGCATCTTCGTGTGCATGTGGCTGTACATGTAGTACACTCCTTCCTCTGATTTGAAAATGTGATGTTTGAACACCAATCTGTGGCATAAATAGAAAAACTGTTGGCATAACAGATAATCGGTGATTAGGATACTCACAGAATGAAAAGCACAGGTTTTACTGATTAGAAATGACTTGGGTATGCTAATGACAGAGATGTATAAATATAGGAACTGTTACAGCTAATTTCTGCCACGTTTCACTCACTTTTGCTGTGTTGAACACAGCATTTCTGCAGTCGGGAAGGATGCTGATGGACCAAGGTGGCAAGTTGTAGTGCATGTTATTAAACATCACTTGTGCAATTGAATTTGTTTTGTAGTTTGATAGGAATGCTGCACAGCCTCCCGATTGCGAGCTGAAGACAAGAGCCTGAAAATACCAAGAGAAAGTCGAGAGATTGCAGAAAGGAAACTATACTGTTATCCGAAAAACTTTAAGATGCAAATTTATGATAAGAAGTAAATGATAAGGAATGGGATAAAAGAACCTGTTGATAACTCCCCAAAGAAGTAACAATTGGATCAACCGAAACTAAAGCTTTTTCACATAACTTAATCACCATGTGGAGTTCTTTCAGATGTCCATATTTTGGTTCTCTACTCAGTCCTAAAATTTGAGTACAGAGACTATTTAGCCAACAGAAGTGGAAGAAATAACATTTTAAATAAGAAAAATCTGAAAAATCCTAAAAAATGATGACTAAACCATAAAAGTTCCATAGAAAAGGCCAGGATTAAAATGGACTTAAGATAATGCTTGCTTGAAGAATTTTTCTTGATGTTGTTCAAATAATAGAGACCGAACCCAAGAAAAATGCCGGAGAGATTATTATGAAAATGTTTTCATGAATCATATTATATCGATACATCATTTCTATGTACCAACAACCAACAATCTACAATAGGACATGAAAAGACAAAACTGGTGTTCGGCATGACACTCTTACCATATTCGTCAATGGGAGCATCATAATCGTAACTGGTTGTTATAAATGGACCACCAGCTGTACGCCCAAAGTTGGTTCCACCATGGTACTAATACAAGCAACAAACATACTTCAATTACTAATATTTCCACTTAAAAAGGAAGCAAAACAACACCCAACAGAGACAACATTCATGCATCAGCAAGTCCTGCAGATAAAGAAACAGAAGTTTAATGAGGTACAAGTTCAAACCATGTAGTAATTGATGAAGGAGCCACCCTTCTGAATAAATCGTGCAACAGCAAATGCCAAATCTTCAACTGGGCGCTGTTTGATCGTACCTCCAAACTCTGTAAACCTGTATTTGCATTAAATAAACATAGAAATAAAGGAAATTTGGATGCAGCTAGAAGTTGTATCAATTTGTCTGTTGACATCTATAGCAGAAAGGAAAAAAATAAAAGGAATTATAACAGTAGACTAGCCCTTTCAGTACTTCGAACATTAGTAGGGGCAAATTTTGATTGCTCAAATTGCAAATTGAATTCTCCCCCAGCATGAAAGAACTTTGAAAATGCAGAAGACAAAAGCAGTAGAAGAAACACACTAGCCACTCCAAGCTTCAGTCCACAATGATAGTTTGTATGGCTTGTTGGGCATAAAGCCATCACAGTAGAAGCCAAAATCACACAAACCAATGAATCTAAAATCACAGAGAACCAATGAACAGAGAACCTAAAATCACACAAACTTAACCAAATTATGTAATTGATTATGTAATTGATAATCTTATTCTGTACTCTTGAAACTGCCAAAGATATGATGGTTGATCCGTTATTGTATAGCAAATAATAATTTTAATTCAACACAAATCTTAAAAAATCCTAACTACACTTACCCTGTAACCCTAAAAGATCGCCGGTCGACGCTCCCCAAGTAGATCACCGCTCCGACGCTGATCCCCACGCCGATCGCCGATTCGCCGATCCCCAAGATCGCTGACGCCGATCGCCGACGCCGATCGCCGACGCCGATCCCCACTCCGATCCCCGATCCCCACACAGATCCCCGATCCCCGACTCGTCGATTCGCCGATTCCCTTGATCCCCACGCTGATCCCCGATCCCCGACTCGTCGATTCGCCGATCGCCTCTCCTCGGTTCAGTATTTGGGAACGAATGGGTTAGGGTATTTTTAGGGATCGCCTCTCCGTCGCTATTTGGGAACGAATTGAACGAACGAATTGGGGAGGAAATTTGGGGATGTCGGGTGTATAAAGGGAAGGGTTTTTTTTGTCATTTCATAATTAAAAAAAAAATTTAATAGACTTCTGTTAAGCTAGACGGGAAAGTTGACAGAGGGGCAAAATTGTTGTAACTTATAAGATTTGGGGGGCAAAATTCTAAATATGAAGATTTGGGGGGCAAAATCATAATATTTAAAGATTTGAGGGACAAACGAGTAAATACCCCTAATAAAAAATAAGATTGAAAATAACTAAGTTCAGGGAGTTTTTTGAGAGTTTTAAACTTCAGAGGTGTTAAGTTACACACACCCAATACTACAGGGGATTTAACTGTAATTAACCTTTTTTTTTTTTTTAATAAAGAGCTTTTAACAGAGTTTTGCTAACTATAGGTTATTTGTATGAGAATTGGTTTCTGGTAAATGGGTTTGATATTATTTCCTACTGCAAAACTCTTTTAAGATGGGCTAAATGAATTTCTTTTCTCCATTAAGCACTATTAATTAATTCAAGGTGACAATCTTTTCTTCCTGTTTTTTTATTCAGAAAGAATGTAGCCATATTCTTTTTTGCTTGACCTGGTTGAATACATAAGAATTGTAAAGGAACCGAAATAATCTTTTATTTGCTTTTGAAAAAGGACAAATGAATTTCTTCTAAATAATGAGAAAACTATTCAAATCATGATATTTGTGAAGAAAGGACGGCAATAAATGTAAAAAAGAAATATCTTGAATCCATTATTGAAGAATTTGAACCAAGATAAGATATTAATATATCTGAGAGTGATAATTTGTTCTCTAAAAAGGAAAAAATTGAATGAATTAATCGTAAATTATGATAATTTGGTATTTATTTTTCCTTCAAGATACTAATCACAACGAGAATGGAATTTCTAAAATACTTGCAAAACTTTCTACTATCATCTAAGAATGAAAATGAGAAAAAAAAAATTGTTATGGTTTTATTCATCGAATCAATTTTGATTAGAATCATTAATCAAAGAAATCAAACAATTTTGTTCATAAGAGTAATTAAACGTTTCATAACTACTAAACTACTCTTCAACTTCTTTTAAATATGAGGTTTTTACATATCGGTTCTTTATATCTTTAAAAATTAGACTTTAGTTCTTGAAATCTTTATATTTTGATTTTAGTCTCCCAAATTCTTTAAGTTACTTCATTTTAATCCCTCCATTAGCTATTCCGTCCAAATAAACGGTAAATTTTAATTTTAATATTTAAGAAGTAGAGTAAATGACTGATATATCGTAAGTTAGTTTTAGTTTTAAATCATTTGGTTAGGATTAGGGTCTGCTCTCCTTCATCTTTCGAATGAAGTAATGAGAAACGGTGAAAGCGGCGGTTTTGTGGGGTATAACGGGAGCCTAATAAGAAGAGAAAGAGAAGAGGAAGAGGGAAGGGAGGGAAATAATATTTCCCACCCTTCTAGGGGTATAACGAGAAATGCGGATCAAAATTTTAAAATTTTAATTGCCCTAACGAAAATTATCCAGAAGGACTAAAGTGAAATAACTTAGACGATTTGGAAATTAAAATCAAAATATGAAGAATTTAGGAATTAAAGTCAAATTTTTAAACATATAAGAGAAGTGTGATAGAATAAATTATACGAGAGTACTTTTAATCATAATCAACTATGTAACAAACAGTCTACCAAATTAAGGAGATTGAACCTTAATTTTATTTTCTTTTTTTTTCCCACTATTGCTATATTGAACTGCTGTGACCTCTCAATTTGAAATCAGGTGAAGGCCAATCCATTACTGTATCCTTTTTGGGGAATAAAACAAAACCCTCAACCCTCCCATTGCATCTTTTTGCTACTCTCACTCCCAACAAATTATTTCCACATACAAAAACCATGATCAGCAGCACCACCTCTCTCTCTCTCTCTGTGTGTGTGTACTTGCTCTCCTCTCTGCAGACAAAATTCACACCAATTTCTCCTCATTTTCACCTCCTCTCTACGATTCACAATTCACTCATGAGAGAATGCGCACCATTCTCCTGATCCATTGAAGAGCAATAGTGAATATAAAGCCTAGCTCTTGCTTGAGATTTCTTCCCAACTTTCAACCCCTGAGAGCAAATTCAATGATCATGGGCATGAGCAACTCCTTGGCTGGCACTGGATCCACCATCGCCGGCCTCATGTTCCTCTGGGCAATGGTCGACAGGTTCATCCCCAACAGCATCAAGACCAACCTCAGCCGCTACACGGCGAAGCTCAGTAGGCTCTTCAACCCCTACATGCACATCACGATCCCCGAGTACACCGGAGAGTTCTCAAGGCGCAACGAGGCCTATTCTGCGGTGGAGGCCTATCTCACCGCCTACTCGTCCCACCAGGCCCGGAGCCTCAAGGCAGTGATCAACAAGCCGAACAGGAAGCTGTCCCTGACCATCGACACCTACGAGGAGGTGGTCGATGCCTTTCAAGGCACCAAAGTTTGGTGGTATTCAGGCAAGACTGTCAAGACAAACACCATGTCCTTCTCCTGGTACCCTGACCGCGAGGAGAGGAGGTGGTACAGGCTCAGCTTCCATGCCCGCAACCGGAAGCTGGTCACTGAAGGCTACTTGGCGCATGTCGTGAACGAGGGGAAGGCCATCGAGGTGATGGGCAGGAGGAAGAAGCTGTTCACCAACAATCCTGCAACGTCCGACACATACGGCAAGCTGTGGAGCAGCGTGGTGTTCGACCACCCTGCCACGTTCGAGACTCTGGCCATGGATCCGGCCAAGAAGAAGGAACTGTTGGACGACCTTGGCGCTTTTCGGAAGAGGAAGGAGTACTACAGCAAGATTGGCAAGGCCTGGAAGAGAGGGTACCTGCTGTATGGCCCCCCAGGTACGGGGAAATCTTCGATGATAGCTGCCATGGCCAACTTCATGGACTACGACGTGTATGATCTCGAACTGACTGCGGTGAGGGACAATACGGAGCTGAGGAAGCTCCTGTTCGATACTGCCAGCAGGTCGATCATTGTGATCGAGGACATCGACTGCTCACTCGACCTTGCGGGCAAGAGGAGTGCCAGCAAGGATCGGAGCAGCGAGGAAGAGGGCAACGTTGCACCGTTCACAGGAGCGGAGGAGAAGAATGGGAGCAAGGTGACACTTTCCGGTCTGCTGAACTTCATAGATGGACTGTGGTCGGCCTGCGGAGGGGAGCGGATCATCGTGTTCACGACCAATCATATCGGGAAGCTGGATCCTGCGCTGATACGGAGGGGGAGGATGGACATGCGGGTCGAGCTGTTCTACTGCAGCTTCGAAGGGTTCAAGGTTCTGGCCAAGAATTACCTGGGCATCGAGTCGCACATTCTGTTTGAGAGGATAAGGGAACTTATTGGAGAGGTTCAGATCACCCCTGCCGATGTTGCGGAGAGCCTCATGCCAAAGTCTGGAGACGTAGATGCTGCTGCTTGTCTCCAGAACTTGGTTGATGTTCTTGCTTCCAACAAGGCTAAGATGGATGAATCGAAATCTGGGGGGGTCAAAAATGAGGAGATGCTGGTGAGTGATGACAATGAAGAGAACAATGAGAGTGAAGAGAGTGCGTGAATGGACAGAACCTGCAGCTTTGTTAAGTAGTTGAGTCCTGTAGCTTGGTAGTAATGTAGTGTAGGGCAGCATCGTTCCCAGAGTTCACGTGTAGTATAGTTATGTTGAGAGGTCTGAAATGATATGGGAAACTATTAGCTATATCACTTACTTTCAAATATTTAAGACCCATCTGATATGAAGCTAATATTATATTATTTGGGGAGGTTAGCAGATAAAAACTAACAAGCAAAAGATATTAAGAGCACAATGACAATAATCAGATATATTCAAGTGCCACAATATACATAAGCATTGAGAAGAGGATCAATATGTTAACGAGTATGTACAACAGAGACAGGTAGATGCTAACGCAAGCAGTGATTCTTTAAGTTACTTCCAACAAAAGTACATCGATACAGTCAGTAACGTTTCATGTCTGGTCACGAATCAAGGGGGCAACCAAAAGAAGATGGTGAAGAGTAAAATGATCTCCGTTTAAACACTAGAAAGAGGAGACTGCCCAAGTTCTTGATATATAATCATATATATGTGCATGAGTATATAGACAGAACAGCTCCAAGATGGAGATAGTATCATATTCAGAACATACTTCTGCGGACTAGGGGAAATGACAGGAAGATAAATAACCTACAACCATGGACTCGATTCAGCCTGGTAAATGTTCTCTTTATTACTGATGAATGAGGAAGGGATGATTGATTCCATCACGTTATGTGACTCTCTCGAAAGCACCGCCAACCTGCATGTGTAGCCATTCTGCTGCTGATCCTTGACCATATTCCCTTGGGGACTGCGAGCTGAATGCCATACTAGGAGTGTCATACGTCTGTGCTCCAAACTGGAAGGAAGGACAATTGAGGGCAAATGAAACTTTAGCAAATCCACAATGCGAGTTTAGATACAGATAAATCTAATGATATGTTCACATATTCAGAAGTGTTTGGAGGTGCATGGACCAACAGCTAAACTGCAGTGCCAAAGCATGATCCTAGACACAACTTGGACCAAGCTTGTGACTGAGCCCTGTTCAGGCAGCAAACCAGCAGTGCTTCACAGCACCTAAATGCAATTCAAATTTCTGTATACCTAATGAGTGTAGTTGCATAGTGACCTGATCATCATGATTCACGGAAGAATTTAAAATTAAAAAAAAAAAAAAAAACAAATTAAGCATATAGATTGATATCCATTGCCTCTGAAAGATGTTCTAGAAGAATACAAGACTACTGAGGAAACAATGTTAAATAGACCTGAAATATAAAGCAAATCTGGAAGGAGCAATGAAACTCCTCGAGTGTCAGATGTGTTTAATATTTAGAGTTAGATATTTATGTATATGAAAAGAAATTATTATGGATGCATTCAAACCATCTGTCTTACATCTTTGGGAGGAAAGCCTTCAATTCCAGAATTCATCCGAGAATTGACAGCTTCAAGCTTCATTGACAGGAACTGCACATTCAACCAAGAACAATGGTTCAAATACTGAAAATGAGCGAGAACTTAAGAATTTCATTGAGAGCGGTGAGGATGCACACCTCAACCTGACGCTGCAGCGCTTGGATGTAATTGATGATCTCATCAAGAACTGATGCTTTTCCAATTACCTGCTAATGGAAACAATCTCGTTAGGGACATTCTTAAGCAATACTGGAATAACAGTTGAAATTAAAGTTTCATATATTTGTCTGAGTATTAAAGGTTTTTCAAAAGAACATTAAACATGAGCAAACTCAATAATGGACCTTATTACATCCAGGAACCAGATCTTGAAGAATCTTCATCCTCTCGCTTATCTTTTCTCTCCTAGCCTGTCATGGATGAAACAATCATAGTAATGGTTAAATTCAGTGGTTTTATGACATCTTTCACATGACATAACTTTCTACATATCATCACCCCACAATCAATCTGCTGAAAGAACCAACAACCAACAATCTATACATTTATATTTCATCACCCAACATAATTTCCACGACTAGGAGAAATATAATTATATCCTTACTCTCTCTGCAAGGCTATGGCTGTCAGTTGCTTGACCCCTTCTTGCTCTCACATGGATGTAATCCAGCTTAGGTGGTTCCAAGGGCTGGGTAGTTTTATCTGCTGCCTTGTTGCATAATCCAGAACTTGCTTCTGCCTCAGTTTTGGACTCACCATTTTCATCCCTAGATTTCATTCCCTTCATACGCTTTGCTTCACTATCTGTCTGCTAACAACAAAATTGACCATTAGATACATAACAAGACATAAGTTCACACCATATATAAGAGTATGGTCACCTTAAGTATAGATCTCAATTATTTAAGTACACAGCCATCGATATTGAATCATGCCATCCAGTGTTTACAGCTAATTTATGGCTGATGAAAAACAGCCTTAGGGATGTAGGGCTCATAACTGTTTTAATCCTCTAGAAAGGGAAAGTCTTCTGGTACAGTATCGGAGGGAGGAATAAGGATGAACTCCTAAAGACCATACTTTTTCTTTTATCAAACAACAACATGCATGATACATCACTACATGACAGTATATTTAAGAACTGAATATTCAGAAATAAGTAACTTATCATGTCACCTGGCTTAATCTCATCTACTCTGGATGTCTTTTATAAATAAATGAACTTTTGAGGAGCCAAACAGAATTCATCACTCAGGAAATACCAGCACAGAGCGATCTCCAACAAGCTTTCCATTTTCATTACAATACGCATCAAATGAGATTGACAATAACAGACTTGGTATTACCATTTCAGATAAATTACCTTTATGAGTGCTTCATTATCATCTAATTAAGTATTGATGGGCGGCCTATTGATTAGGACAGCAATATGATTGCTATTGATACTGGCGGCCAAATAAATGGGTATTCCAGAGTATGTTAATCAAGGTTATCAATATCAAATAACTGGATTGTATCAAATGAGCGTTTTCCATATCGGATGATACTTCAGAGATACAAACTCATATCGGACGTTCATATCAAACATTATATACACATGTAAAATATACAATATTGTTACCATATAGGTGGTTTCCTATTATCTATTCAACAAGAATGACATAACATATATGTAAAGGCAATAAAAAACATATACATATATACAAGCATAACACAATAAAATAAATTAAAGACATTCAGTCCAAAATTAAAAATATAGATTATAGAAATAAATGAGGTTAAGACACAAAAAGAATAGTAGTTGAAGCACATCAGCAACAATAATAGTAGCAGCTAGAAGGATAACAATGGTAACAACAATAGCAATAGTAGAGCAAACAACAAAGATTAAAAGAGAAGCAACAGAAGAGAATCTAGAAGAAACTTTTGAGTATTGATCATTACTCAAAAAAGCTTTGTAACATGTATCTCAAGTTTTTCTAAATCTTCGGATGTAACAGGGATTCTGTCTCTCAAGTTTTCACGGTAACAATTTAAGAATCTGGTTTATTTAAGCATAGATGAAAGAATTTAGGATTTTCCTTATACATAGGAACAATATCAGATATAAAGAAAAATCTCATTTTAAGTTAAAAACTCATTTAAGAAAAAGTTAATAAATTGTGATGATATATCAGAAATATATAGCAAATAATCTTGCAAATATTGATTGGTATATGTACAAAAAAATTATGATCCTCTTTTAACGTATCATCATGATTGGCTCTGAAAAATGATATATCAAAGGATGTATCGACCACATATTGGGGATATTTATAACAATAATGTTAATGTTATTTTAGGAGTCAAGTCAAGTCCACAAATAATGTTAATGTTCTTTTATAACCAATAGGTTGGTAGTGGATTCTACAAAAACAATATTGACTAGAGGCTCAAATGACCATGAGAACTTGTTAACTTATCCATCAATAGTGGACTAATTTTCATCAATCTCGAGAGTGAACATGTGGGCTTGTTCACGTAAAAGGAATATATTAAAACACAATATATACCGATAGTAAAGTCATAATGATGATGACAAGAAACGAATACACTGACAAAGAAAAGGATGTATTCATGGTCATGGGGAAAAAAAAAAAGCAGAACAGATGTATTCATGGTCATGAGACGAAGTATGGTGGTGTTTCTACATTCTAACTTCTAACATTGTTTACACCGTGCAGCTCACTGCCATTGCTTTTTTTGATATAAAAGTCATGCTAAAATACTAAATGTTAGATGTCTAGAGGCAGAGAGCATTGAAGAGTAAAATAAACTGAAATTTACATAAGCTTTTCCAATTGAAGGTCACATATGGAAGTAATAAACTTGGAGCACTAACATGGTGAATGAAGTGTCATAAAATTCGTTTAGTGCAGCTTACATAAGCGCATGCCATAACCATGACATGCCCTTATCCAATCCATTCACTAACCAAACCCACCCCCTTAGATTCAGTGGAGAAAGGGGGCGCATGATGGCAACAATGGACCTTTTTTTGTTCCTTTTATGTCTCCTTCCTCTTCCTAATAATCTCCTTTTTCTGTTCTTTTCCTTCTGTTGTTCTTTCCTTGTCTCCCACTTCCTATTTCCCTTTCAAAAGCCACTGGTGAATATATTATTGATATATGGATTATGACATCCTTGTGCTCAAGGACAGAACCATTATATGGCCATGGGGGGCCATGGCCCCTCCCGCCTAGGATAGAGGCCCCTCAATGAAGAAGCTTGAATGGGTCAAATTAACTCTGGCCCCTGCTAACTCAAAATTGTAAAACTGGGCCTTGACTAGTTCATATCATGTGAACAACATAGAGACCCAATTGAAGAATAAGTAGATAGTTAATAGGTTTTGCTTTCTTAGAGGTAGATTAGTGAGTATTGGATAAACAATTAGAGAAAGATTAATAAGATTTATTAATTAAGGTTAGGACGGCTGCAATTGGAAGATAAATCATTGAAGAATAAGTACATAGTTGATACGCTTTGCTTACTTAGAGGTGGATTAGTGAGTATTGGATAAACAATTAGAGAAATATTAGTAAAATTTATAAATCAAGGTTAGAGCGGCTGCAATTGGAAGATAAATTGAGGCTCGCATCTTTATATTTTTCATCCTATATAGCAAAAAAATTGTTTTTCATCTGACTCTAAGAGCACCATTTGCATACTGTGATGGAGAGATTAGAAAAAAAAGATTATCATGCTAGGGTATAAATGTTGCAAAGTTGTCGAGATTAAGAATCGACAAGTTACTTAATTCAATTTTAAATTCTCAGTCTCTTTTGTGGCATTCATTTCTTCTTATTATAAGACTTATCTTATTTCTTTTTAAAATAATATTAGCAGGTTGCCTAGTCCAACATATGAATTTTTAAAATTGTTACTATATTTGTTCTTATTTTTTTTAAATAAATTGTAGCACGTTTTTATTAATAGATATTGAAATTAATTATATGACAAATTTTAGTATGTTTTTATTGATAGAAGTTTAAGTTCTATTAACGGCCCTTCCCATTTTAGAATTCTAGTTCCGTCCCTGCTTGTGCTGGTGGATCATTATTGTTGTATACCCCCTTTTACAAGGCTGTTAAAAAGGCACATCTAGAGGTGTATATATACCTTAAAATCCAAAATATTTATACATCCAATGTGCACTATGATTAATAGTATCTGGAAGATGGGTTTTTACTTAACTGTTTATTAATCAAAAGCCTACTGCTTGCTATTTTCCCTCAGCACTGCCACAGTTATACTGGTGGATAAATTCTGAAGTTTGAAAATTATATCTCCATGCTGTTGTACTGGCATCAACTCATTAGAATCTGTGCATCTTACACTGCCGTACATCCTATATTTAAAAATTATCACCTTTTTTTTTTTTTTACTTTTTTTAATGACTATGAAGTTCCTTCTCTCCACCTCTAACTAAAACCAATTTATCTTTACTTGAAGCTAAAATAACCTCAGGAAGCCCAGCCTAGATTTACAGAAATATATATATATATATATAATATAATGGTATTAGTCAAGTCTTTCAAACATTATGTGGCCATCATTATGACTATACATTACTTGTGATCAATGTCCAAATTTCTTCCTACAATATTTGTCAAGTCTTTCTAACATTATGCAGCCATCATCATGACTATACAACATCAGTGAACAACATCCAGCAATAATTTTAATTAAAGAACAAACCATCATTGGAGTTTTTCTTCTATTTTGTTCCTTCATTCAAGATATCTGATAAACAAGCCATTTACAATATCACAGGATTTTTAGGTTATCGCCTCCTACTTATTGTGATTTCTTATTACAACATAGATCTTGTACCTAAGGTCTTATAAATGATATATTAATAAAATATCTCAATAACTAAATTATGCCCACGACACAATCAGAGTCCCCAATTGCTTGATGAACCATGCAATTTCTGTATAATAAAACATATTGTAATTCTAGTAGCTTTATATGCCTGCAAATATCCTTTCAGCGGCTTCTCCATCTCTAACCTTCTATAAGTTATCCCATTCCCCTTTTAACTTCATCTTCCTTAATCATGAAGGCCTCTCTTTCATTCTCACTAATCTGACGCAATGATTTGCGGACACAAGACATGAGTGTTGTACTCCATCACAGTCAAGGGTGTCAGACACGGCAATCCTGCATGCCTCCAATGTCACACGAGAAAATTATCATATATGCGTGTTATAAGATAGATATGTGTGTGTGTATGTAAATTATATATATATATATATATATATATATATATATATATATATATATATATATATATATATATGCATGGATGCATGCATGCATGTATAAACTCATAAACAAATGTATTGAATCACTATGCATATATACAAGGCTAAAATAGTAAAATGGATAATGAAGCATTCAGTTTTTTGCATGGTAGATCCTCAGTATCGGATTTTGAGGTACCCAATACATGATACATAATAAAGTCTTGGATCGATATTGCTAATATTCCAATACCCAATACCTGATCCATCTGAGCCAACATGTAATCTGTTATAGTATATAGACCTAGTAAGTGTACCCCTTCTTGAAGCAAATAACTGATTGTAAAGATCATAAATGGAAGTAAAACAAAAAAGAAAGGTCTGCATAATGCCGTTTTTAGTCAAATTATAAAAGAAAAATATAACCAAACTTAAGCAAATATTTTACTTCATGTGTGAGAATGTATTTATATACATTACGAGTATCTGCACTTATTCAAGTACTGTTGAAAAGCCATCTACCATTGCAATGATAAGAATCATAAATGAAAATTTTGGCAAAAAAAATTGCAGGCAGAATGCCTTTTCCAATATATAATTATAAAAGAAAAGAATAACCAAACTTGAATATACATTCTGTTTCACAAGTTAGAATGTAATTTACACACATAAAAAGTCTCACATTTATTCTATTGTACAAGCAAAAGGACCCGCACTTCATGGGGGGAGCAAAATGAAAATTGCGAGCAAAAAAGGGTTAATTTGGATATCAGCTACAAAACAGGAGATATTTTGCATATACAGGATGCAAATGTAGGGTTTGGAAAGCATCCACTGGTGCCTTCTAAACTGCAACACCATATCTTAATTAATGGCATGTAACAATCTCTCAAGAGAACAACATAAAAGTTACCTAAACAGCATAACTACCACTACATGTACTCCATTTAAAATACTCTTCTGTAGCAATGAACAGTGGGTTAGATAACACAATGTCGTAAAAAGCGGCCCTAGCCCATGCCACCTAGGGCCTAAATGGCTAATAATGCAATTGGGGCTGCCTAGGCTTCGTTTCAACATTTTGGTCTCGCTTTAAGTGTCTGAATTAGAGTTTAAGCGCTGCTTAATCAGGTTATTTCTAAGATAATAACCTAATTGGCATATAAAATATCTACCAATCAATCAGAAAATAAAGAATATATAAAGCCAAGTATGATAAAGAAAACACTAGTCTTGCGAAGTATGAGAGAGAAGGTCCAAAAGATGAATCAAAGTTATAGGAACCATTTGCAGCTTTAAAAAAAAACACTAAGCTACTGTATTGTTTTGAAAATTAGATGAAAGCTATTTTATGTGATCAAGGGGAATATATAGCTACACAAGTAACAAGCTCTATGCATCTTAAGCACAAAAGTGTTAATTATTAATAACTATATTTGAAAGTTGTAAGAGAAAGTAGTCCCAAATGTTAACAGAAATATATAGCTACACAAGTTATTAAGCTCCATGCATCTAAGCACAAAAGTATGTAATATATTATTTATTAATAACTTTTTTTGAAAGTTGTAAAAGAAAGTAATTCTAGAGCATCAACTGGATTTAGAAAGTTCTTTATTTGAAGACTTAATCAAAGTTGTTTGGTAGATTCATTAATTAAGAATGATAACCTCATGAACAAGTTCTATTGATAATATGTAGCTAAGTCATTGCAAATCAACCAAATCTAACTCATTAAAGTTTTCTTTTTCTTCAAATAATTATCAATACCATCTATTATTTATATCTTGTACTTGGCAAGTTAAGAACCAAGTTTGAGATTGCTAGCCCACTATTTTAGTCATCTCAATAGAGAATTCAAGCCACATTAAGTAGATGTCATTCAGATGCCTGAACCATCATCCGACAAACTTGAAATACATTGTAGCAGCCAACCGAAGTCTCCTTAATTCATAGGAGCAACTTCAACCTCGTTGTTAAGAGTTTCCGTATCATGAGTTTGTCTGTTATTGCTTAGTGTACATATTTTACCTTATTCTCTATTAAAAAAAAAAGAAATGAAGCAGGTAACTCAATTCTAGATTTTGCTTTGCCTTATGATTTAATTTTAGCGAATACTTGGTTTAAAAATAGAGTTTCTCACTTAGTTAATTTTAAAAGTGGATCGAATGCAAGCTAAATAGATTTCTTTTTAATTAGGAGGGTAGATAGAGCTAGTTGTATCGATTGTAAGGTAGTACCAGCTGAGAGTGTAGTCACCCAATATACTCTTAGTTTTAGATATTCATATTAGACAGAAACTTAGAAAAATTAAGTGTAAATTAGATCCTAAAATTAAGCGATGGCGATTAGAAGGTAATCAAAAAGTTTTTGTAGATAGAGTAGTACAAGAAGCAAATTGGAGAGACCATAATGATCCTAATGTAACTTGGAACAAGATGGCTAGCTGTATTAAAAGGATAACTAAAAATATATTAGGTGAGTCGGGGTGCGGTGCTCCACCATGTAAGGATATATCATGATGGAATGAAGAGGTAAAAAATACTATTAAGACCAAACGAGACCTTTATAAAGATTTGAAGAATAATAATAATAATAATGGAATAAGTTTTGAGAAGTATAAACTAGCAAAGAATGAGGCTAAGAAAGTTGTTCGGAATGCAAAAACTAAATTATATAAACAAGTGTACGAGAAGTTAGATAATAAAGAGGCAGAAAAGTATATATATAGAATTGCTCGAATAAGAGAGAGAAAGTCTAAAAACTTATGTACTGTAAAGTGTATTAAAGATGAGGATTAGACGGTTTTATTTCGAGACGAAGAGATTAAAAAAATATGGAAAAATTATTTTGATAGATTATATAATGATAGTTTTACTCAAGATTTGGAAGATCTTACTATTCAATGTGAGGATATGAATCGTAGTTTTATGCGCAAAATCAAAGAGTCTGAAATCAAAGAGGCTTTGAAGATAATGAAATTAAGAAAAATTGTTGGTCCAAATGAAATTCCTATAGAGATATGGAGATATTTGGGAGGAATTGGTGTAAGGTGGTTAACAGATCTTTTTAACAAGATTTGACAAAGTAAGAAAATGCCAAATGGAGGAAGTGTACCCTAATAGCTCTGTATAAAAACAAAAGCGACATTCAGAGTTGTTCTAACTATCGGGTATAAAACTCACGTGTCACACTATGAAACTTTGAAAAAGGGTAATTGAATATAAATTGCGACAAACTGTTAAAATATCGGAGAACCAGTTTGGATTTATGTTGGGGCGATCGATGACAGAAACTATTCATTTACTTCGTCAACTTATAAAACGATTCCTAGAGAGAAATAGAGATTTGCATATGGTATTTATTGACTTAGAGAAAATCTATGATAAAGTTCCAGGAGAGATACTTTGGTGGACACTGACGAAGAAAAGAGTTCCCATCAAGTATATCGACATAATTAAGGACATGTATGATGGACTAGTGACCAATATCAAAACATGTGGTGGTTTAACAAGTGATTTTTCTATTACAATTGGATTGCATCAAGAATCTGCATTGAGCCCATTCATATTTGTTATAGTGATTGATGAGCTTACTAAAACCATTCAGGATGAGATACCTTGGTATATATTATTTGCTGATGATATTATCTTACTTGATGAGACAAGAGCAGGGATAAACGTCAAATTAGAGTTTTGAATATATACATTAGAATCTAGAGGTTTTAAATTGAGTAGGTCTAAAATAGAGTATATGGAGTGTAAATTTAGTAAACGACGGACCATATACTATAATGCTGTAAACTGGATAAACAAGAGATACAAATAAGTAGTCAGTTTAGATATTTGGGTTCTAATATTCAGAATGATGGAGAGATCGATAATAATGTTAATCATAGGATATAAGCTGGTTGGTTGAAATGGAGGAGGGCAATGGGAGTTTTATACGACCGTCACATTCCGTTAAGATTGAAAGAAAAATTTTATAAAACTGTTATTATGCCAACTTTATTATATGGCACGGAATGTTTGGCTATAAAGAAACGTCATTCACAGAAGATAAGTGTAGCAGAGATGCGCATGCTCCGTTGGTTATGCGGCAACACTAGGAGAGATAAAGTGAGAAATGAAGATATTCGTGCTAAATAAGGTGTAGCTCCCATCGATGAGAAGATGCGTGAAAATCGCTTACGATGGTTTGGTCATGTGCAACGTAGACCTACAAGTGCACTAGTTCGAAAAGGGAAGTTTATCAATATAGGACAAGTTCAAAGAACGAAGCGAAGACCGAAGAAAATATGGATGTAGGTGATACGCAAAGATATGGAGTCTAGATGTTTAAATAAGGAGATATTACTTGATAGAAATGAATGAAGAAGGAATATCAAAGTGATCGATCCGATGTGATTCTTTTTTTGGTTCGTGTAGCCTACCCCAAATACTTGGGATAAAAAGCTTAGTTGTTGTTGTTGTATTCTCTATTAAAAAAAAAAAATCTCGTTTGTTTCAATATAATACAAAAATAATATCTGACTTATAAAAATAGTCTAACGCTAAATAGTTAAGACTTTTTCGCAGACTGGTATGTAGAGTTGAATAATCAACTCTTCAACCGTCACCATCCAGAAAGAAACTAATATGTCATCATCCAATTCAGATCAAGAAATCGATATCATAGCAAACTACCAGAGGCATGAGCTGGTGGATTACGTCATTTCAGGCTAATTCAGTTCGACTCCTAAATTTAGTGAATCTTGTCCCTATTTGGTCGGACCAAGACCAAGTGCAATATTATCGAGATACAATTTTGAGTTTATAACCCTCAATATGAACACTTAACGCGATCTATGATTCTACTTTCACACTTGAGAAAAAAAAATTTAAAAAAAAATCAGACTACTTTGTAATTCAGAACCATCAGTTCCTATCCCAACACTCAAGCTCAGTTCCCACCAAGCAAGATTGCAGCAAATGCTTTGGAACATCGTATTTCTATTGTCTTGGTTTGTGATTTGATAAAAATAACATGTGTCATGTGTGTACTCTTATTCCCAGAAATTTAAATGATCAAAAATCAGTTTGCATTCTCAACCGCCACCTGATTTGATAGGCATCTGAGTTGACGAAAATGACAATTTCATACAGATATAGCTTAATAACCTAAGTACAACTAATCTGTCCCTCTCCATTACAGATCAAGCACAAGCATACTTAAAGAAACCTTGAAACCACAATTTACGAAGCTTCACCAAGTACTACTTCAAGATCCTTCCATATCTAAATTTACTAAGCTCAATATAAACTTCAACTTCACATAATTAGGTCAACAAACAAATGAAAATGACATTATAAGACACAAATTTAGCATAACTCAAAAATTTCATGCAATCCGTCCCTATCTAGTAGAGATCAAGCAATCACATCAACAAACAGCGACAATCCCAAAAAAAATCACAATCCAAACACTGAATTGTAAAATTTCATAAAGACATTATAATTCCCTGTGTCAACCCCAATCAATAACCTAAATCCCAACCAATCAAGCAAAAAATTCAACTCAAAACCACAATTTCTCAAAATTCCAGCACCAAATCACTTCAAAACCCCTCCGATCTAAACCGAGAGCAAGAAACCGAACGAATCCATAAATTACCGCGTCATTGCCACTGCTGGTAGAGACGAGCTTGGAAGACTCGTCCTCGGAGAGGGGAGCGGAGTCCCGCCGCCTCCGACGGCCGCGGGAGCCAGCGCTCTGGTCGGTGACCGTGGATTCGGCGACGGAGGAGTTGTTGTCTCGGGCGTTGATCCTGGGGACGGCGACGCCGCCGGGGGGGACGCCGACCAACGGGAACTGCCAGATCTCGGGGATCGGGTTCTGGGAGATGAGAGAGGTTGGATCCATTTAGAGTAAGGGTTTTGGGATCAGATAACGCATTACGAGAGAGAAGGAATTAGAAAGAGAGCAGATCTCAGACGGGAGAACAGCTGTAAGTGACTGAGAGAGAGAGAAGCAGGAACTGAGAAAGAGAGAGACACAGAGAGGAGAGGGGTTATGGTTTATCGTTTTGTCATTATTATTTCGAAAATTTACGTATCAAACCCTGTAAAGTTCCTTTTTTTTCTTTTCGATTTAAAATTTATTACCCAAACTTAAGAAGTGGCTTGGGGTAAAAATTTTCCTTTTTCATGTTTCCGCCAATAAAGTTATTTATTTATAACTTATCAAAAAGTGTTGATATCAAATAGAAATTATTTTAGTAAAAAGATACGTTGAATTTGAAAGATTCAATTGTTTAGGTTAAGAATTTAATAGTAACTTTATTAAACAATAAAAAATATTATTTACACTATTAGTTAACGCGTGTCAACTCTTATAGAGTTGAAAATTTGAAATTTATAAGAGACACATTTACAGATAAATAAAATATTATTTTATTTGTTATTCAGTATCTTGTTTCCTATTATAAATAAACTATCATTCATTATATTTTTTTAATAAACTATTATCCATCATTATACTATTTTTTTTAGTCCATGCATAGTTTAAAAATGCTCTTGATCTCTCATGTCCTCCACTCTATTATTAGGAAAGTAAATTCTTTCTAATTACTTTAAATATTTAATTCTATTATTATAATTTTTGTATCTACCAACTTCTTTATGTGTCTGTGTCAGTTCTGTTTCATAATATAATTTAGAAAAATGTTTAAGATTGACTTCATCATAAAGTGTTATTTCAGTAACTAAACTCCATATTTATTACCATTTATATAACTTATCTCATAATTAGTTTCTTTAACATAAAAATCTAAAAGGAAGAGAAATGAAAATATTTGAATAAAAAATAAATATCTAGGCACATTAAGGTATCACAGCACCACCCTATCCCAGAACTAATTTCCATTTATAGGGAGACTTTGGAAAAGGTAAGAAGAAGACATTTGCCCACAAGTCCCGCCAAGAAGTTAAACTAGAAAGTTGTTGACAAGATTGTTACTGGTATTAGTAACGACTCCCCTCTTCAGATCTACCTTCATGAAAATGCAATATACAGTTGTCACGGGCACAAATTCGTAAAAATATGTGCAAATGAATGGCGGGAGTTTCTAAAGAAGCACACCATTTTTCCCAGTGAGCCTACTTTTCTACAAGCACACCAAAAAAAATGGGTTTTTCTAGTAAGCATAAGACATTTCCTTTTAATACTCTTTCTTATTTCTTCTCCAATGAACACACCACGTTTTCAAAACCCACTCTCCACCACTCCATCACCCCGTCTCCTTGTGCTCTATCCCCGCTATCCCACACCTCACACTGGCGCACTTTCCTTATCCAACGCCCTGCAATTCCGTACTTACTGTATGTAAATTAATATTGTCTAGTGTCTAATTCTGGATAAAAAAAATATATCGTCCGTAATTTAACTCCAAATAGTAAGTAATATCGTCCGGAATCTAACCCGAACGATAGGATTTAATCCCGAATAAGAATGGAATATAGATTGAACACAAGAGTATTAATATCAAAAAAAATTGATGATAAACTTGTTATATTATCTAAATTGCATGCTCCTTTAGAAATTCCTATCAGTGGCGTCTGTTTAGAGTTCGGTTTCTTTCTCTCTCCTCTGTTGTTTCTTTTTTAGAAAATATTTTATTTTTAAAAATTGGCTTAAAAATTAAAAAAAAAAAAATAGCCTACCCTAAATACTTGGAATAAAAGGCTTAGTTGTTGTTGAAAATAAAATAAAATAAAAAAGGCGGAGCGCGTATATTGCCTGCTCCCCTCTCCTTCGCTCGCGGTCGCCAGTGTCGGGCCGCAGAGCGTTTATGAATTAAAAAAATAAATTTT
Source organism: Dracaena cambodiana (assembly GCA_036321105.1). Classification (NCBI taxonomy): domain Eukaryota; kingdom Viridiplantae; phylum Streptophyta; class Magnoliopsida; order Asparagales; family Asparagaceae; genus Dracaena; species Dracaena cambodiana. The sequence continues at coordinate 58,690,112 of JAYEPQ010000005.1, read as the reverse complement.
CTATTAATTATTTTAAAATTTGAATATATGTATAAAAAATTAGCACTTTCGTGTATTTAATTCACTACTCTATCAGGAAGTAACTTTCAAAATAAAAATAAAAAATACTTTTTCTTATGCCATGAGCACTATCTCATCATATAAAAAAAAATTTAACTTTAACTTTGGCCAAACATAGTGAAAATAAATTTTCTTCTAAGCCCAATTCCTACGGTAAATAAAAAAGTACGAGTTAAGTAATAAAAAATAAATTCTTTTTTTTTTCTTAGTCCTATCAATAAGAGGAGAATATATGAAAAACATAATCGATTCTTTTATTTATTTATGCCATTCGCCATTCCCGTGAGTTTCGGATTTAAATTTAATATCGATATTTTTGCAACAAATTCAATAAATATAAGTGCAGTTGGTGTATTAATTTTTTTTTCTTTTTTTTGGGGAATGGAAGTGTCCTATCGATTTGTATATTTCAGGAATATGTTGGATGTTCTTCTATGCAAACGAATACATCCTTGAAAGTTCTGCACCTTACAATAAATAGATGCCCTTTTGGCTTATTATTCATGCACTTGAGTAGCTTTTTTGTTTTTTCTTCAGTTTCTTTTGTTACTCGTCACTGGCGTGGCAATCGAGGTCAAAGTCCACAGTGCAGGATGATACGATTGGGTTGGGCAATCAACTCTTGCAATGGGCATGGGCCTCGTGCAGCATTCTCAAAGTCAGGCCCAGTATGCTGGGAGTGAACAAACGGTGGGAGCTGATAGAGATTGGGAGGAGGCGAGATTCCAACCTCATTCTTTGGAATTCGATCGAAGTCTGATCGATTTCAGTTCGGTCAAATGCAGTCACAATCCGACAGAGTCGGTGAGATTTTCATAAGTAAAAAAAAAAGCTCTTTCCATAGAGAGAGAGGAAGAGGGAGGGGGGGAGAGAAACGGAGATGGGAGAGAGAGAGAGGAACGGTTGCTGGGTGGGGGGGAGAGGGGGAGAGAGAGAAAAAGATAGGAGAGAGAAGGAGCAGGCAAGCGGGTAGAGGGAAGGAGGGGGGAGAGAGAAAGAAAGGGAGAAAATCTTACTAGAAAGTAGGAACCGAATTCGATCGAAACCGAATAGAGTGGTCGGAGCAGATCGTCTTGTTCATCCTAGCATTCACCTGGTTCCTCCCATCGTTCGACTGGATTGCAAATGTGATGTTGTATTTTTAGTAGTCAATATGGACTTTTTTTTTTACCCTTATTTTTTTGGAGAACAGAACATTAGAGTTCTTCGTCCATACTAAACATGCGAGGCACTTTATTTTCCTTTGAACCAGATAGCTAGTTCCCTTTCTAATACAGGTAATTTTTGTTCTTTGTTTGTTTGTTTTGTTTTCATTTTTTTTTTTTTTTTATGGTTTACTCATCAAATAAATTGATCATTGTTTAATTCCTAATACTTAGATGAACAAAAAATTTTCGAGTGACGTTGCTTGAAAAAGCATACGAAACAAATAATTATTCCATTTCGGCCAAAAGAAAAGCCTGGATTGCATGATCTAGGAATGATAATAAACGTATTCACGAGTCAAATTTTAGTCCGCCTTATACAAAATTTTGAATTAAAAATGAAAATTTTATTTTTCTAATTTAAAATTTTGTATAGGATGGACTAAAATATGGCAAAAAATGTGATATAAATTAAAAAAAAAATGCAGATTTATGAGCAAAAAGAATTGTAGAAAAAAAAATTAGGAAAGAAAAAAAAGGAGTTTTTAGCATATCAAGTTTGAAATATAGAACTCGAAAAAGTACTCGATCGAGTTGGCTGAGTATAAGGAAGTATATAAGGAAGTGGGATGTAAATATTATTTAATTGATTAATTAAAATAATAATTATATTATTTTATTTACTTTTTATGTATAAAATACAACTTTTGAATTACAATGATGGTATGCGAATAAAAAATTACTTTATTTGCTTTAATCCGCTACTTTCTAAAACTCATACAAGTCAAATTGTGAGGAAGAAAATTTTGCAAGTGAAATACCACGTAGGTACCACTTAAGCATATAAGAAGTAACTTTCAACTTCTTTTTTTTACCAAATAAATATTTGAAGTAGTGGAAGTAAACTTACTTCCACTACTTCTACTCTACTTTCATGCAAGCAAACGCACCATTAATGTTGCTAGTGTGATCAATGAAGTTCAGATCCCTCGGTAAGCATGAAAGCATGCGGCAGATCTACAACAAAATCCCACAAAAAAAACCTAAATAATACTAAATAAATAAATAAACCCAACAAAATCAAGCAATCTCACCATCCTGCAACACCAGCGAATAATCCGACGCGTTGAGATTGATGAACCAATCCCACAGGATATAACTTTGGAGTTTTAATATAATAACAGTAACTTCAAAATGTTAACAGAGTAATATATATCATATCTTACTATATATGCATTTATTTATGGATTTTAGGAAAAAAAAATACTACTATATAGAGACCAGGTTTTGATCCAAAATAGAACTTCAACAATTCTTACCTAAACTTTGAAATTTTAATATAGCGTGAACTTCGAAACACTGTTCATACACCAAGCACAAGAGTGAGGCTGCTTGATAAGCCTCGAGATATATGGAACGCTTTAGTCGGGATCGCACCATACCTCACTGGTGGATGCAAGAGTCGTTAACATGATATTGGATCAGCAACACATCATACCCTAAAAAAAAACACCAGTCCTAAAGGTTGATAGTGCGTCACCGTAAAATGCCGGCTCAAGAAAAAGGGAGGAATCCATAAGCCTCCTTTTCTAGTCCTTTAAAAAATACCTTTCATCTTTGTCGAAAGGAGGCAACTGCAAAATCAGATTCGACGAGCGCCATAGAATGCTAAACTTTCGTTTGAGAAGTTTCCGAACATTTCAAAATCCTGCAGAGCGAGAAGAATGGATTCGTGCTGTCAGAGAGAGTGTAAAGGCGAAAAAATGAAATATACAGGGGTGTTAGGTATTCATATGCAAGTATGGTTTCACATTGGATATGATAAAGAAAGAATATGAGTTTAAATACAAGTTGCTAAGGAGAGACGTTGAACCCACCTGAGATCATGATGAGCCTAATTACAAAGTTCAGAACAAGTTTGCCCAGCAACTTATAGGTAGGGGTGAGTATCGGTCGGTTCGGTTTTGGGAGAAAAACTCCTACCGAAAATCGAACCGAACTAGTAGAACCGAAACCGACCGAACTTAAAAAAAAAACTGAATTTTCAGTTCGGTTTGGTTGGTTTTTGGTTATTTGGGTTTGAAACTAAATATGTGATAAACACTTGTATTTTTTTAAGGAAAGATTATAATTATTCTTTCTATTTTTTTCTTTTATACCTATTAAAATAGCAATAACATATTTTTCATCAAAAATTTAAAAGAAAAATATATTGAAAATAAATAAATAAAATAAACTACAATTGTAAAATTTTGATTTTTTCAGTCGGTTTCGGTTGGAGCTAAAGTCACCAAAACCCAATCCGAAGTCCAAAATTAATTTCAGTTTTTAAACCGAACCGAAAACTGAATAAACCGAACAGCTCAGTTCGGTTCGGTTTTCTGCGCAGCCCTACTCATAGCGGACCATTTTTTTTTTTCAACATGCTCAAAATATTTACGAATTTGGTTTGCACGTCTGCAGCTACAAAGCAAGGCCCCAACAAAAAGTCAACCTTTGCGGTTGCGGGCCGCATGTTAGGTCCAATAGCTCATCTCAATTCTCAACTTTCATCTTATCATAAAAAAAAGTAAGCAAATCTCTTAAAAAGGTCAAATCATTACACATTTGAGAGGACTTTGAAATTTAATCCTCCAATTTCTAATGTCAAAGTACAATATTTGAAAAAATTAATTTTGTTACAAGTTTTTCATTGAATATTTGAGATTTTTTAATTCTGGTCTTCTTTCCCGCTCTTTTATTTAATTCTCTCTCATAACTCAAATAATTCTTCCAAAACTTAAACAATAAAATACTTTAAATTTCTCTTAAAAATATATGTAATAAATAGCCAAAAAAAAATAAAATAAAAATCAATAGATTCAAAAGAAGAAGAAGAAGAGCTTGTAATCAATATAACAAAAATAGATTAAAACATTTTAGAAAACAATTTAACTTTCATAAAATATGAACAATAAATAAAAATAATTTATTAAAATATTTATTTCATTCACATCTCAATAATTTTTTTGTTTAAAATTGAATTAAAATTATTTATTTAGTTGAATATAATTTTTCTAGAGAAAAGAAGAAATGATTGAGAAATTTTGGAAATTGGGGAAAAGGGAGAAGGGTAATTTATGAATATAAGAGAGTATATTTAGAAAAAAAAGAAATTCTAAGTATAGTCACCAATTTTCTAAGTGCCCACCGAAAATCTCAATTTTATTACAAGTTTATTATTATGATTTATTAACGAATTTATTCTCATCTTGTTTAATTTTATTAAAAGTTTTTTTCTCCTCCTTTCTCTATCGTGCTTATTTCTTAATTTCTCTCAAATAAAAACCAAAATAAAAAGAATTCAAATCGTAATAGTTTTCTATAATAGAAAATTAAATGATATAGTAGATTTTGCAGCGTTAGGTAAGGGTTTTGAGAAGAAGCGCAGGTTGGCAGGCCTGTGGGGTGTAGGCTAGTGGTTAGGTCTGGCCTAGAGAGGAGGCAATGATGAAGGATAGTTGGAGAGGAGGCAACAGTGGAGTCGGTTTGAAAGAGAGAAGAGAGAGTTCGTTGGAAACGAATGGGAAGATAGAAAAATTCGAAGAAGAAAAGATTTTTTGGTTAGACATATGGAATTAGTTAAATATTTTATTCAAATAAATGTGGAAATAGAATGAATGGTTTTGGGACTATTACCGGTCCTTCCTCCTAAGTTGAGACCAACATTCAGATCGATATGGGTAAACTAATGAATTCGGATATTAATGAAGAGTTATATATTGTAACAACACTCTTACTGATCTAGTGAAAAAATAAAATAGAAATAAAAAATTAGAGTAACTTGGAAATATATGAACCCTCCTTAGAAAAGTCCAAAAAATTTCCATGTTTTTAAATTTTCATAATAAGAGTACTTAGAAATTAGGGGGTGCATTTAGAATTTCCCCACCGATAAAGGGAAATTCTATTTGCACACGGTATTTTACTCTTGGCGTCCTGATTTCTCTTTACACCAAACTCGTATTTTGAAATATTGCCATTTTACTTTTTACGCCTAAAATTTTTTCCAAAAATACCCCTCCTACTTTTCTCTAACTCCTTATCCGTCCAATACCATTTGGCAAAAAAATATTTTGGTCGGGTATTAATATCCAACCAAGAAACATTCTGGTCGGTTATTAATACCCGACCAGCAAGCGAAGTCTTCCAAAAAAAAACTAATTAACGAAAAATTTCAAACAAATATGTATAAAACCTAAAATTTTTTTCTAATCGTACCTTAGATTTGTTCTCTGATATCAATTGCATGTTGGAATTTTCTATTTGCATAAGAAAACTCAAATACAAATTCCAAACTCAAATTTCACTTGTCACGGTAAAATTGAAGAATTTAAAATTCTTCTAATCTTTTCAGGAATTATAATGTAAAAAATTTTAAGAGGTCAAGAAATCAAATAGATGATTTTGTAAGAGATGTATTTTTATTAAATACCAAAAAAATCATTTAGGGTTTTATTGAGAAAATAAAGGAGGAAAATGATGAGTCGTAGTTCGAAATTTCAAAAAATTTTAATTTAAAATTTATAACGATAATTTAGTAAAAAAATAATAGTTAATTTATAATTATTTATAATATTTAAAAATGTATGAGCAAGATGACGTGTGCAAATAGAATTTGCCACCGATAAACCATCGCCATCATCTTAGCAGTTGACTTGACTCTCCATCGCTCTCTCTCTCTCAACTCTCTAATCTGAAAATTCAACTCGCATCCCTCCCGCAAATTTTAAATTCAAACTGTACCCATTTGGTCTTCTCTTCTCACCACTTGCGCTTTAATTTATTTGTTAAATAATCCAATAGAGATCCATGTCTTTCTTCTTCCTGTTGTCGTTGACCCCATTTGGAATCAGAGGATGGGTTCTCTTCTCCGTGCAATTCTCTTCCTCCTCCTTGTTCGATGCTTCTATTGCCGACAATTATGCACGGATTCAAGTGGGTAGTCTTTATTTTCCATTTTGAGTAATGGGTCGTTCTCTAATTAGGGTTTGGTTGTGTGTAGGGGCTCCTTTCAAATTGATGGCTCCTTTGGATTTTTGTGGGTACAACGGGAGCAGCTGCTGCAGTGCTAAGGACGATTCTGCAATCAAGAAACAGTTCGAGTCCATGAATGTGTCTGATGCTGCTTGTGCCTCGCTTATTCAGTCCATTCTTTGCGCTGTAAGTCCATCAAAATTTGTGGATGTATAGATTATTGAAAGGCCAAAGATGAATTTTTTTTTTTTTTTTTTAGCATAAAGGCCAAAGATGAATTGTGCATTCATTCGATTCAACACGCGGCATGTGGTGTCTGATCTCCTAGGAATGTAATCTGTAAGAAAATTAAGAAGGGCATGATGGAGGACGATGATAATTAAAATGGATATCTTAACAGATCAGCTAACTGAAAAGCACCGTGTTTAGGCTCTTTTTTCTTTCAACTTTCATTTTTCCTGAAATGACCATCATTCTCTCGAAACTTGTAGCTTGTTCAATCAAATCATCCAGTAGACTGGGGAAGCCGTACTCGACTTTGATCGACTAATTATTCTTACCAACTTTTCCGATTTGAGCTGTCAATGAAATTCAGATCAAAGTCAACACTTATCATAGGAAGTAAGACAACGACCATATGGTGCTCATATTTGAATTTCTAATGACCATGACTGGAAAAAAGTTGTTTTTTTTCCTGTTAGTTTAGTTGCGAGTAGGCATTTACATGAGATTAGATGAGTAGGCTTGTGTTATTTACTTGTTATAAGATAGCTAGTTGTGGGGCTTTCAAAGAAGTGTGGAGATGACCATTAAGGAGTTGTGTAATGCCCCAAACTACACCCCAAAAGTCTTTAGCAATGTATCCCATTTGTGGGTAAGACATTACCGGCGGGTAGCCTAAAAATTTAATAATAAAGAACCACGCAGTCACAGTGTATAATAGGAATAAATTTCATTGCTACAATCCAAAATATTACATTGTATTATCGAAAATAGTTCCGAAGAAAAATATAATATACATGTTTACAAGGGACGTTGCTTGCAATAGAGTATTTTACAAATAAAGAAGAACAACTCGCTAAACAATAAGATTACAAATTGATGTTGAATACAACAATTTCCAAACATGAGATGTTTTCATCTAAAGGGAGAGGATTCAACGATCCGCTGGGGTTTGCTTACTCTTAAAAGTACGAACCCTCAGCTGACTAGTCCTTTTCAAATTTCCTAATACCTGGGCATGTGGAGGTAATCCAGGGCCAGACTCGGCAAGAAATATAATCGCACAAGTGACAGAAATTAATATGAGCATTAATTATATAATAATAAAAGCATAACATACACGTAAACTGAAAGTTTTATATGCAGAGTGTGACAGAATGGTCTCAAAGGCATGTTATAATAAATAAATTCGTAATACCTATGCAAAGCAAGATGGAGATGTAATGTGTAACGAGATGTATAATATCTTGTAAATAAACTAGTGTTTGTAATGCTAAGCCCTAGGGTGATCCACATATCTCATGAGCAATCAAACAAGTGGAGAAAGTCCTTGTTAGATACATCATGGTAATATCATCCTTGTAGGTATTCACTCCTCATGTGGTGCTAACGTTTGATGAAACTGATTGGTGGATAGTTTACACGTGTTGTAGAAGTGTATAGTGCATATCTGGTACCACGACCACAGAAGCTGGTCTCCTTTGAATCAGCCGCATCGCTAAGTACTAATTATTCCGTACATACCGGGATCACGGCCACAGACGCTAGTCTCCCTTGAACCAGCTATACCGTTAAGTGCTAATTTATCTCGCGCATACGCGAGATCATGACAACAAACGCTGGTCTCTTTTGAACCAGCCGCTTCGCTAAGTGCTAATTTATCCAGTGCATATCCGGAATTACGATGACAGGCGTTGGTCTCTCTTAGATTAGCTGCACCGCTAAGTGCTAATTTATCCCGTGCATATCTGGAATCACGGCCACAGACGTTGATCTCTCTTGAACCAGCCGCTGACCTCTCTTGAACTAGCCGCACCGCTAAATATCAATTTATCCCATGCATACTCGGGATCATGACCACAGACACTGGTCTCTCTTGAACCAGTTGCACCTCTAAGTGCTAATTTATCAGGAAGTAGACATCGACAACATGGGGCCGATACGGTTGCGCAATTTAATTTTTATAATACGTGTTTCATTCCACCATTCAGTTCTCTCATACCCCATTGTTTTATTAATGAATTTGTTCAGGAATCAAGTCATGTCAAGTAATAGCGGTATCATGCAAGTATCACGGTAGCATATTGCACAAGTTGAGTCACGTCCGAGGACGGAATGTTCCAAGTGAGTCAATATCTAAGTGCATGTCCAGGCAAAACATAAGTCGAGTCATGTCCGATGACGGAATATTCTAAGCAAGTCAAGATCCGAGTACTTGTCCAGATAGAGCAAAATGTATATCTGTGATATGATGCATATACATGATTGATGATACAAATATGATAGTTATGAGGCAAGTAAATTGTGATGACTACATATGATCGAAGTAACATGTTATGCATTGATTAGCGAAGTCAAGTGTAACTTTTCATGTCAATTCTGAGTGAGATAAAAATTATCATGTAGACCATTGAATCAAGTAAGAATTAAAATAACAATTTAAAGAATTATCGAAATATCCTCAAAAAATGCTAGCTACTATTAAACTATTTCTTTTTCAGCTCATGGAATCATTATAAACTTTACTAACTTTTATGGACTATTAGCTAGGGGCATTACACGTTACCTTTCAAAAATTTAATTAATGATTTCAGCTTCGAGTCTAGATCTTTAGCAGAGATATATAATCTCATCGTATGGTAGATTTGTGAATTCCAACTCAATGCTTCCTTTTTTTTAACACGCCCCCATTTTTTTCCCCTTTACTGCACTATTCATCAGTCTGATTGCCTCAAAGTACATCTCAAACAATTAATATATTGTTTTTATTTTTGCAGAAATGTGATCCATTTTCAGCCGACCTATTCACTGTCGAACCAAATATTCGAACAGTTCCTGTACTCTGCAATTCCACATTTCTGGCAACGTCATCCCAGTCATCTAGGGATACCACACGAGATTTCTGTGCACAGGTCTGGGATACATGCAAAGATGCATCTATGTGGAACTCTCCATTTGCACCCTCGTTACAAGGAAGTACTGGAGCACCTGTTTCTTCCTCTAAAATAACTGACTTTTGGCAATCAGAATCTGATTTCTGCAAGGCGTTTGGAGGCTCCCCAAATGATCAATCAGTCTGCTTCAATGGGAGATCAGCTTTGTTTAACATTACACCAGATTCACCTTCACCTAAAGGTATCTGTCTGGAGAGAATCGGAAATGGATCATACCTTTCCATGTCTCCTCATCCTGATGGATCTAATCGTGTCTTCCTGGCTAATCAAGAGGGCAAGATTTGGTTGGCCAAACTTCCTAAAGAAGGGTCTGGAGGAACACTGGAGATTGATGAGTCCAGACCTTTCCTTGATATATCTGATGAAGTTCTTTTTGACGCTGATTTAGGAATGATGGATGTAGCATTCCATCCTAACTTTACGTCCAATGGACGGTTTTTTGTTTCCTACAATTGTGATAAAGTTCAATCCACAAGCTGTTCTGGAAGATGTTCATGCAACTCGGATGCAGGCTGTGATCCTTCAAAGCTTGGCACTAGTAATGGTGTCCAGCCATGCCAATATCAAAGTGTCATCTCAGAGTTTACTGCTAATAGTTCATCATCTCCACCATCCACGGTATAGATAGATGTGCTTTTCCGCATTGAAGATTATCTATCATGTATAATTTATCAGGCTCCTTAAAACATGCTATCTAATCTTATATGCAATTACGGCCACAACAACACAGCAGCTAGACCTTGAAATCCCCTGTACCATCCTGTCTCCTCTTCACCTCTGTTGTATATTTCCACCTCCCTCTTTTTCACTGTAATTATTATTTATATTTTTAAATAAATTTGGGTACTGGCCCTTACTTTCAAAAAAAGAAAAAGAAAAAAACAAATGCAATGATGATCTTAGAATCAGTTTTGTGCATCTTTTGTAGGCAACATCTGCCAATCCATATGAAGTAAGGCGGATTCTGACTATGGGTCTTCCGTTTACAAATAACCATGGAGGACAAATTCTGTTTGGACCTGAAGATGGATATTTATACTTCATGATGGGGGATGGTGGAAATAAAGGAGACCCATTCAATTTTGCACAGAATAAAAAGTCACTGCTGGGAAAAGTTTTGCGGCTAGACGTAGATAAGATTCCAAGTGAGTATCTATAAACTTAAAAATCAGTTAGAGGCTTCAATTACTCACCTGTTTATTTTTTCTGCTTGTGTTTGCCTTATGCTCCTAATCCATGGATTAAAAGGATTTCCTGTTCCAGTTATTAGTCATTTTATAACTACTGGTTTCATAACGTTTTTTTATTTAGATCCTTATGATGATTTAAAGTAAAAAAAATAAGTTATATTACTCCTAAGTTTCTTACTGTTGAAAATGTGCTCCTAACTTTCCACTGTTTGTAGCCATTGACATAGTATGATTTTAGTGTTTTTTTTTTTTTTTTTTTTTTGAGGAGAGGCATTCTTTAATTTTGGAGAATGCAGTGACATCTTCCGGCTTAGTTGCTTCTTAACATGGTATGATGAAAGAAAAAAGAGGTGACAAATTCCTGGAGAAATAGAAGACAAATGGTGAAGGAATCTGGGATAACAAAGGAATATTGTTATATAGCCACAGCTGGCCAACTGACACAAAAGCACGCCTATAAGGTCATTGTGGGGAGGATATGCATACATTATGTCTATACCAAAAATTGCAGATCAGATTTAACAGGGGGAAAAAAAGTTTGAACATCACTTATTTCAATCTCAAACTATTAAGTCACCACTTCTAAAGTACCTAACTGAAAATGAAATATAAAATGTTTAAGCATGTGGCACCCTTCATTGATAATGAGATACTGGTGAATCTGAATTATCCATGATAGATTATAGATATTGTGTGTCCTAAAAATTGTAAAAACTAGGTGTATACATGGTCAATATGCAACTATAATATATTAAATTATTTATTATGAATCAAAACGGGGTGGTTAAAGCAGAGAAGTGTAATTGGAGTATCATGTGATGCATAGAATACCCAGGAAATGGAAGGGAAAGTTCTTTAAGAGGGCTACACCCCTAGCCGTATCTTTGTCAGTCAGAATATTGGTAACTAAGAAATAAAATATAGCTTGGAAAAGTAAAACAGAACTAGCTTTAAAAATGATGTAGGCATTTGCCTAGATATGCTAGCAATTAATAGAGTCTCTGTCACTGCAACAGTTGGTTGTGATCTAGTTTTATCTTTTAACAACAATAAGTGTCTGGATTAAAGTGGGAAAAGTTCAATAGTTGTGTTTTATGAGTTATGTTATGCATTAAAGACATTGTAAAGTCAAAAAAAATTCTTCATCCATAGGAACAAAGATGAGTTAAAATTTGGAATTAAGTTCAAAATGCAAGGAAAAATTTCCTGGAAAAGGGTGAAGGAAAATTACCAAGAGCAGAACCAATAGTATCACATAATAATAAATTGATTTGGATTATGCAAAGAAAAACCAATGTTGGAAGCTGTAATCGGTAATACAGTTGATGGCAAACTTCTGCCAGAAAGAGAACACATACACTGTCTTTCAGGATTCTGGAAGAAAATATCAGAATACAGTGAGAGCTTTTTTGGTGGTATTCAGGAAGAAATATGTGGAGAATGCATCTTTTATAACAGCTTTCATAATTAGTTTTGGAAAGTGAAGTTCTTATTGCATTGCCACAATAAACCAATGGTCCGTAACTCTTTGCTCTTGTTGCAACCTAAAGCACAAGACAATGTTTTAAGTGTTTGAAGATGACATTAAAGAGGTTTGTATCATAACATTAGAGGAAGCAGTCGGAGAATAAGGGGATAAAATAAGCTGAAGGTGTACTAATCACAAGCGATTTCAATGGCGGCTTGATATCAGCCCATGGTAATATAAAATTGCCAGTACCTTGTTGAGTGTGGTGAGTATCCAACATTGAAGAAAGAGAAAAAGAGGAGTTTTAAAAAGGAAATCAAGCTAATGTGATGAAACATAGTTTGATTACATGCGTGGTCCAGAAGCACATAATGCATAAACAAATTATGTAATGATCAAATAAATTATGCATAATTACAGTGAAATGAATATTTTAATATATATAACATGCACACACACAATACACATATACATGCATATATTAAATACTCAAAAAATTCAAAAAGTAAAATATGAAAAATATGAAAAACCTCAAATATAATACTATTTTCAAGAGTATCAAGACTACAATGTTAAATCTTATCAAAATTGTAAAATATGTTTTATTATGCAGATTGAAAATGCATTGCAATTTATATGCACGTAAAATATATTATGGGAATTAGGGGGAAATGAATTTTATGTAGATACTAAACATCTCTATATATTTATATGTTGTGTGTTAAAAATTCTCAATTAATTTAAAAATAGAAAATTAATAAACTTTATATGCATAAATCATAATTTAGAAATAAAGTGCCAAGAGTTTGCTTGTAGAGTGTTGGCAAATCTCACAAAAAAAAAATTGATAAATTGAATTCCTAAGGAATGTCTTCATAGATCAAGGGAAAATGAAGAAATAAAGTTTGCTATCATAATCTCACCACTCTCCTAGAAGAGAAGGGAAGAATGTCGAAGAATAGGGTCAAGCTTTTAGGATTTTGTTATATTGAATTTTAGGTTAGATTCATTTGCATATGGCTTTGATCAAAAATAAATTCCAAATAATCTGTCGTATTCATTAGTGGGTAAGCGGGTATTCTTACGGGCCTAATTATCGGGGAGGACCACATGCCATGTGCTTACAAGTCAAATATGTTCGGTTGTATTTGTACAGCCACATAAATAACTTTGTAAACCTTTTCTTACGCAATTGATCAGCATAGCAGTGCACAAGTCGACTGATCAATAAATTGATGCACCTACAATCTAACAAGGGCAATGGACTTATCAACCATAGTTAACTAGTCTAGAATAGCCGAAAGACTAGTCTATTGGTTGGTTTATCGGTCGATCAAGGGGCATGTACAATGCCGATTTATGTTGTTCTATAGGTCTATAAAAATCCTACGGTCCTTGGATTTTATTTATTGGCTTTAGGCAATATTGCATCTTCTGCTCACTGAGAATTGTATGACAAACTTGTTGATAGTTCTTGTGAGAATTCATTGAGATAATAGAACATAGTTCTTATTATTGTAAGGCAAAGAAGTCAAATGTACTTTTCTCTATCATTTTATAGTGAATCTCTCCTCTCTTTCCACAACAATGACAACTAAGCCTTTTATCCCAAGAGAGAATCATGCCTAGACCTGGCAAGTGGGCCGTGCCCGGCACGTCCCGAAAATGGGACATGTCGTGCCTTAGGCACGGCATGCCTGCCCGGGCTTAGGCCCGGGCTCGGCCGGCCGGCCTGCCGGCACAGCACGCCGGGCACGTGCCATGCTCGTGCCTGCTCGTTTTAATAATTTTTTTTAATTAATTATTAAGTAAGTTTAGGAGACTACTTAGCTTCATTTAATTGGATTTAACAAGCAGTAACAACAGTAATTTTTTTTTTTATATTTAATCTCATTACATTGATATAATTGCTCTATAAATCTCTTTAAAAGTTATACAAAACTCGAAGAGAGGGGAGAGGACCTGACCGTCACTCTCAACTTGTTTTTAGTATTTTTTCTAAGAGATTTAAGAGTTAAAAATTACAAAAAAATTTAGAAAATACATGAAAATCCCAACAAATATAGATATTACAATTTGAAAAGAAAAAATAATGGCCTGCTTTCAATCATGATTCATTTTCTTCTGGTGAGATCTCTACTACTATTTCATTAGCCAATCCTTGTTCTCTTTCTTCTGTGTCGTACCAATCCTTCAAGCAGACACACATCTCCAATGTGTTCGGCGCCATTGAGATTCTCCACTCCGTGAGCACTCTACCACCTGTGCTAAAAGCAGGCTTCGATGCTACAGTAGACACCGGAAGAGTTAGTAGATCACGGACCAAGTGAGAAAGCACGGGATATGGTTTTGTAATATTTTAAGAATTTCTATTGCGACCGTATTTTCAGAAGTATTATCGAAAGAAATGGAAAATATTTTTCTTTCTATTCCAAATGCTAAAAAACACTTAGTAGGGATTGTGATAAATTATATGTATTGTGAGAAAATTTAAATCTCCTAAACCCAATTATTATTTTTTGTATATACCAATTTTGATCTATGTAGTGAGCCATTATGCATAAATAATTACATATATTTAGAGCTTCCTAACAATCTGTAGCTATAACAATTCTAAAAATTAAAGAAATAAAAATAGCTATTAAAGTGTCCCTATTCTTTTTATATAGTTTTAACATGTCGGATTTAGATGTAGAACGTGAGACTTTTTTAAATTCGTCAGTAAATATACTTTTACAATATCTTTCAAATTTTTGGTTTTCCGAAAAAGAAAAAGGTTGTTTGTCATGTATTATAAATCTTGCTAAATTTTCACTTGTTTTGATAGGATCATATTTACGAATTTCTAACAATCCACCATAGGTGCTTATTTGTATTTGATGTGCTTCATTTGGTGGGTGAGTTTTGTCTATGTGTCCTTTAAAATGACCCGTTCCGCTACCTAAATGAAATAAATAAATTTTTTGACAATATTTACACTTAGCTTTTCTAACACCATTTTCCATTATTTTATCAAAATATTTTCATATATTAGATCTAGTAGTCCTAGCAAGGGCCATTGTTTGTGTTTCGGGTCTGTTTGCTTCGGTTGGTTCTTCCTCGGACAAAAAAAATGGTACTTGAGGAGATTTTTCTAAAAGTTAGCATGGACTTTGATATTCTTCACTAGTTAAAAAGGGAGAAAAAAATCCGCAGTTTAAGAGTAAGAAGCGCCGGACGAGTATGGATCCATTTAAAAAAAATCCTAAAAAAACAAATAAAAATTCTCAAAAAAACCAAACAAAAAACTTCAAATTATAAATACCTGTTGACCGGTGAACTATTAGAGAGATAGAGTAGAAATATCTAACTAGATAGAGGAAGTTGGAAGCCCAAAAAGCGAAGAAAAACTTACTTCAGAGAGAAAACTTGCTTGAATTTTTATTGGGAGACTTGCTTACTTGAGACTTCTTTATCACTTGATTGAAACTTGCTTGAAAGAGTTGAAAATTGAGAATTTGAGATTTGAGAAGAGTTTTGAGAGAATGAATTTTTTTTTATAAGTATGAAGAATGGAAAATAAAGGAGATAATGAGGTATTTACAGAGAAAAAACGTTTTAATTTGCAAAATAAAATTGCAAAAAACCCTCCCAACGGCTATTTTGATTGTTGGGGGGAAAAATTTACAAAACAAAATTGCAAGAAACCCCCAAACGGCTATAAAAATAGCCGTTGGGGGGCTCTTTGCAAAATAAATATTGCAAATACCCCCCAATAGCTCATTATGCCTAAATTTAAAAAAAAAAAAAACATGCCGAGCCGTGCCTGGCACATGCCCGGCACGGCCAGGCACATCCGGGTCGCGCCGACGGTACGGCTGACCTCAGCCCGGGCGCTGGGCCGTGCCCGTCAGGTGCCGGGCCAGGCATGGACCGCCCGGCCTATTTACTAGCTCTAATCACGCCGAATCGATCACGTCCTTTCACTGTCTGTTCCAAGGCAGGATAAAGGAGGAGGGTTGTGGTAAGTCTGTGACAACCAGTATAAAATATTATCATATATTATGACATGAGCCAAAATATGAATCTCTTCTCTCTTTCATAAGCGTATATTGATATGTTTGATGAAACTATGTAATTCTTGGTGTTTGTACTTGCTTGTGTTATTTGCTTAGAGTTTTATCACAAATCCCAGGAGGGTTATAAATTTTTAGTTGCGCTTTAGGTCCACATTTTTGCTAGCCTTCCCGTTAAAGTCCTTGTTCTTACCTTTCGTTCGAATGCGTTGTTGATCGCTTGGTGCATAACCCCAACATATCAGACACATGTCAGCAACATATAGCAGCAATATTGAATACCAGTATCGATATTATAATGCTTATATAGTATCAAATATCTTAAAATCTGATACGATATTTGTGACATGGATCAGTGTCTATGATATTTATTCTTTGTGCAACTCAACAACTCAGTTGTCTCTCTAAGCTATAAGCTCACGAAGAAATTAGTCTCACCAATGTGATCCTATGCTGCGTCCTTTTTGAGCTTGCAAATCTGCAGCAGGTCCAGTTGTCTTGCTAAGCTACAAGTTTATGAAAAAGAAAGTCTGTCTCATTCTAGGGTCCTTTTGACAGTCATTCAGGAAATTATGAGGATATATCGTAGAGGGGAACTAGAAGGCCTCTACACTCTAGCCGACTTCCATTGCAATCCAGTTAGGGATGTAGACTTATTTGTGAGCTCTAAGTAAAAGTGAAGGGAGCCCAATTGACAGTTTAAGGAGGCAGTTAAGGATCATCTGTTCAAACACATAACAGCGATTACCAGAGAGTTAATTGCATATTTGCATTAAAGTAACTTCTGCATATTGCACAATTAAAAAAAAATTGGTTTCTACTATATGCGTATTAATCTTCATTCTTCTTTACTTTGGTTGGAAAATGCAATAATGTCTACTAGTGCTTTTTGCTTTCACTACCAGTTAAATATCCATATGTGTTCTTCTAGAATCATTCAAAAAATAGAAAAATGATAATATATGTGTGAATATAAATGAATATTCTTACAAACACCAAAACAGACTCCATGTACAAATGTTGTAGATTTAAAAAAAAAAAAAAAATCTATCTATTCAAATGGAATTTTTTGGGAAATCATTTCTATGTGGATTTGATGTTCACTCATTTTCTTTTTCTTGACTTTTAGATAGAAGGTCTCCTTGGTAACCATTAATTGCTTTCTAAGAAACTACAAATCAGTTTGCTAATTCAGTAAAGTTTGCTAATTCAGTAATTTAAATTTTGGTTATATTCCTATTGCAATGTGATATTTATCCAGACTTGCAAATTGCAACATACTTATGTTCTTCGGTAACGACAATTTTTTGTATTAATTTATTGGCAATTGACATGCTTTCTTCAAGTGGCACAAACTACTAAATTAATCATATTTTTCAATCATCCACTTGTAAACTAAACCTAGCAATCTATATTATAGGTCAAAGCAAGATAGATGACCTTGGCCTATGGGGGAACTATTCGATTCCAAAAGACAACCCATCCGCTGATGACAGTGAATTACAACCTGAGATATGGGCCTTGGGGCTAAGAAATCCATGGCGTTGCAGTTTTGATTCGGAAAGGCCTTCTTACTTTTTCTGTGGAGATACTGGCCAGGTGATTCAGATGCAAGTTTTTTTTAGCTTTAAGCATTCTTTAAATCATTTTATTATAAGCGTTTTCTAGTCACGTTATTATCATCCTCTGAAAACAGAACTGATCAATAGATAATTTTGGCGTTCTTTTACATATTAGAAAGTTCAAATTGGATGGACCAGTGATTTTCATTTTATTCCAATTTTATCCACCCCCACACATCAGCCACTCCAGTGGCTCCACACATGTTGGGAGAAATAAAATGTCTCTCGCGAGCTTCTAAAGCTATTTAAGAAATTTCTCCACTTTAAAAATTGACCTGCTAAGTAGGGTGAAAAAGGAATCATATTGCGCCAATTGTTAATAATTTGTAGAGTTTGAATACTAGCCTGCGAAATTTATATAGTATTTACACTGGAAGAGATCATGTTTTGTCAATCACATCTGTTGAGGAATTTGAAGAGCCAAAACTAATAAAAGTCGATTTGTGATGGTTAAAATGGCCTCCAGATGAAGAGATGACTTATCACCACCAAGCATATTGACAATAACAACAACAACTAAGCCTTTTATCCCAAGTATTTGGGGTAGGCTACATGAACCAAAAAAGAATTACGCCGGATTGATCACTTTGATAGTCATTCTCCATTCATTTCTATCAAGTAATATCTCCTCATTTAAACCTCTAGAATTCATATATTTTCGTATCACCACTATCCATATTTTCTTCAGTCATTCCTTCGTTCTTTTAAGTTGTTTTACATTGATAAACTCCTCTCATCGAACTGGTGCATTTGTAGGGCTTACATTGCACATGACCAAACTATCGTAAGCAATTTTCTTGCATCTTCTCATCGATGAGAGGTACACCTATTTTAGCACGAATATCTTCATTTCTCGCTTTATTCTCCTAGTGTTGTCGTATATCCAGCGGAGCATGCGCATTTCTGCTACACTTATTTTCTGTGAATGACATTTCTTTATAGTCCAACATTCCGTACTATATAATAAAGTTGGCCTAATAGCAGTCATATAAAATTTTCCCTTCAGTTTTAACGGAATGCTACGGTCGCATAAAACTCTCGTTTCCATCTTCCATTTCAACCAGCCAGTTTGTATCTTATAGTTAACATCATTATCGATCTCTCCATTATTCTGAATAATAGAACCCAAATATTTAAACTGACTGCTCATTTGTATCTCTTGCCCATCCAGTTTTACAGCATTATAGTTTATAGTCCGTCGTTTACTAAATTTGCACTCCATATATCCTGTTTTAGACATACTCAATTTAAAATCTTTAGATTCTAATGTGTGCCTCCATAACTCTAATTTCGCATTTACTCCTGCTCTTATCTCATCAATTAAGACAATATTATCAACAAATAACATACACTAAGGTATCTCATTCTGAATAGCTCTAATAAGCTCATCCATCACTATACCAAATTAGAATGGGTTCAATGCAGATTCTTGATGCAATCTAATTATGATAGAAAAATCACTTATTAAACCACCACATGTTCTAACATTGGCCACTATTCCATCATACATGTTCTTAATTATATCGATATACTTGATGAGAACTCTTTTCTTTATCAATATCCACCAAAGTATCTCTCGTGGTATCTTATCATAGGCATTCTCTAAGTCAATAAATATCATATGCAAATCTTTATTTCTCTCTCGGAATCGCTCTATAAGTTGACGAAGTAAATGAATAGTTTCTGTCGTCGATCGCCCCGACATAAATCTAAACTGATTCTTCGATATTTTAACAGTTTGTCGGAATCTATATTCAATTATCCTTTCCTTGACAACCTTATCTTGATTTTGCATATCATGTCTTTCAGAGCCAAGAATTTCAGAGTACCATGACCATGCTATTCGTGATATTTACATTGGAGGGACACCCGTCTCCAAACTATCGAATAAACTGGAGAACCAATTTCGATGGCCATAAAATGCATCCACATCAAAAGAGACCATTTTCTGGCTATTACACTGTCATATAGCTCTCAGAAAGAAATGCACATTATCTATATCAAAAGAGGGCTGGTACATAAGAAGAGACTGGGCAAAAGTTGGTGGAAAATTTTAGCATGTCTTTCCCAGATGATTGTATTAGTTTTTTGTATTCAGGCTAGAGCAGCTCTGTCACTATTTTCCTGCTGCTGGTTCCTCTTCTGGAAACATGAAGATCAAGCACGTGTTTGATGAAAAGATAACAGCGAGAATATTCCCAGCTAGCTGTACAATCCTAGTCGATTGGTTTGTAAAACTAAACAACGTGACCTTTTTACTGTGCGAACAAAGATTGTAGTCTGATCTTGAACTTGAGACCTTCCATAAATCTATCCCATCCCTAAAAATCACTTGTCCAACACAAAAAAGTTGATACAGATCCACTGCTGCATATGCATGTAACCAGTTATGTCTGATTTGTATGAACTATCAAATATGAATTGTAATGAGATTTTTTTCTTCTGCTTATATCTACAATTTCATTAGTCAAACACAATCCTCATCTCCTTGTAGACATTTTCTTCATTTCCGTTCAAATCAACCATTGTTTGTCGAAGTATTCAAATGTTTCAAACTCATCTATTATTTGCAAATTATATTATTTGCAGGACACGTATGAAGAAATAGATTTGATTTCTAAGGGTGGAAACTATGGCTGGCGAGTTTATGAAGGCCCTGACTTGTTTCATCCCCATTCAACTACTGGAGGTGATTCTAGTACATCTGTTCCCTCTAATGCCTCAATAAATGCTATCTTCCCTATCATGAGCTATCTGCATTCTGCTTTGAACAATAGCGTTGGATCTGGCTCAGTCACTGGCGGTTATGTCTACAGGTCCACAGCAGACCCATGCATGTTTGGAAGGTGAATGAGCTCTACCAAATCTCTTAAAAGTTAAAATATCCAATTCCGAATAACTATGCTTCGTTGTACCTGACAGTATTGTCAATTTCAGTGTTCTAAGATGCATGTTATTTTTTTCAGGTATGTGTTTGCAGATCTCTATGCAGGAGCCATGTGGGTTGGCACTGAAAGCCCACAAAGTAGCGGAAACTACAGTAGCACCATGATTCCTTTCAGTTGTTCAGATAAATCTCCAATTCCTTGTGACTCTGATCCTGGAAGTAACCTACCATCTCTGGGCTACATATTCTCATTCGGCGAAGACAACAACAAAGATGTTTATATCATGACTAGCAAAGGCCTATATAAAATAGTTCATCCAAGCCGATGCAATTACAGTTGTCCAAAGGAAGATACAACCGATGATGGGAATGCTCCTCCCGTCTCTTCCTCAGCTTCATACAACTTGGAGAACCTGCATGCAATGACAAGGCATTCGCTCAGCATGCTCCTCTTGCTTCTGCTTCTTTTGAGCTCTTAAAGGGTCCTTGATAGCAGTCTGTACAATATGTAGCATGTCTTGCTTTGAAAGACAATGCTCTGTGTGAATTGTTTTGCCTTTTTACTATCAGGTATTGTTGTAAGCTATACAGAAAAAACTGGGACAAGTTGTTGAGGTGATTGTATCCTTGTGATGCATATATTGTTTTTCTTTTTTTTTAGAGCTAGTTATGAATGTGTTAAAATAGCAGTAAGCTGTGTAATTTTTTTGCAAAACTATATCTTCAATATTACTGTGCATTGAGATATGAATCATAGTTCTTTTATAGCAGTTCATTTTGTATGTCAAATACATAGCCACAGCAAAGGCATATATTTGATACTTTGACTGGTACAATGTAACATGTTGTTATAAGTATGCAAATTGGTGATAATACAAGTGATTTTGATTTTTGTTGATAGCTTTTACTATTTTTTATTAATATAGTAGAAGGATTTTAATCGCTAATACATTTTTTTTCCTTTCTTTCTTTATTTCTCGATTTTTTATTTCCATAAAAAAAAAAAAAGGTGGGAGGAAAATAAGTAGGCTGTCTTAATATCTTTACAATATGCATTTTCTCAACATCCAATGTTCCCTTTATATCAAAGGACTTGGTTAATTAGTACAATAAGGAGATCAAGGGACAATAAAATTCTCTCATCTTATTAATAAGGGTTAATTACACTTAGACCTCCTATATAGTATAGAGAGTTATATAATTTATCATCCCTAAAATTTAAAATTCTCACTTAGACCATCTGAACCAAGGAAAAAATATCTTGGCCTGAGCTTTCCTGTCGGTTTTTTTTTTGGCCTTCAGTTAAGGAGGTCTAAGTAAGAATTTTAAATTTTAGGAGTGATAAGTTATACAACTCCAATATTACAGGGTTCCGAGTATAATTAACGCTATTAATAATCTAATCCGATGTAAAGAAAAAGAGTTAAAACTCTAAAGTATTCATCTTATTGGCCATTGAGTATTAATTAGCAAAAACATAGACCATATCAATTGTCATTTGATAAAGGAATAAATTCTCTAAAGAGCCCACTATTTAAATAAAGCCACTGCATAGTTTTAGTGCTCAAAATAAAGCTAACATAGACCGATTGATAACCTACAAACTAGGGCCGAGCATAAAACCGAAAAAACCGAATCGAACCAAACCGAACCGATCGGTTCGGTTTCTTCGATTTTTGGTTCGGTTCGGTTTAAAAACCGAAATTATTTACGGGTTTCGGGTCGGGTTTCGGTGGCTTTAGCTCCAACCGAAACCGACCGAAAAAACCAAACTTTTAGAATTATAACTTATTTTTTTTCTTTGATTTATTTTCAATATGTTTTTCTTTTAAATTTTTAATTAAAAACATGTGATTGTTATTTTCATAAGTCGAAAAAGAAAAAAATAGAAAGAAAATTATTATTTTTCCTATAAAAAATATGCGTTTATCACATAATTAGTTTCAAACCCTAAAAACCGAAAACCGAACCGAACGAACCGAACCGAAAATTCGGTTCGGTTTTCGGTTTTCACTTTTTTCGGTCGGTTCGGTTTCGGTTTAATAAGTTCGGTTTGGTTTTCGATTGGATTTTTTTCAAAAAACCGAACCGAACCGACCGATGCTCACCTCTACTGTATAAACTCCATTTGGTTATTCCTCGTCTCAATTAAAGTTGGAAAGAATCATATCTGTTTAATGACTTCTTCATCAATATTAATGTTGTTATTGGTGTTTGTACATTTAATTTAATGGTTATATATATATATATATATATATATATATATATATATATATATATATATATATATATATATATATATATATATATATATGTGTGTGTGTGTGTGTTTAGTCTCAAATTTGCACCTATAAATAAATGTATCCCTTAACTCCTAATAAACAGATAGACTGGTTATGTTTAATTCATAACATGGTATCAAAGTACATTATGAAATAAATCTTGGCCGTCAATTTCAACTATCTGAATTGATGGTCGATTCCGAATCTGACTCCGGCTTCAATTCCGATGCCGACTCTGATTCGACAATCGTGTCATCAATTCGATGCTGACTCCGACTCCGCAGTCGCGTCGCCAATTCGATTCCGCATTTGCTTCAATTTCTATATTTATCTGCTTCATGACTACAGGAAATCTTATTGATGCCTCATCGACTGCAAGAGTCTTGATGCAACCCTTTACTCTTTCTTTTGCCTACTATTGCTGCTAAGAAAGAAGTTTGTTTGTTTGTTGTCTACTACTGTTTCTAAAAAAAAGTTTATCTGCTGCTTACTATTTCTTCTAAGAGCGAAATTTATGTGCTCCCTAGTACTGCTTTTAAGATATAGAAAAAAAAAGAAGAAAAAATCTAAATATATACTTGTATTTTGATTTCAAGATTTGAAATTTTGTACTTTTAAAAGAATTTTAAATTTAAGTTGTTGCTTAAGAAGATCTCACATCTACCGTACAGTGTATTATTATAAAGAATGATGGGACGATGATTTAGTGACTACTCGATTCAACTTAGTTTTTGACATATTTTCGTCAACAACAATTCTATTTAAATTCAAACTATCTAGTTTACAAAAAATTCAATTAGCATGATTTCTCATACTTTCTTGAGATTCTCCCGGTAAAAATACTAAGAAGACATTATCACTTGGCTAATGTTCAGTCCTGCAATTAATCTAGATTACAATTTGCATTTCTCAGGATCCATTGGCCAAGTTCTAATAAAATGTTTATGGGCACACCCAATGTTGAAAATAACGCGTTATGAAACCTGCTATGTAACGTTACGCAACCTAACAGAAGCCCAACGCTACGTAACAATTAGAAATAACTCAGTGCACCGTAACAATACGTTTTTTTATGTTATTTTATATTATATTACGTAATGTGACGTTAAATTACGTTATGTTACGTTATTTATAATTATTTTGTTAGTAATTTCTATATTGTTGATTATTATTTTGATTACTAGCGAATTACTGTATTACTTGATTAGTTATTGGCTTGTTTGATTACTTGTGGAATTGCTAATTTGTTAATTTGCGATTTTTTTTTTAGCTTATTGTAATTCCTCTCCGATTGCTAAAATATCTTACTTGTTGATTCTATTGAATTTTTAATTGAACTGAAATTAACAATTATAAATAAGATAAATTAAACATTACAAAATATAAATTACAACAATGATAGTAACTGAAATTGAATAAAAAAAATTAGAATCTTGTTTTTTTAATTTCAATCTACTCACGGTTGCAAACCTAATATAATTTATGAAGATAAATGTTAAAATTATTGTAGAGCTTAATATAAAATTAAAATAAATTATGTATTACAAAATAGTTTCATATTCTTGTCTTAGATATGTAAAGTTTATTTTTCAATTTATAAAAATTATTTTATATAGTTTTATATTTATTTTTATTAAATAAATAGGAAATTACATAACTTGCATTATGCATTATACTATATGCGACATAATCTAATAGAAACAAAACGTTACGTTATCGTTATCGCTATTTTAAATATTGGGCACACCCAACATTCAAAGTGCCCATACTTTTATTGAGATTGTCACTTTAAAGACAAATGAGAAGCAAATCACCAGTTTCGTTTTTAGTTCTATTATTCTGGGTACACACACTCTGGGTACACACACTAAAATTTCCAGGCTCCATATCCGCCTTTGATCAAATTTTAATAAAGTAATAAAGTATTTGTTGCTTTATAAAATTAAGTAATCCAGATCCACACGAGAAGAGACCCACAAACTGAAGGTCCGTGAAGCTTAGAAGGCGCAATAGATTAAATTTTAGATTGGAAATTTTGAGAGCTTGGGTACATAAATAGTTATGACATCCATAAAGATAAAATTAAATTATAGTTTAATTATAATAAATATCTCAACAACTCTCAATAAATCAAACTAATAAAATATAATCCTAACGACTGAGATTCTAACAATTTATAATATATGAATAGGATATAATATCTAATTCATTATGTTTTATTATCTCAACACTCTCCTTGAGTGGATAGAACGAACTAATTTACAAATAAGCTTTTGAAATATTTATGCTAGCAGTTTATTCCTTATAGATAAGCTTGTAATGAATAGAGAACAAATTGTTTTTATTGATGGAACATCAAAATAAAGAAGTCACCCATGTATGAAATCAAAGAGATGACATGGAGAATAGAAATGCACCATTTAAGTGAAGATACATAAGTAAAATAACTTGTACTATGAACAATCATGTGTAAAAAATAAAAATTGACGTACGTGTCGATTATAGAAATCGAACAAGGATGTGATCACAAAAAAAAAAAGAGTTAATTATGCTCAGAAATAGTTGAAAGCCAAGAATCATTTCATATACGTGTTGATTGAGGATGGTTGTATCATAAAAATGATGACATGATCACAAAAAGAACAATAATGTGAAGAAAATAATAATAGCCAGATAATTGACAAATTATCAATAGGAGACATAGACATAATACCGTTGAAAAAGAGGATAATTGGAAAAATATTGTAATGCACTGGAATGCGAATCACAAGCATTGAACAATGGAAAAGTTGATGGAGATATAGACATAACTATGCAAAAAAAAAAAAAGATCTTAATGATCTTACTTGAAAAGATTTGGACGGAAACTATATTAGAGATGGTGCCGGAAGCTTGGGATTTTGCTAGAGAATATCATAAGATAATTGCTTAAAAAAGACTTGAAGAAAGGCATGCTCAAGTCAAAATCGAATCTAAAATTGTGGATCCAGATAGAATTAGGTGGAGGTGATCGATTGCGATAAGGCTATTTGAGATAACAGTTTTGAGATTTTTTTTTTATGATGGAATAACAGCGGAGGAGCATGAGTTGTCGGGCACATACAGAGGCAGTCCAGAGCTAACGAGACGGTTTTGTTGATGATCACTATTGAGTTGAAATTTTGGATTGGAAATTCTGAGGTATTTTGTTAATTTAGTTTGAGTACATAAATAATTACTATAACATCTATAATGATAAAATCAAATAATAGTTTAGTTACAATAAATCTCTCAACAACTCAAACTAATAAAATATAATATAATCCTATTAACTAAAATGCTAACAATTCATAGTGTCTAAATAGGAGATAATATTTGATTTGTTAGATTTTATTATCTCAACAAATCTCACCAAGTAAAATCTCTAAGCAGAAAGCAAATTTATTTGGATTATAGTTAGGAAACCTTAATCTACAACGTTCTAGAGATAGTATTGGATTTCAACTATAACTCTATTAGAGAAATACTATAAATATATCCTTCCTCCATGAGGAGAAGGAAGAACAGAGGGATATTAGAGCTCTCTTTTACATCCTGTTCTTCTTTATCAGGCGGATCTGGATATCCTTTTGACGAGATCCATCTCTGTATATTCTTAATTCCCCCATTCTTCTTTTCTACGTACACCATGTAATTGTGAGAGAAAATAAAGCGAATGAGAGATTGTATTCTCGATTCAACTATAAAGTGTACGTCGGATCATCTATTTTTTCTATATGCATTCTGTCTGTGTTTTTGTTGGTCGTTCGATGTTAGAATTCACCTCGTGAATTTAACATAACTCTGGACCGATATTAAGTCTAATTTATATTTGGTGTTTGAATTTGACTTGGTAATATTAACTGATCAAAATCGATACCAACAATATTTATTAGTAGACCCAATATCCAATTTGTGAATTTTATAATCGACAAAGCTAACGAATTTTTTATTCATAAGAATATCAGTTTGTAGGGTTTTTTTTTTTTTTTTTCTCTTCAAGGAGAAGGGTTATATCTGATAAAGGGGTAAACATAAAGATAGTAAAATCTATCATCGCCAGTAATTTATTACGTTACGATTAAGATTCTGCAACTTCCATCAACAATTATTCTCTCAAAAAAAGTTTCTTACCATGTTGTTGAATTTCAAGGATTGACACGTGGCCAACGACGCACCAAATCGGACGATTGGTCGCTTAGATTGCACCTGCGGCACAACATACCCCTACTCTACAAATGTATCAAAATCCCCGTTCACGCACTGCCGCTTCGGTGTCCCTCCCAATAACCGCCATGTCGGCCTCCGAAACCCTCGCCGGCGGCACCGACCCGAGCAGTTCGCCGGCCGACGGGTGGACGGAGTCCGACGAGCTGCACGTGCTCCGGGCCGTGCTCGAGATCGCGCTCGAGCCGGCGGCGGAATTCGATCCCAGGGTCTCCCTCTTCGCCCGCATTGGGAGGAATCTCAGCAGGCCGTTCTCTCGGGCCGAGATCCTCGCCAAAGTCAAGGAATTGAGGCGGCGGCACGATGAGGGGGGCCACGGGGCCCACGGGGAGGGGGTCGAGCTCAGCTGCAGAGTGTGGGGGCCCGCGGTGTCGAAGAGGGATGCGGCGGCGGTGAGCAAAAAGAGGCCGAGGAAGCCAATGGGGAAGTGGCGGAGAAAGAAGAAGAAAAAGGTATTTGTTTTAGATTTTTTTTTTTCTTTTAGTAATTGAATTAGTTTTTGTTTTTTTTAATTGTATTTTGGAACTACATTGAGAATGGTGATATTGTTTGATGTGGTGTGTGTATGCATGAATCTAATTTTGTTGAATTCTGGAAATGATATAATTCATATACAACCCATTTTGTTGGATTTGTTGGATTCTTAAAATGATATAAATATTTGAAATAATGATGGCTTAATTCTTGTCAATTTTATGTAAAAAACGAATAATGAACAATTCTTGACCTTTATTCCTAATTTTTAATAGAGCATATCCGTCTTAGCATCCACATTTTAGCTACACAATTATTTGACGTCTTGTTTTCTGATCACCCAGCTTTCCGATCAATAGAAGCATGTCTTGTTAGGTGGTTGCTTTGTAATTTATTATCAATTTAAGGAGTATCCTATAGTTCAATGTATCTAAATCTCGGAATCTATATCGGTTGATGCTTCCTGACAAAGGAATATCGTGCATATCATATCCGCTATGTCGGAAATATTTACAGTAAATTGGTAAAATGTTGGCATTATTTGCAATATCAAACTGATGTTATAGGGATTATGATGCATTGGATACTACAAATTATTGGATATCCGATTATAGTGAATGAGAATTTTTCATATCGGATGACAGATATCTAATGATATATAGGAGATATGAGCTCACATTGGGCATTTGTACCAAACACTATATATACATTATATGTGCCAAATATGTAATTTTGTAGACATTATTTATTGTTATATATCTAATAAATATGGCATAACACACACACACACACACACACACACACATATATATATATATATATATATTCAATAATATATACAAATATTTAAACATAACACGATACAATAAGAACATATTCAATTTAAGTTAAAAACATGGAATATAAAAGTAACAAAGTCAACCAATAATAATAGTTGATATAGATTGGTAGCAATAGTAACAACAACAAAGAAGCAGTTGGGCAAGTAACATAGATGACGAGTGAAAAAGTAGGAGAATAGAATCTTGAAGAAGGTTTTAAATTTTCTTTTGAGTAGTGCTTATGACAGAGAATCTCTCTTACACGTCAAGGGTTTAAAATATTGATGATCAACATTGATCTTTTTTTAATGGTGATTCGAAAAACGATATATCAGGAATATATTGGCCTTATTAGAGGATATTTAGAATGGTGATTAGGAAACATTTCCTCCACCAGATAGTCCATTACATGATTTTGAGAGAGAAAAATATGAACTTTCCTACACTTATTACTCATATGCAATACTAGTAATATATTGACTCTAGTCGTGCAACCTCTTATCGTTGATATGCATTATGTTTCATGACCTTCAACCCCTAAAGTGTTACTTTATGAAAATTTAAACTTACCTGATTTAGGAGACAGTTATAAGTTATAACTGCTCCTATCCTAATCACTTTTGCTTATAGAGAAAAGTTGAATGAAAGCAGTAAAATTTACCTGAACTCTTACTCCTATTTCTTGAAGTGTGAACTTAATAGCATACTTATCAATATCCTATGATATGTGATACGTATCATATAATACGATGTGTAAGAAAATCGATACGTATTTTATCTGCAATACTATTGAGTTAAGTATCTTATGATACAGTAGGTGTATCCTACAATATGCTATACTTTTATGATATGCAATATATTACAATACGCTAACTTGGCTTATAAGTAGATTTCAAACTCATTTGAATGAACTTTTTGAGTTAATACAGATTATAAAATTCCAAACAAGGATAAACATTTAACAATAGAGAGCATCAAAATTCAACATACTTATTTTAATTGATAAAAATATTTAAACAAATTATTAATAGAGTTATATTGTAGTCAAATATAAATTATTTAGATACTAATTCTCAATTCAAGAATGTAATGAGCTTATTTATTATTCACTAAAATATCAAATAACGGAAGAATTCACATAGATTTGAGAAGATGAAGATGGAGAAATTAAAATAGAAGTTTTTAAGAGCAATGATAGTGATAAATCCATAAGGAATGATTAATTAATATTATATTACTTGTTTTGAATCTTTTTTAGAGGGATAACAAACTTATGCTCAATATTTTAGTTTTTGTGAATATAATATATAAGAAACTATGGCAACAAAAAAGGACATATGTTTTAATTTGACTGTGATATAAATTCTGTATATGAAATTATTGATGAAAAATAAGAACTTTACGTAGTAACAAATATTAATTGAATAGATTTCAATATGTGTTGTAAGTTGAATGAGAACAAAAGATTTACTTAGAAGAAAAGGAAGAGAGATATAATGGTAAAAATTATCGATTAGTTATTTATTCATGATATTTAGTCTCTAGTAGATTATTTCATAATTATGGGTATGGCCTTTTAACTTAAAATGTAATTATAAAGAATAAATTAAAAAAAAAAAGGAAACTTAGGATATACTAAAGGAGTTTTTGTGAAGCAAAAGAGATGAAGATGAAGTAAATGAATATCATTTTTAACTTTTCAGTGAATTTATCAATTTATTAATGTAGCATAATTTTGATTAACGACCTTATGGTTGTTTGAATGCTCGGTACCTATTTATAAATAGCTATTGACTTATATTTAACATATCATCAGATTTAGTATTTATTTTTATTTATTTGTTTACTTATACTTTCAATTTTCTCATATGTTTGTGTATTGTTATTTGTTTATTACTTATCTATTACATATTAATTAATGAATCTTACGATATGATATGATTTATGATATGTGATACGATACATAAGGAACGATATGTTATACATATCCCAATTTGACAACTTCGCTTAATAGTAAGTACTTGCAAAACAACTTCAAAGAAAAGGTTTGAGTGTCATTTGCTTTATAGCCCTTTCTCTTTTTAACCATGTATGAAGTAAAATTTACCACAATGTTAGCATTTGAACTCTTAAAACTGCTCTATGGTCTGGGTCAAGCCTCGTATTTTCTAACATCTCAACCTGGTTATCTTTTCAATGGGCTCTTGCACTGCCACTCTAGGTGTCAATGGTCTGGTATTAAGGAGTAGGGTAGAAAGTTTCTCACATCCGCTAGTTAATGATATGATTATGAGGAATAGCAATATAGACTTTCCAATAGTTGTTGCTCACATTCACCTCAAAAGAAAGAGAAAGTGGTTACTGGATTTAAGCATTAGGAAATTCCTACTCTGATTCTAAGTAACTGTGGTGTGTCATCCAAATAGATAGTCTCCATTGTTCATAATCTTCATCTCTTAGATTACTTAATGGGTAAATTTCAGATAAATCTATTAACTATTGTAATATTAGTACTTACAGTCTCATGTAAATTAAACTTATACCTACGATGTACACTACAGTCTGCTCTGACCACTCTATTCGACTCCGATTGGAATCGGTCGGAGTTCAGGTGAAGATCGAAAAGGAGAACGGTCGGAACTGTATGTGTGGAACAATCGGTCGCTGGAGGCAGTTGGAACACTGTCGGAGATGGTCGGAATTCTGGCTCTCTCCCCGTCTCCGTCTTCTCTCCTCTCCCTCTCCCCCTACCTCTCTCTCCAGATCTCTCTCTCTCTCTCTCTCTCTCTATATATATATATATATATATATGTGTATATATATATATATATATATATATATATATATATATATATATATATATCCAGATCTCTCTCCAAATATCTCTCTCTCTAGACTTCTATACCACTACTCCTCATCCCCCTGCGTCTCCCCCGTCTGTCTCTCCTCTCTCTAGAGATCTCTCTCCCCCCCCCCCCCCTCTCCACATCTCTCTCTCTCTCTCTCTCTCTCCAAATCCCCCCCCCCCCCCCCCTCCCCCTTCCCCTTCCTATCCCCTTTCATCTCTTAGATCTTCCTCCCCCCCTCTCTCCCTCTTCCTCCCTTTCCCTCACTAAAACTAAGCTCCAACTGCCTTCGTCGGAATCCAACCGCATCTGATTGACCAAGAATCTGTCGGATTTCGGTTGGATTCCAGCAAGTACGGTGGTCGGAGCCTCGTTTCCTCGTTTTGGTCGGAATTGGTCTGAATTCTTTAACAACCGACTCTGACTGATTATATATCCCTACTTACACCCATGAAATTGTTAACAACCATCAACTTCTTTCAACTTGAATGGCATGTGAAGAGATGTGTTATTTATGGCAGACTCAATACCCTAACTACCTCTGCCATTATTTCTTTTAGAATAATTTTTTGTTCCTTCTTATTTTCTTCTTCTTCTCCATCACTAGAGGCAAAATTGGATATTTAGTAATTATCAATGGCATGCTGGAAATATATATGCCTTTATGCCCTAAATCAAATATGAATAAGATAAATTATGCACATATCTAAAATATCATATATGCTATACATTTTTAGGATATACTTATCTCAACGATTTGCATTAACTCTATGAATATAGTCACTGACCAGTTGTAAAATCTTCACACATGCCATATTGTCACATCACTCAAATTGGAGTCGAACCCAAAAAAATTTTGCCCAAGCAACTGTAATCCAACAATAGTGGAATTCAGGTGCTTTGGAGTTGCAATTGTTATATCAGAACCGACCTTCTATATAGCCGATATATGTCCAAAAATGATAAACGAAAGGTTCTATATCACAGCGAGCAGGGTCAAAAGACTATGTTAGTCACTATATCCGATATAGCAGTACTATTTAAAACAATATTCTTAATAATGGAGTAGTCATTCCTGAGTGCAATGATTATTTGGAGTGTTTGGATTCTTCCAATTGTTAGGATATTCTTGTAGTATGTTGCCAACAATGTGGTTCTCGCTCGGTCTAACCTGGCTAGAAGGAACATCCTATGGTGGTGCAGCACCAAAACATTTGTTCATCCATTCCTTTTTGGTCCTAAATCTTCCTATCTTTGAACATTTTTTGCGAGGGATGATTTCTTACGACTCCACTGCCAATCCATGACCTATGGCCAACCCTGTAATTAACATATGTCCCATAAAACTCTAGAGCGTCGTGGCCTCTCACAGATGTAAGCAACCACCTCATGTCTCATCTGCTCGACTATAATGATAAATATTTTCAGGGAGAGTATGATTCCTAGTCTTTTGTATCAGGTTCTCACCCATGTCTCTTCTTAGGCAGGATCTGAGGCATCTCTGGGTTAACTGAGACCTGAGTTTTTATGGCAGATGGAGGCGATGCCAGCGAGGGACTTTTATGTGCCACATGATGATTCTGGGAGGTGCCTATAGGCCTCTACTGTCAAACCTACGCTTGGCGGCCTCCTGTTTGGACGATGTTATTTCGGAAGACTTTTGTGCTCAGTGTTATTTCCATTATACTTTCATGTATTTCTTTCGACTGTCATGTACTTGAGTTGCAGTCATGAACTTTGGGTGTATATTTCATTATTTTCTCTTTATCGAACAGGGTGGGCTTTCCCAACTTTTTTTGCCCTTTCCCGGTCAAATCATATTCAAGCCTATTAACCATGGTGTACATGTCCTCATGCGTGCCTTCGACTGAATTCCAAAAACCACCCTCGATATAATGTAGTGTCCTAAATTCTGCTCTAATCTAGACCAGAGCAAAGGCATGATCCTAGAAAATTTAGCATGCCTATATTATATGCTTACGACTTGTAAAAAATGTCTAATATGTGGATCTTTTTTCATGCATGAGTATTAATGTACTTTGTCTACATAATAACTTGAAAAATAGTTAAAAAAAAAAAAAACTATATTATGAAATAACATTCTTAAAGTTGTTATAAATTAATAGTTACTAGTATAATTCTCATCCTTTATTAAAAGGTAGGAAAAGTAAATAAATGCATCAACAAATCAAATTGTGTTATTTTGTTTTGCTGTGGTCTATTTGTGTTAGGTTGTTAACTTCTTGGTCTTGGTTACCTGTCTAATATGTCTTTAGCTTATACCTTATAACTGCAAGGATTGAACGGATGATACTTTGGTTAATGATCATTGCCAATGTACATGTTTTGCAATATCACTGAAACTTGATAAGAAAATTTTGGCAGGTTTCTCTTGAGAAATTGTTGAGTACTACAGATAAACAATTGGAGAACGACTCGCATCCTCTGAAACATTTCTTAGCTATAACAACCTTATTGCGAGGTGAAAAATACCTTTCAAGCAGTTCGCCCTCCCATTTCGTTACCAACAAATCTGGGAAACTAACAGATAATGTTGACTTGATGACGTTAAAGCAGAGTAGTGGCCTAGTGTTGGCAGCACTGAATGATGACAATCAGAAACATTACGAGCAACATGAAGAACAACCTATGGATAGGTCCAACCATTATCAAGTACTGATAGATACACCCGGCCAGCATCAACAGCTGATGAGCGTGGATCAAGAAACGCCGGCGTGTGCTCATGAAGCTTATGGGCAAACATTGCTGGTTGAATCTTCCTGTGGAGTTGCTCAGCAACAGCTAAGGTAAGTGAACATGCTATCATGCCTGTTACTATTGAAGGTTTTGCCTGTAGGTATCATACTCCAGTCTAACTTATTGAAGTAATCTTAACATATACAGTATGGCTTTAGAAGCTTGCACCAATGATAAAGCTCGAGCACAAGCATCTTCAGCATTGTCCTCGCACATTGACGATAGGGACCAATCCAATTCGAACTCTGGGCCTTTAGGCATGAACAAGTCGGTTTCTGACCCCGTGAGGCATGAGTATCCTAAGATCCAGCAGAACCATGCCAGTGACTGGGCTTGGATACCGAATGTTCTCAGGCATCATGTAGACCGATTACAGTGATAGGTGATTTGCCTCGCTTTATTTTTGACCGTGATGGGAGTTTCTAAAGGAGCACACCATTTTTCCTAGGGAGCCCACTAGATAGTTTGGGTAAAGTGGGCTCACTAGGAAAAAAAAATGGTGTGCTCCTTTGGAAACTCCCTTATTCAACCATGCCGTGAACGTGACCGAGGCCATCAAATGTTTCTCCAAAATCTTCAAGATAGCCTGGGCACATAAACGGTTGGGCATATTTAGAAGGAGGAGCTCCTGTAATTTATT
Source organism: Dracaena cambodiana (assembly GCA_036321105.1). Classification (NCBI taxonomy): domain Eukaryota; kingdom Viridiplantae; phylum Streptophyta; class Magnoliopsida; order Asparagales; family Asparagaceae; genus Dracaena; species Dracaena cambodiana. Next base: position 58,655,428 of record JAYEPQ010000005.1, on the reverse strand, counting down.
TTTTTTGTCAGAAGTTTGTAAGTATCAGTGCAGTAAACATATATATATCATGTTAAATCTCCATGTGAAATTTTGTAAAGCTAATGGCTGTGGAAAAGAAAGGGGTAGGTTTCTTTGTATTGTGAAGGCAAAATTACATTCTTTTATGTGTTTGAGCAAGCTATGAACCCTGATGGCACTTTTTCTGGATGTGGACAGATTGGTGACTGGAAATTGTTGAACTTATTCATTGTTAGTTAGTGTAAGCATATAAATTTTGTTAATTAAGTCCATAATGCAAATTGTAAAATAAAGTTATATACTATGCATCTCTTGTCTAGGAATGGGCGGATGGTCTAAATATAAGACTTTGGTCAGTTATATTCAAAATTTTAAATTAAAAATAAAAATTTTATTTATTTAATTTAAAATTTTGAATTGGAAGGGCAGTAGCTCAGTCCTGAGTCCTTGGCTTCGCCTGTTCTCGTGAAGCTAATCCCTATTTCCGATAGATGTATTATTATGTGGAGTAAAACTTCTGCTGATGTGTTACTTTCACTTCTCGGATACCTGTCAATGCATAAAGTATTCATGCCATATTTTCAGGTATCGGTTCCTAGACTGAATGAGTGTGAAGTGGGTTATCATGAAGAACAAAGTCAGATTCTTGGAGATCATCAACAACAACTAAGCCTTTTATCTCAAGTATTTGGGGTTGGTTACATGAACCAAAAAAATAATCACGTCGGATCGATCACTTTGATAGTCCTTCTACATTCATTTCTATCAAGTAATATCTTATTTAAATCTCTAAAATCTATATCTTTTCGTATCACCTCCATTCATATTTTCTTCTATCTTCTCTTCGTTCTTTTAACTTGTCCTACATTGATAAACTCTCCTCGTCGAACTGGTGCATTTGTAAGCTTACGTTGCACATGACCAAACCATCGTAAGCGATTTTCTCGCATCTTCTCATCAATGGGAGCTACACCTATTTTAACACGAATATATTCATTTCTCACTTTATCTCTCCTAATATTGCCGCATATCCGGTGGAGCATGCACATCTCTGCTACACTTATTTTCTGTGAATAATGTTTATTTATAGCCTAATATTTCGTGTCATATAATAAAACTGGCCTAATAGCAGTTCTATAAATTTTCCTTTCAATTTTAACGGAATGTTATGGTCGCATAAAACTCTCGGTACCCTCCTCCATTTCAACCAGCCAGTTTGTATCCTATGGTTAACATCATTATCGATATCTCCATCATTCTGAATAATAGAACCCAAATACCTAAACTGACTGCTCATTTGTATCTCTTTCCCATATAGTTTTACAACATTATAATATATGGTACGTCGTTTGCTAAATTTACACTCAATATACTCTGTTTTAGACCTACTCAATTTAAAATATTTAAATTCTAATGTGTGCCTCCATAACTCTAACTTGGCATTTACCTTTATTCTTGTCTCATCAATATCTCATCAACTAAAACAATATTATCAGCAAATAACATACACCAAGATATATCATCCTGAATAGCTCTAGTAAGTTCATCCATCACTATATCAAATAAAAATGGGCTCAATGCAGATTCTTGATGCAATTCAATTGTGATAGAAAAATCACTTGTTAAACCACCATATGTTCTGACATTGACCACTATTCCATCATACATGTCCTTAATTACATCGATATATTTGATAGGAACTCTTTTCTTCATCAATATCCACCAAAATATCTCTCGTGGTATTTTATCATAGGTTTTTTCTAAGTCAATGAATACCATATGCAGATCTCTATTTCTCTCATAGAATCTTAAATGAATAGTTTCTGTCGTCGATCGCCCCGGTATAAATCCAAACTGATTCTATGATATTTTAATAGTTTGTCACAATCTATATTCAATTACCCTTTTCTAAAACTTCATAGTGTGATACATGAGTTTTATTCCATGATAATTAGAACAACTCTGAATATCACCCTTATTCTTATACAGAGATATTAGACTACTCTTTCTCTATTCATTTGGTATTATTTTGCCAAATCTTTTTAAAAATATCTGTCAGCCACCTCACCCTAATCTCTCTTAAGTATCTCCATATCTCTATAAGAATCTCATATGGACCAACAGTTTTACTTAATTTCATTCTCTTCAAAATCTTTTTTACTTCACATTCTTTGATTATGTGCATAAAACTACGATTTATATTCTCACATTGAATAGTAAGATCTCCGAAATCTTGAGTAAAAGTACCATTATATAATCTATCAAAATAATCTTTTCATTTTACTTTAATCTCTTCGTCTCGAACTAGAACCGTCTTATCATCATTTTTAATACACTTTATAGTATATAAGTTTCTAAACTTTCTCTCTCTTATTCGAGCAATTCTATATATATCATTTTCTGCCTCTTTATTATCCAACTTCTCGTACACTTGTTTATATAATTTAGTTTTATATGCCAAACAGTTTTCTTAGCCTCCTTTTCGCTAGTTTATACTTCTCAAAACTTATTCCATTATTATTATTATTATTCTTCAAATCTTTATAAAAATCTCACTTGATTTTAATAGCATTTTTTACCTCTTCATTTCACCATGATGTATTCTTACATAGTGGAGCACTACCCCTCGACTCACCAAATATATTTTTAGCTATTCTTTTAATATAGCTAGCCATTTTGTTTTATATTATATTAGAATCATCATGGTCTCTCCAATTTGCTTCTTGTACTACTCCATTTACAAAAACTTTTTGATTACTTTCTAGTCGCCACCACTTAATTTTAGGATCTAATTTATACTTAATATTTCTAAGTCTCTTTCTAACCTGAATATCTAAAACTAAGAGTGTATATTTAGTAAAACACTCTTACCGGCACTACCTTACAATCGATACAACTAGCTCTATTTACCCTCCTTGTTAAAAAGAAATCTATTTGGCTTGCATTCAATCCATTTTTAAAAGTAATCAAGTGAGAAACTTTTTTTTAAACCATGTATTCACTAAAATCAAATCATAAGACAAAGTAAAATCTAAAATTGAATTACCTGATTCATTTCTTTCTCCAAAATCAAATCCTCCATGTATACTATCAAATCTATTACGACTAGTTCCTACATGCCCATTGAGATCACCACTAATAAATAGTTTTTTCTTAATAGGTATTTTTTATACTATCTCATCTAGATCCTCCAAAAATTGATATTTGCTAGATTCATCAAATCCTACTTGTGGTGTATAGGCACTAATGTCATTAAAAATATTTCTATTTAAAATAAGTTTAACTAATAAAATTTTATCATCATTCCTTCTAAGCTCCACTACATTTCTAAGTAATTACTTATCTATGATCACACCTACCCTATTATGATTTCTATCTCTACCCGTATACTAACTGAAATCTATGTTTATGTTTATGAGCTAAATTTTTTACTCTCACCCACTTATTAAGATGTGAGAACTCTCTTACATTTGACACCACATCCGGGTACCGACGTGGCGTGTCGTTTCTGGACGACGACTTAGCAACCCTCATACATTTTTCACTACACCCGCGCTCGAATGTAGCACGTCGCTCAGTAGAGAATGCTCCAACAAAAATTATATTTTGGCTCATATCATAATATGTGATAATGTTTTACGCTGGCTGTCACTGGCCTACCACAACCCTCCTCCTTTATTCTGCCTTAGCATAGGCAGTGAAAGGATAAATCTTTAAGCACAGTACTGTTGGAGTTTGGCAAAAAGGTCCCACCGAGATAAAAAAAAAACAAAAATAAATTTATGTCCTCCTTCATGTTGCCCTCATTCAGGAGCTCGTAGCTTAGGGGTGGCAAATGGGCTGAGCGGTCCGTTGTGCACGTTCGGCCGGCACGTGCCTGATATGGCTTGCCGGAGCCATGCCGTGCCTCACACGGTGCCCGAGCCAGGGTAACCCGGGCTGCCGGAACGGCTCAGCCCGGCCAAGCTGAGCCGTACCCAGCACGTGTGGGGCACGACTCGACACATAAATATATTTTTTTTAATTGGCCGTTGGGGATTTTTTGCAATTTTTTTTCATAGGACCCCCCAACGGCTATAAAACCATTGGGGGTTTTCTATAAATTAAATTTGCAAATTTTGCCTCCCAACGGTCAAAATGGCCGTTGGGAGGGGTCTTTTTTGCAAATTTTCTAAAAAAAATTCTTTTCTTTCCCTATAAATAACCAACTCATTCCTCTATTTTCATTCTTCCTCATAAATTGCATTTCTCTCAAAACTCTTCTAAATTTTCAACTCTTTTAAAAATTTTCAAACACAAAATTCTTCTAAATATTTTCTTCTATATTCGATCAAGTTTCAAACAAATATCAAGAAGTCTCAAACAAGTAAGTATCAAGTATGAAGATATGTATAGTGATAAATTACAAACTACAAAAGAACCAACTGCTAAAGAAACCCGAAACCTAATAATGTCATCCGTCTTTAACCGAAAAAACCTAAGCAATCAAATATTTCTTTCAATGAACTTCATTATTATTTAGAAAGAGCCAACTATGCAGATGACTTGTCCGATTTTGATATTTTGGCCTAGTGGAAATCACAAAAAAAAAACATATCATATACTTTCTAATATGATCCGTGATCTACTAACCCCTCCGGTGTTCACAGTAGTATCAGAATCTGTTTTTAGTGTAAATGGTAGAGTGCTAATGGAGTGGAGGAGTTCAATGACAGCAAACACATTGGAGATGTATGTTTACTTGAAGGACTGGTTCGATGCAGAATAAAAAGAACAAAGACTATCTAACAAAGTAGAGCAAGAGAACTCACCAGAGGATGAATGAAAATTGAAAATTTTTGTATTTTTTTAATATTAATTTCTACATTTGTAATTTTTTAGAACTCATAAATCTTTTGGAAAAAATACTAAAAACAAGTTGAGGGTGACGGCCAGAATCCTCTTCTCTCTATTCGGAATTTATATGATTTCCAAAGAGATTTATAGAATAATTTTGTTAATTTAATGAGATTTAATATAATAAAATTTCATATTTACTATCTTTTTTCTATTAGATTAAGTGAACTATTCTATTAAACTAATTTAATTATCAAATTAATAATTTTAAAAAAAAATAAAAAAAATGCCCGCATGGCCAGGCACGTGCTCGGGCTCAAGCACGGTCCGATTGCCACCCGGGCTTGACACCCCTACGTAGCCCGCTATTTCAACCCAAAGCCCATCAATTTTGTGGCCAAATATCCAAAGCTCGCTCATTCAACCCAAAGCCCATCAATGTTGTTTGGGGGAAGTCCTAAGCAGCAAACCCATAAGAATGTAATGCTACCAAGGATAAAATTTTCTTGTTATAATTTACTAGCTTTGAATTGCTTAGAAAAAAATCTTTGGCTTATGGAACTTGTAGAAAGAAGCACAAGTTGAAAAAACTACACCTCTTCCTTCATATTTTTTACATATCAAGTCTCACAACGGAAATTTGGTGGGATCTGGTTTAGGAAATTTAGGCTGTGTTTGGATTGAAGGAAAATGAAGGAAAAGAAAAGAAATGAAAAGGGAAAGTTGCTTTCCACTGTTTGGTTAGAGGGAAAATTAGAGAGAAAATAAAAAGGAAAGAAAGTGAGAGAAAATGTATTAGGTTTTTTTTTTTTTTTCCTTTTCTTCCTCAAACCCAGGAGAAAATGAAAGAAAAGGAAAGTTGAGAGAAAAAGAAAAATGGGAGAGAAATTTTTGCAGAAATTTCCTTATAATTTTAGTCTCAATATATTTTTAAATTTTGTGAAGTTTGGACCATTTGGTTATTATATACTTAATTATTTAAAAATTAAAAATTATATCAATAATATATAAATTAATATTAAAATTTTCTATAGTTTAGTTAGAATTATATTTTCCTTTTAATTTTCTATTGAGCAACCAAATATAAGAAACTGTTTTTTTCTAAAATTTCCTTGAGATTTTCTTCTTCATTTTCTTTCTAACCAAACATAAAAAAAGAAAATCAATTTCCATATCCTTTTCTTTTCCTTTCTCTTTCCCTTTCCTTTTCTTTTCTTTTCTCTTATTTTCCCTCAATCCAAACACAGCCTTATGGTTTTTTCCCTAAGAAATAAGAAATTGTTTTGGACTTGGCATATGTATTAGAACACTATAATAAGCACTTCTCACGTGTTTCCTTCTATTCTCATGGGCTTCTATTTATCTCTATCACGTGTTTCTCTTTTATTTTTAGTTTTACATACACATATGAAAAAAAAATGGAAATGAATCTTCGTCGACTCACATAATTTATCTGAGTTGCGGTTCATTTCCACCATCTTTAATGTTTTTTTTAAAAAGATTTATTTTGGATTATGATCTCGACTCCCTAGCATTCACTCATACCCAATTTCTTGGATTTTAGTTTTAATTTGGTTTTTTTTTATCAAATATATACAAAATTAGCGATTTTTAGTGAGTACAATATTTTGTATCCACTTGATGAAGCGACAATTAAACTTTAAATCTTATTAAATTTGATCCTAAAAAAAACTAATTAGGTAGATATCATGATCCTAAAAAGAACTTGGAAAAAGATAATGCGAAACTTTGTATCCTCATGAAATTTAATCCCAAAAAAGCTAATTAGGTAGATATCATGATTCTAAAAAGAACTTGAAAAATGATAATGCAATCATAACTTTTTTGCCATCGACTCATTTGACTTATCTGAACTGTCGGCTCATATAGAACAATCTCTTAGCTAGTCAAACTTACGTATATATATTTCTTGTAATATTATCTAAATTAAATCTCCATTGAGAGGCAAACTAGAACCTTCCCACAAATTAGAGAGTATTGATGCCACTGGACATTCCTCGTTGTTATTATTCGCTTTACATGTTGTTCCTAGACATGCATCCATTCTCTTTATATTTTATTTATTTTAAAAATATGAACTTGTATAAATGTATTTATACCCTTCCAAGAGGAAGGACTCTCTTAATTACACCTTTTTTTCACATTAGTATATTTTTGCTATCGGAGCCCATGACCCTAAAGCCCAAAAATTTCCAAAAGTCACTATTACTAAAATAAACGCATGGAAGCTTATAATACAAAACTTTTATTCATTAAATATGATTTCAACAATTTACTCAACTTATTACTACCTAATTTTGTACGTTGCTCAAGCCCCTTAATGGCCTTAATCTACCAGAAAGCCATCATCATCATCATCATCATCATCACATAGCATATATTATGAATTTGCAGAAAATTAGAATTTTAGATGGGAAGTTGAAGTTCCAAGAGCCATCTCGTATTTAAAAATATGAATTAAAATAGGGGTATTTACTGGTTTGTCCCTCAAATCTTTAAATATTATGATTTTACCCCCCAAATCTTCATATTTATAATTTTGCCCTTCAAATCTCATAAGTTACAACAATTTTGCCCCCTCTCTAACTTTCCCAAACACAGTTAATTTTTTGACCATTTTACCCCTTATTTCCTCTTTTATTTTCCTCCTCTTCTTCTTCTCTCTTCCTCCTTTCTTCTTATTTTCTTCATTATTTCTCCTCTCTTCCTCCTCTCTTCTCCTTCTCTTTTCCTTCTCTCTTCTCATTTTCTTCATTTTTTTTACTCTTTCATGTCATGCATTTTTCCTCTAGTTCACCAAATCAATTATCTCAAGTAAAAAAAGAGAAGAAAATAAGAAGAGAGGAGGAAAATATGAACATGAAAGAGTAAAAAAAAAAAAATGAAGAAAATGAAAAGAGATGAGGAAAAGAGAAGAAGAAGAGAGGAGGAAGAGAAGAGAAATAATGAAGAAAATAAGAAGAAAGGAGGAAGAGAGAAGAAGAAGAGGAAAATAAAAGAGGAAATGAGGGGTAAAATGGTCAAAAAATTAACTGTGTTTGGGAAAGTTAGAGAGGGGGGCAAAATTGTTGTAACTTATGAGATTTGGAGGGCAAAATTATAAATATGAAGATTTAGGGGGTAAAATCATAATATTTAAAGATTTGAGGGGCAAACCAGTAAATACCCTATTAAAATAATAAAATCTTTATATATCATTCAAAATTTTGAATTTTGAATGGCAGATATTAAAAATTAGCCCTCCAATTGGAAGTTGATCGACCGCTCTGACTGAGAATCTGTACGCACGAATATAAAATTATCAGCCCCATCGTTTGGGGGGGGGGGAGTTTCCAAAGGAGCACACCTTTTTTCCCATTGAACATCTAAAATACACTGGATAGTGGGCGCACTAGGAAAAATGCTGGGCTCCTTTGGAAACTCCCCTTTCGGGCCTCAACCCAACCCAATTTGACTGCGGCCTCCAATAGATTCGCGGACTCCACCCAAAAATCCAATCCGCTTCCCAATCCCGCCTGCAGCCAGTCACCAGTCCCCACCTAACCCCCTTCCAACCGGCATCAGCCGGTCACCACCCGTTTGAAATTCAAGTCCTCCTCCTACTCCCGTCTTCGCTGCATTTGGCGTGAATTCCAATTAAATTTCCATTACATTTGGGCCGTTTCCTCCTCACTCTTTTAATTCCTGCAGGCGTTAAAGAGCTGAACCTTCTCCCCCCCTCCCCTCACGCCCCATCTCCATTCAGATCGCCGATTTTTTTTTTGTTTTCTGGATTTATTTGCTCCCCATCATTGAATTTTAGCTTCAATGGATTGGAATCTGGTAACTGTTTTCTCCAACTACAACTTTTTTATTTTGTTTATTTTGTTCATATCGTTAATTTTTTTTTTTTCCTTTTTTAAAATCATATATAGCATCTGCAGTAGAGTTCATGAAGATAGAAGTGGTAGCAAAGAAAAAAGACATTATGAACAGCCTTAATCTCAGTGTGGAGATTGAAGACTCCTTCTCGAGTCTGCTGGAGCTCGCAGCTGAGAACGATGTCGATGGCTTCAAGAAGTTCATCGATCGGGACCCACCGGCGATCGACGAGATCGGGATGTGGTACGGCCGCAAGAAAGGGTCGAAGCAGATGGTTCTCGAACCAAGAACTCCGCTGATGGTGGCGGCGACTTACGGCAGTGTGGATGTTCTCACTCTCATACTGTCCTTCTCCAGCTGTGACGTTAACCGCTGTGTGGGCCCCGACCGGACCACGGCGCTGCACTGCGCCGCCTCCGGAGGGTCGGCGAGAGCGGCGGAGGCGGTCAAGGTTTTGATCTCGGCCGGCGCCGACGCAGGACTGGCCGATGCGAGTGGGCGTCGGCCGGCTGATGTCATCGTGGTGTCGCCTAATTTGAGCGAACTCAAGATCGCGTTGGAGGAGCTGCTCCTCGGTGGGAGCAGAGACCAGCACAATCTTCTTCGGGTGTCGACTTCGCCGTCTTCGAGCTCGCCGCCGCTGTCTTTGTCGCCGGGTGAGGACGGCGGCGGCGGATCGCCGTCGTCTGACTCGACGTCGTCGCCGATTGCGATGAAAGAGGGCAATTTTCCTGAGCTCAAAAAGGAATATCCTGTAGACCCATCGCTACCTGATATCAAGAACAGCATCTACGCCAGCGACGAGTTCAGGATGTTCTCGTTCAAGGTGCGGCCGTGCTCGAGGGCCTACTCGCATGACTGGACCGAGTGCCCGTTCGTCCATCCCGGCGAGAACGCGAGGCGCAGGGATCCGAGGAAGTACCACTACAGCTGCGTCCCGTGCCCGGACTTCCGTAAGGGATCTTGCAGGAGAGGGGACCTCTGCGAGTACGCGCACGGCGTGTTCGAGTGCTGGCTGCATCCTGCGCAGTACCGTACTAGGCTGTGCAAGGACGGAACTGGCTGCGCTCGCAGAGTCTGTTTCTTCGCTCATACAGCGGAGCAGCTGCGGCCGCTGTACCTGTCCACTGGATCGGCCGTGCCATCGCCGAGATCGATGGAGATGGCTGCCGCAGCAGCGATGAGCTTGCTACCCGGATCGCCTTCCTCCGTATCGATGATGTCGCCAAATCCATTCACACCTCCGATGTCCCCATCGGGGCATTCTTTGCATGCCTGGCCGCAGCAGAGCGTGCCCACTCTGCATCTCCCTGCGAACAACGGATTGCAATCGAGCAGGCTCCGGTCGTCTCTCAGTGCGAGAGACATGCCGGTCGAGGATCTAGCTATGTTGTCTGATTTCGACGAGTATTGTTTCTCTCCAAGCCAAGCTAGATTTGCACCCGCAGCCGTAAATCTATCTGGTCAGGTTCGACCCAAGACCATGAACCCCTCGAACCTCGACGATCTGTTCTCAGCTGAGATGAATTCGTCGCCGAGATATGGTGGCTATGCGAACTCGGTGTTCAATTCAGTCAACATAGGTATATCATCTCCTAATCGAAAGTCGCCGCGGAGCATTGAGCAGCATTCGCCACTTAGCTCACGGCTGTCGGCGTTCTCTCAGCAGGAGAAGCTCCAGCAGCTGAGAAGCCTCAGCTACCGCGAGCTCGGCTCCAATGGTGCAGTGAACGTCGGATCTCCTGTCAACTCGCCATGGTCCAATTGGGGATCCCCGACCGGAAAGCTGGACTGGGGTGTGAACGGGGAGGAAATTAGCCGGTTCAGGCAATCCTCGGGTAAAGCTGAGCTGGGTTCCGGCGGGGAGGAGCCTGATGTGTCGTGGGTTCATTCACTGGTGAGCCCGCCGGAGTCGAAGGAGGTGGTCCCAGTGAAAGCAGGCGGCAGCAGCGGCGGGGGCGACGACGAAGAAAGCAACAACACAAATGGTGGTCAGATTGAAGAGAATGCAGTTCTTGGAGCTTGGCTGGAGCAGATGCAACTGGATCAACTGGTTGCTTAGTTTAAAGAAAGAGAAGACGAAGAAGAAGATCAAATTCCAATTCAAATTCAAAATTTTTTCCTTACTGATCATTATTAAGTTAGTGTCACTAGTATTAGATTATGGCTAGTAAATAATAATTTTTTGGTTTGTTAGCAACAAGGCAAAAGAGAAGCTAGTGGGTGAGTTAAAAAAAAAAAAAAAAAATAGATAGAAAGAGTTAAGCCAGATCTCTGTTACATTGGACTGAGGGACTCTGCACTGTGCAAGAGTTGAATTATTGGTCCTAATTTTGTTATATTTTCACTTTTATTTTTATTGTTGTATTCTGGAAGTAGTAGGTTAAGAAAGAGGTGAATATGGTCAAATGTTATGTAAACACTGCTCTAAACTTTATATTGTTGTTATTGATAAATTTATTAATCAATCGAATGCTTTTATTATTATTATTATTATTACTACTACTATTATTACAATAATGAGAGAATGCTATATTACTGGTGTGTTTGTTTGCATGGAAGTAAAATAATAGAAGTAGTGGAAGTAAAATTAATTTTACTATTTCAAGTGTTTGTTTGGTCAAGAATGGAGTTGAAAGTTACTTTTTAATTAATTGATGAGATGGGATCTATGTGGCATTTCACTTTTAAAATTTTCTTACTTATACTTTGGGGTTATATTTGGGGTTGAAAGTGAGTAGGAAGTAAAAAAAGAAGATAAAAAAATATTTTTTTTATTTGCATATTATCATTGTCTTTCAAAAATTATATTTTTATTTCTAATAAATAAATAAAATAATATAAACTATGTTTATTTAATTAATTAAATAATACTTTTCACTTCTAAACACACTTCCTTTTTTCAATACATTAGTAAACAAATATAAGAAGATAATTCTTCTTCTACTTTAATTTTAGAAATTATTTCTCAATTTCTTCTTTGTTTCTATTACTTTCAACTTGTCTAACACACCCATAATTTGTCTCTATATAAAGCTGTCTATTAAGACATTTCTAAATATTAAATAGCCCTAATTCTAACATTCTTAAATCTAAACACAGAGGATATGTGTAAATTTCCAAATTGATAGTTGTGATCTTTATGCTCTAAATAGAAGATGTACAAAAGAAAAAATCATGTAATTTAGATATTTTTTAATCATCGATGAAGATGTTTTATATCTTCTATTGTTGAAAAATTGCTCATTCTGTAAATATGTAACATATAGTTAAAATATATCAAAAATACATGATTTTTTTATACACTAGTATTATTTTAGATAGCGGAGATTATAACTAATAGTTTAGATCGATTATAAACACTCTATATCGATATTTGGAGTCACTCACATATGCAACTCACTACAAAGGCACCTAGATACACTTTTTCCTTATTATTATTATATTCTATTTATTTTTTATAAATATTTGTCCTAGTTCCTGCATGATCTTATTGCTAGTCCTTTTCTTTGCATATAAATGTGCAATGTGTTTAGTTTGTTTTTTGATAGCATTGATCTTTCTTTTGTGGGATTGATTTTTTGTGCTCTCACTTTTTGAGAAAGCTAGCATTGGAATCTTTGGTAGTGGTGGTGGTAGTGGGGATTTTTTATTTTTTATTTCCTTTCTTCAATGCTGAATTTGATTGCTTTTCCTTTAAGCTTTCATGGGGCTCCATGTCATAAAGTTGGGAGCTCTTGGGCACCTAATCTTAGATAGTTTAGGATTTGAGCCTTTAATGTTTTTTATGGTGTCCTTAAATTGAAGGTTTAAATAATTTGATTGGTAGGTTTGTTCAACTATTGTTGGTATATAGTACATGTGAGCTTCAAATAACTTGGTATAGATTCTCATGCATGAATCTTGGAATGAGGAGGCAAGTTTTTGGCTTGATTTGGTGGGTGGGTTGGGTGATGATCTTTGATTAGTGTCTAAGCAGTTGGTACTTGCTCAATTGGTATTGGTTTTTGAGGGTCTTGGGTTGTTTTCTTCATATGCTAGCTAGGGTTGAAGAAAAAGCTTGACTAGTTGGTTACTTGGTCTATTGGTTGGTGAGACTCGATCATGACAGCAGTCAGTCAGTCAAGTATAAACTACTAAAAGCTATGATAAATGTTGGGGGATGGGTCACGGTCGGAGTTACGGTTCTAAGGTGCTTGTTGGTGCGTGGGTGATTCGAATTTCTCCATTGTCATTGTTGCAGCGTATCTTAAGTATTTGGGGTGTGTGTGAGAGAGGAAAAATCATTAGTGTAGGAGGGGATTGTTTGAATTAGATTTCACAATGCACCAAAAATATATAAATTTGTGTGACAATTTGAGATTACAACATACAAATTATCATGGTTTGCTAATAAGTATGAGAATGAGCTGGACCATGGGTTAATTTTAGATCTGTTCAAAATTTTGAATTAGAAATGAAACTTTTATTATTTTGAATAGGGCGGATCAAGAATTGATTCATGAACCCGTTCATTCTTATCCCTATTTGCTTGTAGGTCATGACGATTTTTGATGTAAGGATACTTCAAGTAGAGACTATAAGCAATGTTGTGATTGTTAGTTTTGTCATCCAAAACAACCGGCTGTTTTGTTCTCTGGATCAAGGACTTCTTTCTTCTACTGGAGGCGTTACTTTCCCCACTACAGAGGTTGGCTATCTTGTAAGTCCACTGGTCATTTTAGATGATAATAATAATAATAATAATAATAATAATAATAATAATAATAGTTGCAACAATAATAATTAAGATGGTGTTTGTAGGTAAGTGTCATGCTTTTTGACAATTTCTACCTCTTAGGAAAATTTAGGATGGTGACTACTAGCCCTCTAATTGTTTTGATTTTGGGAAAAATTTCAACATCAAGAGAATTTATTCCACAAGTTATTTTCCGAAAATGGCATCTTATAGGTTTTTCTATGTTTATCAAAATCTCCATGAAGAGTTGTTTACATGTCAAAACATTAGGTATTGCCTCATTGTTTTGTATAGTTTTCTAAATTAAATGAAATTTATAATTACATAATAAACTGTCCAGCAAGAAACCAGATCTCATATTAGATTGATATTCTTGTGGCTTAGATAAGAAATAGTTTCCATGAAAGAGATTGAAGAGAGTGTCAGTCGAAAGTCATAATCACTTATTAATATCTACATTTAGGGATGGTAATGAGCGTGTACACGGATCAAATTTTATGCCTCACTATACAAATTTTGAATTAGAAAAATGTACTTTTCATTTTTAATTCAAAATTTTACGTAGGGCATGCCAAATTTTGACCTGTGGGCGCGTCCATTACCATCCCTACCTGCATTCTCATAATTAGAGCTCGGTTTATAAACTAGGAGGTAAAGAGACTGTATTGTACGCCCATGTATCTTCATGTACATGTTCCACGCATATGCATCAAAAGACGGTTTATAGTATTAGAAATATGCAATATGCATCATATTGTATCAGCAATATTTAAAATTTCGATAAAAATTAGCAATAGAAAATTAATACTCATATTGTACGGCTTATGTGTTAGGTGCTGCAAAAAACAGATATCTTATCCATACAAATAGGCACAAAAAATAGTGTCACACAAGAACTAATGCAAAATAAGAGAAAACACAAAATTTAACGAGTTTCGGTAAATATTACCAACGTCCTCAGGCGCTAACGAACAATTCACAATCACCAAAGTTTCAAATTATAAAGATCTCTGACAAATTGGAAAGTTCTCCAAGAATAGGAGAATTTTTCCCAAAATCCAAAAATCCAAATTACAACTTCAAATTTTTCAGATTTGAAAATTTTCCAAAATAAAACATGTTTTCTCAAAATAGTTTTATATAATAACTAATTATTTTTGGGATACTCAAAACCAAAAATACAAGTCCCTATTTATAAAACTCATGGGTGGTATCTCTTTAGCGCCCAGCCGATGTGTGACTAAAAGAGCTACACCCAAAATTCAACAAACTCTACCTTGGTGAATAAGGCCCATGTAGACACTAAAAAAATAATAAAAAAAAAATATAAAATAAAATATACTGCGGAAACCACTACGGGAGAGCTCCCGCAGGTGCCAACCCGAGGGAGAGCTCCCGTGGGTGCACCCGCAGGAGCGATCCCGCGGGTGGGCCACCTGCGGGAGCGATCCCGTAGGTGCCAACCTGCGGGTTGTTTTTCGTCTGCTTCCGTTTATTTATTTTGTTGATATCTCTTAATCCGATTTTTCAGGGCGGATTCGATCCGGATTTCAAGCTTCTTCAGTCTATAAAACACATGAGTGGATTCCAGAGAAGAGACTTTTTGAGGGGGCAGAGTCTGGAGAGTTTAGAAGTATCGAGAGCGGATTTTCTTCAGGAGTCCAGAGAAAGAAGCAGATTCTCTTCTTCCAAGTCAGACGGTCAACGGAGTGCACCAACGAGGCTCCACCGCCACCCGAACCCACATAAAAAAAGGGAATCAATCAATATTCCCGTTCTTATTATTCCTCAACTCTTTATTTGTAATCTCAATTTTCGTTGTAATCAAACAATTTTGCAATGGAAGGAAAGGTACAATTTTTGAGCAAACAAGAACTGACGACCACAGTGGGAGCCTCTCTGTTCACTACAGAGAATGTTGGGGCACAGTCCGACTTGGTACACATCGAATCTGTTGTTGAGACGCTGGTCGTAGAGGTCGACCAGCAAAAATACGAGGAATTTCTCTCTTCCTCTGATTCGGAGCCTAGGCGTCATCGCCGGGCGATGATGAAGAAAGGTGATGCATCATCGCCCACCAAAAATAAAAAGGCGTCATCGCCTATTAAAACTTACGAGGCGTCATCGCCCGTTAAAACTGACAAGACGTGATCGTCTGTCGGAAAATATATGGCGTCATCGCCTACTCCGAAATTAACCCAAGCTGTTACCCACTCTCAAAAGAGAAACCTAAAGTGTAAAGCCCAACGGGGATGCCTCAACAGTACTTCTGAAAAATTACAGTCAAAAAATCCAATCCAGAAAACAATCATGAACGGAACAACACATGCAGCATCGGGAGAAAAAAGTTCCACAGGTGGAAATCCGCAGGCACAACTGTGGGTTGCACCCTGCGGGGGCAATCTCGCGGGTGCAAACCCGCGGTTGCAACCGCATGTTGCACCCCGCGGGAGCAACCCCGCGGGTGCAACCACGGGTGCTAACCCGCGGTTCCAACCGCGGGTCTCACCCCGCGGGGGCAACCCCGCGGTTGCAACCGCGGGAGCAAACCCGCAGTTCCAACCGCAGGTTGCAACCGCGGGTGCAAACCCGCGGTTCTAACCGCGGGTTGCACCCCGCGGGTGCAAGCTCGGGTTGTATCCCGCAGATGCAACTGCAGGTTGCATCCCGCAGGTTGCACTCCGCAGGAACAATCACGGGTTATATCAGCTGAATTTGATTCTGGTGTCTATTTGAGCACACGCACAGTGAGCACACAGCGCACACCCAATTTTTTGGTTACCCTCTCGGGTGTTCCATCATGTTCCTCTGCAAACAAATATAAGGATGTGCTCATGCACTTACCTGAAGGCATGTCTTCAAGTTTCTTTTCGGATGAACATATTCCTGATAGAATCCTCCAACACATCATGAAGTATAATTTAGATGCGTGCGGGGCCCATGCAACTGTGCAGGTCAGCGCACACTCTAGAAGACTCCATAAAAGAGATCGTGTTGATGCTGGAAAAATTCTCAGCCCTGAAATACTACAAACCAACCAGTATTATGAACAAAATTTGCGATGCAAGAGCGTCAGAGTGCAAATTTAAATGGGAACAAATCTCAGGATTTGAAAGAGTATCTCACTCAAAAGAGGAGCACCTCCCAATCCACTCCTCACTGCCATTGTGAACGGTTGATCTCAGCCGTTCTATCAAATTGCAAATGCAAGTCAAGACCGTCCGTTTTCGAGCGGATTACGGAGCAAAAGAGAAGACGGATGGTGAAAAAGATATGCTCTGGGGATGATCTACCTGCTGTTTCATCCTATATGGTTAGTAAAGGCAAAAAGATTGCCGAAAGCAACTCTTCAGCCAAAGAGTTCACTCCAAGATTAAAGGGAGTGTCTATCGAGTCAGAGGGCGTGTATCGACACACTCGGGCTAGAAGAGGAGTCGCCATACCATTAAATTATAAGAAATTAGCTGGAGGATCTGATGAGGAGGAAAACAGATGTTCTGCTGTTGTATCTTCGTCTTACTCTGATTCGAACAGAGGGTCAGAGGCTGCAGTAAATATGACCAATTTTCCAGAAGAAATCTCTAGAAGGCTTGAGAGACAAGAACGTCTCAAACAGCAAGAGGAGACCATGGAAGAAATGAAGCAACTCTTAACTGAGTTGTTGGCTCAAACAAAGAAAGGCCAATCCTCGTCGTCCACTTCTAAGCGGCATGAAGAGAAACAACATGTCCGCATAGATGAAGATAGTGAAGATGACTACGAAGAACTATCTCCTCATTCAGGAGAAAAAGAAAAAGTAAAGGTGATTATTAACCCTCATGTGGAGAAAATAAAGAAGATGGAGAACCAGCTGCAAGCTCTTCTTCACCGAAAAAAGTTGCAGGAAGTGGGAATAGTGCGTCCCTATCCCATAGAATGGGAGACTACACCCTACCTTGAAAACTACAAACCGTTAAACCTTCAGTCGTTTGACGGGAAAGGCTCTCCACAATAGCACATCTTCTACTTCCTGTCACAGACAGGACACCTAATGGGGAATTATCTAACCTTGACCAAAATATTTGCAAGTACCTTACAAGGGCCCGCATTTACCTGGTTCATGCAACTACCCCAGGGAACAATTAAATCATGGGCTGATGTAGAACGTGAGTTCTTAGCTTGATTCTTTGAAGACGATACTGAGGTCTCCGTACCATTCTTGCTAGCAGCAAAGTAGGGAGAAGGCGAGACAGTAAAAGTTTTTATCGAGCGGTTCCGAGAGCTTTTCATGCAGTGTCCACATGGCACGGCACAGGAAACTCTCATAGAGACTTGCAGACACAACTTACTGACCAATGTTTTAGTCAAAATGGGTTCGATTGAATCCAAATCTTGGAAAGACCTACTCAAGTAAGGTGAGAAGGCCGAAGACATACTTCGACGCCTCGAGGAGCAGCAATCTACGAGAAGGGTCACCTCGAACAAGCCTACATCTCATTTCCCCCGTTCTAGAGGGAAAGATATAATGGTAGTGGAAAACACATCCAAGCCAAAACAAAGGCCAGCTAAAAGCAACACATCGAGCCCACCCAAGCCACAAAAACAATATTCATTTAAGGATGAGCATACTATTACCATGTTCAATTTGCTCACTAAGCGCAACATGCTCAAGTTGCCAGAGAGCAAGAGGCCTGAAGAGGTTGGGAAGATTAATGATCCGAACTACTGCTTATACCATCGGATCGTAGGTCATCCAACTAAAAATTGTTTTATTTTAAAAGACAAAATTCAGGCATTGATTGATACTGGAGCAGTTCAGCTCAAAGCTGAACAAAAAAGAGTGACAGCTAACTCGGCTACATTTACAGTGGGTGGTCTAGAGATACCACTTGGGCTCACACCTATTCCAAAAGGTGAGCTCAGGGTGGTTAATTTAGACCCCCATAACCAGCAGAAGAAAGGGTTAGTCCCTTTCACAACAGAGAAACAATAGGTCCTTTGGGTGCATCCAGACATTCTTGAAGATGAACAATGGAAAACCGTCGGGACCAGGAAGAAAACCGAAACAAGAGGAGATAAGCGCATGTGCAATGCCGTCTCAACAACCATTGAAAAAGGTGCAGATGACATACCTCTGTTAACAGATTCTGAATCAGAGGTGACAGGTCTAGCAGTGGAGAATGAACCTACGCCATTTTCTGGAACCAGATCCGGAAAATAATATTTGAAGGATCCCACAAACACGGAAGCTGGCTCCTCTAAGCCAACCAAGGAGGCTAATGAGGGAACTACTAAGCAGATTCCCGACAAGAGAAAACAAAAGAAGCTCAGATACAACCGGGCTCTATGGAAAGATGCTCCTGAAGAGCAAAACTCTTCTTTTCAGTTTGATGTTATGGCGCAGTTGGCAAATATATCTATAAGAATAACTCTGTATGAGTTATTGCGCCTGTCAAAGTCTACAAGAGATGCACTAAGGGAAGCCCTAGTGGAATCTGAAACTTTCTTAGCCCACCTCCCAGAAAAGATTGAGGAGGCATACCCGCACTGCAAGTCAGTGTCGAGACGTACCTCTTATATCACTTTCACACCAGAGGACATGCAGTTGAAGAATATTAAGTACAACAGACCTTTGTACTATACATGGTATATTGGCTCAACGGAAGTCGGTCGAATTCAGATTGATCCAGGTTCTGCCTTGAGCATTATGCCGTGGAGGCTTAAACAGTTTCTTGGGATCCCTCCCCAGAAACTGACGTCAACTAATACCGCCATTTTTGGCTTCAACGCTAATGGCAGTCATTCTCTGGGTAAGATCAGGCTCAGATGCCAGATCGGAGATCTTAAAAGCGAGGTGACCTGTTACGTAATCGAAGCAGACACTTCATGCAACCTTCTCTTAGGGCGACTATGGATTCATGCCAATATGATCGTCCCATCCACCATGTACCAATGCATAAAGTACGTGGATAAAGACGGAGAAGTGCATACTTTGATTGTTGACAAATAGCCATTCAAGGGTGTTGAAAACTACTTCGTAGACGCCCTTTTGTATGCTGAAAGTGCTGAGCTCGATCCCCCACTACACAATGAATGTGATAGTGGTAATGAAACTGATACTGAGTTAGGGGTGTTTATTGCCAATGAAGGTTTTGAACCTCTTGTAATTAATCTTGATGATTTGGATGTAAATGACACCGCCAGTGATGAAGGCGAGTAGGAAATAAATGAGAATCTAGACTTTGCTTATTTGTCTGGTGTTCCTACTGATTCTATATCTTCAGCTACTAGCACGGATGCAAATAGTCTCTTAGAATTTGAGACTTTAGCAACCATGCACATGCCAATTAGATCATCAATGATGTTACAATCAAACATCGCAAACGTAGATGGGGCGGTGTTCGAAGTACCAGCCCATCGACCAGATCAAAAATCTATTCTTTTTGGAAGAGTTAAATCACATATAGCCTCATCCAGTGATAGTGAGGATGAAGCTCAAGAAGCCCCTCAATTCTATCATTATAGACTAAAGTCATTCCGGATGATGGCAAAAATGAGATATGATTTCATCCATAAACCCGGATTAAATTTCGGTAAGAGATGTCGAGATTTGCTTCCCTCATTCGTACCCGAAGGAAAAGAACCGGACTATTATCACAAAACCGGCAGGGGGTTGGGATACATCACAACACCCGATCCTTCGGATATCGAAGATATGATTTGCCAAAATATGAAAGATTCCTATTGGGATTCAGATATCAACCTGGGAGTATTATTCAAAGAGATGACGGTAAATATGACATCTGTCAGTCCGACCCCAGATGAAAACAATGAACTAACCCTTATAGAATATGAAGCATTAGTAAAGCATCTTGATGCCCAATAGAACATGCGCTTTGAGCAACGTGAACCTCCTACTGAGGATAAGGTGATCCAAATAAATATGGGTGATGAAACCAATCCTAAACCCATATTTATAAGTGAGAGTTTGTCTCCTAATGAAAGAGACGACCTGGTGACTCTCGTTCGAGAATACATAGACGTATTTGCCTAGAATTATGAAGACATGCCGGGTTTATATCCTCAAGTTGCTATGCATTGACTTAATATTAAGCCAGATGCGAAGCCAGTAAAACAACAATAGAGAAGATTCCGTCCAGAGTTAATGGAATCAATCGAAGATGAGGTGAAGAAGCTTATACACTCTGGCTTCATCCGAGAAGAACAACATCCTGATTGGGTAGCGAACATCGTTCCAGTTCCCAAGAAGAATGGAAAAATCCAAATCTGCATCGATTTTCGGGATCTCAATGCAGCATGTCCTAAAGATGAATTTCCATTTCCGATAACGGATGTCATGATTAACAATACCTGTGGGTTCAAAAGAATGTCTTTCATGGATGGATTCTTCTGGTACAATCAAATCAAAATGCGCCCAGAAGATGAGAAACATACTGCCTTCAGGACACCATTAGGCATGTACTGTTATACGGTCATGCTATTCGGTTTGAAGAATGCAGGTGCAACGTATCAGCGTGTTATGAGCACAATTTTTTGCGAGCATCTCCGTAAAACGGTAGAGTGTTTCGTGGATGACTTGGCTATCAAAAGTCGCAATAAAGATGATCATCTCCGAGATTTGAAAGCGGTGTTTGACATTATGAGAAAACACCAATTAAAAATGAATCCAACTAAATCCTTTCTCGGTGTCTCTAGTGGCAAATTCCTTGGTTTCATTGTTACATCCAAGGGTATTTATTTAGACCCAGAAAAGGTAAAAGCAATTCAAGAGATGCAGCCACCAAAAAAACCTTAAAGAACTTCGTGGATTATAAGGGAGACTGGCATATATTCGGAGATTTATCGTCAATCTTTCAGGGCGATGCTAACCTTTCACCAAGTTAACGAAGAAAGGAGTGTCGTTCGTTTGGGATGAAGCTTGTCAACAAGTTTTTGAGGATCTCAAGAAGTACCTCACAAAGCCTCCGGTACTGGTAGCCCCTGTATCTGGGAAACTATTCTTGATATACGTTCGGACGATGGACCATTCACTTGGCACCCTGTTAACCCAAACTAATGACTCCGGCCACGAACAAGCCATTTACTATCTTAGTAGAACTATGGTAGGCGCCGAACATCGGACACTCCAGTAGAGAAAGAATGCTTGGTCGTGATATTCGCAGTTCAGAAAATGTGACATTACTTAGTAGGCCAAACAATCCATGTGATTTCTCGGGTAAATCCCCTGAGAGTCCTCATGACCAAGCCTGGGTCACTCAATTGCAGGTTAGCTAATTAGTCGATCCTCCTATCGCAATATAACATGCGATTTTACCACAAAAGGCGATCAAGGGACAAGCGATTGCTGATTTCTTAGTAAAGCATCTTGTCCCGCAATCCTCGAAACTTTATAAGGATATTCCAGATGAGATGGTAGAAGCCAATATGGTCTCTAAAAACCGATTTGGCAGCTGTTCTTTGATGGAGCGGCTAGAAAGAACTCTGCCGGAGTGGGGGTGGTTTTAATATAACTGCAGAATCATGTAATCCCCCGAGGATACTCACTAACTCAGCCATGTTCTAATAATGTGTCCGAGTACAATGCATTATTAACGGGACTGCGAATTGCCCAACAGCTAGGAGTCCGGCGTTTAGAGGCCTATGGGGATTCCAAACTCATAGTAAATCAAGCAAGAGGAGAATACGAGGTTAAACATGAACATCTCGTACCTTACCACAAAGTGACAATCAAACTTGCCAACTTATTCAAAGAGTTTTATATTGACTATGTGCCAGACACGAGAATGCATATGCTGATGTCTTGGCTTCCCTCGCCGCTACATTAGCACTCCCTACTAAGTCAAGCAAAAGTATTGAGGTTGGAAGCCGCGAGCTTTTTTGCCCTGAGGAAATACTTGAGGCGAATGAGGTCCATGTGTCAGGAATGAACTTTGAGCCTAGAGATTGGCGGTTCGTATTTATCAACTTTGCGCTTAACGAGATATTACCCGAAGATCCTAAAGAAGCCTCAAAAGTGAAGAAGGAGACAGAAAAATTCTATTATAATCCTGAGCTTAGTACCTTATATCAGAAAATGTCAGGTGGAGTTTTACTTCGGTGCTTATCACAATAAGAAGAACAAGAAGTGCTCAAAGAAGCACATGACGGGGCTTGTGGTGCTCACCAGCCGAGACCTAAATTGGGAGACAGGATAAGAAGAATGGGTTACTACTGGCCGACAATGATGTCAGATGCCTTGACATATGCGAAGAAATGTCATGCGTGTCAGGTGCATGCAAACTACATACACCAGGCCGCAAAATACCTACATCCAACCACGATTACATGGCCATTCGAGACGTGGGGAATGGATATCATTGGTCCCATTGCTCCACCATCTTCTCGTGGACATCGGTTTATACTGGTTATAACCGATTACTTCTCAAAATGGGCAGAAGCTATCCCTTTGAGAGAAGTAAAAACAAATGATGTGGTCAATTTCATCAAACACCACATCATTTATCGCTTTGGTGTTCCTAGGCGGATCATCAGTGACAACGGCTCTCAATTCACTAGTAAGGCCTATACTAAATTCTATGATAAGTTCAGAATACAGAATATATTTTCGTCTAAATATAATCCTGCCGCAAATGGTCACGCTGAAGCATTCAACAAAACCATTGTGAAAATTTTTCAGAAATTTGTCACTTCAAGTCAGCACGATTGGGACGAGAAATTGGGAGCTTGTCTATGGGCTTATCGCACAACGGTTAGGACACCGACAAAGAGTACACTATTTTCTTTGGTGTATGGTTGCGAAGCTATAATACCTCTAGAAATTCAAATTCCTTCTCTTCGGGTGGCATTAGCTACAAGAATGACCACTGAGGAAAAACATAACCAACGACTTCGGGAATTAGAAGCATTGGATGAGAAGCGTTTAAAGGCTCAACAGCAAATAAAGCTTTATCAGGCGCGAATATTCCGAGCCTTCAACAAAAAGGTGAAGGAACGAACTTTCAAAGTGCGTGACTTGGTCTTAGCGATCAGGCGTCCTATGATTCTGACGCACAAGACTAAGGGCAAATTTTAGCCAAAATGGGAAGGCCCATTTGTAGTAGAGACGGTCTACTCAAATGGAGCATACCGGTTGATTAATCAACATGGGGATCGGATAATGATGCCAATTAATGGAAAATTCCTTAAAAAATATTATTCTTAAAAAAAAAATTCATCCGACCTCTCTTTCATTACAATGAGAGAAGAAATCTACACTCACCGCTAGCACAAAATTTCACACCTAATTTGGAGCCTAAAATGAAAATGAATCCTATGTCTCTATTGTTCGTCGCAAAAGTTCCTTCGCTTCCTTCCATTGAATAATCTTGAATTACAACGGAAGTGAACAAGATAAAAAAAAAAGAACAAACGAGAGGATTTATATTTATCGCTCTCTTTTACAATATTTCATGGGATCAGTGGTGATGGGATCTGTCGAGCAGCTCCTTTGGACGATCGGTACGTTGAAATCTTCTCTTTTAAAGATATCGGCCGACTATAGACGATCTTCTCTGGTTTTGATTTGTTCAAGGCTCTCTCGCGTAACTCGAACTTCTCAAGAACTCCAGAAAGAAGATGGTGATTTTCTCTGATCTTCACGAACTCAAGGCTCTGTGCGTAACTCGAATTCTCCAAGATTTCAGAAAAATATCTCAATTGCCGAAAAGAAGATCCCTAGGGTTTCACCAGGAAGGTATTTATAGCTCCAGGTTAATGCAAGAGTTTCTATCTAAATAGAACTCGCATTCATCAAGGATTCCAATCAAATATCTTAGTTTTGATGGAATTCTGATTAGACTTGATTTGGGTATTTGGATAGGCCCAGAATCATAATCTCAATCAATTTGAGATTCTAGTTATCTGCTTACGCGGAGCTTTAATCGCATCAAAACGCGGCGCTAAATAACCAAAACGCGGAGCTAGCGCGGAGCTATTGATCATCTCCGCGTTTTACTCAAACGCGAGGCTAATACAAGCCAGACTGCGGAATCAACACAGAGCTATTAAACATCTCCGCGTTTTATTCAAACGCAGGGTTAATATTACCAAACGAGGGGCTACTGAATTGGCTCCGCGTTCCGTTGTGGAAAATCCTTTTAACTTAGAAATTTTCACTGCCAACAGAACCCCCTCCAAAGTTTTCAAAATGGCTTAGACTTCAGCAGATTTTGAAATACTTTGGATATCTAAACTGAAACGCGGAGTTACAATACCAAGCCTATCTCGCGTTATGCTCACTTACGCGGAGCTAATCAGCTTCACTTCATCTTCAGTGAAATGAGTAATTATGTCATTAATTACCCTGAATTTCTACGCCGAATACCAAGGGACGGAAATTCTGTTTAAATAGAGCTCCCGGCTCATCTTCTTCTTCATCTCATTCGAAGAATCTTAGGGCTTCAGAGCAGGCGACTCAGGCTTCTTATTTTGAAAGAATGATCTCCAGCCGAACTTCTTTTTCCTTTCCATAGATCTTCATCACTAGGATGCCATCTAGGAAGAATGCGACATCGCGCAAGTTGGCCGGCGTTAATGGCAGCAGCCGTGAAGGTAGACGCGATGGCGAACCAGTCTATGCAGCGTCTTCCGAAGGTAAAAACCTTAACTCTTGGGCTTCTAAGAACCATTCTTGAGATGTTTCGGCTTGGTTTAATCCAGCCAACTGTTTATTTTACCGGCGAGATCGCCGTTTTCTGCGAAGTTATCGCGTCATCCCCTGCGTTTAAAACGCGAGGCTATTTCTGATTAGCAGTCGCGATGAATCTGCGAGGCTATCTTTGATTAGCAGTCGCGATGAATCTGCGAGAGAAGGAAAGAGCAGAAAGAAATCTTGTTCCCCTTTACGCGAAGTTATCGCATCATCCTCTGCGTTTAAAGCACAAGGCTATTTCTTCAACTGTGCGCGGAGTTAGCTCAGCTCCGCATTTTCACTCTTTTGGAAACTCTGTTCCTTTTGCAGTAAGTCCAATCTTTTCTGAAGAGGAATGTATGCAGGTCCATCGATCTTCATCAGCAAAAGTAACTCTAAGGAAGTCAGAAGCATATGCTTTACAACATAGTTGCAGGTTTCAAGCTCTGGCTCCTGGAGATGGACTATTGAAGGAGCTTCAAGCTCAAGTGAGGGCCTGCAGCGCTTGCAGTTCAGAATTGCAGCACTTGCAGTTCAGCTTGTGCTTCGATGCAGCACTTCCCTTTCCTCTCGTGCTTCATTTCAGATGACAGGTCCAAAATGACATTTGCAGAGGAGATCTTTTGCATGTGAATCAGAAAACTGAGCTTCAACACCCTGTAGAGAGAAATCTCACCGTTATGTTATTGATGAGTCGATGTATTGATGAGTTGATGATCATGTAAAAGCTTTCGGGAGAGCTATAACTCTTTCTTTGTAATTTCTTCGTCTCATTAATAAAGACAAATTATTTTCCTCTCTATCTGTTGGCTTCAATAATTTTGCTTGCACAACAAACAGATGGTCAATAATTTTGGTAAAATAATCTAAGGCTCTTTTGCGTAACTTAGATCATTAATACCGATTTGATCGGATACTGATCCTCTTAACTTGGCCAAAAATCCAAGTTCTTCTGAGAACGCGAGGTTAAAATACCAAGTTATCCTTGCGTTTCGCGGAGTTAAATAACTTCGCTCTCTTAGTGGTTGCACGGAATTGCGCGAAGCTAAGTGACTTCGCATTTTCAATATCACCACGTGGGATTATCTGCTCCGTGTTTTAGGGAGTAACTGATCAATCATTTTCTCCGAAATCCGCACCGAACTCCAAGAGGCAGTTACCCTCTATTAAATAAAATCTCTATTCCTTTTCTTCTCACTTTACTTGAGAATTTTCCAGAAACCCTAGAGATTCAGGCGATCAGAGCTCAGGCGATCCGAGCGTTCTCCGACCGGTTTTCTCCCAATCTCCCGTCGATTCCACTCGATTTCCGCAAGTAATGGCGCCCAAGACTCGTGCTACTTCCCGCGCGCTCCATCATTGGCAACTGCGGTGGCGGCGGCCATGGCAGCGACGCGCCAGCCCACATTTCACCTATCGGAGGTAAGAATCTCTCCATCGAGACTTTTTAGAACATCTCTAGAGTGATTTGGCTTGACCTTAACTGACCAATCAACTCTTTTACCGGCGAGATCGCCGTACTCCTGCTGTAAGGCTTGGAGAAGAAGAAAAGTCTCTGACTTTCTTCTTACGCGAAGTTATTGCGTCATCCTCTCGTTTTGAAGTGCGGGGCTATTTTAAGTAGCAGTCGCGTGGAAACGCGAGGCTGTTTTGAGTAGCAGTCGCGCTGAAACGCGAGGCTATTTGATGTAGCAGTCGCTCTGAAATGCGAGGCTATTTGATATAGCAGTTGCACTGAAATGCGAGGCTATTTTGATTTCTGCGCGGTCTAATTTTTAGCTTCGCGCGGCGCTATTCTTAGCTTCACGTGTCCTAATTTTTAGCTTCGCGCGTCCATACTTTTAGAGAAAACTTCTCTAACTCTGGTGCTTCTTTTTACAGTAGGGTATTCGATGGAAGCTCTTCCTCACAAGAATTACTTCGGTTTTGCTGAGGGTTCTGATCCCTCAGGCCAATTTCGCTTCACCACTATCTTGGCTTCATATAAGCCAGACACGAAGGAGCGCAAGGAGAAGTTGATCAAGTATCACCCCACTACTGCGGGAGAAATCATAACTGATACAGCCTTCGAAACTTTGAATAGAGAGGCAATGGAGAAACCCGCCTTCCTCTTTGGAGACCAGATGGATCAATCAGATGAGATCCTTTCTGAAGAGGAGTGTGTTTGGTTATATAACTCAGGCGAAATGCTGATGTTTCTGCCTAGAATGGATCGTAGCTATCCTCTGGTCTATCTTCAGAGGCTGGCGATGCCTCGGGAATTAAAGTGGGGACTGACTCAAGAGCAAGATGGCGTCCCAACAGGCAAATTTGGTGCAAAAGGGGTTTATCAAGATGGTCCCCCCAGATGCATTACTGGCTTGCTTCCAAGCCGATTTGGCAAGGAGCTTCCAGTAGGAGAAGTCTCATCCCGCGCACGAACTTTCTTAAGTGAGTTCCTGGCGAAGGATGGTCAGTACCCGGCTAGCGACTTCAGAATGCCTAGCTGGGTTCATTCTTCTAACAATATGTGGTGGGCCCACCTTGTTCAGTACATGCTGGATTCCCACGAGCCCATTTTAAAGGATATTGGCTTGTATAAAGCTATCAGGAATGTCCAATTCGGGTTTCCCCAGAGTGCTTATCACTTTTACTGCCTCTTGGAGATGTATAACCCTAAGACTTGTACTCTCTTTACATCAGTGGATGAGCTAGGATTCGCTCTTCACGAGATGTTCGAGGTTTCCGGGCTTTCCATGGGTGAATCCCCTATGAAGAGTATATCCCCACCACCGATGAGCTGAACATACTACTGGCGAGGGATGAGCGCATCTATACCACATACTGGGAGATGATGTGCCATTATCACATTTGCGCTGACTTGACGGGTGCGCGTAATCACGGTATCGGTCATAAGAAATGGGCCGAGTATCTCTTCGCCAATTTAAACTCTAAGGATAGCTCGGCCATTATCCATGGTCATTCTCCTGTCCCCATTTCAGAGATTGACCAACGTATAGCCAGGGGCCATTACCGTTTGTATTATACCACAGAATCCAATGAGAACGGATACGGTCCCGGTACTTCATTCAAGAGCTATCACTATCAAGCTCAGTTTTCGGTTTCCAACAGAGGTCTCATTGTCGGGTTTTTGATGCTGTGGCTTAAGAGATGCGTCGTGCCGTCGTTGCACAAGGAAGCAATTGCAATGACCGTGGTATATCCGGCGGTTCTTCTTGCATATAGCCGACTCCTTGGACTTCTTCCCGCCATGGTATGCAATTTGCAGTATGGACTGAGGGTTCTCTGTCGTGATTTCCTCCCCACTATTAAGGTCAAGGAGAAAGGAAAGGGTAAGTCGAAAGAGACTGCCCAGCCGAAAACTCCAAACCCTAGGGTGGAGATGCCCTACATTTATTTGATGGCGTGGCTCGTCTTGCACTGTCCTTCTTTAATGAGTGCACCAGAGCGTCGTTCGTGCGAAAAGTGCTTCTTTGTAGAACTGTATGAACGCTCTTCATGGAAGCAGAATTATATGTCTCAAATTCGGAAGACTTTTCATAGTTTTCAGAATTATGAGATCTTCCGGTGTTTCCCTGACTTTCCCAGCGGAGGAGGCTGAAGGACGTCGTGGGAGCAGATAAGTTCACTACTTTATCTGCAGGAGCGTTCTGGTGGCTTCTCAACATCCGTCCCGGACACTTGGTGTATCGTCAAGATCTCGGGTGTCGGATCGAGCCATACACTCCGAATCGCTTTGCTCGCCAGTATGGATACTCCCAACTTTATGTGGGCAATCCAAATAAAGATCTCGCTTACGAGGGAAATTTATACGAAGGCGCTCGTGGCTGGTTCCATTTTGCAGCAGGCGGAACCGAGGCTGAATTCTCCTTGCCCCAGAAGGCGCCAGAATTGGCCATGACCCTCAGCTTCTGCAACTGGTTCAGCATTGTGAATGCTGACGTGCCCGGCTTCTCTCTCAATCGCAGTTATTGCAAAGAGATTGAGGCCCTGTACATTAGCCGCCAGGGTGCTTCTAGAGTGAGAATAAAAGGAATGGAAGAATTCCTTGGCGCCGCGGCTGAGCCTTCAGACGCCAGCGAGTCCGACGACAATGCCGGTGATGACGATGACAATACTGGTGCTGGTGGAGCTCCCCAGCCTGTTGTCAATCGTCCCTTGAGTCCGGCTCTCAAACGCCGCGGCACTTTAAAGAGAAGACCGGGTAAGAAGCAAAAATTGGCGCAGGAAACCTTGATAGCCCCCCAAGAAGTGGCTATCAAACTTGCTTCAGACTTGTTGGCTTCAGCTCTACCCCCAGTGTTGGCAAGGGAGGATGAACCTGCTAAAACTCCAAGTGTTGCTGAGGTTTCGGCTCCTTCGGCCGTAGAGCCTATGGCAGAACCCGAGGCGCAACTAACGGGTAGCGAGACGGGTACATTGCTGGAAACGACAATGGCTCCCCCTTCAAGTCCGACAACTGGACTTGTATCGCCTGGTATGGCCCTTAGCATTTTATCTTTTGCCCGTTATTATTTTAACGTAACACTGCTTTTCTGGTCTTCTGAAATGCAGGTGATCAACTTCTCTCGCCAATACATTCGACTACCCAAGTAGAGTCTGACGATAGGATGGACCATTCCGGCTCCGTTGGTGGTGTAGGTAGCTCTGCTGGCGAGTTTGCGGCTGATTATTCCACACCGGCTCATGCCTCTGTTCCCTCTTCAATTCCCCCAATTGACGAACTGGGAAGTGATGAGAGAACTGAGGTCATTATCGCAGCTGCTGCTAAGGAGGCTACGCCTTCTCCTAGCATGCCATCTCTAACGCCAGTCTGTTCCACTGAGACATTTCCCACAGTCGTTGGCGTACCTTCTGTTTCTCAGTCAGCGATTCTAACGCCTTCTACTATAATGGCTGTTGAGACACCTGCAACTCCCCCGGCTTCAAGTCTACCAGCAGGAGAGGAGGAGAATTTGAAATTCTCGTTCGAAGATGCTTCTCCCACCGGAGGAGCTTCAGGCGAAGTGATCCCATCTTCTCTTCCTGTTGGTGGGGGTACCCAAGTGATCAGTACTAACGGTACTTCGTCTGGGGTCTCCAGCTCTTCCAGATCTGTACTGGCTCTACTGGTCCCCCATATTATGAATTTAATGCAGGGACGGGTTTCTTCTTCTCAAATTCCAGCAACTACTACTCCCTTACTTACGACACCTTCCTTGGCATTACCTGCTTTGCCTACTGACACTGCAAATCCTCTTGAAGAACTTTTCAGCTGCACTGTCGAGGATTTTATGCGTTTGTTGAGAAGATGTGTCGAGATGGTTCTTACCGATCACGATTTCTTCAACTTTGCACGTCCACTGTTATTCCGCTATCTAGGGAATGTTGAAGAATTCGGTGGACAAGATCGAGCAGCTCCATACCGGGCCCGCCTTGCAGCCTTAGAAGAGCAGGTGACCACGCTACACACACTCCGTCAGGCGGATGTGGAGGCGATCACTGAGATAGAGCTGGTGCGGCTTCGGGCAGAATCCTTATCTCGAAGAAATACTTTAAGGCAGCAGGAGGAGAAATGGTCTCAGGAACAGATAGAGCTCCAGGCCAGTCGGGAATCCGTTCTCGGCGACTTGCGGAGGGTAGACTTTGGAATTGGGGAAAGTCAGGCGGTCATCTCTAAAGCCCAGGAGACGATCGCCAGAGCTCGGGCCATCTTGATAGAAAATGAACTCCGATTAGGAGAGTCTGTCAAGAAGCGGGAGATGTTGCTTATCCAGCAGGAGCAGATTCAGCAGGAAGAGACGGCCAGGAATCGTGCCATAGAAGAATCTCGTCAGCAACAACTTGCAATAAGTGATGATGAGTTGCGTAGGCAAGCTCAGCAAACCGTGGAGGCTTCTCATCATAGAAATTTGGACGAGACAATAAACAAATTGAGACTCCTGAGAGGCCTATAGTTTCATCTCTCTTTACGCTTTTATCTTCCTTGTAATAAGAACTTCGTAAACAGGAGAGAGATAACCTTCGGTGATTTTTTTTTATCTTCACCTTTTTAAACTCTTTTATTTGCCGGCTTCAAAACAAATTTGCTTGCCCAACAAATAACCTGTCGTCAAAACGATTTATCTCGGTATCGTTTGTGCGCAATTTTTCGAATCATACTGTCAGAGGTAAGAATTTTTACATGACAGGGTTTATGGGATTTTTAGCAAACCCCCAGCTATCAACGGAATTGATTAGCCTTTACCAACTACCGTTTGAGTTGGACTAGCCATGTTATTCCCCTCAATATGGTGAGTTGTCGAGGATTTCGTTTGGGCTTAAATGCCAAACTTTTCCTCTCCCCTTTACCTTATCGGTGTTGGGCAATTCATACTTTTTCTCCAGTATGATGGGTTGGCGAGAAACTGGTTCTCTTCCCATTGCCTAGTCGACGTTGGGCAATTCATACTTTTTTCCCAGTATGATGGGTTGGCGAGAAATTTAATCTCTTCCCATTGCCTAGCCGGCGTTGGGCAATTCATACTTTTACCCCAGTATGATGGGTTGGCGAGAAATTTGTTCTCTTCCCATTGCCTAGTCGGCATTGGGCCATTCATACTTTTACCCCAGTATGATGGGTTGGCGAGAAACTGGTTCTCTTCCCATTGCCTAATCGGCATTGGGCCATTCATACTTTTACCCCAGTATGATGGGTTGGCGAGAAACTGGTTCTCTTCCCATTGCCTAATCGGCATTGGGCGATTTATACCTTTTAGATCATAGGCGCTTAATTACACATGCCTAAAAGAAAGATTGGGGGCTGTTCAAACTTGAGAACTAAGCACACCGGTTTGGGTCAGAGGCGCTAAACTGCGCATGTCCAAGAAAAGACTGATGGTGGTTCAAACTTGAGAACCAAACTGGAGGCGGTTCAAGACTCTCTCGCGTAACTTGAAATGGGCACTCCAAACATACCAGGTTTAGGTCAGAGGCGCTCAATGCGCATACCTAAGAAAAAGACTGGAGGTGGTTCAAACGTGAGAACCAAACGCACCAGGTTTAGGTCAGAGGCGCTCAATGCGCATGCCTAAGAAAAAGACTGGAGGTGGTTCAAACTTGAGAACCAAACGCACCAGGTTTAGGTCAGAGGCGCCAAACTGCGCATGCCTAAGAAAAGAACTGGAGGTGGTTCAAACTTGAGAACCAAACGCACCAGGTTTAGGTCAGAGGCGCCAAACTGCGCATGCCTAAGAAAAAGACTGGAGGTGGTTCAAACTTGAGAACCAAACGCACCAGGTTTAGGTCAGAGGCGCTCAATGCGCATGCCTAAGAAAAAGACTGGAGGTGGTTCAAAGTTGAGAACCAAACGCACCAGGTTTAGGTCAGAGGCGCCAACCTGCGCATGCCTAAGAAAAGAAGACGCGTATCTCCAGGGGTACTAAGAATAGTATTTCTTCATAAATTTGCCATTGATCGGCATCATCATCCTGTCGCCGTCTTGATTCATTAAGCGATAGGCTCTACTGGAGTATACTGTCTCCATAATAAACGGTCCTTCCCACTTGGGTTCAAACTTACTCTTAGTCTTGTGGGTTAGCACCATTGGCCTTTTAACAGTCAAAACTAAGTCTCCTTACTTAAAGGTCCTTGGTTTGACATTCTTATTGAACGTTTGAGATATTCGGGCTTGATACAACTCAATTTGTTGTTGAGCCCTGAGACGTTTTTCATCTAATGCCTCTAGTTCTTGCGATCTTTGCTGATGGCGCTCTTCTGTCGTCATCCTTGTGGCTAAAGCGACTCTTAATGATGGTATCTAGATTTCAAGAGGCAAAACAGCCTCACTTCCGTAAACCAAAGAGAACGGGGTAGGTTTGGTCGGGGTGCGAACGGTGGTGCGATATGCCCACAAACATTCTCCCAACTTTTCATCCCAATCTCATTTATTGGAAGAGACGAACATCCGAAGGAGTTTGATGATCGTCTTGTTAAAAGCTTCAGCTAACCCATTAGTCTCAGGGTTATATAGTGTGGAAGCGATATCTTTGATTCTGAACTTATTGCAGAATCTGGAGAATCCCTGACTAATGAATTGCGGACCACTATCATGAATGATCCGTCGAGGGACGCCAAATCGGTAAATGACATGATGCTTGATAAACTTGATCACATCTGTCGTTTTCACCCCTTTCATGGGCACGGCTTCGGCCCATTTTGAAAAATAATCGGTTATTGCAAGAATAAACCGATGTCCTCTGGATGACGGGGGAGTTATTGGCCCCACAATGTCCATTCCCCAGGCCTCAAACGGCCAACTAGCGACGGTATTGTGCAAGTATTCTGGGGGTTGGTGAATAAAATTAGCATGAACTTGGCATGCATGGCATCGTTTAGTATATGCCATTGCTTCTGTGATCATATTTGGCCAGTAGTATCCTAGCCTTTTTATTCGGTCTCCGAGTTTCAGGCTGATGAGCTCCACATACTCCATCATGTGTTTCTTTCAGCACTTGTTCTGCTTCTGCTTTCAATACGCAGCATAGCAGTAGACCATCTCTTGACTTTCTATACAAAGTCTGAAGTTTATGGTCATAATAAAATCTCTGGGCCTTCCTCTTTATTGAGGTGGCTTCCTTTGGATCTTCTGGTAATATTCCATGCAAAGCATAATCCACAAACAGAAATCGCCAATCACGGGGCTCTAACTTTAAACCTATCTGGCATACCTCTTCGGCTTGAGACACCGCATCTGGGTGGAGGAGTCCTCTGCTACCAATGGTGATGCTTTTAACTTCACCTGGCGGGATTGCCAGTGTTGCGGCTAATGCGGCAAGAGCATCTGCATAAACGTTCTCATTTCGAGATACGTGATATATGTAGAATTGTTCAAAATATCCTGCTAGCTCAATAGTTAACTGATGATAGGGGATGAGGGCTTCATGTCTGACTTCATACTCACCTGTCATCTAATTGACGATGAGCTTAGAGTTTCCATATGCCTCTAGATGGTTCACCCCCAGTTGCAGAGCTATTTTTAAGCCGATAATGAGCGCGTTGTACTCCGCTACATGATTCGTGCACGGTTCTGTTAATGAGTAACCGTTAGGCAATATATGTTTATGTGGGGATATTAGCACAACCCCCACTCCAGCAGCAGATCGTCTCGCGGCACCATCAAAGAATATTTGCCAAGGCTGTTCTCCAGTAACTGTATTGACTTTTGATGTCTGCTTTAATTTGGACCAAATTGGATGATCTGCAAGGAAATCGGCGATTGCCTGTCCCTTCATGGCCTTTTGAGGGACAAAATGTATGTCATAAGGCGATAGTAAGAGCACCCATTTTGCCAATCGGCCATTTAAGGATCCCGATTTGGTCATCAGAATCTTCAAGGGGTTAACCCGTGATATGATATGAATTGTTTGCCCCGAAAGGTAGTGTCGCATTTTCTGAACAGTAAACACTAGGGCTAAACATTCTTTTTCAATCGGGGTATACCGCTGTTCGGCCCCAATCATTATTCTGCTTAAATAGTAGAGAGCATGTTCATGGTCGTACTCATTATATTGAGCAAGTAATGCTCCTAAAGCATTATCCATGGCCCTTACATATATAAGGAAGGGCTGCCCAGGGGCTGGTGCCATAAGTACAGGAGGCTTAGTAAGGTACTTCTTGAGGTCATCGAATGCCTGCTGACATGACTCATCCCATATGAAAAACACTCCCTTTTTCATAAGTTTTGAGAATGGCTGGCATCGTCCAGATAGGTTGGAAATGAAACGTCGAATATAGGCGAGCTTTCCCTGTAATCCCTTTAATTCCTTAAGATTGCAGGGAGGCGGCATTTCGCTAATCGCTTTTACCTTTTCAGGATCGAGAAAAATTCCTTTTGAGGTGATTATGAACCCAAGAAATTTTCCGCTGGATACCCCCATGAACGACTTGGTAGGATTCATCTTCAGATGATGTTTCCGCATAAGATCGAAGACCACTCTAAAATCATGAAGATGATCTTCTTTGTTTTTGCTTTTGACTGCTAAGTCATCCACATAGCACTCCACTGTTCTGCGCAGGTGTTCCTTGAATATGACACTCATTGCGCGTTGGTAGGTGGCACCTGCGTTCTTTAATCCGAATGGCATCACCGTATAACAGTATACCCCCAGCGGCGTTCTGAAAGCTGTATGCTTCTTATCATTCGGGTGCATCTTGATTTGGTTATAACCTGAGAAGCCATCCATAAAGGACATCCTCTCATAACCACAGGTACTATCAATCATCATATCGGTGATGGGGAGTGGAAACTCATCTTTGGGACATGCGGCGTTCAGATCTCGAAAATCGATGCATATCCGGATTTTGCCATTCTTTTTGCGAACTGGCACTATGTTAGCCACCCAATCAGGATGTTGTTCTTCACGAATGAATCCGAATTCAATAAGCTTATTGACCTCGGCAACTATTGCCTCTATCAACTCCGGTCGAAAACGCCTCTGTTGTTGTTTAACAGGTTTGACATCTTCTTTTATATTTAACCGGTGTGCGGCAATTTGATGGTCAAGCCCAGGCATATCTTCATAACTCCACGCGAACACATCTATATACTCTTTGATAAGAGATATAAGTTCCTCCTTTTCTAAAGGAGTTAGTGTGGCTTATGAAAATGGGTTTCGGATTTTCTTCCGTTCCCATGTTAACTTGTATTAATTTATCTTCTGTGGGCAGGTCACGCTGTTCAAAGCGGACATCCCAGAGAGTATCCATATGCCTAGCCCAAGCGTCATCTTGAACGTCAATTGGTTCCTCGTCGCTTTCTGGCTCGGATGAAACCATATTGACTGTCAAAGATTGAAACCAAGCACCGGTACTTATATCCGAATCATGATCGGGTGAAGATGTTTCTTCTTTGGCCGAAGAACTCTCTTCATCTTTCAATGGTGAAGAAGGTGGGGTAGATACATAACCCAACCCCCTGCGGGTCTTCTGATAATAATCAGGACTCTTTCCTCTCGGTCTAAACGAGGGTATGAGATTCCGTCGCCCTTTTCCAAAGTTTAATCCCGGCTTCTGGGTAAAATTATATCCCATCTTTTCCATCATCTGTCGGGATCTCTGTTCGTACAAATGGAACTGAGGTGATGTCTGTTCATCACTTTCACTACTTTGTCTTTGTCGAGGCGACGTGACCACTTTGCCGAACATGATCGGCCTTTGGGACTTCTGTCGGGGATCTCTGTTCGTAAAAATGGAACTGAGGTGATGTCTGTTCATCACTTTCACTACTTTGTCTTTGTCGAGGCGACGTGACCACTTTGTCGAATATGATCGGCCTTTGGGACTTCTATCGGGGAGGCACTTCAAAGAAGTGCTCTTGATCCTCGGTTATTTTTAATTGAGAGAGGAGGGAAGACCTGAGGGGCAAATGGTATGCCACCAGAACTTCAAGTTCGGTCAGGTCATCCACTTCGATGGAGGTACAAGAGGGCTCTGATTCAGTAGCTACAGCATGCTCGTAGACTAACTTTACATTTTCATTAATAACCCATTCACTCTCTATTACATCCACTATATTATCAAAACTAAGAGTAAAATCTAGGTTGGGGTTAATTTCATAATCACCCCCATCATCCTCTTCAAAAGGTTCATACTCCGTGTCTGCCTCGTTACCACTTTCATCAGGGTTTTGAGGCTTGCCAGGATCATCGTTGGAGATTTCATGAGCTGGTTTGTAGAGTGAAGCATCTATGAAGTAACTCTCCAGTCCTTTGAAAGGTTGCTTATCTGCAATTAGTGTCCGGACTTCTCCTTCCTCATTGCAATATTTCATGCATTGGTGAAGAGTCGACGGGACGATCATGTAAGCATGGATCCAAGGTCGTCCTAGTAGAATATTGTAGGAGGTATCTGCATCAATAACATAGCATGTAACCTCCGTCCTTAGATCTCCAATTTGGCATCGGAGTCGAATTTTCCCGAGGGGGCTGCTATTATTGGCGTTGAACCCATATATTGACGTGTTGGTTGGTGTCAGACGATGGATGGAGATCCCTAGCAACTGCATCAACCTTCTGTGTACGATACTTAGTGCAGAACCCGGATCAATTTGAATTCGGTCCACTTTTGTGGATCTGACATATCCGGTGAAATATAAAGGCATGTTGTGCTTTATATTCCTTACCTGCATGTCTTCTGGAGAGAAAACTATTTGTGGGACTTGCCTCCTCACTTGATGACAGCGGGGGCAAGAATCCTGTTCTTCATTAGCCGGCTCGACAATCTGAGCTAGGAAAGACTCAGAGTCTGCCAAAGCTTCCCTTAACGCCTCACGAGTTGACTTTGACAATCGTAACAACTCGTATAGCGTTACTCGAGCTGGAATATTTGCCAGCTGAGTTATGATATCAAATTGGAAGGAGGTATTCTTAACTCCTTCATCTCTTCGCAGATTCTTCTGGAGACGAACACCTTTTTGCTTTGCAGGATAAGTAGTTTCCGCGTATATATCCTTCGGATCTACTCTGGTGTAATCTCTAAGATATGTTTTCCCAGACCGAGTGCCGGAAGGGCCTGCCCCATCTTGATGAGTGGCCATGGCTTCGGGCTCCTTTTCAGAGTCTGTGGGTATTCCTGCAATATATTCATCCTTTATTTCCGCGGAGATAGCATTGCTAGTCCGCTTTTTCTTGTGACCCCCTGTGTTTGTCCACTGCTCGTCTTCTATCAAATCGGGGTGAACCCACATAACTTCCCCTCTTTGGGTCGTTACAAGGACAAGTCCTTCTTGGGCTTTGTTATAAGGATCAAGATTCTTTGTAACTGCCTCACCCTTTGGGATTGGGGTCACTCCTGCGGGGAACTCGTGGGTTTCAACCACTATGGTCGCCATATTGGCAGTGACCTTCTTCTGCTCTTCCTTAAGCGTCAGAACTCCAGCTTCTATTAGTGCTTGGATTCTGTTCTTAAGGGGAAAACAATCCCGGGTAGGGTGCCCAACATTCCGGTGATAGAGACAGTAGTTGGGATCTTTAGTCTTACCAGCGTCTTCTGGCTTCTTATTCTCCGGAAGTTTTAGCATTCCCTTCTTTTGGAGCAGGTGAAAGAGGACAGGTGTCTGTTCAGCTTTGAAAGTGTAATTCCTTTCTTGCTGCGGTCTAATTTGCCTTGATCCTCGCTGACCTTGAGGCTTCGGCTCTGGCGAAGGACTGGTTTTCTGAGCAGCTTCTGACGACATCGCTGCTTTCCTTTTATTCTTATTGCTGTTGTTTTGGGTATATGACTTACTACCCCCAGCATTTCTTGGCCCGCGGGACTCTTCAACTCGGCGAATCAAGTCTTCAGCTTGTTCTCCTTGTTTGAGCAGGTCCCTCCACGTCTTAGACTCTACGGCCCCCATTTTGAGGAGCACATTGGTCTTAAGATTGTGTCGACAGGTCTCTACTAGAGTTTCCTGGATCATTCCGTGTTTGCAATGTACGGACTTCTCCGGAACCTTTCTATGAAATTTTTAACCGTTTCTTGTTCTCCTTGTCTAGTTGCAAGGAGGGAATGAACCGTAATCTCGGTGTCATCCTCAAAGAAACGTGAGAGAAATAATTTCTCAACATCTAACCAGGTATTAATAGTACCTGGGGGCAACTGCATGAACCAAGTAAAGGCAGGCCCTCGCAAAGTACTTGCGAATACTTTTGTCATAATTGGGTCATTACCCAACAGATATCCTGCTTGGGACAAGAAATAATAGATGTGCTGACTGGGCGATCCCTTCCCGTCATAAGGCTCTAACTTGAGCGGCTTATACTTCTGTGGGTATGGTATCGTATCCCATTCAGGAGAATACGGTCTTGAGACCCCTGATTCTTTCAACTCCTTTTTACGCATCAAAACTTCGAGTTGATTCTGTAATTTTTCAAGCTTTTCTTCATGCGGATCATGGAAAGAAAATCTATCTTCTTCCTCATGCATCGAGTGGGCTTTCTCCTCTTGTTCTTCTTCATTTGGATTTTCCTTGCCCTTTTTGGCATTATCTTCAACAAATCTCGATAGCATGACTTTAAGACCTTCAATCATCTTTTGCTGCTCTCGAATCATTCTTTCTTGAGCTTCAAATCTCTGATTGATATCATCAGATTTATCTACCATGTGAGATGCTGACTTCTGTAGTCTAAACGATGCAGAGGAACGGGGTGAGGCTATAGCTGAATTATCACTGTCCTCATCGTAAAAACCCCCTGCGAGCCTCTTATAATTTCGAGGCGGGACGGCTCCTGATTTAAGTCGAGTGATACGATGAGGTTCTTCGTTACTCGATTCCAAATCATCATCCGTCTCTACAATTTTCTTTCATTTTCCTACCATGTTGGAGGTTACAGTTCTCCCTTGCTTCAGGGAAGTGGTTCTTGTCTTCTTAGCAGGATTCTGGTTTGACTTGTTTAATCGGTCGAACACAGATATCCTGTTCTTGCTGCAGCCACAGTTGTCCATTACGGCTGATACTGCCGTCACAAGTTGCTGGCAATGACAGATAGGCTCAACCTGAAGTTGGTCTATGCCTCTCTTCTTAGAGAGATATTCCCTGAGATCAGCGCCTTTAGTCATAGGTCAAGAGGTTCATTCAACTCTTGAGAAGATCTGGGAACCTACTGAAGCTTCTTTGTCTGATCAACCCTGACTCTGGGGTTGGACCGATCCTCGCGTGGCTTAGGAATAGCCTCGCGTTTCACATTGCGAGCCTGAAGAATAGCTCCGCGCTTATCCACACTAGCCTCGCGTCTCTCGCTGGCTTGGTATGTCTTTAGAAGTTTAGCTTCTGGAATAATAGCCCCGCGTGAAGGGAAGGTCTTACACGCTGGCTTATCTTTGCTATTAACGCAGATCATAGCTTCGCGCCTAGCACGATTTTTACGACTGACAACTATTTGCCAATCATTCTCGCGTTCCTCGAGGGTATCAGAAGTCTTGCGTTTATTGCGAGTATTACTGGCCTCGCGTCTCTCGCTTAGCTCAGTATCAGCCTCGAATGGAGAATCACACGCTGGCTTTAGAGAATTTTTATACTCGCGTCTCTCGCGAGTGTTAAGTATTTGGCGACTAGCGCAAATCTTGCTGGCTTCGCGTATCTCGCCAGGCTCAGCAATAGCCTCGCGTGGGGAATCACACGCTGGCTTTGAAGAATTTTTATACTCGCGTCTCTCGCGAGTGTTGGGTATTCTGCGACTAGCGCAACCCTTACTGGCTTCGCGTCTCTCGCTAGGCTCAGTAATAGCCTCGCGTGGAAAATCACACGCTGGCTTTGAAGAATTTTTATACTCGCGTCTCTCGCGAGTGTTGGGTATTCTGCGACTAGCGCAACCCTTACTGGTTTCGCGTCTCTCGCTAGGCTCAGTAATAGCCTCGCGTGGAAAATCACATGCTGGCTTTTCCTTACTTTTAAGGCAAGTTGTATCTTCGCGTTTAACGCGGTAGAGACTGGTCTCGTGAGTAGCGCGAGCCAGTTTGCGAGGGACCATAGCCTCGCGTCCTCTAGAGTTAGCTCCGCGTCCAAGGCGGGCTTTGAGGGCTCTACGCCTCGCTCTCCGGTTCCTGTTCCGGAGTTGGGTCCTGGTCAGTCCAGTCCCTAGGTCTTCTTCGGCAGTCGGAAGCTCATCCTCGGCTAGGATTTCTTGTGTGAACTCCAGCTCTATAGCCGCAGTCTCCAAGGATCCCCGTCTCTCGGTAGATACCTTTCTACCCGTCACTCGGGCATTGGAGTACATGCAACGATAGTGCCGTGTCTCATCCAAGTCACCTTATCCGGAGGAGAGGAACTCCTCGTACTTCTGCTGGTCGATTTCAACGACCAGCATGTCTACTTCGGATCTGATCAAGTCAACGTCCGATTGCGCCACTATCTCTTCATCAGTGAAAGAGATGGCTCCCACTGTGGTCGCCAGTTTGTTCGTCGCAAAAATTCCTTCGCTTCCTTCCATTGAATAATCTTGAATTACAACGGAAGTGAACAAGATAAAAAAAAAGAACAAACGAGAGGATTTATATTTATCGCTCACTTTTACAATATTTCGTGGGATCAGTGGCGATGGGATCTGTCGAGCAGCTCCTTTGGACGATCGGTACGTTGAAATCTTCTCTTTTAAAGATATCGGCCGACTATAGACGATCTTCTCTGGTTTTGATTTGTTCAAGGCTCTCTCGCGTAACTCGAACTTCTCAAGAACTCCAGAAAGAAGATGGTGATTTTCTCTGATCTTCACAAACTCAAGGCTCTGTGCGTAACTCGAATTCTCCAAGATTTCAGAAAAATATCTCAATTGCCGAAAAGAAGATCCATAGGGTTTCACCAGGAAGGTATTTATAGCCCCAGGTTAATGCAAGAGTTTCTATCTAAATAGAACTCGCATTCATCAAGGATTCCAATCAAATATCTTAGTTTTGATGGAATTCTGATTAGACTTGATTTGGGTATTTGGATAGGCCCAGAATCATAATCTCAATCAATTTGAGATTCTGGTTATCTACTTACGCGGAGCTTTAATCGCATCAAAACGCGGCGCTAAATAACCAAAACGCGGAGCTAGCGCGGAGCTATTGATCATCTCCGCGTTTTACTCAAACGCGAGGCTAATACAACCCAGACTGCGGAATCAACGCAGAGCTATTAAACATCTCCGCGTTTTATTCAAACGCAGGGTTAATATTACCAAACGTGGGGCTACTGAATTGGCTCCGCGTTCTGTTGTGGAAAATCCTTTTAACTTAGAAATTTCCACTGCCAACATCTATGACTAAGGATAGAGGAAATATTTGGCATTTAAGTCCAAACAGAATTCTCGCAACCCCATCATGCTGGGGTAAAAAGTATGAATTGCCCAACGCCGTCTAGGCAACAGGAAGAGAATAAATTTCTCGCCAACCCATCATGCTGGGGTAAAAACATGAATTGCCCAACGTCATCAAGGCAACGGGAAGAGAATAAATTTCTCGCCAATCCCACCATGCTGGGAGTAAAAAGTATGAATTGCCCAATGCCGTCTAGGCAACGGGAAGAGAATAATTTTCTCGCCAACCTATCATGCTGGGGTAAAAGTATGAATTGCCCAACGCCATCAAGGCAACAGGAAGAGAATAAATTTCTCGCCAACCCCACTATGCTGAGGGGAATAGTATAGCTAACCCAACTCAAACGGTAGTTGGTAAAGGCAAATCAAATCCATTGATAGTTGGGGGTTTGCTAAAAATCCTACGACAATCTGTCACGATAATATCATTATCTAAATGTAAGGATACATCATTACCCAAAACTGCTAAAGCAAAGGGAAGAAGGAACGTTTGGTCTCTAAGCCCAAACAAAACTTACGATAACCCACTATGCTGAGGGGAATGTATGGCTAGCCCAACTCAAACGGTAGTTGGTAAAAACTAATCAAATCTGTTGATAACTGGGGGTTTGCTAAAAATCATACGACAATCTGTCACGATAATATCCTTATCTAAATGTAAGGATACATCATTGTCCAAAACTGCTAAAGTAAAGGGAAGAAGAAACGTTTGGCCTCTAAGACCAAACAAAACCTTCGACAACTCAATATACTGAGGGGAATAGCATGGCTAGCCCAATTCAAACTATAGTTGGTAAAGACTAATCAAATCCGTTGATAGCTGGGGGTTAGCTAAAAACCTTACATTAAATCAATTCTTTGTTAAGTTAAGATTTCACCTCTGATAAAAAGACAAAACTCACACTTCATCAAGTCTAATGTTACAACCTTTGATG
The DNA here is from genome assembly GCA_036321105.1 of Dracaena cambodiana. NCBI lineage: Eukaryota > Viridiplantae > Streptophyta > Magnoliopsida > Asparagales > Asparagaceae > Dracaena > Dracaena cambodiana. Next base: position 58,612,576 of record JAYEPQ010000005.1, on the reverse strand, counting down.
AACATGTTTTTAATATCGTTAAATTAAAAGTCATCTCTGATGACAATCATTTTTCCTATCAAATTAACAGTTACCTCTGATTGTCAGAATTTTGAGACCAAACACGTTAACTATCACTTCTGTTTAGTCAACTCATTCCTTCCTATCACGACTAAATCCTCTGAATAGGTTGAGCCCCGAGACATGTTTAATGATACCTCTGTCTTTTCCTAATCCGTCATACTAGACGTCACTGAACGGTTAGGATTCTATAGGCACGTTAACATTATACCTCTGCTTGTCATTCTATAACCACATTAACATTATACCTGTGCTTGTCATCCTAAAAGCACGTTAATATTATACCTCTACTTATCATTATTAGGCACGTTAACATCATACATCTGTCTATTGTTTGTAAATCCTAATAGGTCGCACTATATGTCGCTGAACAGTTAGAATTAATTTTATCTAAAAACTCTCACTATCAAGTCCAGAGCCTCTGAATAGTTTGAGTCACTATCCATGAAGCATATAAAATACATATACGTATGTAATAAAATAAGAATAAATAGATAAATGATAGTAAATTTTCTTTTCTTTTCTTTTTTTAACCGTGATGCCACCCGCGGGTGGACACCCGCGGTGCCACATATGTTGTCACCCTTGCGTAGCTATACATAACTCTGTATAAATCTGTTATATTTATGCCATATAACGCAACATCTGTTTTGGTGATGGGCAGCATAATGCCATTTGCAAATTCATGTTTAAATTAACAACGAAATCTCTTTCGTAATAAACGCAAAAGCGAATTTAAAATAAACGGATGACCGTTTGTTTACCTGATATCAGGGAAGAGAGATCAATACCGGCGGTGACCCCCGCGTGTCGATCCTCATAAGAAGAGAGATCAACACCGGCGATGACGCCCGCTTGTCGATCCTCAGGATTTAAATCCTGTGGGTGCGAAGTGCTTGAGGAAGCTATTAGATTGGGTAAGGATAAAGTAATCTCTCCGAGTAAGAAACAAGAGATTTTCTGAATATGAGAAGAAGAGGTGGAGATCTATGCGTATTTATAGTGAATTACCTGGAGTTCAAATAGGAAAAGGAATCAAAATTCTGACCAAAATTAAAGTTTGGTTAAAATATTTATCTGAGTCCAAATAGGATTTGGGTATTTATTTAAATTCCTTTTCCTATTCTAATCCTTATTCCTATCCAAATTAAAATCCAAATATCCAGGTAATCCCAGTTAAAAGGAAAGAGTCCAAAGTATTTTGAAATTCATTACAAATTAATTACGAAATTTCAAAAACTTTGGAGGAGATTATGTAGACACTAAAAAATAATAATAATAAAAAATATAAAATAAAATATATTGCGGAAACCACCGCAGGAAAGCTCCCGCGGGTGGCAACCCGCGGGAGAACTCCTGCGGGATGGCACCCGTGGGAGAGTCCCGCGGGTGCACCCGCGGGAGAGCTACTGCGGGTGGCAACCCGCGGGAGAGCTCTCGCAGGATGGCACCCGCGGGAGGGCTCCCACAGTGCCACCCGCGGGAGGGCTCCCGCGGGTGGCAACGCGCGGGAGGGCTCCTGCGGGTGGGCACCCGCGGGAGCGATCCCGCAAGTGCCAACCCTCAGGTTGTTTTCCGTCTGCTTCCATTTATTTATTTTGCTGATATCTCGTGATCCGATTTTTCAGAACGGATTTGATCCGGATTTCAAGCTTCCTCAATCTATAAAACACAGGAGTGGATTCCAGAAAAGGGACTTTTTGGGGGGCAGAGTTTGGAGAGTTCAGAAGTATCGAGAGCGGGTTTTCTTTAGGAGTCCAGAGAAAAAAGCAGATCCTCTTCTTCCAAGTCAGACGGTCAACGGAGTGCACCAGCGAGGCTCTACCGTCATCCGAACCCACATAAAAAAAAGGGAATCAATCAATATTCCCGTTCTTAATATTCCTCAACTCTTTATTTGTAATCTCAATTTTCGTTGTAATCAAACAATTTTGCAATGGAAGGAAATGTGCAATTTTTGAGCAAACAGCCCACATCATCAGCGTCTCCAAATTAAGATTTTCAAACTACCAAAATATTAACTAAATCCAAACAATACTTGAATTTGGTCGAAATCACCACCTTAGTCATCATATCTGTGGAATTATCTGCAGTTCTAATTTTACGAAGTAGTATCTTCTCATTTTCAATAATTTCCCGCACAAAATGATACCTGACGTCAATATGCTTTGTCCGTACATGATAGACTTGGTTCTTTGAAGCTATTAATATATCATCCACATACAAGAGTAGATAAATGAATGACTCATCAGGTAGCTTGCAAAAATACACACAGTGATCAAATTTACTTCTAGTGTACTTTAAACTTATCATAAACTGATCAAATTTCTTGTACCACTGTCTCGGAGATTGCTTCAATCCGTACAATGATTTATTCAATTTGCAAACCCAATTTTCTTTTCCACAATCTTGAATCCATCTGGCTGAGTCATATAGATTTCCTCTTCCAAATCACCGTATAAAAATGTGATTTTCACATTAAGTTGAACTAGTTCCAAATCAAATTGTGTTACTATGGCTAATATAATCCAAATGGAAGAATGTTTAACGACTGGAGAAAATACCTCATTATAATCAACTCCTTCCTTCTGAGCGTAGCCTTTCGCCACTAATCTTACCTTGTAGCGGACATCATTTTTGTTAGAAAATCCTTCTTTCTTTGTAAATACTCATTTATCTTTCTTTGTAAATACTCATTTACACCCAATTGCCTTCTTATCTTTAAGTAGTTGAGTTAACTCCCAAATTTGATTCTTCTGAAGAGACTGCATCTCTTCATCCATTGCTCTCCTACACTTCTTATCTTCTGAACTTCTAATTATTTTTTTATAGGTGGAAAGAATATCATCTACAACTGGAAGTGCATAGGCCACCACTGTATCAAGAAAACGAGCAGATTGCTTAATATTTCGACGTGGCCTGTTTTGTGCAATTGAGCTTGGTTGTTGTGGAGATTTTTGGGTTAAAACCTCTTCCTTTTTTTCTTCGACATCATTTTCTGTCACTGGACTGTCGTTATAAATTGGGTCAACTCTGGTTTTTTTCAAACTCCACCTGTTACGGAGCACTCTCCACCTGCTGCTGAATATTAATGGTTTTCTTCTCTTTTTCAGAATTACTAAGTGTTATCTTGTTCAACATGCAGATTTATCAAAGGTAACATCCCTGCTAAAAATGATTTTCTTCTAATTTGGACACGAAAGGCGATATCCTTTCACACCCGAGCTTATTCCCATAAACAATGCTTTCTTAGCTCTTAGATCTAACTTAGACTCCTTTACATGATAATAAACAGTGGAACCAAACACATGTAAGGAATCATAATCATAAGCAGGTTTTCCACACCATACCTCAATCGGTGTCTTGCTTTCAATCGCAGCTGATGGTAATCAATTAATGAGATGACATGCATAAGTCACTATTTCAGCCCAAAATCCCTTGCTTAACCCAGCATTAAGAAACATACATCGAACTTTCTCCAGTAAAGTCATGTTCATGCTTTCTGCCACCCCATTTTGCTGTGGTGAATCTGTGTTGGTGAAGTATCGAACAATATCTTCATCTTGGCAAACTTTCAGAAACGGATCACTTTTATACTCAGCACCATTATCTGATCTAAGTTTCTTTATCTTTCTATCTGTCTGAGTCTCAATCATCTTTTTCTATTTTAGAAAAAATCTCAACAATTCATTTTTAGTTTTCATCAGATACACCCAAACTCTTCTAGAGTAATTATCAATAAAAGTAACAAAGTAATGCATACCTCTCAAAGAAGGTGTTCTAGTACGACCCCAAATATCAGAGTGAACGTAATTCAAAATTCCTTCAGTATATGGATAGCGGTGTCAAACTTTACTCTTGTCTTTTTTTCCATGATACAATACTCACAAAAATCTAATTTATAGGTTTTTTGCACCTTTTGTAAGCATTTCTTCATTAAATTATGCAAAACTCCCATACATGCATGGCCAAGTCACATGTGCCACAACATGGTTGTTTCTGTATTTGTATCCTCTTTAGAGAATATAGCTGATGATCCAATAACTGTACTATCCTGAAAATAGTATAAGTTATTCTTTCTCGTACCTTTCATCACCACAAGTGCGCCTGAAGTGACTCTGAGAACTCCATCTCGGATAGATATAGCGAAATCTTTTGCTTCTAACTCTTCCAAGGAGATGAGATTCTTTTTCAAATCCAGTACATACCGAACATCTGTCAAAACTCTAATTGATCCATCATAATTCTTTAAACGGATTGAACTTATCCCATTTGTCTTGCAAGAGCTGTCGTTGCCCATAAAAATAACTTCTCCATCAAACTCTTCAAAATTAAAGAACCACTCTTTGTGAGAACACATATGATAGGTGCATCCAAAATCCAAAATCTACTTATCATAATGAGAAACTAAAAGTAAACCAACCAATGAAAAATCTGAGTCGTCATCTTTACACTTGCCTACACATACATCATAATCAGCCTTGCCCTTATTTTTTTTTTAAAATTTGGACAATTTTTCTTCCAATGCCCTTTCTTATAACAAAAAGCGCATTCATCTTTATCAAGTCTGTCTCTTGATTAGGATATGCCACTTTGATTAGATTTATGACTATGAGATTGGCCTTTGGTAGCATACGCCTCAACTGTATTATACCCATGCTCTTTTTTATTTTTCTTTCTGGTCTCAGAATTGTACAATGTATTGTACACCTAATCAAAAGTCACATTATCCTTACTACGAAGGAGAGTAGTAATAAGGTGATTATACTCATCAGGAAGAGAAGCCAAAATAATAAAGCCTGATATTCATCTTTAACAGTCATATCCAAATTTAACAAATTTGTTATTAATTTATTAAAAGCAGCAATGTGATTGTTGATAGATGTACCTGGTTGATACTGGAAGCGGAATAATTTCTTCTTCAAATAGAGCCGATTCTCACTGCTCTTTTTCATAAACTTATTCTCCAGCTCATTCCACATCTTACTTGCAGACGTCTCTCTCATGAAAAGATACTTTTGTTCTCTTGTGAGACAATATCGAATGGTATTACATGCTTGGCGATTGATTCTTCCATTCTTTATCGGTCATCTTTTCTGGCTTCTTGTCTTCTACAGTAACATCCAACTCTTACTGATAAAAAATATCGAAGACTTCACACTGCCACATACCAAAGTTGTTGTAGCCATCAAACTTCTCAATTTCAAACTTTGCATTAGTCATAGTAATCTTAGCCGGTGTAGACGAAGAACCTTCTGTCATTTTTCAATAATTTGCCAAGGTCGAATTTTCGGCTCTGATACCACTTGTTGCAAAAAATAGATATTTTACCCACACAAATAGGCACCCAAAATAGTATCACACAAGAACTCATGCAAAATAAGAGAAGACACAAAATTTAACGAGATTCAGTAAATGTTACCTATGTCCTCGGGCGCCAATGATCAATCCATTATCACCAAAGTTTCAAATTATAAAGATCTCTGACAAATTGGAAAGTTCTCCAAGAATAGGAGAATTCTTTCCAAAATCCAAAAATCCAAATTACAACTTGGAATTTTTCAGATTTGAAAACTTTCCAAAATAAAATATATTTTCTCAGAACAATTTTATATAATAACTAATTATTTCTGGGATACTCAAAACCAAAAACACAAGGCCTTATTTATAAGACCTATGGGTGGTGTCTTTTTAAGACCCAGCCGATGTTGGACTAAAAGAGTCACACCCAAAATTCAACATTAGGAAGTTCATATGTGAGTATAGTCGCATATCGGATAGAACAAGAAAAGTACATAGATTTAAATATAGAGTTGGGGCTACCAACTTAAGTTTTTAGGTCAGATTGGTTATCGTCTTGGTATTTAAAACCTGTCAATGAGATACTTGATACTTGCAGTAAATATCAATATGTACTGATATTTAAAACCCTACATCTTATTTTTGGATCCAATTTGATATTGTTTAGCTATTGTTTGCAATCTAGTAAGCTGCTTGAATAAAATCCAATCAAGTTGGATTGTTCCTTACTTCAAAAAAAAAAAAATTGGGAAAAAGTAAATCACTCCCTTCTTGCTTTTTACCACAATAGAAGAAGGGAAAAAAAAAAAAAAAAACAAAGCAAGAAAGAAAAGAGAAATTTTGCTAAAGAGTTAGCTTGTTTAATTTCTCTAGTGTAGTGAGCCCAACACTCTTGCTATTGGCATCTCTTTTACTAGACTTTGAGCCTCCACTGAAGAATTTATGATTTTTTTCTAACATTTGTTGGGGGACTTGTTTCTATACAATGGCAATTGACAATGACATGAGAATAGCTTTCTCAGTATCTCTAAAAGGAAACTTTAGGTCTTGAGAGACTCAAGAGCAGATAGAGCTGCAAAGTTATTCAAGTAGGAATGAGTTTTATATTTCCAAAAAAAAAATTGTAACTTTCCTTCTCTTTTTATTTTTATTTTTTTTCACTTTTGACACAACAATTTGTCTAGGTTTTCAAAATATTTTCAAAATTTATCGGTCATCGATAACCTTTTGTTGGCCATAAAAATTTATAAGTAATGTGCTGGTAATGAAAAATATTATCGAGCTATGTTGAAAGTGTAACTATGAACTATCAACACATGAAAAAGAGTAAAGAGGAAACCCTTTCAAACAATATTTTCAAATTTAAATAAAAGAAAACATAAATTTTCTCCTTTTAATAAAACTTGTTGATTAGACTTTGTTACATGCCGGCACATTTTGGATAAATTGAACATCATAAGTAATGATAAATTCGTTCACTGATATGTCGTTCTAAACTTCTAATACTAAACTTCTAATACAATTCAAGCTTCTAATACAATTCAAGAGGAAAGAAAAAAATAATAATAATAAACTATACTTTTCTAATGGTATGCAATCATAGTTGAGTAAAAAATAAAAATAAAAGATAAAGAATATTAAAAAACTATATTTTTTTAATCACGACTCACAGTCGAGTAAGAAAATAGAAGATTAAAAAATATTGAAAAACTATATTTTTTTTAGTTATATATAGTCATAGTCGAGTAAGAAATTAAAAGATAAAAGAACATCGAAAAACTTTTTTTTTAATAAGATAGTAAGAAAATAAAAAATATTGAAAAACTATATTTTTCTTACTAAATGTAGCTAGGCAAGCGAAAAGATAAAGAATATCGAAAACTTATATTTTTCTAATTATATGCAGTAGTAAGAAATTAAAAAATAAAGAGCATTGAAAAAACTATTTTTTTAATAAAATATATAAGAAAATAAAAGATAAAGAATATTGAAAATATTATATTTTTCTAATCACATGCAACCATAGTCGGCTTGGTCGGTGGACCAACAAGATCATGAAAGCAGCAATCATGTCTGCTGACGTGTAGCTCCAGATAAACAGCTGTAACAGTCTAGAGACGGCAAAGACGTGGGAGTAGGAGCAGTAGAGCACCCTCCACAGGAAACCAAAAGAGTGATACAATAAAGAGCCTTTACCCAAGCCCATGCTATTGTTGGCCCAAGTGCATGGTAGGGGCATGGGTGGTGGGCTTGAATTTTAATTAGGGCTCTGATTGCATTGAGCCAAAATGGGGAAAGGGATAAATGGTGCCAATGCCTTATTGTGTGGACTCGTGGACCCACCGTGATGGCTAGGGTATAATAGGCTGGTCCTATCGACCTATGCGATGCTGGAGCTAATGCGTTAAGTATCCCGCTTTAAGTATCCTACTTGGAAAGTATATGTTCGCAAGAATGAAACTCAAAGGAGGCTTGTACAAGCAGTGGAACATATGGTTTAATTCGATGCAAAGCGAAGAATCTTATCAAGACATGACATGACACGAACCCTCTCCTTCGAGAGGGGTGTCCTCAAGAATGAGGACACAGGTAGTGCATGGATGTCGTCAGCTCGTGCCATAAGGTTTTGGGTTAAGTCCCGTCCAAGAACCATTCTCAGCCTGACCTACTCAAATTTTTTAAATTAAAAAGTTATATTTTTTTATTTTTAATTTAAAATTATTGTATAGGACAAGCTGAATACTGACTCTTGGAACCGCCCATTCCAGGGACAGATCAACATAGGGCTGAGGGGGTAGTTACCCCTCCAAAATATCAAAATAATCCAAAATTTAAAGTAAATTTCAACATGGCCCCCTTCAAAATATCAAACTAATCCTAAATTTAAACGAAATTTCAACTTGCCTTCCAGGCAAATATCAAACCAATCCTAAATTTAAAGGAAATTTCAATTTATCGAGCTAATCCTAAATTTAAAGGAAATTTCAACTGACTCTCCCTCTCATTTTTGAGTTTTACAACTTTATCTTTTAATTTTAAGCCTTTCTTTTTTAAGACTTTTATAATTAATTATTTTATATGTAATTTTTTCCTCGCTTGTTCAAATACCCGGGTCCGCCCCTGGCCCATTCTCATTGCTAGTGAGGGCCTGTGTCTGACGGTGCATCCTATGGTATTTTCTGATTTATGGCATGTTGGTGGTTGCAGATCACCGATTGTCAAGATCCTTTTTGTTTTTTAGGTTGGTTGTTAGCTTTGTTGGCTCTGGGCAGTGATGAGAGCAGTGAGAGGTTATTATTGCTCTTGTCTAAATTCTCTCTCTCTTCTCTTGTCTTGTTGAGCGTTTGTTGGGGACACACAACTCTTTGGTGATGTATGTAAAACAACTGAAAACACTAGAAGTCAGATCTTGTTTGTTAGAAATTAATAATGTAATATTAGTAGAATTTTTCAATTTATATGCACATTTTTATTATTTATGGCATTAGTATAACACTTGCTTGCGACATTCAAAATATTAAAACTCATCGTCTACGTATTCAAGTCCGTATGTAGAAGCTGCAACTGGTACAAACTAATCCTGGAAAAGGATTAATAATAATTAAATAACTAATAGCTATATCTGCATGCTTTTGGTTGTTTAATCCATAAAAAGATAAGCTTTTCTAGTGTCATAGGAAGTATGTATATTAATCCAAAATATTGTAATTATAGTTTTGTCGAGAATGACATAAGCAAACTGATAATTGAGTAAATATACTGATTCCACATTCATACTGATTAATCAATTGTCTGATTATTTATTCACATACACTATTTTCTTTTCAAATTTTATCCAAAGCTATTGTGACGCAACAATTTCATGAACAATGCATTTGGACAGAGTACATACTCAAATCTTCAATTTTATATTAAAGTGAAGACTCTAGCATTTGTTTAGCTTAGATTAATGTTGAATTGTTCAAACTGCAAACGTTAGCCCAACCAATAGCAGCCCTTGTGTTCCTAAGACTAACCAATAGCAGCCCTTGTGCTCCTAAGAGCCGATCAAAGGTTAATGTTGAATTACAAAAACATTGGAAACTGTCAAAGTGAATCAGGTAAATTTTTCAAAGAGAACGTAGACATAATTATATTCAGGTAAATTTTTCAAAGAGAACGTAGACATAATTATATTCGGTAAATTTTTCAAAGAGAAGGTAGACATAATTATATTCGATGATCTATAGTTAATTCTTCTTTATTTATTCATATTGAGTAATATCTCCCCATTTAAACATCTAGAATTCATATTTTTTCATATTACTTCCATTCATGTTTTTTTTTTTTTTTAAGATCTTTTCTTTACTCTTTTAACTTGTCTTACATTGATAAGCTCCGTTCGTCGAACTAATAAGCTCCGTTCGTCGAACTAATGTATTATTGATAAGCTCCCTTCGTCGAACTAATGTATTTGTAGGTCTACGTTGCACATGACCAAACCATCGTAAACGATTTTCTCACATCTTTTCATCAATATGAACTATACCTATTTTAATACGAATATTTTCATTTCTCATTTTATCTCTCCTAATGTTAACATGAATATCTTCATTTCTCACTTTATCTCTCCTAATATTAACACGAATATCTGCATTTCTCACTTCATTCTCCTAATATTGCTACATTTCTAATGAAGTATGCACATCTCTGTTACACTTATCTTGTATGAATGACACTTTTTTTATAACTCAATATCCTGTGTCATATAATAAAGCTGACCTAATAGCAATCATATAAATTTTTTCTTTCAGACTTGTTGCATAAAACTCTCATTACACTCCTCCATTTTACACATTCAGCTTGTATCAAATATAGTAATCATTATCAATCTCATGGTAGCCCATAAGCAACACGCATTAGGTGCAAAGGACAGAGTAAAAAAGCGAAAAAAAAATTTGAAGTTTCACCTAAACTCAATTCAGTTCAACAATTTTCTCATGATAGCCAACTCACTGCTGTTGCTGCTCCTGCCTAACATGTAGTTTGCGCTTTAACAATGTAGCTAGGTTCTTAATGGCATAGAAAAGAGAAGGCTAGTATAGTGATATGACTGCATACGATGACATAAACTTTGTGAACTAAATCCAAAACTGGGTTTCGAGCTCCATGGCCTGAATCCTGATGGAATGAACCACCGTGCTTGTTTCTTGTGCTCGGGCATAACGTTGGCCCAGATTGACCATCAATATCTACTTGTGATAAAGGTAGGCAATTGAGAATATGAAGAACCCAGCCATCTGCAAGTACAAGAAAAAAAATTTAATCAAGAACATTAGCTTTGGCATGGGCATTTCTTAGACTCTGACAGTATCATTGATGCAGTAAACCCGAAAGCAAACTTACGGTTGAAAATGCTGCCCCATAGTATGGGTAGGCCGCTGTAATAAATCTCTCATACTCATTGTGTCTGAAAGGTCTCACTGGGATCTGGCAGTTGTGCATTTTGAATACATCAAGAATTGAAAATGAAAAGGAAGCCTTGGAATCAAATTAAGAACATTTACTTGCTGAACTGAAAACTTCGTAAAAGTTACTGCAAACTTCAATAATTACATGGACTTAAAATCCTCTTGACTGAAATCCTATTCAAAATAAACTTTGCAAACAATACAATGATAAACCAGCTACAAGAAGCTAAGACGTATTTCGAGGTGGCTAAATGAGCTGTAACTCAACCCCTAAAGCAGTATGACACTCCCTACGTAGAAAATTTGGTTTCAATTCTCCTTAAGGAGTCATTGCTCTTTTAAGGGGGCTTTCTTCTTCCAATTTGTTTGGCTTTGCTATGGAATTTTTCATTAAAGGGAAATGTGTGGAGAAAGGACATCAATGCAGTAATTAAAAGCCAGAGCAAAATGGGAATGAGGAAGTCCAGAGTTTGAATCTTGAATCGGGCACCCAATTTGGTGTACCTACTTCTCAAATAACAATCTCTTGCATTCAGCAATATTAAAGAATCTTATCATCTAATTGATGCCTCGGTCATGCCCCGTAAGCCTGCCCATTATAAAATTACAACACTGAATGCACAGGGTGCTTTAATGATTGGATAACAGGTCATAAACTGCCCTGGATTGTTGTACACTTGTGGAACTACATAAACTGATATTTGGCATACTAAATAACATAATTGTTTCTATCATCAGCCCAAAAAATAACAGCTCACTTTATTCTTGATTTTTAATGGAAAAATATGCAAATTATTCGTGTTTGGAACGGAACAGCATGCAAAAAAGGCAATCCAGCTTATTAAGGTGTTGATTGAAACAGTTGATGCAGGCACCACCATGTAAATTATGTTGCACAAGTTATTGCTTACAAAGTATTTACTAATAAGTATATTGTGGTTTATCCTGTTACCGCAGTAGCACTCTGATAATACCTGCTTTGAAAGAGAGAGGCTAGTGTATCCAAGCCTTTGGTACTCCACCTTGAACTGGAAAACACCATAAACATCGGGAACCTTGAATGATGTTGAGTAAAGACCCTGCCACAAGAATGCATTGATAGTTAGTATACATGCCACTGCAACATTTTATTTATGAACACATGAATCCAGTCATACCTTCTTGTCATGGGACAGTGTCTTTAGCACATATGGGCTCATCATGTAAAACTGAACTTGGACATCATTTGCAACGTATGGTTTCCAGGCTGTTCCAGACCATTCATAGATCTCAATGGAGTATTCCTTGAACCAGATTTCAAGTGTGAGAAATTATGATAAAAAACAACTCACTATTTATATAGCAGTCATTTATCCTAGTAAACATCAGTTGTCTAAGTATGGCTGTATGGGTATGCAATTACCAGATCATCATTGATTCGATACATTGCAGGCTCACCATGTTCTCCAACCTTTTGATGGCTGACATTGACAGCCTACAGGCAGAAATCAAAAGATCATAACAAAAAAGTATACACAAAAAGCTGACGAGAAAATTATAAAACCACATCAATTATATCACTGCCCTAAAATAATCTTTTGCAATCAAAGAAAAATCAACTGAAAAATGTGCATACACATATAACAAGGGGCTACAACAGGAAACAGAACAACATACTGTGTTACCTTAAGATGACCCCTCTCATGGAAGATCCATTTACTAATCTCAGTCACAAAGTGCTCATTACCAGACTTCTCGTGTCTGCAGCAACAAAGAATTCACAGGTCATTTTCTTGCACAAACTATTTCAAAAGCATAAAAAAGAACAGTCCAGTCAAGATGAGAGATTGCCAAACAATACTTTTTAACCTGCAAAGTTACAAATCTCAGAATTACATGCATGCCTATGCATATGCCACAATTCACATATGTAATTATATATGTTCTTGTGTATGCGTTATGTGTGCACATGCAGATTATGTTCCTCTTTCTGGCTGAATGTGCCAATCTTTTGCCCTTTTGTGGAGTGAATGCCCTTATCTTTTGTTACATATGATGAATGATCACAATAATTGATGCCACTATTCTTACTAGATGTGCAACTGGGTCATGTAATTTTCATTTTCATAGTAAATCTGACTGGCAACTGAGACCTGGCTCAATGGTAAAGGTGCCTAGTGAGGGTGGATCGCAGACAGTCTTAGTGCAAGTTCTGCAAAACTGATTAAAATCATTTAAGGTATGAAACTGCATGCATAGGCTACAGTGAACTAATCGTAGAAACATATAAATATAAAACCTCTAAGGTTAAACAGGAATGCATGTGCAGCATATATCTAGCAGCTAGATAGCTCCACTCCAGATAATTTATGTAGCAAGGTTTTAAAAATAGACCAATGCTGATACATATTGCAAATATCATACCAGATTTTGAGAAAAACATTATGATATAGACCCTATAGTATCGGTAACGCCGTAATGATATTGCCATATTGCAGATTTCCAATACCATAAATTATGGGCAGATACCAATATTGCTTCCAAGATTTTAAATTTGGTCTGTTCGCAGGGGGAAGAAAGAAAAGGAAAGGACATCAGTAACCATGTTGCCTACTGTTCACTTAAATTGCATGCCTGCATATGCATGCCATGCCAAATGATCACGTTAAGCAGCAATAGAACGTAAGCACCATGTTTGCAATCAGGATTAAGTGAAATAACCTGATCAAATCATGCATAATTATATTAATATTCAATGTCAACAACATTGCTCTTCTACATTACAATTATTGTATGATAATAATTTTGCAGGTATATCTAAACTATCAATATGTTTATAGTTGCAGAAATATCTAATCATGCTCATTTCAAACAATACATTGCATGTAAAATTTGCAGGTATATCTAATTTTGCATTAGCAGCAATACATTTTTAGTGTGCTCAACATATAATTTTACCTTGACGATATAATCTCCAATCTTGCAACAACTAGAAGGGCAGAATCAAAGTCGAAAAGAGAATTACTCACTTATCTCATCCAAAACCATAAATGACAGTAGTTTGATCTGATCCTTGTGAAGTGAGAAAAGTCATCGAAAAGATCTCTTCCCATTCATCAAAGCATGAATGCCAATAACTTTCAGAAATAGATTCCAATTTGATTTGTACATGTTATGGATATCATTTGAAAATGGGTAGTTATTAATTAGTTGATGATGTGTATTATGAGCTACAAATACAACAACCAGGTGGGATATCAATGGTTTGTAGGCAATCAAATGCGGCAAGGAAATAAATTGTTGGTACATCTTAGTGAACCTTCCACGTATAGTTGTACTTGTCTACAAGTGTACTGTGTGGTACAGATATAAGAAAAGATGGGGCATCATTGATGTTTGCTGTTTACAACCACATAAAGCAGAGAAGTATCCATTCAATTTAAGAGAAGGTACATGTGGAAAGTCTTTGATTAGACTCCACTAAGTAGAAATCTTGGAAAGCTGAAACTAAACAGAAGATGGATGGAAATCATGACTACAAAATTTTAGTATTTGCTTAAGACCTTTAACTATTAAGTAGTACATGTATGTCTTTGTGAAGATAGATTGGTAGATGGATGGCATCATTACAGACTGCCTATCTAAATGAGGTGACTCAGTAATAGTTTCAAATAGGCATTTTAAGCTACTTTCAAGTCTAAAACAAGAAAAAGGCAGTACAGCATTACTAAGATCAGCAAGTATGTATCTGGATCAAAAACAAAATGAAACCAAATTGACCTCCAAAAGAAGTCGATTATAAGACACTTCGTTATGGACTATATAAATAAAGATGTTATACAAGAAGGGCAGCACTGGTTCTGAAATGGTAGGAGGCCCCCCAATATTACATTAATTAGTAGTTAGACAAACATAGTAGTGTTACACGTAACAAAGTCAAGCACTCTCATTAAAACTACAAATACTACTTATCTGGAACCAGACTCCTTTAGGATGAAGAAAATCTAATTGTCATCATGCTTTTATATTCATATAGGCTACCAGATCTTGCAAAATGCATGCAGAATCCTACATAGATATCTATAGGTTTTGTAAAAAAAGAAAGAGAATGATGGCATGTGGGAAATTTGAGAGTAACTCTAACGAAACCTTAACCAAGTTCCTAAGACAGTTATGGTCCAAGTGCCAAGCATGGGAGTTCGTTGAGTGCTTTACGCGTGTTAAAGTGCATGGGCCTGACAACACCCAGCATCCATACCTAGCATTCTAGCAATAGTCTGGCATATGTGGAGATCCAATCCAAAGGTCATTATAAAAAACGGGGTCACCCTCCGAATCATGCAGGATCACTATCCTTAGCATTAATGTCTTGCAGCATGAAGGACCAAAGGTGTTGCTGATGTGTCATGTGAGACTACCAGAGATCCTGCAACTCAGATCTTTTAAAGATGGTTGCAATAGGGCACTCAGTGGCGAGATCGTCATTGATGTTGCAAACTGATAACTAGAGGAAGGGGGATTGAGTGAACCAGCAGAGGAACAGTATTGCAGAATAATCAAGTACTAGTGGGGATCATATGCCATGCTAAAAGTGGCCAAAATCCTGTAACTTTCAAATATATTTATAGAGTACTTAGCCAAAAAAAAAAAGTACAGTGGGGATCACATGGCATGCTATTTTGTGGCTTAAACCCTATAATTATCAATTAAATTTGTTACTTCAATCTCACCCGAATAATACAAATGAAATAACATATATCGAATGATAAACCTTCATTTTCTTTTCAATATGCTTTGGCTACATTAGTCAAGTCAAAACACATCAATAAGGATAAAACTAAATCAACATGTACTAACTCTAGCAGAGTGGACACCTCTATAATTGGAGTTTTGGTCCAAAAACAATCATGGTGTTTTAACATATGGAATGAAGCTGCAGAACCACCTCCCAAGTGATTCTTATAATGTACAGTGGGTGGTAACAGGGGTAGGAGATGTGAACTACATCTAAGTTGATCTAACTAAAAGGATTGTAGGGAAAAAGGTCATGATGGACAAAAGTTGACCATAAAGGATCAGGCTGAGCAGCTAATAATTATCAGAAAGCAAAGATATCTCCCATGTCTTTTGCACAGATGAAAGCAACAGAATAATGTTGGCAGTGAAAATTTCTAAGTAAAAAGAAATTTTCCACACAGAACGCGGAGCTAACTCCATAGCTCCGCGTTTGGCTATATTAGCCTCGCGTTGGAACAAAACGCGGAGCTATTCAATAGCTCCGTGTTAGTTCCGCGTTCTGGTTCTTTAGCTCCGCGTTTTGATGCGATTAGCTCCGCGTGAGCAGATAACCAGAATCTCAAATTGATTGAGATTAAGATTTAGGTTTATCCAAATACCCAAATTGAGTCCAATCAGAATTCTAAATCAAGAGATTTAAATCAAAACTAAGATATTTGATTAGAATCCTTGATGAATACAAAAACCTTAATTTCCTATTCCTATGGAAATCTTTATTCATATTCCTATGGAAACTCTCATAACCACTAAAATCTATAAATACCCTCTTTGAGGAGACTTTAGGGAGGATCAATCAATAATGGATCAATCTTTTTTTTATCATCAAGATCAATCTTTAAGAGGTCTTCTTTTCTTCTTTTCGGCATCTTGAAGAATTCAAGTTACGCATAGAGCCTTGAATTCGTGAAAGACCAGAGAAGATCATCTATAGTCGGCCGCCATCTTCAAGAGAAGAGTTCGACGTCAGATCGTCCAAAGGAGCTGCTTGACAGATTCCATCGCCACAGATCCCACACTATATTGTAAAAGAGAGCGATTGAAATATAAAATCCTCTCATTTGTTCTTTCTTTTTCTTGTTCTCTTTCATTGTAATCCAAGTTGTATTCAATGGAAGGAAAGCGAAGAAATTCCGCTGCGAACAAACTGGCAACCACAGTGAGAGCCGTCTCTTTCACTAAAGAAGAGATTGTGGCGCAATCGGACGTCGATATGATCGGATCCGACGTAGATATGCTCATCGTTGAAATCGACCAGCAGAAGTACGAGGAGTATCTCTCCTCTGAATCAGGTAACCTGGACGAAACACGACACTATCGAAGCGTGCGCTCCAATACCCGAGCAACAGGTAAAAAGGTATCCACCGAGAAACGGGAATCCTTGGAGACCGCGGCTATAGAGCCATTGTTTGGGCAGGAAATCCTACCAGAGGATGGCCTCTCTACTGCCGAAGAAGGCATGGGAACTGGATTGACCAGAACCCAACTCCGAAATAGAAATCGGAGAGCAAGGCGAAAAGCCCTCAAAGCCCGCATTGAATGCGAGGCTAATCTCATAGAACACGAGGCTATGGTCCCTCGCAAACTGACTCGCACTAATCGCGAGATCAGTCATTATCGCGTTAAACGCGAAGTTACAACTTGCATTGATCGCAAGGAAAAGCCAGCGTGTGATTCTCCACGCGAGGCTATTACTGAGCTTAGCGAGAAACGCGAAGCCAGTAAGATTTGCGTTAATCGCAATATCTCTGACACTCGCGATAAACGCGAGTATAAAATCTCCTTAAAACCAGCATGTGATTCTCTATGCAAGGCTACTACTGGGCTTAGCGAGAAACGCGAAGTCAGTAGCACTTGCGATAAACGCAAGATTTCTTACACTCGCGAGGAACGCGAGGATAAAGATTCATTAAAGCCAGCGTGTGATTCTCCACGCGAGACTATTACTGGACTTAGCGATAAACGCAAAGCCAGTAGTACTTGCGAGAAACGCAAGATTACTTACACTCGCGATAAACGTGAGGATAAAAATTTCTTAAAGGCAGCATGTGATTCTCCACGCAAGGCTATTACTGGGCCTAGCATAAATGCGAAACCAGTACAACTTGCGAGAAACGCAAGATTTTTGACACTCGCGATAAACGCGAGGATAAAATTTCCTCACAGCCAGCGTGTGATTCTCCACGCGAGACTAGTACTGAGCTTAGCGATAAACACGAAGCCAGTAGTACTTGCGATAAACGCAAGATTTTTCAGCTCCGCGTAAATCGCGAAGATGATTGGCAAATTGTCGTTAATCGTAAAAATCGCGCTAGATGCGAAGTTGTGACTTGCGTTAATCGTAAGAGTAAGCCAGCGTGTAAGAATTTTCTTCCATGCGGGACTAATGTTCCAGAAGATAAACTTCTGAAGGAACGCCAAGCCAGCGTAAAATGCGAGGCTAGCGTAGCAAAACGCGGAGCTATTTCTCAGCCCCGCGACACAAAACGCGAAGCTATCTTTCAGCTCCGCGTAAATCAACTCGAATACCAAATCAGGGCTGATCGTCGCACTAATGGACCAGAACTGGATTCCCGTAATCTCAAGAAGCTTCAGTGGGCTCCTGGACCCTCCCAACAATTGAATGGGTTCGACAATTCCATGTCTAAAGTCACCGACCTCAAAGAGTACTTAACCAAGAAGAGAAGTATAGAACAAGTTCAATCTGAATCTTCTTGTCATTGCCAACAACTTATGACAGCAGTATTCGCTGTAGTAGATAATTGTTGCTGCAATAAGAATAGAGTATCGGTGTTCAATCGATTAACCGAGTCGGACAAAAACTCTGCTAAGAAAACGAAAGCTACTCCCTGAAAAGAATGGAGAATTGCAGCCTCCAATATGGTCGGAAATGTATAATGATTCGGAATCAAGTGATGAAGAACCTCATCACAACACCCGACTTAAGCCAGGAGCTGTCCCGCCTCAAAACTATAAGAAACTTGCAAAAGGTTCTTATGACGACGACAGCGATAATTCGGCTATAGCTTTACCTCATTCCTCTGCATCATCTCGGCTACAGAGTTCAGCATCACACATGGCGGATAAATCAAATGACATCGATCAAAGATTTGAAGCCCAAGAGCAGATGATTCGAGGTCAGCAAAAGGCCATTAATGATCTCAAACTAATGCTTCTAACAGTGGTCGAAAATACCAGAAGATAACTGACGATAAGGCTAAAATTTCTTCAGAACCGCCACCTAAGACAAATGAAGAAACTAAAGAAGAAAAGGCTTATTCGATACATGAGGATGATGACAAATATTCTTTCCATGATCCTCATGGAGAAAAGATTGAGAAATTGCAAAGTCAACTGGATGCCCTAATGCACAAGAAAGAATTAAAAGAATCAGGGGTTTCAAGACCATACCCGCCTGAATGTGATTTGGCACCGTATCCCGAAAAGTATAAACCACTCAAGTTGGAGCCATATGATGAGAAAGGATCTCCCAGTTAGTATATCTATTACTTCTTATCGCAGGCAGGTCATCTAATGGGAAATGATCCCATAATAACCAAAGTATTTGCGAGCACCCTGCGAGGACTTACTTTTACATGGTTTATGCAGTTGTCCCCAGGTACTATCAACAACTGGTATGATGTCGAAAAACAGTTCTTAGCACGTTTCTTTGAGGATGATACCGAAATATCAGTTCATTCCCTCCTTGCAACGAAACAAGGAGAAGAAGAAACATTTAAGAGTTTCATTGAACGTTTTAGGGAAAAATCCGTGTATTGTCGACATGGTATGACACAAGAAACTCTAGTGGAAACCTGTAAGTATAACTTAAGGACCGACGTGCTGATAAGAATGGGAGCTGTAGAGTCCAAAACTTGGAAAGATCTGCTGAGACAGGGAGAACAGGTGGAAGATATAATTCGCCGGATTGAGGAATCTCGTAACACAAGAAACTCTATAAATAACAGACCATATCCACAAAATCCTAAAAATAAAGGGAAGGCTGTGATGGCGACAGTTACAGATCCAAAACCAAGACCTCAGAATCCGAGAGGTGCAGATCAAAATAAGCCTCGAAAAGATAAAACTTATACATTCAAGACTGAGCAGACCGGTACTCTATTCCATCTCCTCCTCAGAAAGGGCTTGCTAAAACTTCCGAAAAATGGAAAACCGGAAGACGGTAAAACCAACGACCCTAACTATTGTCTGTACCATCGAAACGTCGGGCACCCAACTAAGGATTGATATCCTCTTAAGAACCGAATTCAGGCATTGATAGAAACCGGAGTTCTCACACTTAAAGAGGAACAGAAGAAAGTTTCTGCAAATATGGCAATTTTAGTAGTAGGAACCAATGAGTTCCCTGCCAGAGCAACCCCTGTACTAATAGGGAAGCCAATATTGACACCAAACACGGACAGCCCGCACTTGCAAGCTAGCCCCTTGGGTATGCTCCGAACCACAGCTGCGATCGAATCGTCCTCATTGGTTAACAGCCGGATTTGGCTGGGGGTGCCGAAAATATTGACGATGATAAACATCATGCTTCTACTATTCTCAATGGCCATTGGAATGGCTAATTGAGTGCTATAAATAAAAAATTTGTGCCCAATGCTGTTAAAGCAGAGGGAAGAGGAGATCAAGTTTCTCGCCAACCCTATCATACTGGGGGTAAAAGTATGAAATCAATTGCCCAATGCTAAAGCAGCGGGAAGAGGAGATCAATTTTCTCGCCAACCCTATCATACTGGGGGTAAAAGTATGAAATTAACTACCAAATGCTGTTAAAGCTAAATGAGAGAGGAAATCAATTCCTCGACAACTCACCATGCTGAGGGGAATAGCATGACTAGCCCAACGCAAACGGCGATTGGTAAAGGCTAATCAAATCCGTTGATAGCTAGGGTTTGCTAAAAATTCCATAAACTCTGTCATGTTAAATTCCTACCTCTTACGGTATGATTTGGATTATTCTCATCTTTGTTCAAGTTATGCGTGAGAGCACTTGGACTAGGCATGTGCAATTAGGCGCCTCTACCGAAATCTGATGATCATGACCCGATCATTTTGGCATGTGCAGTTCAAGTTACGCAAGAGAGCCTTGAACCGCCTCTATCAAAGTTTCAAGCATGTGCGATTAAGTACCTCTGCCGAATTTCTTGATCTTAACCTGATCACCAAATTAAAGATCCAAAGTATTTCAAAATTTGCTAAGTTCTAAATCATTTTGAAAACTTTGGAAGGGGTTCTGTTGGCAGTGAAAATTTCTAAGTAAAAAGAAATTTTCCACACAGAACGCGGAGCTAACTCCGTAACTCCGCGTTTGGCTATATTAGCCTCGCGTTTGAACAAAATGCGGAGCTATTCAATAGCTCCGCGTTAGTTCCGCGTTCTGGTTTTTTAGCTCCGCGTTTGATGCGATTAGCTCTGCGTGAGCAGATAACCAGAATCTCAAATTGATTGAGATTAAGATTTGGACTTATCCAAATACCCAAATTGAGTCCAATCAGAATTCTAAATCAAGAGATTTAAATCAAAACTAAGATATTTGATTAGAATCCTTGATGAATACAAAAACCTTATTTTCCTATTCCTATGGAAATCTTTATTCTTATTCCTATAGAAACTCTCATAACCACTAAAGTCTATAAATACCCTCTTTGAGGAGACTTTAGGGAGGATCAATCAATAATGGATCAATCTTTTTTTGATCATCAAGATCAATCTTTAAAAGGTCTTCTTTTCTTCTTTTCGGCATCTTGGAGAATTCAAGTTACGCATAGAGCCTTGAGTTCATGAAAGACCAGAGAAGATCATTTACAGTCGGCTGCCATCTTCAAGAGAAGAGTTCGACGTCAGATCGTCCAAAGGAGCTGCTTGACAGATCTCATCGCCACAGATCCCACACTATATTGTAAAAGAGAGCGATTGAGATATAAAATCCTCTCGTTTGTTCTTTCTTTTTCTTGTTCTCTTTCATTGTAATCCAAGTTGTATTCAATGGAAAGAAAGCGAAGAAATTCCGCTGCGAACAAATAATATTTGACAACCAGTGTGAGAACAATGATAACAGGACATTTAAACTCCCAGGAAACTAAAAGAGTACACCATCGTTATAAGTTCTTTTTTTTATAAAAAAAAGACTATTTTTTTTACCAAAAGAACTATACAAGACGAAAAGGATGATTAATAGTTTAACCTAGAGCTGGAAAATATGAGCCAAGCACACACAAATTAAGGAAATGATTAAATGGGATTTTACTCACTTGACTGGACTTCCAGCCTTTTGTACGCCAGACCTTAAGAATCTGAAAATTCCAAAGATTAAAACCATAAGAGAAATGTCATGTATTAAACAAGATTAAAAGGAACTTCAAAAAACTATATACCGGTTGCTGAATAGGTCCAAAGAGCCAGAAATCAAAATACGAGCATTATTTCTTGCCTGCAGAAAAGGTTAACCCTTCTGTCAGACTGACTACAATATTTATGGCTTCAAAAGTAATCAAACTGGGCAAAAAAGAAATTATACTTCAAAATTCATTAAGAAATAAACCATGTATCAAAGATATGACATTTATTAAAGATCTAAACACTACATTAACAAAAGTTAGCATACAAAGGTTTATCATAGATCACATTAAAAGCATCAAGTTATCAAAGATTAATTTCATCGAAGTCAAAAGATTAAAAAATATATAATAGTTATCAAACATTAAGTTTCAACAACGATATCTTAAAACATATGATATGACTAATTTTTCCCCTTAGCCAAGGATTAGAATCTATATATCTCTGTTATATAAACCTCCCTGTGTATGCACTGTGCAACAACAAAAGCCAATTAAATAATTAACTTGCATGCTGCACCTATGCATAGCCTAGGTGGTTGGGGCAGTTTTACTTTTCTTACCCAGCATTGCACATAAGAAAATCTAAATGTTACAGAAAAAACCTAGAAACTATGTTCAATACAATTCTAAATATTTAGCTTTTAGTTCCAGCAAGATAGCTTGGGTCAAAGCGCCGACGAATGCAACGGAGAGGTAGCAGACCTACGGTGGATGGTGGTGAGGCAGCATGACGACTAAGGAGCGACAGTGAGGTAGCATCGAAGCCACCATGAGGTAGAGGAGCCAGAGACTTTGTTTGAGATTGAAAAGAGACAGATGAAGTTCAAAACTTAAGGCAATTAGCCCTGCTTTAAATGGGTCCAACCCATTTAACTAAGATAAAAGGATGGCCGCCTCGGTGGAACCAAAGGGCTGTCATCGGTGGTCCAAATCCACAATCAAATGTTGGCGCATTGCCATTGACGGGACATCAACATTGGTGGGACAGACCACCCAAAAGCAAATACTCAAGCACTGCCATTAGTGGGGTAGACCACCCAACAGCAAATCAGGCTGCCTCCGCCCGAGCGGCCTTTTAAAACACTGCTCAAAAGCATCAAGTTACAGGATTGTCTGTGTCAACCTACATGGTGCAGGATAACTTGATAAGACAATTGTAGAGTCCCTAAAACTGTCAGGGTAAATGAGACCTTGGCTAGCACACCAAGCCTATCCAAACTCTTTACAGTAGTAGAGCTTAGTGTCCAAAACCATTAGATTCCTACAGTAAATCCAACTTAAACACATCAAATTGCAGCAACTCCAACTTAAACACATCAAATTACAGCTCGACAAAGCATATTCCGGTAGAATTCACACTTGTAATTAGACATGCTTTACAGAACCCTTGGAGTTCTTTCCCCAATTCCTGACATCCACAAGCTTTCTAATACATGCATCTTAGCCGTTTCTACCTCTGGTAGTTGGCTTAACAATACCACTATATCCATGGTTTGGATATCACCTCATTCAGCGATTAGCACCTGCTAACAACAACAACAAAAAGAAGGCACCAAGCATTTAGGATGATAAGTCAATTTTATTTGCATAAGTTCATATATGACCATTCTCTAGCACTGTATAGGAAGGTCAGCCCAATACACTTGAACTCAATCTTCCGTTATTTGTTGCTGATGACACACGTCAAACAATGTTTAATCATGTTCCTAGCTTTATATTATGCTTAAATTTTTGTATCATTTTTTTATTTCTTCATTCCTGTACATTTTTTATATGCATGGCATATACAAGCTTTTTTACCTTTTCTTACTAAAGCCTATAACTTGCTGGCCTACATATGGTAGCACTGTCATCTTCAGCATCAGAAGCGATGTTGCGTTAAGCTACCATATGAAAAAACAAAGAGCCAAGACCTATTGCCTTTATATCGCAGCAGAAGAGCAAATCTGAGAAGTTAATTTTTCTCCTATGTTGCAATATATTATAGCCAAAATGCTAAAAACATTTCTCAAGGGCCTCCTCAGTTAAAGCTAACCACTATCATATCCTTTTTCTTACTATCCTTTATATTCAAGTTTAAGTCAAAATATGCCAGTTTAAACTAATACAAGAGTGATATGCCCACAAATCAAGCTGGGAGTATATAATTACAAGTAGCACATCCTGCACTACAACACATAAAATGGAGAAAAATGTTCAAGTTAATACGTTCCTACATCTCTAATTGTGACAACAAATAAAATATTAAAAAATGAAACACATGCAAAATCGCAAGAGTGTATTAGTCACCCATGGAACAGAGTAAGTGAGCATAATATTATATACCACACTAGAAACTGTAATGTAAACAGTAGAACATTTGTCTACCTGCATAACAGAAACCAATGATATTGCAGTGCCAGTAAGAGAAGGAGGACTTGTGAGCTTAGTCTTTGGGTTAGCTGAATATGCTGAAGGAGAGGCAGATAAAACTTTCAAAACCTGCAAAATGGCACTCGTGAAGAAAGACCAGAAAAGGTATGTCCAAATATATGGTAAATAAGAAGAAGAACAATATCAATATTACTATTAGAACTTGCAAAAAAGGTATCAGGAATGTAAATTGACAACATTACCAGGCTATTAGCAGGATTAATGGAGTGACCAATTCCTCTGAAGAGTACCGGCGCCTGTAGAAATAATTGAGTCTCAATGATCATATAAAGGAAATACTTTCTTAAAAACAATCACATATTGAGATAAAAAAAATCAGTCAACGTAAAATATTGTCACATATTATGAAATGAGCCAAAATATGAATTTCGTTGTTGTATTGAGATTAAAAAAAAAAAAGTAGATAACTGATGCCAATAAGATGAATGATATTTTGGCATGCATATCTCAAGAAATTATGCGTATCGCTATTGTATATCCTCTTCTTTCCAAATCAAAATCTAGGGATGCTAAGAAGATGACAGATTTGATCTTGCGATAATTATGCCAAAATCAACAAAAGACAGTTTATACTCATGGACTGAGAATCTTTTGAAATAAAAAAAAACATGTTTAGTTTAGCCACAACAGAAAATAAGATGATGACTCATGAAGGTACAGCACCTGGATAATGCTTTCATGAATAGGAACTGAGGAAGTAACAAGTTGCATACCCTATGTATACTGTAACTAACTTAATATATATGTAGAGGATGCTCGAGACAACCAGACAAAGACAACCTGGCTAGAACCTAAATGTAATATGCTCAGTAAAATAGTGCACCAAATTATCTCCGTTGTTGCAACGTTGTCTTCAAACACATACACATTGATCAAAACTGACTGGGTAACTATGCATGACAATTTCTAGGTTTCATAATTATGTTAAATTAGATGTCAACATATATATTAATTGAAGTTTTAATTTAAACTATTTTTCCAATGTAGAAGTAGATATTAATTAGAGCAAGCAAACATTTCAGTAACATTAA
Organism: Dracaena cambodiana; assembly: GCA_036321105.1. Lineage (NCBI taxonomy): Eukaryota > Viridiplantae > Streptophyta > Magnoliopsida > Asparagales > Asparagaceae > Dracaena > Dracaena cambodiana. The sequence continues at coordinate 58,587,172 of JAYEPQ010000005.1, read as the reverse complement.
GTTTACATTAGTTACATTTTCATGCAACAGCCAATTTTTCACTTAAGAATTCTACTTCTCTTCTATCGCCTTGGAACTCGGATAAAATGAAATTAAAAGTACCACAATTCCATAAGCAAATAGCAAATTCTCACCTCGATCTTCTTCTCTCCCAAGATCACATCCGACTTGATAAAATCATCACTTGCAATCAGTGTATGATCCCCTTCGGTCACCGATACCGCATAGCCAATGTGATCAATCACCACTGCCTCAGAATCCTAAACTCATGCAATTAATAACAATTCAACCAAAATAATAATAGTAATATTAATCAATCACCAAAATTTACACTGACCTCATCAAAATCAACCCCACAGTCTGCCGCAATTCCCTTGATCAACTCCGACGCCGAAGGATCTGCCGCCAGGATCAGATCTCGACCCGCATCCACGAAATCAAGAACCGCCGCTTGATCCACCGAGCCTCCAAACCCTATAACCCGCCAAAATCAAAGTTAAAAAATTAGTATTTCACGTCGAATTCCGATCTTTGACTTCGAGACCAAGAGCGAGACAGAGAGAGATAATTACGAGGGGTGGAAGGGGCGAAAAGGATGAGCCCATCATACAAGTACTGGCCGTATCGCTGCAGCGAGAGCTTGGGGTCGTCGGCGAGCTTGAACTCGAGATCGAAGCCTCGGGATCTAAGAGAGTTGAAGAAGATGGAGTGGGAGGATTGGAGGGCGAGATCGTCGACGAGGACGAGGATGCGGCGGTCGGTGGGGCTGTCGACATTGAAGGAGGACATGAAGGGGAGAAGAGAGAGGAGGGAGATGAGGGCGAAGAGCTTCGTCATTGCTAGGGTTTTGGGCTCGACGACGGGAAATGGGAGAAGAAGCAGACTGGGGATTTTAGCGAGAGAGGATGCAAGGTCAAGGTGAAGTCAGCCACGGGCGTTTCGCGTGCAAGTTAGAGCCCAGGCCCCAGATCGTCCGTGGCGCCTCCTCGCTGTCGGCCCGTTTAGACGGCCCAGCCTTAAATGGCCCCGTGTTTTACTTTTTGTTTCTTTTTTTTTCCATTACATCGTTTCTTTCTTTTCTTTTCTTTTTTTTATTTCTTTTTTTTCCATTCTTGCTTCTAATTTTAGAGGAAGGCTACACACAACAGTGAGATCAGTGAGACTTTGCTCAAGTGGCACCACTACTCTTCGATTTGTAAAAAATTTTGAATTTGACTTTCGATAGGAACTTAATTTGAATAATATTACATAACTAAGCATTTGGAAAAAATATGTCTCTAAATTTGACTAGAAAATAAGCATCCTTAATGGGATATTTTTGTAAGTTTGTACAATAAAATTTGCCAAATACAGAAATTTGTGTAAATTACCATCAAAACAAGAATCAAATGCTGCCGCGGTAGTCTTCTCCAAAAATAAATTCAGAAGACACCTGTATCATTATGTATGATTACACAAGCTCAATTACATATGCTCGGCAGGACAGTGAAGTCCCCTTCAAGTTAGTTCCTGCTCCTTTATACTAGCAGCTCTAGCACTGTCACGATCTCGCCTAAACACAAGATACAGAGGGCTATAAAACAGACAACACAAGCCAAAAGGAACCCCCATCATCGTCAAAAGGCCCTTCGAAAGAGCTAGTGCCTCCGGAGCTGATCCACGCAACGAACTCACGGATTTTGAATCATAACCATAGATCTTCTCAGTAAGTATTCCAACTGCAGGAGCGGCGAAGGAAGAAAAGGAGCCTTCAAATGCCCGATCAAAGGCATAGATCATGGTCCGGTGCTTCGGAGGGACGACCTCGGCAAACATGGGGTTGTTAGCACAGGTAGCGCACCAGCTAATGGTCAATCCCATAAAGAAGAGCGTCCATGCGAAGGTTGACCAGTTATCGACGGACTGAGGAATGCAGGCGAGCAGGAAGTATGAGAAGGGGATGCCCATGAAGGCACTGAACTGTGCACACATTATCCTGCCTGTATCTGGGTAGTACTGCGACAATCGGTCTGCTGCTAGTCCACCAAGAAGCGATCCCGCAGCACATCCTATCGCAAACAGGCTATTTAGGGCAGCTGAGCTCTTGTTATCAAAGCCTGGACATATAAAAAGAATGATTACCAGTAGTCTACAATGTAATAAAATAAAATTCCTCACAGAAATCTGGTGACAGCATACACATCAATGGAACTAAGAGATTCGTCTAAAACTCGGAGTACACGAGAACTGAATTGTCATTTTGAAACTAACAATTTAGAAACCATATAAACTTACCTATCAGTTCAAACCACATGGTAAAGAACACCATGGCAGTCCATGGAAGCATACCAACGATACCTTGCAGGACAATGATCTGAAACGTTTTTACTTTCATCACAGCTCTCATCGCAGATAAAGATTCGCTCCAAAGAGGTGCAGCTGGAGTGCCCTTTCCCACAAAATTAGCTCTGGAAGAAAAGTAGGGGATCAATAAATCAGCACTGAAAGCACACAATAACATGATAGTTGAGATAAAAGATTGAGTATAAATCTATCCGGTTGACTATTATCTATCCTACTAGTTAACCAGACCTCTCATAATGTTGATGACCAATACAGTTCAATTCCATTTTGAGCTTCAACAGTAACCAACTAGTATCCTACTAGTGGACAGTTATTCCCTCACATGAGGAGAGATTTTATTTATCGGGAGGATCTTTAGTAATGATATGGACACTAGCCAACCAGAGCAGGAGTAGAGGAGCACTTCAGAGACATAAGGTGTAATGGACCGAGGGCAAAACCGGCTGTTATATGTAGCGTTGATGTACTTTTTTTCATTTTTTAGCTTTTATGTAACTTTATTTAGAAAGCTTATGAATAGGCCTCCTACTAGAGGTCATAACTCTTATTGTTCTGTTATCCTTTCTTTAATGGAACGCAGAGAGTTATAACCCGCCGTTTATCGTCAAAAAAAAAAAAACAGTAACCAATTTCATAAATCCAAAAACATGGTATGGTATGTGAATCCTCACGAATTTGTTCGTTTGACATTCAGGAACTTATTACCTGTTTCTTTGTGCACACATGAAATCTGTCATTCAATTATAGACCATTTCCTTGTATACTTTAACAAAAATTGGAAAGAGCAACCAACTTGAACATTAATTGGGACTAACATAAGCACAACAGGAACATAAAGATATTATAAGCACTACCCCAATTCTGGAAGAACCTCAGATGTACTATCAACTTTTACTTCTATTTAAAACAAAATACATGAGTAAGAAGAGACATGCCCAGAAGTTGAAGTGTTTTATCAAATGAGGGTGAGCCTCATTACAATGGGAAGCTTGCTCCTTCTGACCTCCAGGCACAGTTTCAGTTGCGTATTAATTCAAGCACCTTGTTCAGATGACTGATCAAAATAAAACTGAATTTGTATCATGCAACAGATTACTTCACAATGAATCATAAAGGAATCAACTAGATTTGATTGCTTTTATCAACTTAAGGCGTGTATTCTAAGGAGAGGGGTGAAAGTTTTAATTGGAAAGATGACCTTTACTATTGCTAGTCAAATATTTTGAGAAAGTGGTCTGGATGATATTTGGAGCACATTTTGGAACCAAATAAAAATGATCAAACATAATGTGATGCAATAAATGGATTCTCACTCAGCAGGCTATCACTTTTGTCATCTGAATCAGCAGGCAATATAAGAGGTTTCTTCATTGTATCGAATAGTATATAAGGAATAACGATTGAAGGCTAGCCGAGAATAATTCAATTCAATAGCTTGTTTATAGGAATAGTGAACCACGGCTGAACAGAACATTCTATGAAGCATCATCTTGAAAAGCAATTTATACATCCTCACCTAAGATGTTGTTTCATTGTACAACCTATCCAACGAAAATCTCTTCACCTAATCAGATTTGCATTCACATCTAACGTAAGTATGGAAAGGGCTTACTACCTAAGGGCTTAGTACTTTAGAATTTAAACGTGCAACCGGAACAGCTTTATAAAATATGAAGATTGCAGCAGTATGTATCTACCTCTCAAGGTTGTCATCAGAGGCATGCATTGGGAGAGCGGATCGTCGTGGGTCGACCACAAACATAAATACAAGAAATCCAATCAACAAACTCAACATTGCCATCATGATAAAGGCACACCGCCATCCTGGCATACCCCAATATACATGCCCGGCCATAATTGTAGCCAGAACACCACCTCCAATACCCCCAACGGAACCAACAAGGCTTAGGAATCCAAATCCAGCACCCCTTGTACCATCCTTGTAGCTATCTGCAATGAAAGATTGGAGCGCAGGGATAACAATTGCCAGTCCAAATCCGTTCACAGCTCTCCAAAAACCGACCTGCTGAAAATGCTGACTAGCACCCACCGCAGCTGTTGATATAGCCCAGCATGCAGTGCCCAATGCAAGAACCAATGGGCGGTCATAGTGAAGGGCAAGTACACCAGCTAAGGGAGACGACAATGCCTGTACAAAATTCCTTACGAAAGTAAGATACCCTAGATCGGTAGGTCCAGCATTGAAGGCGGCACTGACTTCTCTATAAACAGAGGGAAGAAGATTTTCATCGGCACGCTCCATTATAGAAGCCAAGTTGATAAGGATAAGGGATACAGATACCCCAAATATCATCCTTGATCTGTCAAGATTTAAAAAAAAAAACAAAAAACGTGTGTTATGTGAAATGTTGTTGTAGCTTCACCTGGTTAACATGTATCTCAGTCATTAAATGCAAAATCTTACTCTAAATGCAACAGAACTGAACTAAATAAGCAGACAGTTTCCACAATACTTTGTAGCAAGATCAATGGTTAATGATCAAAAGCTGAACTGCAAGCAGAGGCATTTAAGACAATTTAGAACACTTTTAGGACTCAGACTGAATCATTTTCTGAGTAAAATTAAGCTCCGATCCAAAATAAGAAAATGTGAATTAATGCTAGGTCATTCTATAGCACGATTATCTAAAAGTTTCAAAATTTTGAACATATTTACATGACAAAATTTCACGTGTTTCTTTATTCAATAACTAACCAATAAATTCATACCGATTTTTTACAATTTATCACGGATGCATTAGAGATTAAACTCCATCAAAAAAAAAAAAAAAATCCTTTTCAAGGGAAATTCTACAATCGACTTGTAAATTCCCAAATTCGAACCTAAAAACAACACATAATGATGAAATTTCTCTCTTTTAAAGTTGAATACAACGTAAAGGAGGCTGCTTTCAAGATTCAATGAATCGAACTAGTGAATCGGGAATCAAAAGAGATCTCCAGAAGCGATTACCTCATGGCTGCAATAACTCTAGCAAGAAACCCACGATGGCGACTATGAAGCCATGGTCTTTGCTTCATAAGAAGAAGAAGAGAACAGAATCAGATCATCCCCTTTGCTTCCTTATCTTCTTCCTCCTCCTCTCATGATGTTGAAGATTCCACATCTGGTTGGCTTCAAGTACTTAAAAGGATGACGACATTAACAATTTGAGAGAGAGACGACAAAGACAGTGGGTGGATTTTAGCAACAACGTGCTCAGATTTCTTTCCCTCTTTTTATTTTATATAATTTTGTTTTGATTGAATTTTTATAATTTTGGGGTTAGGGTTTGTCGATCTTGCTACTGGATGGCATTTGAGATGTGGACAGGGGAGCACGTAGTACGAAGGAATCGCTTCCGTTTCGATGAGCAAGAGTTGACCCGGACCGTTCCCTGCGGGCTCAGGTCAACGATTCAATTTGATTGGTGCAGAAATTGTTTTTGCAAATGTCCCCCGCTTGGAATTTTTTAAGGATGAATCATTGAGGGCGAGGAGTCTGAGCACGCCTCCATCAAAATCAAGGGAGTTAGTTTCCAAAGGAGTGAGCCCACCTTCCCACTAAAATTCGGAACCAAAAAGGATTATCTGATGTGTTACTTGGAAAACTTCCAAAATTAAGAAGGATGTGGTATGTATTAGTTTAAAAAATATCTTAACCATGATGACATGATAAATCTCAATAAGCAATACAAAGAAATATTCGCAAATACTAAATCTTTAGATAATAGTAATTCAATTCAAATTAATATTAGTTTATATCAAATACTGTCCAAAGAAATATAATAAGAGAAATAACTTTAAATTCCATTAAATATGTATCAGTCAACCCACTAAACATGTTAAAGACACTTGTTACATCTTTAATAAAATCAACTAAAATAATATCTAAATAAGTGAATTATCTGTCGGCCATCCATCAATCATGTAATTTTTTCTGCCCTTGAAAATAAGTCCTACTCTGTCTCAGGCGGATCCATCTCTAAAATATGGTTTATGCTAGGTCATGAACAACAAGAATTATTAGTAAAGCGGTCAATGATAAATAAAGTAAAATCATATAATGAAATCAGTCAAATAAAATCATATATATGTAAAAAAAAAAAAAAAATGGGAAAATCTCATATAGTCATTTATTTTCATGTCTTAATAATAATTGTTCAGTTAATAATATTTTAATTATGGTATTTGAAAAGTCATGATAATGTAAATTTGACTGTCTGAATCCATCCTCATCGACTTTTAGAAAAACAGTATAATAGATTTATCGAAACCTATCACAATTCTTCTATATGGAGGATGTAGCATTATGCTGACCGTATAGGACATAGTGACGCTTTGATTATAGTCAATCCAAAAACTCCCAAAAGAGAAATGTGATACAATTATAATCATCCATCAATTTACAAAAATCTATTTTCCCCCAAAAATCCCATTGTATTTGATTCAATTCAATTTCAGTTATTCAATCCAGTTCAATATAGTAATGTGAATTAGTGACCATCATTAAGTTCGGTAATATTAACAGTATTAGTAACAAAAAAAATCAGTAATACCATTATAGTAGTTTAATAACCAATCACCAATGGCGTTGTATATTAATTTCAATATTCAATCTTATTTATTTTCATTGGATCGATTATTTAAATTGTATAATCAGATCAGTCATTCATTAAGTTGTTCAGTCGTTATATATTTCTATAAGACAGTTGTAATCAATGTAACAGATCAACATCCATTCTATACAATCGAACCGATTAGTCACTGGTGAGTCACCAATGACTGTGCTAGTGGATAGACTCTAGTTTACTCAATGCACAGAGTCGACAATGGATCTTGCAGTGGTCAGGCTCTGCTCGGCTCAGCAATTGAGCCACTGGTTGGTCACCAGAAAGAAAAAAAAATTCCAGTTTTGAATTTTCTGTACAGTCAATACAATTCGATAAAGATTCGATCTTTACCAATTTATTTGCTTTAAAACCATTTAACAGTTAATATAACATGATATGTGGGCTTGGGTTTCCAAGATTCAATTTTCTATATAATCACTATAGTTCGATAAAAAATCGATAATTAGACCATGTTTTTGCATTAAACCCATAGGACAATTAATACAAATGTAATTTCAAACTTTTAAATAATTAAAAACCATATTTTGATCATGTATCTATCAAATCATTGCTTTATGGGAACTTCTAAAGGGGCACAACTTTTTTCCCAGTGAGCCCAGTTAATAACTTCCAAAAATATCAAGTTTACCCTCTAAAAAAATTTTCCATTTTGCCCTTCCTCCTTGTCCCGCTCCAGCCTCCCGCTCCAGCTCCATTCCCGTTCGGACTATCAGTCCGAACGGACCAGTTCTGTTCGGACTGACAGTCCGAACAGGTCTCCCCTGTTCGGACTGTCAGTCCGGACAGGGACTTAACCCGATCTGCTTCTCCGGACACCTCACCACTCTATTTATGTAATAAACTGATATATCATTAGTTTATCCAATTTAACGTCACTTTACGGACTTATATTAACAATTAAGTATACATTATTACAAAAATATAGTGAAGAAAGCAAAATGATACAATGATACACTGATATACCGACACAATGATTCACTAATACACCGATCCAATAATATATGGATAAACTGATTCATCGATACGCCGATATAATGATACACTACTACACCGATACACCGATACAATGATACACTGATACATCGATATACCGATACAATGATACACTGATACACCGATACAATGATACTCCTGATACACAAATACAATGATACTCATGATACACCGATATAACGATACAATGATATACTGATACACCGATACAATGATATAACGATACAATAACTGATATAATGATATAGTGAAGATTATAAATAAGGTCCCCTACGTATAAAACAAACAAGATCACATATAAATTAAAGAAATAAGATCAAATACAAACGTAGTGTATATATTCCTCGAACAAAAAGCAAATAATAGGGTTCATTACAAACAAAAACCATATATTCTACAAATTCTTTAAAATGTTTGAAAAAAAACAATTACACCGGCCACTTGAAGTTCCTTACAACATCCATATCAATATACAACTGATATAATCTAATCACTGTCTCCTTGTCTTCCTCGGAGATTGACGTCTGCTTCTGGTTCGAGACATAAATGCCGTATCGGGTGCATCAGGAGTGGATTGATCTTGTCTTTGTTCCTCTGCTTGCTCTTCTGGTGGTTCTTCTGATTGGTTCTTCTGTAAATATAAGTATGAACTTACAAAGTAAAATTTGCTACAAATATCTTTTTTTGTCTATTTTTTTTTTGCTGCAAGATAGTAGAATATTAAATTTTAAAGACACTAAAATCGTGTTTTGCAACTTAATCAACCATTAGGACAATACCATCAAACTTCATAATTAACTAATAAATTTTAATACTAACGTTCATGATTATAAAATAATTAAATTTCGCATATTTTACAATTGGAATTACAATATTAAATTTTCTTAATAATTATCATCTAAATATTAAAAATTAAAATTAACAAAAAAATGCTACAACTAAACTTGCTACCTCATCCCCTCTTCCTCCTTCCAAACCCAATAAAATCACCAAACCCTAATATTTGAAGAGTTGTTTAATCCAAAAATAATAAAAACTAAATTTTAAAATAAATATTACTAAATTTGGAAAACTTACTTAGTAATGGCGGGAAGGCGGCGGCGAGACCTCGGCGGCGGCGGCGGAGGAAGCTCGATGGCGGCGGCGGCGGCCTGTAGCGGCGTGAGGAAGAGTAGCAGGGGTTTAGGAATGGGAGAAAGAGAGAGGGAGATTTGGAAGGAGAAATGAGGAGAGAATAAGGATGGAGAGGATGAGTGGAATTTTGGGTTAGGATTTGGAGGAGAAATGAGGAGAGAAGAGGAAGAGGAGATATAGGGGGAAGGGCATTTTGGGAATACAACATGTGCTCACTTAAAAATTTTCCTTTTTAGCAAAAACTTACTGGGCTAGTGGCTCACTAGGAAATCTGGGCTCACTAGGAAAAACGTTGTGCCCCTTTAGAAGTTCCCCTGCTTTATCCCTCTATTTTTGGGCAAAGATTATAGTTTTATAAATCAACACAAAGATAGATCACATAAATCAATAAATAGTTATAAGAACGTCTCCTTTAATTTGCATACAATGAATCAAAATTCTTTTGTCAATAAAATTCTTAACTTCATCCATAAATCATACAATACTCTACTTTTATACCCATTTCAGAAAAATCTTTTTTTAAGAATCATTTGTAAATAAATTATCATTAAAATCAGATAATATAAGTGATTTAAAATAAAAAAAACATATTATTGAGTGAGATAAACTCAGCTTGGCTTTCTATACGATAGATCTATGTGTTGTGCATGAAAAGGGATCCAAATCTTGTTCTTGAACGGACTGAAAGTCCCAAACTAAATTTCTTGATCTTCTTATTCTTTCTCTCCTCATTACTTTTACATTTTACAGGGGCAGGGAGGAGTGGCTGTGGTCAAGTGTCCCTTTTACTCAATCTTATTTTAATTTAATTATATTTTATATGGTAAGTTTAATAGGAATTTTAATTGATGATTGTTAAAATACAAAATTATTTCTCTCAATCTTCACTACAATTTCGTAGTTTTGGTACAGTGGTAAGGATTTTCAACATGGTATCAGAGCAACCAATGTTCGATTACTGCTGGGCTGCGTTAAAACCCAGGTTTCTACCCAAAAATGGGTCTTCAACAAATATAAAATAATTTCCCTCAACCCTCACCATAACTTCGGAGTTTTTGTGTAGTGGTAGGGACTTTCAACAATTATATTATTTTAATTTAAAAAATAATTGTAACACCCCCGTTTTTCAGCTGCTTCCCAAAACGGAGGACGTTACTTATTACTTCCACTAGACAACCCATCAGTCACAGAATCTTGGAATAACCGTAACTACCGCCACAATCAGATGAATAAATAACATGTCTGAAACTGAAATGATTTCATTTATACAAAAAGTTCATTACATAAAACGGCACACTGCTTTAAATATGAACACAAAAGAGTCAAAAAGAAAAGCAATGCCCAGATAAAAGGAAATATAAACAAAATATACAAAAACTCTCCAGGGGTACTTCTCTTGCCTATTGTCACTCGATCTGTCCAACGAAATACGGGTCTTTAACTGAGACTGGATCCCCTTCTTCACGTTCCAAATCTGGGTTCAAAACCCAAGGGATTAAACCCGGCAAGTAATACATTTAAAATAGGAATTGTGTACTATTTTAGTACAGGAAAATCAGTGTGCATGAGCATGTTTATGTCAGTATTGTTTATGTGCATATAAATTAACATGAAGACAACATAAAAATTAACATAAAGGCAAGCATATATAAATAAGCATGACAATAACTACTATATCTATTTAATCATATATTCTATTGGTCTCAGTCATCGTCCAATTTAATTTTGAAACTGTATTAATGGATAAGATAGCGCTATTCTCCATTGTCGTAAAAATGCCCGTGCATACCCGGGACCTGGCCCCAATATTCATGGCGCTGAACCATGACATGCCGCTAGGCACTCAATCACGTTCCGCACTGTATTACAGTACGGACTTACCACTCTGGGTAGATATCAATTGGTGATCCAGTAATCACCCAGGCCGCTGCAGTAAAAGAATCACAGCCCTAACAATACAATCAATTCTTATACGGCAAGACTCTTATCTATCATATAGTTTCTCTCATCCCGTGTTCATAATTAATTATGCACATGAAAATTTTGTAACTCTTCTTTAATTGTTTTTCAATTCATGATAACATGTTTGCATTTCCAGGACTGTACATGACATGTAGTATCATAACACATTATCTGTAATATTAAAACGCATGACTGGTAATATCAAAGCACATGACATGTAAAACACATGACTTGTAACATGATAAATTAACACATGATATATTAGTACACATGATTTGTAATATCAAGGCACATGACTTGTAGCATTATAGATGTTGGTGCATAATTGTACCACAATGCATATCATCAAAAATATTACAATAATCTGGTTTCATTATCAGTATCAATTAATAACCTAATTTGGGAATCAAGTGAATCATATAATAATACTGCATTATTTTTAAACCCAACGTATGCATTTATTACATTTCTAGGCTCAATTATATATATTAATATGCATTTCTCTTTTAATTAAAATCTAATTTATTACTATTATTAATTTATCAATTATGTCCAATTAATCCAAGCCAAGTCCAATTCAATTCCCTCAATCATTTAATCCATCAAGCCCAAACCAATCTCACTAAATTCCCACTTTTATTTTATTTTATTTTCTGTCATGTCCAAACCCAAGCCCAATTTCTTCCCTATATTTTATTATTATTATTATTATTATTATTATTATTATTTTACAAGACTGGGCCAGGCCTAATATTATTATTATTATTATTATTATTATTATTTCAGCAGCCCAGGCCCATGATCACTCTCACTCTCTTTTTCTTTTTTTCTTTTTTTTTTTTTACTGTTATTTTCTTTGGGCCGGGCCAGACCCAGTTCACTATTATTTTTTTTTCTTTTTCTTTTTCTTGTTTTTCCTTCTGGGCTGGGCCAGGCCAAGTACCCTTATTTTTTTCTTTTCCTTTTGTTATGGGTTGGGCCAGGCCCAATTTTCCATTTCCTTTTTTTTCTTTTTCCTTTCTCTTCGGCCCATGTTCACCCGAGCCCACGATTTATTTTTCTTTTCCTTTTATTTTTCAATTCGGCCCAAAACACAAAATTGTTATTATTATTATTATTATTATTTTGCATGCAACCTTTTTTTTCATTTTTGCATGCATGTGAAATCACGTAATATGTATTTTTTTTTTTTCATTTTTTTAAAAAACTAAAATATATGTATTTTTTTTTCCATTTTTTTTAAAAACTAAAATAAGTAAATGTAATAATATTTATATATATTAAAATTGACCTAATAATTTGTTTTAGTTTTCAATATCAGTTAATGGTACAACATATGAACCAAGTATTTTTACAAGATAATCTACTTACACAAATTTAAATTAAATAAAGAAATGAACGGAAATAGATATAAATAAAATAACGAAAGAACGAAAATAACAGTATTACTTGACTCGGTTTGATCTCGAATATTCTGTTCGAATTCTCGATTCGATTTCGAATATTCTGTTCGAATTCTCGGTTCGATTTGATTTTTTCTCTTTTTTTTTCCATTACTGTTGATTTTGGCTGAGAGGAGAAGTGGGGGTGAGAAATAATAGCGTTGGTGGCTTCGCAGGTTTTCGTTTGCTTTTATTTTTCTCAACAAAGCCCACTTCCTTGACACCTAAATTCCTTGCCTGCCACCCTCTTCATAATCACGACAACACAACAACTCGTTCACCGCCTCACTTATTATTTTAATTAATTTATTTATTTAATAATTTAATAATTTTGGTTTACTGTAATATTCTCCAAATACTACCAAATTTATGTAGAACGTAGTACTCGACGAGGGGAACACTATAAAATTATCTGTTTGTTGTTTCGATATCCTGAATAAATGAACCGAAATTCCGAAGTAATTGGAAGAATAATTTTAATAATTTGGATGTAGTTTGGAGAGTTATTATTTTTGCATGGAAAAATAATTTTAATAATTTACATCTAAGTTATTATTTTTGCATGTAGTGGAGAGTTATTTAATATTTTGCATGTAGGGTACTACTAAGTTATTTAATACCTTAATAATGTCTCGCACGAACCGTTTCATTTTTTTATTTAATAATTTTATAATTTTATTATTATTAAATTCGGAATATTGGGAGTATTTTTCGGCCTTATAAGAAAAATCTCCAAAAATCCTAAATATTACAAAATTAATAATCGCGAAGACCGAATGTCATTTGGATGTGTGGATTTAAAGTTATGTTAACCGAAAGTTATTTCGGTGTCCAAAATTGGCTTTGGTGGCCTTATTCGGCACTACTGGTCTTAAGAGAGTAATACAGATAGCTCAAAATTTGGGTATTACAACAATGTTATTAGGTACGAAAACCAAATCTAATTATATATTATTAATTTTATAATGAAAGAGAATAAAAGAACTTGCAGGATATGTTGGTAAGATATAGTTATGCTCGACTTATACTTTCAGTCTCCATGTATAGTTGAAGGAATTACTTGAGATGAACTTATTTGAGATACCGATATTTATTTATTTCTTATCAGGGACATAGTGCCCTCTAGTATTATACGTTATAGTTTTATGGTTACATTCTTATGGGTTTTTTTTTTTTTTGATATATCTAACATAGTTTTTTTAAGGAAATTGATCAAGCTGTAGTTAATAAGTTATACGTGACTTTGAAAAAACTTATTGATTATATACATGCTGCTCGGTAATTTTTGCTTATAGGGATATGGTAAAATAAATATAGTTTAATTCCTCCAAAGGGAAAAAAAAAAACTGTTTAAGCTTCAAATTATGAACAGAAATATTCCGACATATATTTGAGTTTAGATACATAGCACATTTAAGTTTTGGGGTATTTACAGGATTGTCCCTTACATCTTTATAAATTATGATTTAGTCCCCCAAATCTTCATATTTAGGATTGAATCCCCAAATCCTCTAAGTTACCACAATTTAGTTTATATGTTAGTTTTTCCGTTCAAATAAACGGCATAATTTAATTTTTACTTTTTTTAAATAATGAAATAACTTAAATACCCTATGAAGAAAAAGGGGAAAGAATAGAGAGATGGAAGAAAAGAAAAGGACAGCAAGCCAATGAACCCAATAAATAAAAGGAGAAAAGAGGAGGAAAAGATAAAAGAAAAGAAAAGAGGAAGAGGGAAAGAGGAGAGGAGGAAGAATGAAGAAAAGGAGAAGAGAGGAGGAAGAGGGAAGAAAAAATTAATGAGGGGTAAAATGAAAAAATCAGGTCAAAAAATAAACTGGACTAACGAAAATTAGGGAGAGAGACTAAATTGTAGTAACTTAGAGGATTTGGGGGACTAAATCCTAAATATGAAGATTTGGGAGACTAAATTATAATTTAGGGGTATTTACTGGTTTGTCCCTCAAATCTTTATATATTATGATTTTGTCCCCCAAATCTTCATATTTAAAATTTTGTCCCCAAAATCTCATAAGTTACAACAATTTAGTCCCCCTCTCTAACTTTCCCTAACACAGTTAAATATTTGACTATTTTACCCTTCTTTTTCTCTTCTATTTTCCTCATCTCTGCTTCTTCTCTCTTCCTCATCTCTTCTTCTTCTCTCTTCCTCATCTCTTCTCCTTTTCTTCATTATTTTTTCTCTGTTCTTCCTCTCTTCTCCTTCTCTTTTCCTCCTCTCTTCTCCTTTTCGAACTTAAGAGAGGAGGAAGAGAGGAGAAATAATGAAGAAAAAGAGGAGAGAAGGAAGAGAGAAGAAGAATAGAGGAGGAAAATAGAAGAGGAAAATAGGGGTAAAATAGTCAAATATTTGACTGTGTTAGGGAAAGCTAGAGAGGGGGACTAAATTATTATAACTTATGAGATTTGGGAGACAAAATCCTAAATATGAAGATTTAGGGGACAAAATTATAATATATAAAGATTTGAGGGACAAACCAGTAAATACCCCTATAATTTATAAAGATTTAAGGGATAAATCTGTAAATACCCTTAAGTTTTTTGAGTCCGGTCCTGATCAATTTATATCTCAAGCTTGTATTTCTAACCCAAAAAACTAAGCCTTGAGCTGATGATCCTTTTAATAATAAAGACTGTAATCAAATTAGTTGAACAAGCTAAATTCTTTAATCATCGTTCTTGGAAATTGAATATGAGTCCTTCTTCTTGGGCGTATGGAATGTTACCGATTGGGTTAATCTAATTTCATCATAACTTATCAACTTATCAATATAGGAGAGGTTAAAAGAGAAGACTGAAAAAAATATAAATGAAGGTGATACGAAGTGATATAGAAGTTATATATATTTAAATGAAGACATATTGCTCGACCAGAATGAGCCAATAATAATCATCTACGTGATTGATCTAGCGTGATTTTCTTTTGGTTTATGTAACCTGTCCTAAATACTTGGGGGAGAAAAAACTTAGTTGTTGTTGTAATTGCTTTCATCATAACCAGACTTTATTTTTAAGAATATCCCAACACCAATAAGTAGCAAACTTTGAAACAATCACATATAATTTTAAATTTATCACATTATAATCCTCACAAATATCCGTCATTTTGTTGACCTCAAGCTTCAAAAGGTTTGGCCCAAGCCCAACTTAAAGTAGATTAGCCCAATTACCAAAAAATCCCAAATTATTTGCTCCTCAATTGAACCATGTAATAAAAAGATCAGGTAAAATTTTAGGTCGTCGATGGCTTCTTACAACAACAACTAAGTATTTTATCCCAAGTATTTGAGGTAGGTTATATATATATAAAAAAAAAAAGAATCACGCCGGATTGATCACTTTGATAGTCCTTCTCCATTTATTTCTATCAAGTAATATTTTCTCATTTAAATCTCTAGAATCCATATCTTTTCGTATCATCTCTATCCATATTTTCTTCGATTTTCCCTTCGTTCTTTTAATTTGTCTTACATTGATAAACTATTCTTGTCGAACTGGTGCATTTGTAATCTTACGTTACACATGACTAAATCATCGTAAGCTATTTTTTCGCATCTTCTCATCAATGGGAGTTACACATAGCTTAGCACGAATATCTTCATTTCTCACTTTATCTCTCATAGTGTTACCGCATATCCAGCGGAGCATGCGCATCTCTACTACACTTATTTTCTATGAATAACGTTTCTTTATAGCCCAACATTCCGTGTCATATAATAAAATTGGACTGATAGCAGTCCTATAAAATTTTCCGTTCAATTTTAACGGAATGTTACGGTCGCATAAAACTCCCTTTGCTCTCCTCCATTTCAACCAGCCAACTTATATCATATGGTTAACATCATTATCGATCTATTCATCATTCTGAATAATAGAACTCAAATACCTAAACTGACTGCTTATTTGTATCTTTTGCCTATCAAGTTTTACAGTATTATAATTTATGGTTTGTTGTCTACTAAATTTATACTCCATATATTATATTTTAGACCAACTCAGTCTAAAACCTCTAGATTCTAATGTGTGCCTCTATAACTCTAACTTGACATTTACCACTGCTCTTGTCTCATCAACTAAGATAATATCATCAGCAAATAGCATACACTAAGATATCTCATCCTGAATAACTCTAGTAAGCTCATCCATTACTATAGAAACTAAGAATGGACTCAATGCAGATTCTTGATGTAATCCAATATAGAAAAATCACCTGTTAAATCACCACATGTTCTGATATTGCCTACTACTCCATCATGTATGTCCTTAATTATATCGATATACTTGATGGAAACTCTTTTATTCATCAATGTCCACCAAAATATCGATCGTAGTACCTTATCATAGGTTTTCTCTAAGTCAATTAATACCATATGTAAATCTATATTTCTCTCTCGGAATCGCTCTATAAATTGACGAAGTAAATGAATAGATTCTGTCGTCGATCGTCCCAGTATAAATTCAAACTGGTTCTCCGATATTTTAACAGTTTGTCGCAATCTATGTTCAATTACCCTTTTCTAAAGTTTTATAGTGTGACACATGAGTTTTATTCTTGATAGTTAGAACAACACTAAATATCACTTTTGTTCTTATATACAGATATTAGAATACTCTTCTTCTGTTTATTTGACATAAAATCTGTAAGTCTACTTACGCCAACCTCTTTTAATTTTCTCCAGACTTCTGTCGTGGATCGCTTCTGACAAAATCTTTAAAATTCCGATCAAAGTTCAACTACTTGCCCACTCTCTCTCTCTAACGAAGGAACCCCTTCTAAAGCGGGCCCCACCACCTCCACCCAATAATCTGACGCCAGCTGTTCGCCCCCGCTTTGCTCGCCTCGTCGGTTCCCATCTCCAAACCCTAGCGGTCCGCAGACCATCTCTCAACAAACCCCCATTCGCTCTCTCCTCTCCCTCTCAATCTCTCACATATCCTTTGCTAATTTCTCTCTCTGATCCAAAATCCAAATCTTAATTTCTCAATCGGGAGCGGTAAGCTCACCGTATGGGCTCCGGAGAGGAGACCACCACTGCCGCCTCCACCCCTTCCCCCAAACAGCCTGCCTCCTCCAAATCCGCTGCCGCCCCGCCCCCGACTACGCCGTCTACACCTCCTGCTACCTCCCAGGATCATCCGGCGACCCCCGCCTACTCTGCCGACTGGGCCACCGCCGTGCAGGCCTATTACACTGCCGGAGCGGCTGCTGCCGCCGCCGCTGGGCCCCCTCCCCATTTCTACTCGCCCCCGGTGTGGGGATCCCAGGTTCGTTTTCTTTTATCTCGTTCAAAGTTGTGCTCTTTTTTGGGATTTAATTTGTTAGTAAAAGACGTTTTTTTTTGGGTAGCAGATGATGTCGCCGTATGGGACCCCGATCCCGTACTCGCCCATGTATCATTCGGTGTATGCGCACCCCTCTCTTGCGACGGTAAGGTTACCGTGACTTGGTGGCAGTGTTTTCTTCTTTGGGCAGTGATGGGTTTTGCTTAAGGGGGGAAATTGTGCAGGCTCCGGGGTACCCCGCGGCTGAATCGGTGGTCAACAAGCCGAAGGGAGGCAGCGGAGGCGGGCCAGGGAAGTCGGGGGATGGGGGTAAGGTAACGTCCGGGTCGGCCGATGAATATGGGTCTCAGAGGTAAGAGGGGTTTTGTTACAGAATTGCTAGATTTGGTTTTTTTTTTTTTTTTTTTGGTTTTGGGGGGGTTGTTGTGGGTTAATTTGTTGGTGATTTGTTGAGTTTGTTTCATTTTTTGGCAATGGAATCAGTGGTGGCGAGAGTGGAAGTGAAGGCTCATCGGATACTAGAGAGAATGCGACTGAAAGGCAGGTGAGTATTAGTTATTTTTGTTTTCAAGATTTTTGGATAACGAATTATAAAATGTGGTTCACATTTATAAATTTGTACAGAAAATTGCTTTCTTGGTAAACTGAAGCAATGATATTGCGGAATTATTTCTATGTTTAGATCAACTAGCGGTATATGGGGGACACTGATGCAAGTTGAAACTTAGGAACTTAGAAGGAAAGATTTTAAGACTTTAAGTTACAGCGTATTTGTTTATTTCTTTCTTCTCTGTGTAACTTATTGTTCTTCTCAAGAGTTTGAACTATGCAGATAAGGTCCAGTTTCTAGGATGTTGACTGTTGTTTCTTATCACCTGTGCACAAATCGTATCCATGCCTTTGCTCAAATTATATCTTTCTGTCTTGTATTCAGGATGCAGCTAGAAAGAGATCTTTTGGCAAAGCATTTCATGAGGGTACATTTCTTATTGGAAATGTTTAATCCTTGTGTGCTTACCAGCAAATACATAATGGTGTAGGTCTCTGCTTTGTCTTCTTCAGGGGAATCTTCACAGCCTGTTGTAGCAACTTCGAACAGCGGTGCTACTGCTGAATCATCTTACAGTGGGAGACAAAGAACTGTGTCAAAACTTCCAGTTTCAGCACCGGGGCGATCGACTATACCTGGGCCTGCCACTAATTTGAACATTGGAATGGATGTATGGGGTGCTTCCCCTGTTGGATCTGCTCCTAAGGTCAGACCAAATTCAGGAAATGTTACAGCACCAGCTGTTGGAGCGAATGGAGTTGTGACTGAAAACCAGTGGATACAGGTAATCTGCATATGAGTTCAATCTAATTACGTTTTCTTATTCTCTTTCGCAAAGATGGCCTGTCGTTACACCTTATAAGTGTTTCCAAATTTCCACTGTACTAGGCTTCCCCTTCGTATTATCGGTAATATATTGTTTCATGTTCAGCTCGTATACTTCCTTTCCAGGATGAACGGGAACTGAAGAGAGAGCGAAGGAAACAATCTAATAGGGAATCAGCAAGGAGATCAAGATTGCGCAAGCAGGTATGCTTCTTTCTTTTTCTTCTTTCTAAGATCATCCTGTTTATTATGCAGTCAAGTTTAGACAACCGATCGTGTTTTTGCCCTATTTGCTGCTTTTGTTAAAAGCGAATGATGGACTTTAGCAGGTAAAAGAGTTTGTTGTTCAGAATTTTCTGTAAAAAGTTAAGCTTAGACTGAATGATCTAAAATATAATCATGAAAACATGTAAGATATATCAACTGGTTGCTCTTATATATAAATCTTTCCTAAGAATAAGCTCTTTTTACATTTTACTTTCTGTAACTAGTATCTTGTTTTGTATGACAGTGTCATGGGCTGATTTTTGAGATTGGGGAGTTTACTTCATCCTTACTTTTTTCTTTAGTTGATGTCCTATTCCATGGCATAAAGATAACTATTTACTTGATGGAATGCTTAATGATTTCTAATAATTATGACTTATCTACACACTATCTTTACCTAATTACTTGATGGAATGCATGGTGATTTCTACCTAATTATAATATTGTTATTGTAAGCATTGTCTTCTCATTTATGATTGATCAGAACAGAGTATTTCTTTAATGGAAGGGGAGCATTTAATCATCAGGAGTGTCAGGCAATTCCCATTATTTTGGAGCAGGATGAGGACACATTTATCTAGGATATTGAGTCTTAAAAAAAGGAAAAGCCATTTAATATTCCCTAACCATGTGCAACATAGACCTGAAAAAGTTTTGTGTTGAAAATTTGAAATAGTAGCAGTCTATCAGGTCTAAGCTCAGGGGATGGGGAAACAGAGGGAGCCCAAGGCATTTCGTGATAGAATGGTGCAGAAAATTTTGAGTCGATCTTGTCTCAAAAGGATTTGGCTTGGGTATGATTCAATGAGAAGTAATTAACATATTATATTTTGTGTAATGGTCAAACGAATAAGGCCAACATATCTTGTTTTTAAATGAAGCTTGATGGTCTCTCTAATTTGTTTCGGGATCACATATTGAGAAGTAAACTAGTTTGTTAATTGGTTTAGTTCTCTGGGAACACACTGTATTGAAGCAAGTGACTTGACAAGTCACTATCATTTTTCTTGCAAGTTACCTGTACATCTTATCATGGTATAGGGAGTTGATGCACATAGACAAGCGCAGTGGTACTAGGAGTTGATGCACATGGACAAGTAGAAGTAAGAACATATTTAGGGAATTTCGATAAATTTATTGTGCATTATTATGTTTTTTCTAGGTATCATTGCACACTTTCTCCATGTATTGACTCCTTTGAGAAATTCAAGCGGTTCAAGCTTTGAAAGGTAAGAGAGTAAATCACAGGACTGCTCATTCTTGTTAGATAGGATATCGACATTTTTATGAAGAACTATAATTCCACCAAACTATATATCTGAACATCTCATGAATAATCTCATATCTGGAATGTGATCAGTATTTTTTCAGGAAGGGATAGTCAAGTTTGTCCAATTCACTGAGATAATGAAAATAATATGCACACGATGAGACAAGGAAAGGAAGTGTTGTCTCCCAAGCAAAAATGCTCTTTCCATAGTGATTAGGCTCTCAGTTTATAATTTTTGTAGGAATCCAACGGATTATGGAAAAAAAGGCGAATGATCTGCTCAAGCGAACACTCTCTTGAAAGGGTATGCTTATTTCTATTTATCTAGTAGAGCTCTTACGAGTTTTAGACTTAGGAAGGTTTCAGAGGTCCCAACCCGTTCAGAATGGAGCATTAATAATTGGAATGGTTCTTTAGTAATTGGTGTATCTCTTTCTTCCATGGTAATTGTTTTTGGTACACTGCAAATTGTTTTGAGGATGTTAGACCTTCATACTTGCTGAAATTTATCTTAATGGTCCTCGTGGAAGGTGTCATGCCTAGATGTTGCCCGTTCATGAGGGAGTAGCAAACTCTAAGGTGTTAATGAGCCAGCCAACAAGGTTGGTTGGGGCTTTGGGGTGGGAGAGGAGTCCTTTCGATTTGGAACTTATTGGAACCTATGGCTTCTAGAGATTACTAGGTCAGTAGGTTTGTCATAGGAATAACAAGGGGACTTCGCTAATTGCATGAAATTGCCAAATTTTGTGTAGACATTCCCGAGGAAAATCTTGTGGATCAGAAGAGCATATTTGCGGCCTGGGAAACAGTGTGAGTACTTATGTAGACTACTGAAATCCTTCTGTGACTGGGAACAACCTTTTAGGAATTAGAAGCACAAGATTTATCAGGTAATCCACAATTAGGTTTTTGAAAAATCCCAAGGAGACGAGTGTTCATACTAACAACTTGTGTGTTCTTGTTTTTTGTGTGAAATACATGCTTATGGTGGAGAATGCCACAACAATAGTGTGTAAGTATAAGGGTTACTTTACCTCAGTAACTTGCTTAAAGAACAAATTGTTCATTCAATCTCGTAAATATCTAGCCTGATGAAATAATGTTGAATGGTTGAATGATTGTTTTTTTAGGCAGTCAGTTAGTCTTGCCCCCATTACTTAGCTCTGTTATACATCCTTCTAATGTTTCCCATCTTTAGAATCGTTGCTGTAACAACTATGTCTTTACATCTGTTGTGGATCTCGAAAGGTTAGGATTATTTAGCATTCATTATTTAGATTTTATTAGATTTGATTAGATGTGATTGTGGGTTGTCAGTTTTATCTTTTTGTTGCACATATTGTGCACGTATTTTGAGATTAATTAGTTAATTAAAGATTGATTATGAGAATTGTTTCTTTTGGAACTTTAGATATGTAATGTGCTTTGAGAATTTCTGACTTATGATTTGTTTGAATGGATATGCTATTCTCCTGGATGTGAGGCCAATTCTGTCTCAACATAGTTCTTCCCCATATATACCAAATCCTCATCATAAAATCTTAAATTCTTGTTTGTGCTGCACCAAATGTTGGTATCAAAACCAAAATATCCATCTTTGTAAATCCCAATCCCTATCTTCTTCCATCTTTTATTTTTGAGTTGTAGAATTTTTTTAAAAAAAAACAGGATAAAAAGGAAAAACATTAGGAAAAAAAGACAAATCTGTAAAAGAGAAAAGATCAAAAAATTAATTTGAAAAAAAGGTCGGGAACCCTAGATCCCTAATGTTGTTGACGATAGTTGCCATCATCATCTTTAACATCATAGCGGTCAACACTGTCAGGATACAACCTTGTTTCTGTTTATGCTTCGAACAATTGAAGACTGTTGCCACGCCAGTCTCAGCCATTGCCCTTTTCTAGATCCAACAGATTGGAGTACCCTGGCCCTGATCCATGCTGCCTGCACAACATCATGCTTGTCAAAAGAAATCCTTGGAATTGTCGTAGATCGAGATTGACTCTAGATCCTGACTCTAGATCCTTGGAATTGTCGTATTGTTTATGTGGTGCCTTCATGTGGAGCGTTTTTTTTTTTTTTTTTTTTTTTTTTTCTGATTGATGCTCCAGGATTAAATTCCTCTTATTTGTTGGCTTACAAGTAATAGTTCTTCCCTGAACCTACATATTCAAGGCATATTGAGTGGTTGCACCTTGTTGGCACACTTTTCTATGTGTTATCTGTTTAAATTTCCTTTCTACAGCCTCATGGCATTTACTCCATTCTTATTTTTTAATATTATTATATGAAAATATTAAGCTTCTCTACCATATTCTTAAATGAAGTGTGAACTGTTTGGTGTACTGGGATGCAAATGCTTCCACGTTATTATTTTTCATTTTTGGTAATTTCTAAGGCCATACCATTTTTTAGCAGCTTCATGCGTGCCTGACCACTGAAGTCGGTAGAATTTTCCTTTTATAAGTCAGATTTCCTAAACCATGAGCATGACTTGTGGGGACCACCCTTTGTCATGCGAACTCGGCCCTATGTGTCAGAACCTTCAGTTAGATTTGAATTGCTAGAAAACTCGAGTTAGAATAGCGCGACTCATTTTGGTAAATTTTGGTTCGGACTGAGTGGTTTTCATCTTTTAAGGCTTCCTATTTATTTGACGATCTAAAAGCCATATAGATATACAATACTTCTAGTCTCTTCAGGGTTAATAAATGCTTATAGCATCAAAAATAACATCTTACTCTAACCTTTGGCTATGTACACACCGTACTCTTGTGTGATTATCTATCTTTCAACTTTCATTATAAATCTGGGGGATCTGATCAACTCTCTTTCCTCTTTCACCAGCAAGAATGTGAGGACCTGGCAAGGAAGGTGACTGAACTGAACAGTGAGAATAATGCACTCAAAGCTGAGCTTGAACAACTTAACAAAGTTTGCAAAGACCTTGAAGCCGAGAACACATCAATTACGGTCAGCGGTTTCTCATTTATACTTATTTATTTATTTATTTATTCTGTTGGCCTGAAGTTAGTTTTTTGCCCGCAAATAGTTAGTTAATGGTTTATTTCTTTTCATTATTTTTTATATCACTGTAGGTCATAGGTTTACGTGCTTGGTATTCACATCAGAGGCAGAAAATTACCTTTTGGAGATAGTGTATTGAAACAGTAAATCAGAATCATAGAATTAACAATTTGCGATTTTAATACAATAAATTGTTATACTCAAAATTAACAGTATACTGTAAAACCCCAACTGAAATCATAACACTTTCGGAAATCCGTACAGTCGAAGATTTAGCTGATGAAATCTTTACTAAATAACAAGCAAGTTTTTATCAGACAATCTTGACTATTGAATGTATTAATTTTTCTTCATAATTCCATGTAATCTATACACATGGATGCTTGAACTCATTGAGGTTTTATACTTTAAATGTTCCATATAAATATCATTTAGAATCCTGCAAGGGATTTGTTATGTAAATTTGTTGCTTCACCCGGATTAAATGTATCCTGTGAACATATTATGTTAAAGTGTTGGCGAGGCTTATCCTTTGTAAAGGAATAAAGAGACGGTAATCCATCAAGTGTTTTTTTTAATTGAATATTTGAACAGTAAAATTATGATGTTACGGCAGAATAAATATTTAATATTAATATTTTTTCCCGTGCCCTTGCCGTATCCGTGTCCTTATTTCTCACATATGCTTTGTCCGTATCTATATCCATGTCCATATCCATGCTTCCTAGTTCAATAATAAGCATCTCCAAAAATCATGGTGAAATATGAGAACAGTGGATTAATGTAATTACCTAATTGCCAAACCATACACATCCAGGACCCTCTTATCGAGTAGGATTAGAAAAAAGGGGGAATCTATGACTCTCTCTTTTGCATCAATTTGTTATTGGCACTAGGGCACACAGCTAATTGGCCGTCGCTGGATTTTCTTTATTCATTGCACTTACAAGTTAGGTTTTATATCAAGGATATTTTAGTGATTAAGATGTTTTAATCTGCTGATCTCTGTACAGACATGATAAAAACCATTGAGCAAATAATGGTTACATTCGGTTTCAATTAAAAGGCAAAAATATTTCACTTTAAAATGATATTTTTATGGAGATCCAACTTCCAATGATAAATGCTAAATCAATTTATATTCTTTAGCATTTTCTTTTGGTTATAGATGAATCCTGGACAATGTAACAATTTTAAGTAGTTCTTAGATATGAGCTATCCTTCTTCTTATATATGGTGCAGACTCTGGCAAAATTATTTTGATGTTGCTGAAGTTATCGACTAACAGTTCTGTCAGTCTAATTAAAGATCGTTGTCTTCTTTTTGCTAATCTAATTAAAGATTGTTTTTGGGTGTCTATGTATCACGAGATATATCACAGTGATCTCTCTTGTTTTTGGTCAATGACTTGGTTCGAATCTTGAGGTGTTTAAAGTAGTCCCTGAAGATTCTTTTGCTTCTTCCTTAATTTACCACGAAGTTAATAACTGGAGATTTTAGATCTACCTCTGTCTCTTCTAAAGTATAAACTACCATATGACATTATTTAAAATTATACCATTGAATTTTTGTTTCTTATTCAGTTACTAATCACCCTAGTCATTTTCTTGTTTTGAAGATTATTTGAGCCTCAATGTTTATCAGTCTATTAGTTTGAACTTCATTGCAGTAAAGATGTACAAGGAATGGCTCTAAATTACAGCATATATACTCAATTTTTCTTTCTGCTTGATTAATAAAATAAACTGACTGCTTTCAAGATATCAATGATGTCAACAGAACCTGGGTTTTCTGAAACAGGAAGATCTGAGTCGCATGGCCAAGACAGGTCTAGCATCTGATTTCGAGGGCATCAATTGTAACTCATCAAATCCAGCACAAGCAGCTGCTGAAGGTGGCGGTCACATTCCGCAAAATCAGATGGGACCAAATGGACAGGCTTACAATCCCAGCGGCATTTGAATCAGTTACCAGGTGACTTTTAAACTTGGTATCAGTCCTGCTGACTGCAGCATTAACTAGTGGGGGTCTTCCTATGAAACGGGTTTGCTAAGGTTCGCCCTCATGCATACTCTGTATAATTTGTATATCTGTATGCTTCTGAGAGGTTGGGTTTTCCGGTTTAGGCTTTTACTTCCCTAGCAAATCATGCTGGGAGAAGGTGTGTAATGTTGCACTAATATGTTAAAGTTATATAGTCTAGGAGATTTTTTTTTCCCCCTCTTACTGATAATTTTTCTAATTTTGCTCAAGAAATGATGGCCAATTTAACATCTATTACCCTCTTGCCTGTTGGTGATGAATAATAGAATTTTTCCTGAGCCTGGTGTTTATGTTACTGATATTGATATTGCTGAAATGAACATTGCTTTGCCTTATCTCAACCAATCTTATCATTACTTTTTTTTTTATGCCTATTAAAATGCTCTAGTAGGTTCCTCTATATTTTGTACCTATACGGGTTTATTATCTGCCTTCGGAACTTCTGCAGCTCTTATCTGTGCCTGTGCTGCGTATGTGTGTGTTTACGTGACGTTTGAAAGTGCCTGCTAACTCAAAGAAATGGGCTTGAACGCCGAGTAGGAGAAATTATACTAGGATATTTACTGACCTAGAGAGGGAAGACTGTAAGTGATGGGTTGCTGTATACGTGCTACTGCAGCAAGGGAAAGGATATCATCCCGAAGCTCAAAAAGTTGGTCATACCACTATCTGTCTATGTCAATGCATCTATCTGTCTATGTCAATGCATTTAGTTCCATCAAAACAATCGAAAATTGGTTATTGGACAGCTTAGGTTTCTGCTGTATTCTTGCATACTCAGACATCTGTCGATTGTTTACTGTCAATAGAGATACCTATCAATGGGACCCTCTAATCAAAACAATCCGAAAATTGGTTATTGGACAGCTTAGGTGTCTGCTGTATTCTCTCTTACTCCGACATTGGTCGATTGATTACTGTCGATACAGATACCTATCCCTAGAACCCTCTAATCAAAGTCAAAAGCACAGGCTCTAGAAATATCGACATATGTCTATTGTCGATGAGCTCTCTCAACTCTTTGAAATAGAACTTTGAAAAAGATTGTCCTTGTCTAGATCCACCTTCATCTCACAGGGGCGCAATGTCGGCCATGAGACCTGAAGATCTCCACATCTTCTTCTTGCCTTTCCTGGCTCCGGGCCACATGATTCCGATGGTGGACCTGGCCAGGATCTTTGCCAGCCGCGGCGTCAAGGTAACAATAGTCACCACCACCGGCAACGCTCCTCTCATCAGACCAACCATCGCTCGCTCTCCTCACCCCATCCAGCTGCTAACTCTCCATCTACAGTCATCAGTCGAAAATGTCATGGGCTTTCCTACGCCTGAGCCGCCTCCTGAGTTCATCAGCGCCATCGACTCGCTTGAAGGTCCTTTTAGGGGTCTCCTGGACCAACACCGTCCTGATTTTATTGTTTCGGACATATTTTACCCATGGAGTGGCGACTTAGGCCTGCCAAGGCTAGTGTTCCATGGGACTAATGCCTTTTCCATCGTCGTAGCTGGTATTATCGGCAAGCTCAAGCTTCACGAAGCTGCGGCTGACGAGAATGATCAGCAGCTCTTCGTTGTCCCAGGAATACCGCACCATATCGAGATGGCAAAGTCGCACCTAATGAAAAGAATCACTGCGCCGGATGATCTCACCATTCGCATGGGTGAATCGTTCATCAGGAGCTATGGCATGGTTATGAATACGGTTTACGAGTTCGAGTCTCAATATCTCAGTATGCAGAATTTCAAGGCATGGCAAGTCGGTCCCGTGTCGCTCTGCAACCAAGCTGCGGTTGACAAGGCAGTGAGAGGAGGCGAATCAGGAGAGATTCTCTGCAACCAAGCTGCGGTTGACAAGGCAGTGAGAGGAGGCGAATCAGGAGAAATCTCTGAACTCTGCTTGAACTGGCTTGATGGCAAAAACCCAGGATCGGTTCTATACGTGTGTTTTGGGAGCTTAGGCCGATTTTCTAGCTCACAGCTTCGAGAGATAGCAATTGGACTCGAGGATTCGGGGCATCAGTTCGTATGGGTTGTCAAGAACTCCGGCGATATGGCTGAGTGGATGCCCCAAGGGTTCGAGGAGAGAGTTAGAGGAGCAGGGAAGGGGTTGATTCTGACGGAGTGGGTGCAGCAGATACTGATACTGAACCACGAAGCGGTCGGGGGATTCATGACGCACTGCGGGTGGAACTCGTGCCTGGAAGGAGCGAGCGCAGGGTTGCCGATGGTGACATGGCCTCTGTTTGCAGAGCAGTTCTTCAATGAGAAGTTGCTGGTCAGCGTGTTGAGGGTTGGGGTGCCGGTTGGCGCAAAGGTGGCGAGTACTGAAGAGAAGGAGAGGGATCTGGTGAGATCAGCGGAGGTGAAGAAGGCGGTGATGGAGGTGATGGGGAGTGGAGGGGAAGCTGACGAGAGGAGGAAGCGGGCGAAGGGGCTGGCGGACACGGCGAAAGCGGCGTTTGAAGAGGGTGGTTCCTCGTATACGGACATGACAAGGCTGATACAAGAGCTGATGGATGTTAAAGCTGGTAAGGTTGCAGAGACGACCTTAGTGCAGAGTTGATCGGATTGGGGGATTTTCTCTTGCATCGGGCAAGGCTGATACAAGAGCTGATGGATGTTAAAGCTGGTAAGGTTGCAGAGACGACCTTAGTGCAGAGTTGATCGGATTGGGGGATTTTCTCTTGCATCGGGCACGACCTGCGGAAGAAAAATTTACTAAAAATATCTTACTTCGCATGCAAATAAATTTTTAATCTAATGTCAATGCATCTTTTTCACTGAAATTAATCAGAGTCCAGATGACAACTGGTTTTGAACAGGAACGAAAGCAATGTGTATGTTGGACATGGAATATGCTAAATAAATGCCGAAGAAACTTCACTGTTTATGATTGAGAAAATTCTCAACTCTTCACAGCGAGCTAAACCATAAACCGACTAACTGTACAATACTGATAACCTGTGTGATTGTCAAAATTCATTTTATGCACTAAAGCTCTCAAATTTGGAAGAATGTGACGGCCAACGTCCATGTGATGTTGATCTGTACAGCATTCTCAGCGGTGCAACACTTGGTGGATATCATTGTTGCAGCTATTTGAAGGAGCACACCTCTTTCTTTCTTTTTTTTTTTTCCTTTTTTTCAAAATAAGCTAATTTTTTAACTGTTCGTATTTTCAGACTCGTCTTATCTTGATATATTATTTTGGACAAGACAACTATCAAGTTGAGATGATGATAAAGATAACTATATTTAGGAGATGAGCCGTGGACCACCAGAGAACAAGTCTCACAACGGCAGAGAACAAGTCTCACAACGGCACAAGGCAGCGATAGTGATCGGACACCTAGAGGGTGCCAGTGGCCGAGAGCCCACTCGCTTTCGTTTCCATTTTCTTACTGTTTACTTTTGTTATTATTATTATTATTTTTTACGTACTAAGAATATGATGTAATGGTGTAAGCCTTTGGAGTATCGCTTTGTCTATTGGCTATGCAAGTCTTTTGTAAGAGTTCTATTAAGAAGGTACTTAGCCCGGGGTTTTACTTAAAAAAATTAAAAAAAAAAACATCAGCGGTGATGTCATCAAGGCCAATTGGTGTGCAATATATGTCACCAAGGTTCATTTGTGTACCCCTTACCCTTTTGTGTTAATTATGTTACAATACATTCTAGGAGTACATGTTTCCCTGTTCTATTTCTTTAGTTTTCTTTGTATTTCATAAGTAAAGCAAAAAATGTATAGTTTCTTTTGTGGTGCTGGCTCACTTATAGTATGTGAGCAGAGTTTAATATTTGGTCGAAACCTATATCCAAATAGACAAAATCGAATTGAACCAAAATAATTCTGTCGTTTTTTAATTTTAAGCTTTAATACCGAAAACCATACAGAATCGATCGAATTATTTAAAAATTATATATATGCACCACCATATACATATAAACATATATCTGTATATATATAGAAACACGCATGCGCAGGCAAGCACATGTTGGTATACGTGCACACGCATCTGAACAACTATACATTATTGTTAATAAATTCAACACCAATTGGATACCTTGAAAAAAAAATATAATTTTTAAATAAATTTATTTAAGATTCGATTCTGAACCAAACCTATTTAGTTCAATTCGATTTTGGTTTTCATTTCTAATTGGTTGGATTCAGTTTTATTAAAATTGATAAAATACCAACCGAATCCATCCGATTGCTCACTCCAGTGGAGAGACACTGTCATGTGAATACCTTCTTAATGTAATGCTACTTCTCCAGTATTTCTAGCTTTTATTTCCCAATCAATCACTAGCTAGGGACCAATGAATAAAGTATTTTCTAAAAAAAAAATGATTGTTTGCATTCAGCCGTCGTCTTCATGTCGTTTCCTTTACCCTGTAAATTTAAACGATCTATTGTTTGCCGAAAGCAAAACTAAGAAAACATCGAGGCTTGTTGTTCGATCTCTCTGTCGTCAGAATCCAAAGAAAGATTACCTTCGTCTAGTTCCACTTCGATCTCATAGTCTCTATGGCCGAGACCATGAGGCCCGACAATCTCCACATCTTCTTCTTCCCTTTCCCAGCGCCCGGCCACATGATCCCCATGGTGGACCTGGCCATGATCTTCGCCAGCCGCAGCGTCAACGTGACAATACTTACCACCACCGGCAACGTTCCTCTCATCCGACCAACCATCGCCCGCTCTCTAAATCACTCCATTCAGCTACTCACTCTCGATGATCGTCTGCCCTCCCCAGTTGAAAACCTCACGGCCCTTCGCACTCCTCACTTCTCTCCCGAGTTCATTAGCTCCATAAACTCGCTTGAAGATCCGTTTAAGGATCTCCTTCACGAACACAATCCTGATTTTGTTGTTTCCGACGCATTTTATCCGTGGACAGCGGACTTAGGCCTGCCGAGGCTAGTCTTTCACGGGTGCAGCGCTTTCTTCACTGTTGTCGGAGGCGCTATCAGATCTCTCAAGCTCCACGAAGCTGTGAATGAGGATACTGAGCCCTTCGTCGTGCCAGGGATGCCCCATCATATCGAGATGACAAAGGTACAGCTTACGGAGAGCATCCGAAACCCCAACGATCTAATGGTGCAGATGCACCAGTCGTTTCGACGGAGCTACGGCATGATCATGAATACAGTGTATGAACTGGAGCCCGAGTATGCGAGCAGCATGCTAGATAGTATCAGGGCATGGCATGTTGGGCCCGTATCGCTCTGCAACCAGGATGCAGGTGATAAGGCAGTGAGAGGAGGGGAGTCGGGAGAGATCGCTAGCCGTGGCTTGAGTTGGCTTGACAAACAAAATCCAGGATCAGTTCTCTATGTGAGTTTCGGGAGTTTAGGCCGATTCACTCGCTCACAGCTTCAGGAGATCGCAGCTGGACTTGAGGCATCGGCCCATCAGTTCATTTGGGTGGTCAGGTGCTGCGGCGATTCGGCCGAGTGGATGCCTGAAGGGTTCGCGGAGAGAGTTGAAGCGAAGGGCTTAATATTGACGGGATGGGCGCCGCAGATACTGATGCTGAAACATGAAGCAGTCGGGGGGTTCATGACGCACTGCGGGTGGAACTCGTGCTTGGAGGGAGCGAGTGCAGGACTGCCGATGATCACGTGGCCTCTGTTCGCCGAGCAGTTCTTCAATGAGAAGCTGGTGGTGAGCGTGCTGAGAATTGGGGTGTCCGTCGGTGCGAAGGTAGGCGATAACGACGAGACCAAGAGGGATCTGGTGAAGTCACAAGTGTTGAAGATGGCCGTGAATGAGTTGATGGGGAGCGGGGAGGAGGCCGAGGAGAGGAGGAAGAGGGCGAAGAAGGCAGCGAAAATAGCGAAGAGGGCGGTGGAAGAGGGTGGTTCTTCATACAATGACATGGCAAGGCTGATACAAGAGCTGATGGATGTTAAGGCTGGTAAGTAAGATTCAGGCTGTGCAGAGAGTTGTTTAAGCCAGTACGCTGGAATATCTTCCTCTCTATTCCACTAAAATTAATTAATATAATGTTTTAATATTGCATAGAGCATAATAAATTTATAACATGTAAAAGAAAAATATACATGAAATCTACCCTGCCACAATGCCACAGTAGTCTATAATCCAAAAGAAAGTAAGCAGGTTCACGGTGGCCTACAAAAAATTTATACAGGGGATTAGATATCTATGACTTCCTCTCTATCGTACTCTAAATCTGAAAGGCTCCTACTGATGTACTCTTCAGCTCCCGACTCTTGGTGAATGCCGCCATTGGAGTATGCAACTGCTAAGTCATATATCAGTAGTAATAATCAAATGACACTCGTCAAACAAATGTAATGTATTTCTAAAGATCATGTTGCTATGCTCTTTCCAAATATTCCAACGAACAACAGTAATCAGGTAATGTGTATCAGTTATATCATATGCGTTATTTTGGATTAGTTTCTAAAAAGACTATATATCCAGTGTGGGCCGAGTGTGTTTTAACCGATGAAGTCCATAACAATCGACTAAAACTACAATGCAATATAATGTGCCTAACAAATTAAAGATATGGAGGATTATACATATATTTTGTTAACTCTTAATTAATGAAATACGTGAGAATTTTACCCATTGTTTTAGCTAAAAAATATATATATATGGAGGTTCCGAAGATAGGTCCATCGGGGATAACGAAGGAGGAGGAGGGAACTCAAATCCCAAAGATATAGAAAGAGTGATTCCTGGTTGAGACCTGATACCCGTTCTATTTTTTTGTTTGTTTAGTCTGCTCCTAAGTGAGAGGGACATGATTTATGTATTATAATGATTATTTTGTTAACTCATGATTAATGAAATATGGAGGATTATAACACCATTTCAGCCATATATATATATATATATATATATATATATATATATATATATATATAAAAAGGATGGTTGTCTCTTTTGGAGCCTTCTGTTTTAATGTGGCTCATTACTTTCTGTATTCTTTTGCCTTTTTTTTTTTTTTTTTTTGGTCCTTTGTTATGGAATGGATTCTTACAACAGTCGAACATTTATTTTGTTAGAGCATACTCTGCACACAAAAAATGTTTTTGCCCATGTAGCTGTTATATTTATGATTCTCCACATCAAGATAATGTCATAAAAAAAATTATAACAACTAAAGAGTGGATACTAGGTTGCTTTCTTATTATATTTCCTTTTCCTTCATTTTCCCTCAAAATGAACCTCAAAATGAACATGCGAAAATGAACCTCAAAATGAACATGCGCTGGAGAGGTTCAAAAATCAAATTAAGGTTATCTTGATAAAGATGTTGAAAACCAGTAAAACCTTGACTTTCATGTAGGATGAGAAGTCTATCCTATTCAAAATTTAAAATTAGAAAAATAAAATTTTCAAGTTTAATTCAATATTTTGAATACAACATTTCCAAAATAGATCCTTAAAGTCACTCATCCCTCCTTGTATGGAAAACTGACCCGACTCGAAGCAAACCATTAAGCATGTGTCAAAATATATATATACATATATATATATATATATAGTTGACTTTGATCGAAACCACAACTTTGACTTTATTATAATACATGCGGTTTCCTGGAAAAAAAAAAAAAACGCACAAAAGTAAACTTATCCAAAAGAAATTCCATGAACCAACCAATGTATGGTTCTATCAAACCTTGCAAAATCAAGAAGCAAACTTGAATTAGAAATGCCCTTATTTTGTGGTGAACGACTTTGGTATATTAAATTTACCTTATACAATGAATTTCATTCCCGATCTTAAATGAACTCTATCGCCTTTGCATACATTAGAAACCACAAATAACATGAGCACTCTCTCCTCATACAAGTTTCTACTGTTACCATGAGTACGGCCACAAAGCCTCAGTTAGACTTAATTTAAGAAAGATGTGAAGCTTAAGAACATAAAGATAGCAGCAAGGAGCTTTTATCAGATCCTTGATTCCATTTTAGCAGGCCTTTTTCCCAACTTAAAGGCTGAAAATTGATAAGCAGCTTGAGTCTCTGTGACCTCTGGACAGCTGGTTCTCTTCTTACTTGTT
The DNA here is from genome assembly GCA_036321105.1 of Dracaena cambodiana. Taxonomy (NCBI): domain Eukaryota; kingdom Viridiplantae; phylum Streptophyta; class Magnoliopsida; order Asparagales; family Asparagaceae; genus Dracaena; species Dracaena cambodiana. Next base: position 58,553,329 of record JAYEPQ010000005.1, on the reverse strand, counting down.
TGTCTATCAAACTGCACGGATGATTGCCTCAGTATCTGAAAAAGAGAAGAGCCTGAAGTTGAACTTGAGTTGGCCTTGGCCTTTGTTTTAGCAGTTGATCTTAACTGTGAACTATTGTTGACCTTTGAGGCTGCAGGCTTTACAGAATGATTTTCTTTAGGTTCCTGAAAATACGAAGAATGATTCAAGTTTCAGAAGACTAGCATTGCATGAAGCAACTCGAGTCCTTCGGAGAATTCTAAATGAGCACACCACTTGACTTTGTCGGCCCCCAGTCAAGTAGTATGCTCATTTAGAATTTTCGTGTCTTTCAATTCCCTGAGTTGGTATGGAATTACTCATTGAGGAGACTAACCAAATATGTGCAAGAGAGGAAAAAAAATAAAAAACTATATACAACAACCATGCAGTTTAAAATCAATGCAATTAAAGAAGCAACCATAGGATTACTTGTGTGCTAAAGAGTGGAGAAAAGAGAGAAAGATGATACCATTTGCTTCACGGATTAATTCATCCTTAAAGACGTAATATTAAGCCAAAAGCCAAACTGAAATGCATCTTAAATCGCTTTCTTGCCAGCGGCAAGTCTATTATCGCAGGGCTGCAATAATGGATAATTAAACTAAATGCTTAGGTACATTGCAGTAAGATTTGTCAGCTATCAGTCACATAGCACCACAGCATCATGACTCATGAACAGCTATATTGTATCATGTCCAAGTCAAACCATATTGACTTTGAATGATGCCAAGCATTTAAGCACACTTTACAATCAATATTTTTATTGTACTGCTTTTTCATGGAGCCTAATCAATACAGGGCACAATTAGCCTGGACAATTTTACTGCAAAGTTTTGGAAGATTTTGTTGCTGATGTGTTCTATTTCTACTCAACATTGCAGGAGTCTCGAGTAAAAGTGAGATTGAAGGATGATAACATTCTCCATTTTGCTTTTAGTTATGTACATTTGGTTTTGCAAAAGCAATGAAAGAATCTCCTTCAAAAAATTTCCTATTGTATAAGGTAGTAACACATTTTAGTAAGAAAGCAATTAACTCGACTTCCATTGTTACTATGCACTAAAGAATTTTTCTCACTTTTAGCATGATGATGAGAATACCATAAAGATTCTACCATCTTTCAATTGCAGTATGAAGATTGAGTACCATATAGATATTCCCATCATTGATCCTCTCATCTATCAGTAGAATGTGATTCAACTCTTTTTTTGATATACAACAATTAAATGGTTAAGATTTCAACTTCAATAGCAAAAGAAAGTTGCAAAAGATTCTCACCATATCAGGAATGCTCTCAGGGGCAGTGATGCCACTCCTGCTATTGCTGTCATCACGCCCAAATATGAATGCCCGCACTGTAGTTGATGTTTGCCTGTGCAAAGATGGCAGCGAAGTACTTGTTGTTCGATTGAGAAAAGATGACTGCAGTAAAACCATTTGAAAATCAGAAATAGCAGCACATTTTTTTACCCATTGCCATGATGCAAAGAAATGTTGACTGGAATGCTTAATAGAATAGTTCTGCTGAACTATTTAAAGAAATCTGAATAAGCAAAAGCACATTCATTTTCAGTCCATGATGACACATTCCTAAAATTCCTAAAAATCTTAATCAATGCACAATCATCCCAGTAGAACCAACTTATCTAGTTGTCTGAGTAACATGGTTTTCAATAACCAAAATTAGCTGCTAATGTTCATTTAAATTCAACCTACCAAAATTTATAGTGGCCTAAATTGATAAAGCTTTGGCAAACTCCAAGAAATCTATAGCTTACCATTTTAGCATTATTGCTGTTTGTACCCATCATCAGTGAATCAAAGCTAGCTGCAAGTACATTCAAAGACAGAAAAGCAATTCAGTATTTAACCACTAATTTAAACAAGACTGGCAAAAATGTAAGAGGCAGAGGTCAAAAGAAACTTGCATGTCACAGTTTTCCCCCTCTTCTTGGTAACAGGGGCAATATTCAGCTTCTTTATGAGACCAAAAATTTCTCTGGAATTTTCATCTTCTACTGGAGATATGAATGAAGACTCGCCCTGCATGTACATAAGATGCTCATTATCCTCTGAAACGTAATAATGGCTGTGTCATAAATTAATCTTAAAATTACATAGTAAACCAAAAAAATAGTGTTTCCACTTAAAAGATTAAACATAATTACAGATTTAAGTTGTTGATTGCCAAAAGTTTTTAGCCAATAGCTGCTCTCAAGGAAAGCCATACCATCCAAGATCCTTGAAGAGGATCCCCACCAAAAAACCAACCAACCAACCAAAAATGGTGGAAGGTGGTGGGATGCCTAACTGGTTGCCAGAAAGAGAATGAGCAACATGTTAAGGTGGAAGGGAAAAATTGCAAAATAAATATCAATACTTGATGCCAATAGAAAATATATGAAAGCTCACATAGTAAAGTTTAATTTAAATATAAGCTAAAAGAGTATAGCAAAATGCATCTAGGCATAGGGAGGTCATATCCAACTTAGATAAAAATGTCACCTGTGAAAGGTAAAATCAATGAAGTATGGATAGCATATGAACTTACAGTATGTACAGTATGTCTTTTTTCAGATGGATAATATATGAACTTACAGTATGCTTGAGAATACGTTGGCGATGCAGAGTTTGTTCTGATTCTTCGTCATCTGAGTGTACATAAGAATCATCTGCATCAGTGAACATCTGTGCAATCATCTGTTTCGCCTTCTTTGAATTCTGACGAGCAACATCTGCTACAGGGGGATCATGAGATTTTTCGCCTGCAGACTCCTCATCAAAATCATCATCAATTTCATTATCATCATCGTCGTCGTGGAGACAAGATGGTTCCTTCTGTTTTTGACCATATTTCAATCTTTGGAGAATATCATCGGTTCCAGCAGCATCTTGTTGCTCAAGCCACTTCTGATGAAGCCGATTACGTTTTTCACAATCTGTTGGCGCCTCTTCATAACCATTTGCAATAAGATCATCAAACACTTCATCTTCATCACTTTCATCATCTTCTTCATTATCCTGAAATCTTGCACGGTCATTATCACTGTCGTCTTCTTCTTCAGCCTCATCATCAAGAAAAACTTTTGCAAGGCCACGTTCAGGGGATGAGACAACGTTGACAGCACTGGAAGGGCAAGGATCATTGTTTTCTTTGTCATTGTCTTCTTCTGATGAACTGAAAGGGTTGCAACAAAAAATGGATTTTATCACGGAAGAAAATTAAATATTGCGCTGCACAACAAAAAATAAGATAAATATGTGTAGAAAGGAAGCTAAAGTTTGATCCAAATAGAAAGAGGAATTAAACAACTATCAATTTCATTTAGAAGAAATCGGACAAGACATTAAAGGGAGATAAAACTAATTATTTTTAAATGGTGACTATCTATGTATGCATCCACCTTTACATACACAATGACTTCAAATTTCTAAAAGCCGAGTGTCAACATAAGTTCCAAGACAGACAAATAGAACTGGTCAAATCCGAAAAATATAAGTTCCAAGAAAGATAAATAAAACAGGTTGAAACTGAATATAGAAAACATTATGGGTACTTGGCAGGAAAGGACCTAAATCTCTACCTTCTTAGGAACTGAAAAAAATTTCGAACTTGCACAAAAAATTTGACCAGATATTATATTGGATTCGCCAAAAGAGAGTCTACAGATTTTAGTTATCTCTCTGACAAGAGAACCTTTCCACCCACTCCTGATATCATGTCTAGAGCCAGCTATACAGTTTCCAGAACCTATCGAGCCAGCCCAAATTAGAGACTGAAGGTAGCTGGACATCTAACTTTCCCTTTGCAGCATACTACTTTTCCCTACTAGAATGATAAATGTGTCAGAAAGGAGACAAATAACTTAAACTCACTTTTTCCATCTCTCTATTAAAGACATGCAAGGAGATTGAAAGAAGGGGGGAAAGAAAAATTGAACCTCCTTTAAGGGCATTGTTGTTAGTATTTACAGTTAGGACTTAGGAGCTCTACTGTTGAAGAATGTCAAGTAGAATCATATTACTTTACCTATCGCATTTAAAAGCACCAGACCGACTAAAATTAACAATCAATTACTAATGCAAATATTTTTTGAATATTGAATTCAATATCCATTTTTGGTAAAAACTCAGATCAATAAAGTAGACATGGACATGATTGTTGTGCACTAACATGGACTGATGGACATGATGGTCGTATGCCGGCACAAAAACGGAAATTCTCAAAAATATAGATAGAATACAAGGTTATATATCTGTGTTCTGTTTGAATATATGTATATCTGACACAGTAAATATGGTAGTAGCTCCTCTTAATATATGACAGGTTAAAAATGATCTATTAAATAATTTGCTTTTGTCACAACAGGCTCCATATAATCTATAATGTTCATGGTAAATAATTTTGGAGTGTCAGACGTGGATGGAGAGATATGTGATGCCTAGGAGCATTAGACACACCATTTTTTGCTGGGGAAAGTGTCATATATATCATGGGTACTAGGCGGATACTACCAAATATGACAGTCATAGAAAACTAGGACAGAAAATGTGTATGCCCGTAATTGTAACATACTCAATTATAAATCACATTAGCTTGTCCCTTTATAATTAAGATGTTACATAATACAAAAGCAGATATAATTTAAATAAAATAAGTATTTGAACAGATTCCATATACCTGGGAACATAATTCAGATATCTATGATAGTCTAACACTACCTTGTTTATGTCCACATTAAAAGGTCCATATATATCAGCAAACATTTATGAAATGTTTTGATGCAAGGGTGTTTACAGGTCCCATCACTCAACCACTCTGTATAAAGTAAGCCCCAAGTAAGTTGTATGCCTTCCTATATATATATATATATATATATATATATATATATATATATATATATATATATATATATGCTTAACCAAGAATATCATTTTAAAGAGACAATCTCTTAAAGAGGAAATGAAAAAGGCTACATGGCCATATCCTGTTGACAAAGAAAGGATTGGGTGGTCACATCGCCCACATTGCTAATATAGTGAAGGATCCAGGTAGCCATTAATGATAAATAATGCCAAGAGCCATGCAGACACAGTCAATTCTCTTTGGTCTATATGGTAGGACAAAAAAAAAATTATTGTGGGGACATGACCTGTTGTTGACAATGCTAGAAGGGAGAGACAACACAATATACAGAAAACCAGAGTATAGTTATTAACTTGTCCAGTCCATTTATGATAACATCCTTTCACAGACAGATACAAGAGATGTAGTGCAAGATAAAGCAGATACCAACTCCGGCTTTGCGCATGATACGAAACAATCTGATGGAACAACATACATTCATAGTCTAATGGCCAAGGTAAGTTAGACAGCCCCAAGGAACATGTAAATAGTTCTCTAACTCTTTTTTACTAGATGTGTCGTATTATATTTTTGCCTCAAATAGGAACAACATAATTCAAATTTTCCATATTCTAAACAACAATATCCAGCACCATAACCCCATAATATAGTCTACAGATTCCAAGTTCCCAATTAAATTGTATATTCCTCTGAGTTCTCTTCTTGCTTTCACAAGAATAGATCTATGTCATTGTAGCTTGAAAACTTGAGTAGTCTGGACTAAGCATGCTACAAAGACCCGGCACCCGAACACTACCCAGCCACAGCCTGGACCTTACCTGCTCATAAATGGGTAATTTTCAGGTACAAAAGTCAGATCTGTGCATAAAAACATATAGAGTCCGGATACTATTGGAATAAAGCTAGATCCAACCAAACCAATTCACTTAACCTATAGTTAAAAAGAAAAAAGAAAAAAAAAAGAAGATAGAAACTACTGTAAAAAGATAAGTAAAATTCCAAATACCTGAACCCAGACTCTACCTATTAGCATTTGAATAGGGTCCAGACGTTTGAAATAATGCCTGGACCCATACCCAGAACCATATGTAAGCAGGGTAGAGACCGAAGATAATACCCCAGAATTTCCAGGTTTGAGCCTAGTGATATCTAGACCCAATCCAAACCTATAACAAACCTAGTCTAAACAAAGCACCCATTTAAACTCTTTCAGATTTATTGAAGGTGCCATCTTCACCAGAACAAATGTGTATAGATACGGTTGGATAGGTGGACTACGCACCTTGCCTAAGGCTAAGGGCCAATATAGGAGGTCCCGTCCAAAGTTTAAAATCATGGAAATGGCACAATGTTGATTATAGATTATATCAGCAATACTGTAAACATCTGTTCATATATTATAGGGATTATGTTATATACGATATCTCATAACCTGATATGATACATGAGATATGCATAAGTATCGGTTAACATTTAAAACTCGGTCCCTTCCTTAAAGCCTTGCAGGGTGGGAAGTCAAGAATAATAAAGAAAGGGTGAAAACAGATTGTAATTTCTTTTATATGAAGGAAAATTAATTTTTCAACAATGTCAATGCCCTCATAGCTGCACTATCATGCCTCTACAAGGGGAGAGATATCTAGGAAATAGAAGAGATGAAAGGGAAATTGTAACTTGCTATTAATGATTTTAGCTAATTAGATCTTTAAGGTGATGGAAGTGAGTACCATTGTGTCCATTTGACGATTTTAATGACATATGGTATTATATCTATATGAACTTCAATTAATTTCCTTAACAGAAAAGACAAAAATATCCAGATACTTACAGATCATCAGAAGTAGGATTTAACTCTGAGGTGGACAAGGGGGGTTTAAAGCTTTCATCTAAATCATCTAACTGGCTGTTATCTCCATGTTTTGATTGATTATTCTTTGCAGCTTCCTGCAGCTCAAGTAAACATATGGCAACATATATTACCAATATAAAATCTCCTCAAAACCACCAGCCTATCAAGCTCTATAACAAACCTGGGCTTCACCTATTGCAGTAGGAGATGCATCTTCTAACTTCAAAGCCTGCAATTATTTCGACAAAGAGGCATCAATACCATAGTGATTAAAAGATATCCTTAATCAAATAATGCACCTATTATTATAGGCATATCTTAAGATCATAAGATCAGACAAGAATAAATTTTATTTGAGTTATTCATCTTGTATTTAACTAATCAGTTAACAAAAAAATGAAATTCTAATCAAGTAAAAAAAAAAATGTGATAATAATAAAAACAGCAAATGGAAACCTTAGTCAATCAAGCACTAAAACAGACCTGAGGTTCATTAAACAAGGCAGGAGATGCATCTTTCAATTCCAAGTCAGAAGCCTGCATTTATATTTGAAAATGATAAATTAAGATATATAAATGGGTCAATTTTTACGTAAATCAAATTATTTAGCTAGTTCTGACGAGCATTTCTAAAGGTTAAACTGCAAATAACATGTTTCATTACACAGTAGACTTCAAACTAATCAAAAAGAAAAATGAAGAAGTCCTTGTCCAGTAAAAAACAAATTGATTAATGAAAAAACAGCTTCTGCGAGCTTTTAACAAACATGTAAGGTATAGGTAGTCATATAGACCTTATAAATTATGTCATAGTGGAGCAGATACTAACATTATTAAAGGGAATTTCTCCAAAAGGATCTCGGGGACTTCTTTTGCTCCCAGCAGCCTGGACAGGGGCAAATAGCAAAAGTTTAAATTTTGTCTAGATCAACAATATAAGACATGAGGTAAAGCTCAAAAAACCCACCACTTCTGCATCCCCCACACTATATCTTGAATCGTTCTGAATCTTGACTGACTCAGAATTCTTCTCAGCAAGCTCATCCACGGAACAATCAGATGTAAAAGCAGAATCAGGCTGGCAAAGGAAGCTAGTTCTGCAATCATCAGCAGCTCAAATTTATAGTAATATGCACTGACTTCTCTTAGATGAAAATAAATATACACAGTTGAAGCCACTCACTGTTCCAAAATTTCCAACTTCCTAAGCCTTATCTTTTCCAAAACTGATGATATTGGCTTCTGAACCACAGGGACAGGCTTAAATGAAGCATCCCTTGTTTCTAATGCAGAAGAAATTTGAAAGTTAGCCAAATAATTAAATTTGACTTGTATTCAATATGCTCACTTCAAAACTATGGGATATCAAACTTCGTCTTACACAAACAACACAGCTAATGAGTCAGAACGAGAAATAAGAAGCATAGGATAGACAAAAAAAATGCAAAAAACAATATTGGGTATGTCACATAACTTTCTTATAGCCCACACGATATTGCAACTCTAATCATATAAATCCTGGAGAGAATTCCTGAGTACCTCGTAACAATCGCTGGGATTCGGCATGCATATGCTCCAACATAGCCATCCTTTCCTGAAAGCCAAACAAATATAGAATCTCAAACATAGCTTTAAAGAGGGAAAAAAAAAAAGATTTTTGATAAATAACAATGTGAATTTCTTTTTAAAAAATACAACCTTTTCAGTTCTCTTCTTCTTTCGAACGGATTCTTTGGATTTCTCACCCAGCTTATCAGCATCCTTGCTCTTCTTCTTCCTCCTCTTCTTTGAAATCTCCTCACTTCCTTCATCCATGTTGAGGCGCTTCTTCACAGACTTCTCCTTTTCAACTCCACTCTCAATGTCCCCAGTGTCCTTAAAACCTCCATCTTCTTCACTTTCTCTCTCCAGATCTAGGGTTTCAAAACCCTCATCAGCCGCAGGCACGGAGAACAGCGGATCAAGATCGCCGTCAGCTTCCTTTTCACCGCCAACCTCTTTGGATCCAGAGATTGGAGAATCCGAGCTCGGAAAGGTCGGATCATCGGATGGCACGGAGAACAACGGATCGAGATCGTCCCCAAAATCCACTTTTTCGTCGAGATCTTTCGATTCGGAGGCCGCCGATTCCTTGGAGTCCTCATTCGGAACGATCGGAGCTTCGTAAACCCTAACTGAATCTGCGGCTGCTGATGACGATGATTTCTTGAGGCGTTTGAGCTTCGGCTTGTAGATCGGAGACAGGGGTTCGTGGGGGATCGGGAGGATGACGTCATCTTCGATGCTCTCCATCTCAAAGAGAAATTAGGGTTTTCGAGAGTGGAGGGGAGAGAGAGAGAGAGAGAGAGCGAGGTGAGAGAGAGAGAGGGATAGAAGCGACGAGGGAGAAGATAGAGAGGGAAAATGGGAACGTGAACGTTTTGGCGCCAGAATTTTGGAAAACTTTGTTTGTAACTCGCGGAAGTCAAATCCAAGTTTACTTTGTAACTTGTTGGTGATTATTCGATTTCTTTTAACCCTGTTTAGGATGCTAATGACATGTTTCCTAAAAGTTAAAGAAATAACGTTTTAAGTAATTTGGATTGAGTGTTTAATAATTTTAAATTAATAGTGTTCTATTTGCAAATAAATTATCATTCACCCTGAAGATCAAACATTGGCTTTATCCAAATTATCAAAATGGCATGGTTATGTAATTTTTGGCATTTCTGTTTAGAATAATTATAAAACTAAAACATATTATTATCTTTGTAAGTTTGAATGCCTCAGTCCTTTGTAATGGGATTTATTATTTTTGAAAGATGAATGTAAAAGTATGAGTAATTGATATTCAAAAAGTGTCTATTGATCTTTTTTTAGTATTAACATTTATTGATTTTTTTTGTATGTACATTCTTCTTTTTAGTGTAAATTTTTAAAGTTATTCATTTTTTAAAAATAAAATCAAATGGTTGGATTTTTTTCCTAATAAATAATAAAAAAAATAAAACAAGATCATGATAATAATTTACATCAAAAAAAATGATAATAGCAATTAAGCACCAGACAATAGTATTAGGTCGATACTCTAAAAACCCTTAGCAACTCTTAGCAGTCGTCATCATTTTGGGATTATCCGTATAAGTTTTTATATCCGTATAATTTCTTGTTCTGCAATCTTATGTGATTGCAACTCAGATATGCGATATTCTAAATTTGCAGTGTCCCAACTCGGGAGAGGGAGAAAGAAAAATAAACTCACGATTAGGGAGAGGGCAAACATATTTATATGATTCAACATATAAACAGAGTAAATAGTATATGAAATGTGCAATATTCAAGTCTAATCAATTATGGCAAAAAAAAATTGCAACTTAAACGAATCTGGTGTTCATAATTAAAATCCAAAACAAATTTCCTCAACCATCATCTCAATTTCGAAGTTTTGGTATTACGGAAGGGATTTTCAACATAGTATTAGAGCAGCTCAGATTCAATTTCTGCCGAGCGTATATTTAATTGCAGTGATATTCGTGCTAAAATAGGTGTAGCTCCCATCGATGAGAAGATGCGAGAAAATTGCTTACGATGGTTTGGTCATGTGCAACGTAGAACTACAAGTGTATCAATTCGAAGAGGGAAGCTTATCAATGTAGGACAAGTTAAAAGAACGAAGGAAAAACCAAAAAAAATATGAATGGAGGTGATACGTAAAAATATGGAGTCTAGAGATTTAAATAAGGAGATATTACTTGATAGAAATGAATGGAGAAGGAATATTAAAGTGGTCGATCCAGGCAGCGTGGTTCTTTTTTTTTTTTTTGGTTCATGTAGCCTACCCCAAATACTTGGGATAAAAGGCTTAGTTATTGTTATTGTATATTTAATTGCGGTAAAAAAAATAATAATACCACTACATAAAGTAAATCCAAAACAAATTCCTAATATGAAGAAAGAGTTTTAATTAAATGAACGAGTGGTTTCTAAATGCAAGCATTAGCAAATTTAAGAACGACTCAAATTGAACTAATAAATATTATAAAACAAAATCTACAACTCATCGCCTTCAATGTTTAACTTCAATTTTCTCTTCCATATCAAATTAAGTTAAGACATATCTTAGTTCTCTAAGCCAATTCCAAAGTAGTATGAAGTGATCCATACACACGATATATATAAACTTCAACTGTTTAAATCAAATGAAACTATATAAAAAACACGAATTAGTTTTAAATAATTTGGATGGATTAAACTTTTATAAATAAAAGAAAGCTTAAAAATATATTAGCACTTTGGCTTGAGAGCATCCTATATTGTATAAAAATATATTACGCACATTATTCTATTGCCCAGAGCCACCGATAAAATATCAGAGATACATGAATTAAAAATTAAGGGTTTTTATATATTTGTCTCTTAAATCTTTAAAAATTATAATTTAGTCCCCAACATATTCATATTTATAATTTAGTCCCCCAAATCCTTTAAGTTCTCACAATTTAGTCTTCAGTCATATTTTTAATCCGAATTTTCTGTTATATCCAGAGTTACTTCACTTTAGTTCTCCCTTCTCTCTTCCTCTTCATATTGGGTTATCTTCTTTTTCCTCTTAGTTAATCTCTAAAGTAAAGTAACTCAGAAGAATCCAATAAGAAGAGAGAAGAGAGAGAGAGGAGAAGAAGAGGAAGAGAGAAGAGAGAACTAAAGTGAAGTAACTCAGAGGTATAACAGAAAATTCGGACCAAAAATATGACTAGGAGAATAAGTTGTGGTAACTTAAAGGATTTAAGTGACTAAATTATAAATATGAAGATGTTGGGGACTAAATTCTAATTTTTAAAGATTTAATGGACAAATATATACAAACCCCTAAAAAATAAATACGAACTTGCATTTAGTTGCATTTAACTCTACTTAGATTTTATTTTGATTGATGCTATTGATGATATATGTTCTACAAGGAACTCTTTTTGAGCAGACCAAAGGGATCTCATTACTTCAGAACAAGTCATATCTCGTAACACCATGTACTCTCAGCCTTTATCTTGGGGACTTTACATTGCTCCGCCAAGTTGAGAGATGCCGAGATCTGGAAGAAAAGAAATATACAGTTGTATTTAGAAAAACATAGTTAGGTTTCAAATTGCATTTGACATTAATTCTCATGCTAAGTGACACCAGTACCCTTTCCCAAGACATTTCTGCATTCGTAGTAGCCTTGTTAGAAGCAAATCCCATTGTTCTTATGATACAACTATCACCTACCTATATATGAAGTGTGAACATTGATACAGGATATGGGTACGATATAATATGAACACGACAGCAGAAGAAGAAGAGAAGTGCACCTTTTCGGTAAAAATATATATAACATAGTCAAACTCATGTATAAATACATTTTTACAATCTTCATCATCAATATGATATGATGATGTAGATTGTCCATTTACTGTATGTTCTAACATCCATGCTTGAACAGGATTATTTTCGGACGACGCTAGAGTCGAAATTCTTGGGGATGGTGATGATCCCGATCACGATGTGGTGCCCATCCAGGATGATTCTTCGGAGCAGGTTTATTTGAAGACACTTGGATTGTTCTGGGCTATGTTTATTACTGAGTTGTAATATTACTACTTTAGACTTGCTCTTTTGTACTTTTATTGAGTGTTGTTCCGTCACATTCTCGCAGACTACTGTATGTAATATGTACTTTGTATTTCTGTTCTATTAAAAATCTTTAATGGAGCACGGAGGAGGAGGATATATTCTCACCGTTTACTCGAAAAAAAAATGTTATGTTAAAGTATAAGGCAAATTCGGGAAATTTTACGATACTAATAGAACATATACAATGTACGAAGGTGTTAATGTCCAATATGTCGTATATGAGTCGCTAGTTGTCTAAATTAATAAATGAGAGCATAATCATTTTCAATACTAAGTGACATGTTATAATTATAATGTATATGAGGATACATTAGAATTGTTAACCGGTCATTCATAAATTCAATCTTCAACTTTCTACTCTAGATACATCTATGACACGCCTTTCATATGTTTAGGATATATTACTTGGATCCGTAAAATAATAATAATAATAATAATAATAAAGATTAATTATACTCAGACCCCTGTAATATGAGAATATATAACTTATTACTCCTAAAATTTTAAACTCTTACTTAAATCTTCTGGACTACAGAAAAAATATCTTTATCTGAGTTTCTCTGTCAGTTTTTTTTTTACGGTCCAGAAGGTATAAGTAAGAATTTTAAAATTTAGGAGTGATAATTATATACCCCTCATACTATAAGGGTCTGAATGTAATTAATCCTAAAAAAAAACATCCAAGGCCTAAAATATTGGATTATTAGAGACATATTCAACATAGGTATGACCCTCCTTTGAAGTATCTATGGTGCATAGATCAAGACATTCTTGGTCAATGTATTAGTAGTTCAATTCATCAACTGATTGGAATAACAATTTTGTTTTAAGAAAGGTGGGTATATTCCTCCAATTGAGAGAACGTATTTAGCTTCTATATAATAATTGATATAGCTGGCAAATAATGCTGTTAAAATTGTACGAGAAAGCTGTATTTTCTTGGGAGTTTCCAAAGGAGCACACCAATTTTCCTAGTGAGCTCACTTTTCAACTGAAAGTTCAAAATAAAAAGAATTATTTAGTGGGCTCACTAGGAAAAGTGGTGTGCTATTTTGGAAACTCCCATTTTCTTACATGATCATGTGATCTATTTTAGTAGAAAGTCGATTTGAATGAAGAATTAAAAAAAAAATGATGAGATATTAGAAAAATGCTATACAATATGTCCTATATAATTTGGCATGATGAATAGCAAATCAAGAAAGTGATAATAAGCCTATAATTAAAAAGGATCAAAGAAAATAATTTCAGGGAAGGATATTATTCTTGCTTGTGAAGCTTGTTCCTAATCCTCACACTTGATGTCCTCTTGCCATTCATCAATGTCTAAATATCATCTAAGTATTACATCCTCCAATTAGTGATTGTAATTGATCAGTCTTATATAAAATTTTAAATTAAAAATAAAAATTTTATTTTTCTAATTTAAAATTTTGCATTGGAATTAAAAAAACTTGAAACTTTCATACAACTAAGTATTGCTGAGTCGTCCATCTATTAGGAAAAAACTGATAATGAGTACCGCATAAATAGGACGCACCATTAACGTAAATATATAACAGATTATATTGGAGTTCTCTTTTTTTTTTTTTTTTTTTCTTTTTTTTTTAATTCAGAATAAACGTTGGGTTATATTCCCCGCGTACCTTGAACGATCCGTTGGCCTTGGATCTCCTCTTCCACTGGAGCCCGAGGTCCTTGGATGAAGTGTGATACGTCGCCTTGACTGAATCACCCCCGTCGAACTTCCTCGACACAGCAAAATCCCATGAATTAGTGGAAACATCATAGCACGGCTCCATAACTGTCCTCCCCATCAGCCCGTGAGCATAAACATACCTCACCTTCCAATTCTCGGTCCCAAAATCATAACCAACCCGTACTCTATTTGCTGAATCGATTGCCATCGACCCTTCCATTGCTGTGTGATTCCCTCCGTGGACGTGGGTGTAAGTAAACTGCACTATTTTGTCCATCAGTGCGAGCTTATTCGTGAACTGGAACCCAATGTCCTGCACAAAGATACGCAAGATCACACCAAATTGAAAATTTTGGTAGATGCTAAATTTCAAGTTAAGAGAATTTATCACCCGTGCAACAACGCTAAAAAAATAAATAAAAAATTGTGTTGAAAAATGAAAGAGCATCAAGTCAAATAGAAGGGAGAAGGTGAAGACCACGTACCTTTTTAGGGAGGTCGTAGCGGAGGGTGAAGGAGTTGGGCTTGTGGAGGGAGAGCTGAAGGCCGGTGAGGGAAGGGCCGTGCACGAAGGTGGCATCGCTCATGGTGGCTCTGAGGATGAGTTCTTGGCCGACATTGACGGAGAGAGCGGCGGATGCATTCTTTTGGTAAGCATCGTACCTCCCTCTCACTTTCGCCTTCATCGGATTCAATCGGAGATCTCTTCTGAAACGGTGTATCTACTTCTCTGGTTGGGGATCGAAATGGAGGAGGTGCGAGAACAGAATAAGGGTGTGTTTCTAATGTCAGGATCTACGGTCTGGTACATCCAAGTGCTCATTCAAACGGTTTTAACGCTTTTCTCGCTTCAGGTACTGATGTACGTGTACACTCACTCTTTTCTCTGGCAATTGGAAAATATTGCATTTAAGCCCCTGATAAAATATTATTGGAAAATTGTCTCCTCCGAATCAGCTGCAGACAATCTGCGTACAAGCCACGAGACCTGTGTTGTACGCATTGGATCCATGTGGTCTGCGGGGAGTTTCTAGATGGGCACAACTTTTTTCCTAGTGAGCCCACTTTTACCAGTGAGCACACCCTCTCTTTTAAAAAGAGGGTTTTTCTTAGTGAGCGCACTAATATTTCTAATATACCCTGCATCTCTTCCCCTTCTCCCTCGACCCTGCCGGCCAGGACCTCACCGCCTCTCTCCCATATTCTCTCGCTACCACTCGCCATTTAAATTCGGAGAAAATTTTGGGGGAAAAAAAATCATCGTTCAATCGATCATCTGAGCTTCGATTTGAGGAGAGAGGGCGACCGCGGCTGAGGCCTCCATTGAAGCGCTTAGTTTAAACAGGACGGGAGGGCGAGGAAGCAGAGAGAGAAAAAGAGAGAGGAGTGAAGGAGAAAGAAAATATTACTCTTTTTGCTCGCTAATCAATCGAGGAGAAGACAATGGTAGAGATAGGGCCTCCATCCTCCGCTACGCTCTACCCCCCCTACGCTCCGCCCCCTGCTCCGCTTCGCCCTCGCCGCCACTCCGCCCTCCGCCCTCCGCCCCCGCTTCCTTGCCACCCGGACTTGATCCGGTTGGACAGTCCGGATCAAGCTTTCTGATCCGGACTGGGCTGTTCAGCCCGGATCAAGAGTCTTGATCCAGGCTGAACAGCTTGGATCAGAAAGCTTGATCCGAGCTGTCCAGTCCGGATCAAGGCCGGACGGTAAGGGAGCGGGGGCGGAGCGGGGGCGAGGGTGGGGCGGAGTTGAGCCGAGGCGACGGCAAGGGAGAAGAAAGAAGACAAGGTATTTTGATTTAAAATTTTTAATGATAAAATTGTAATATAATAGAAGTTTTAAGTGCGCTCACTAGGAAAAAATGTTGTGCCCATCTAGAAACTCCCGCACTGCGAACCAATCTGACACTTCAGCAGATTGTGATGTATTTGTGTGGAAGCATAAAGCAATCATTTGTTATTTTTACTGGAAGATAACAAAATAATTTTTCTGGACTCGCATCACAACTCTGAAAATTTGGTACCGTGACAGGGACTTAAAAATTCTCCCTAATGCCTGTAACGATTTGAGAGTAGACGCGGCTGCGAGATTGAGAAGAGAATACATAAAGAGGTGGTAGAGAATGAGGAACTTGGACCCCCTAACGTAGAGATTATCAGGAATAGGCCGGGCCAGGAGATTGAGAATCGGTGTTCATTTAAAAATATTTTCTTTAATCCGGACAAATAGTAAAATGGATTTTTTTTTTTTAAAAGTCTCTTAACAAGAGTTCTATCCAAAATTTAGCACGGGGATATGTTAATCCACGTTATGAGATACCAAAGGCTTATGCAGTTCGTGTATATACGAACAATTTGGAGGGTATGTAGTTAAAAACCCTTAACATATAAAATTTATTTGGACAACCATCCCAATAATGCATAATAATCATTAGTATTTAGACAACAAATCTTTTTTGAGCATAAACGGCGGGTTTAACCCTCCGTGTTTAATTAATTAAATTTTAACGAAACATACCAGAGCTATTACAAATGATTACATAATATTTCTCCCCAAGAGCTATTACAAATGATTACACAATATTTCTCCCCTTCATCCCGCAGTGCTCCTTGGTTCGCTGCTTCCATTCTTCATCCCCCACAAAGTTTCCCCCCAATCCGCTCTGTCATCCTCCCCACCAACCCTCCTCTTCGCCCTAGTGCTGTCGAAGAAATGGCTGCAGATTCAATCTTCTCCTCGGGTCTCTCCGTGGTTGAGGCGGTGCTGGCTCTTGTCTTACCACCTTTGGCTCTATCTGCTCCTGCCTGCACTCTTATGTCAAGAAAAGCAAGAAGATGAAGCTTCTCTACACAATTTCTTTTAGTTTCTATTTTCTTAAATGCAATTTTTTTCAAAACGATTACCAATCTCTAGTTTCACAAAAAGAAAAGATAAATTGCTTCAACAAAGGGCCTTCTCACAAGACCAAATTCTAGCCTTTTAGGCCTTGATGCATTCCATCTTACATAAAATCCATATATAACTTCTCCATAAAGAATTAGCATCCACTATGAAATCTACATCCATGCACATCTGAATACACATGTATAGCTAATGACAAATTGAATGGTAATTCATTCTCAACAAGAAAGGTAAGAATCAGTGTGAGCGTACAAATTCTACTTTTTTACATTTTTGGAGACCAGCCATTTTTTTTAGTACATATCATCTCCTACTCATTTCACAAATCACTTCAGTTCTCATACGTATTCAAGAGCTACCTGGGTAAGGGAGCAGGAAGCTGGCAGTAGTTCGGAGACGGTTCAGGTGCAGAAGATGTCGACGCAAGCACCTTCAGCGACATTTTCCTTTCAAAATTTATGTAACGGTTGGAGCCTCCGAAGCTCTCAATGGACCTCATGTACTCTGATGCATTATTCTCTATGATCAGGGCATCCTCCAGCTCGCGGACAATATCCACCATGCTTGGCCTGTATGTGGAGAAGGGCTCGATGCATGTTAATGCAGCCTCCACTACCCTCCACATTGCCTCAGCATGGTAACCGCTCTTTATATTTGGATCCACAATCTCTTCGATTCTTGACTCCCTAATAAATGGCTTTGCCTGAATCGGTTTCATTGATTGAGGTTCAGATTTATAAATAAAATGAGGCATCAGTTTACGCTAAAAAAAGGTACCACTTTAATGCAAACGGGAAAAAAAAAAAAATTAGACAATGCATTTCTAATGGCATGACATATAAACGTATAGAGAGAATCATACAGTACAGAAATTTAACATCATCAGCATAGATGACTTACAATTATAGTATGATGGAACTTAAATTCAGTTGGATACATAAGTGAGAAAAGTGCAAGCATGCAATTTACTTCGTAGGTCTTCATGACACAAAAGGATATGCAAAATATACATTGTTCTAAGACATAATTGAAGGTTTTGGATTTTAGCCAGAAGCATGCATGCAAACACAGGCTCATGTCTGTGCACATGCACAGAGGTTCTGGATGTTGGGGATTGAAGTCCCCCATCGAGATTGTAGAGACAAAGAAAATAATACAATACAAGAAGAACACAAGAATTAACGTGGTTCGGCCGACCAAATTCGACCTACGTCCACGGGAACAATGAGAGAAATATTCACTATGAGAAAAAATAGGTTACAAGAAAAGATCCAAGTATCTCTTTACCTCTCGCATCTCTCATAATAACAGAAGTATCTCTCTCAGCCAATTGCTCTCTATTCTCTCATATCACATACGAGAGATATATATAGTGTTCCTATCCTAATCCCATTAGAATAGTACTATCACCATCTAATTGGTATTCCAATCCAATTAAAACTCTGGTCTTCCAACTCAAGTCCAACTGGGACCTTTTATGATTCTTGATCACATCTGGATACTCAACGGATGCGAGACACAAACCCAACAATCTCCACCTTGGCTCGTATCCGATGAGCCATGCATCTTGGAGAAACTCCGTTGCTCTCGTCATCCACTTCGCAGACATTCACCGCACGATCACCATACTCCACCGACTGGGAACAACTTGTATAATTATCACCGCCTCTATACTTGAGCATTCATGATCACTAAACCATACTCTCCTCCGAGCACTCATGATCACTAAACCATACTCTCTTGAACACTCACGATTACTACACCACGCTCTTCACCAAGCGCTCATAATCGCTACACCGTACTCCACCTCGGTCAAAACACCTGGACCTCCTAAGTACTCAAAATCACTTATCATCTTGTGCATCAGACAAAAGTGATCGATATACTGTACTCCACCTTGATCATAAAACTATGACCAACTCTTAAAGACAAATGATTATATATTACCATGTGCTTTGTTATGTCACGAAGTAACTGTATCCACCATCATGAAGTACTATGACATACCTCATCATCGTACAATCAACCAACCATCGACTATAGATCATCTCGATCAATATCGATCTCTCAATCATCGTTGATCACTACCGGTCTGTACAAAATCTGCTCCAAACAGTAGATTTTGCTCAATCCGCATCCACCACTGCATTCGGAATGCTGAAAAACATAGGATTCGACTCCTGGATCACTTTAATCGGACATCGATTCTTCGATCCACACTCCGATCAACCATAACCGTCGATCTGTGCCTCAGAATCCATCTCAGTTATCAGGCACTCCTTGTGGTGCACATTGCTAGAGCCTCCAGTTGTGCACATCACCGGTTATATCTGGCTTTTTTTTTTCTCTTCTTCTTCTTATTGTATTTTGCCTTGATGCCGACTCGACATCAGATCCACCATCTCGCAATCTCGATTTCGGATTCATAATTCCGGCTCTGATACCAATTGTTGGTGTCGAATCCCCTATCGAGATTGTAGAGACGAAGAAAACAATACAACACAAGAAGAACATAAGAATTAACGTGGTTCGGCCGACCAAATTCGACCTACGTCCATGGGAACAACGAGAGAAATATTTACTATGAGAAAAAATAGGTTACAAGAAGAGATCCAAATATCTCTCTACCTCTCGTATCTCTCATAATAACAAAAACATCTCTCTCAGCCAATTGCTCTCTATTCTCTCATATCACATACAAGAGATATATATAGTGTTCATGTCCTAATCCCATTAGAATAGCACTGTCACCATCTAATTGGTGTTCCAATCCAATTAAAACGCTGGTCTTCCAACTCAAGTCCAACTGGGACTTCTTATGATTCTTGATCACATCTGGATACTCAACAGATGCGAGACATAAACCCAACACTGGAGACATGCACATACACATGCACAAAAGGTTCTGGAGTTGAGTTGCTGTTGGTGCTTGTGGTAGGATTAGATCAAAATTTTAAGTCAAACATGATGTAATTTGCTCCCGTGATTTTGATGTAAACATTAATCTTGCATAAAAAAGAAACATAAGATGTTTAAGTGCTCTTTCTACAAGAAGTAATTGCTTGATTGTAATGAAATTTGCAGTCAGGATCTCATGGTTTTATTTATCCTTTTAGTACGTGTTTTAAGCCATTTATAATGTCATTGACTTTGTGGATCTAAAATCTAACTTTTGCAAGTTCCATAAAGTATTAGGTAATCCTATTGGAAGAGCCCAAATTATAATTTCCGCACATAGAAATGAGTATGAGGGGAGTGGATGCCGGACACGAAAATCATCCAAGTCCCATACGATAGAACACAGGTCAATATGCGCATTTCTTTCAAATACATATTGTATTCAAATGAGCAACACAGATGCCTAAAATGGACGCAGAAGTACAGCAATTTTTTTGACGTGAGAAGTACAACGTAATTATATGCAGTGATTTGAAGTTTGAGCTGATTCTCCTTTTTGATTATAAATTCTGGATAGCGCAATGACTATTGAACGACAACAATTTAGCTGATTTTTGCCACAATTCTCTTTTTATATTAGATTCTGGATAGCGCAATATAAATATAGAGTGAGAATAATCTAGCTGATTTTTGTCAAAATTTGATGCATGACAAGAATGCTTTGTAATTTGATCAAAATCATAAGTTGCAGTTATCATAGACACAAGCAAGTAGTTCAGCATCCGCGCAACAACAATGAACTTAATAGTGCAAAATGGGGGTAACATACACTGAAGGCAAAGTAGTTCGAAACTGAAATCATACCCATTCTACTAAGCTCCACTCATTGCGTGGTCTTTGTATATTTAGAGGCTCCCTTCCAGTCACAATTTCTAGAAGCACCACGCCGAAACTAAAGACATCACTTTTTGTTGATAATTGTTGAGTTGAATAGTACCTGCAATAAGATAACGTAAATGCTTCAGTTTCTTCATTTTAACCTTCTGTCCTCGGGATCCAATTAAGTTTTTGACAAAAAGATTCTAGATGTTCCACAGTTCATATTCAAGTATCTGACATTGACATCTTTCATCATGTAATACAATAATAACAGTATAATATAGACCAGTCTTCTAAAATCCCCCATCGCCAGCAGTTTTTATTTGGATTTACCTGCACAGTTAGTGTTCTGCGTAATACTAATACATTAAGGAGTGGACAGGGTGTCATATAAGAACTTAGAACACCAGTTGAATGAATGCTGCACACTTGCACTGTCCTTTTGGAAAATCACTGAAGAAGAAAGGAATGCACATTTCATTATAAACATGTTATGCATGCTGAAACATTTATGTTGTTAGTTAGTTATTGGAGCGTCTGAAACGCTCATGTTGGTAGTTATCGTATGTTATGTTCTATTAAAAATCTTTAATGGAACGTGGGGAGACATCACCCACCATTTGCCTTCAAAGGCCCAAAAAAAAAAAAAAAAAAAAAAAACATGTTATGCATTCTTTTGTCATCAAGGGCTAAACTATGTCAAGGAATGGGGGAATATCGAGTGTCAAAGTATCAAAATGTTTAACATGGCAATAAGAATATTATAAGAAAACACTGTTAACTTACTCGGGGTCCAAGTATCCAGCTGTTCCTCTTACTTCCAAAGATGCACCACTATCCCCCTCCTGAGGTGCATATTTAGAAAAGCCGAAATCTGCCACCTTGCCACTCATAGAATCATCAAGCAGAATGTTGCTCGACTTTACATCCCTGTGAATGATGCACCGCCCGGCAAAAGTGTGCAGATACATTAAACCTGAAGTAAAATATTACACTTCTTTAGGGCTGGACAGTTAGCGAGTATCATCCATATATGCAAAATAGTTGCTATGATTCTCGACAATTTGGCAGATTGTGTCCAGTTCCTCGTGCATTCTTGGGCATTTCACCCTGAAATTCAAACTAGTTGAGCAGAAACTGTATGCACTATCACTATGCAGTTCTAGTTTATCCCTCAAAAAAGGTCTATTAAGTCGTTGTCCAGGAGGTACGGACTATAAATCTAGAATATCATGGATTGCACAACATTCTAAAAGGACAGAATACTTGAAATGTACATGCTACTCCGAAGGAGGCGACATATATACTATCTAGATTTTCAAATATGACAACTATCATGGATTTTAAGGTACCATATACAATATACACCCCATGAGACTGGATCAATATTACCGATTTTCCTTATTGCCAAAATGATATATCTAGCATTGCTGATTCCGTTATCACAAACCATCAACCAATATTGATTTTGAAAATGCATGAGTGTTTGAAGAAAACGCTTTAAGGTTCTGTATGCAGTGTCTACGATTTGTTTTTCAGAAACAATTTTTGAGACTTAAGACATTTCGTCCTAAAGTAAGCCCACACACCCACCCACCCCCACAACCCCCAGAAAGGGAAAAAAAAAAAAAGAACGCCCAAATCATAAAGATATAGACATTGCTTGTATGCGATAAAACACATCAGCAGATAAGTGAAGTAAATAATAGGAGAATGCTCGCCTCTAGCAGCACCAAGTGCAATAGAGAGTCTGGTTGGCCAGTCCAGAACTTTTCTTTTTGATGCTTCCCCTGCAGCAAAAAATAAATTAATAAATAAAATAGAAAAGGAATGGGATGAGAAAGTTGGGATGCTACTAAGATATCAATGTGATTCAGGTAGAAATGATTACCATAAAGACGATCTTGTAGCGAACCATTTGACATAAAAGGATAAACTAAAATCTGTTGATCTTTTTCGCAGCAGTAGCCAAGAAGGGGAACCAAATTCTCATGCCGGACTGCTGAAAGAAGTGTTACCTATGAAACCAGTTTTTGGGAGAAATTTAGGTCAGAAGTCTTCTTGCTTTCAGAACAGCCAGTTAATAGAGATGATAAGGGTAAACTCGAATAAGTAACTCCTCATTCACAAGTTTACAGTTGCACGAGGAAAAAAAAAAAAAAAAAACATTCTCGTCTGTCCAAGCATGTCAATAAAAAAAAAAAAAAACATTCTCGTCTGTCCAAGCATGTCAATAACGGTATATAGACATTTGTTGTCCCAGAGAAGAAATAAGTATCGGATACTTTATAAACATTGAATTATATGTATTATCTTGAAGAATTCTTCTTCAAAAGAAAATGGATAAGACTATGTCTTATATTTCTGGCTTTAACCAACGCTTATAAACACACTTCAGAGGATGCTGAATAGAAGATTATAAAGCATACAGATGGATCATGGAAACTTAAATATATCAAATAGTAATCAAGATCTTTTTCTCAAAAATAAAAGTAACCAAGATATCAATAAATTTCTTTGTGGCACTGGTACAGGTACATGCTAGACATGACATGACATGACACAAGTTTACAAACATAAAAATTCCTGAAAAGTTAAGAATCTTTAGTTACACAGATAAGCCTTGGATATGATAAAACAAAATTATGAATGTGCATCTGCGCCCATGTGTAGGATGTGTTAAAGTTATTTACCAATTGTTGAAATATAAAATATAACTCCTCTAACTCTCACTATAACTTTGGTGGTTTTGGTGTAGCGGAAGGGACTTCAGTATGATATTAGAGCAACTCAGGTTCAAAACCTACATGCTATGCATTTGATTATGAATTTTTGTACTGCTTTATACAAATAAGATAATGCGGACAAACCTCGTACCCACAAAGCATTAGACTGAGAGTGTTTTGACCCAAAAATGTTAACATATTGGTTGTGGATTTCAACCATATATTAAGGACTCAATTTTTGAATACAAGACTAACCATGACTAAATCCACACTTAATTTGGGTGCTTTTAATCAGATATGTGATACTAACCTAACAATCTCCATGATGACTCGCATCTCATAAACCCTTGATACATTGAAGTATTCCCGCCTTTATCTTTAAAGATACACAAGTTCAACCTTATTCTTCACCTTATATCCGACCATCTCACGCCAATTCTGGAGACAATATTATGCAATTGACTTCCCCTTGCATGCAAACTTTATTATCACCTTTAGGATTAGCATCAGGTTGCACTCATAGTGTGTCTAACCCACCCCTAGGTATCACCATATCTATCAAGTTACAAAGTTACTAACCCGCATGCACTAACGTGCCACCAAATGCTTGGGCTTGCCCAAATTGTCACCACGAGTCCAATACCAATCAGTTATGATGGAAGAACACATATCGTAAGGTATTAGCAATAGATGAGACCACTTTGACCTAAAAGGATAGCCTATTAGGTCTTGGATCATCTCTACTATTTTACTGCAAACTCTTGGGATGGTAATCAAATTGAGATTGAATTGTCTCACTCACAAATTTATTTCACTCAAAAGTGTCCCTTAAAATATTTAGAAGTTATAAATACTATTTTAATCCAAATTTTAGAAGGTTGGTAATTGGATTAGGATTGATTGTCCCACTCACAAATGTTCTTCGTTCACCAGTGTCGTCCAAAAATATCGAAAAGCTTAAACATATTTACAAAATACCCCAATTTAAGTTGCATGTTTAAATAAAGAAGGTGCTTTTTACAAACACAGGCCCTACAATAATTAAATGCATAAAAATATCCTTAGGAATTTGTGTGCTTCAAAACACGTCGCTCACAAAATGTCCCTCAAAACTGTTCAAAAAGTTGCACATTTTTTAAATTGACGAATTAACTTTTTCCAAGATGTTGGCAGTGAAAATTTCTAAGTAAAAAGGAATTTTCCACACAGAACGTGGAGCTAACTCCGTAGCTCCGCGTTTGGCTATTTTAGCCTCGTGTTTGAGCAAAACGCGGAGCTAATCTATAGCTCCGCATTCTGATGAATTTAGCTCCGCGTTAACACCACATGAGCAGATTTCATTAGAATTCCAAATTGATTGTGATTGAAATTTGGACTTATCTAATATTCAAATTGAGTCCAATCAAAATCCTAATTTGATTATGATTGAGATTTGGGCTTATCCAATACCCAAATTGAGTCCAATCAGAATTCCAAATCAAGAGATTTAAATCAATATTAAATATTTGATTAGAATCCTTGATGAATACAAAAACCTTCTTTTCCTATTCCTATGGGAATTTTTATTCCTATTCCTATGGAAACTCTCATAACCACTAAAGGCTATAAATACCCTCTTTGAGAAGACTTTAGATATCATCAATCAATAATAGATCAATCCATAAATGATCATCAATCTTTAAGAGATCTTTTTGGAGCATTAAAGGATTTCAACTTACGCGTGAGAGCTTTGAACGAATCAAGACAAAAAAAGATCAAGAAGAGTCGGCCGTCATCTTCATCGAGCAAGAAGATCCTCGTCGTTAGATCGTCCAAAGGAGCTACTAGATAGATCCCATCGCTGCGAGAACCCACTTTACATTGTAAAAGAGAGCGATAAATTATAAATCCTCTCGTTTGTTCTTTTCATGTTCACTTTCGTTGTAATCTAAGTTGTATTCAATAGAAGGAGGTAGAAATTTTGCTGCGAACAAACTAGCGACCACAGTGGGAGAAGTCTCTTTCACCAGAGAAGATATCGTGGCGCAATCTGACGTCGAGAGGATCGAATCCGACGTGAACATGCTAGTCGTAAAAATCGACCAGCAGAAGTACGAGGAGTATCTCTTCTCTGAGTCAGGTAACCTGACCGAAACGCGACGCCATCGTCGCGTGCGCTCCAATACCCGAGGATCGGGTAATCGGGAATCCACTGTTAATCAAGGACCCGTGAAAACCGCGGCCATAGAGCTGCCTTTTGGACAGGAAATCCTAGCAGAGGATGGCCTCTTTACTGCCGAAAAAAGCTCGGGAACTGATTTGACCAGAGCCCAACCCCGCAACCGAAATCGGAGAGTTAGGGGAAAGGCCCTCCAAACCCGCATTAAACGCGAGGCTAATCAGGTAGCAGAACGCGAGGCTACAAGCTTACCCCGCAAACTGGCTTGCGTTAATTGCAAGACCAGTCAATATCGCGTTAAATGCGAAGCTGCAACTTGCGTGAATCACAAGGACAAGTCAGCGTGTGATTCTCCACGCGAGGCTATTTTATCTGGGCTTAAAACCAGAGAAGCTCGCATTAATCGCGAGGATAAACTTTCTTTAAAGCCAGCGTGTGATGGTGATTCTCCATGCGAGACTAAGACTGGACTTAGCGATAAACGCGAAACCGGTAAGATTTGCGTTAATCGCAAGATTCCTGACATTCGCGTTAATTGCGAGGATAAACTTTCATTAAAACCAGCATGTGATGGTGATTGTCCACGCGAGGCTAAGACTGAGCTTAGCGATAAATGCGAAGCCAGTAAGACTTGCGTTAATCGCGAGGATAAACTTTTTTTAAAGCCAGCGTGTGATGGTGATTCTCCATGCGAGGCTAAAACTGAGCTTAGTGACAAACGCGAAGCCAGTAAGACTTGCGTTAGTCGCAAAATTCCTGACGCTCGCATTAATCGCGAGGATAAATTTTCTCTAAAGTCAGCGTGTGATGGTGATTCTCTATGCGAGGCTAAGACTGAGCTTAGCGATAAACGCGAAGCCAGTAACATTTGCGTTAGTCGCAAGATTCCTGACACTCGCGTTAATCGCGAGGATAAACTTTCTCTAAAGCTAGCGTATGATGGTGATTCTCCACGCAAGACTAAGACTGAGTTTAGTGATAAACACGAAGCTAGTACGATTTGCGTTAATTGCAAGATTCCTGACACTCGCATTAATTGCGAGAATAAATTTTCTTTAAAGCCAGCGTGTAATGGTGATTCTCCACGCAAGGCTAAGACTGAGCTTAGCGATAAATGCGAAAGCAGTAAGACTTGTGTTAATCGCAAGATTTGTTATGCTCACATTAATCGCGAGGATAAACTTTCTTTAAAGCCAGCGTGTAATGGTGATTCTCCACGCGAGGCTAAAACTGAGCTTAGCGATAAACGCGAAACCAGTAAGACTTGTGTTAATCGCAAGATTTGTTACGCTCACATTAATCGCGAGGATAAACTTTCTTTAAAGCCAGCGTGTAATGGTGATTCTCCACGCGAGGCTAAGACTGAGCTTAGCGTAAATCGCGAAGCCGATGAAACTTGCATTAAACGCAAAACTCCTTACCTTCGCATAAATAGCGAAGATGATTTTCAGACTTGCGTTAATTGCAAGAATCGCGTTAAACGCGAAGATATGACTTGCGTAAATTGCAAGAATAAGCCAGTGTGTAAGAATTTTCTTCCACGCGAGGCTAATATTTCTTCCACGCGAGGCTAATATTGCAGAAGATAAATTTCTGTAGAAACGCCAAGCCAGCGTAAAACGCAATACTAGCGTATCAAAATGCGAAGCTATTATTCAGCCTCGCGTAATAAAACGCGAAACTAGTTCTCAGCTTCACGTAACAAAACGCGAAGTTACTTCTCAGCTCCACGTAAATCAACCTAAATACAAAATCAGGGTTGATAATCACACGATTAGACCAGAACTTGACACTAATGATTCCAAGAAGTTTCAGTGGGCCCCTAGACTCTCTCAACAGATGAGTGGGCCCCACGACTCCGTGTCTAAGGCCACTGACATCAGAGAATACTTAACCAAGAAAAGAAGTATAAATCAAGTTCAGTCGAATCCTACTTGTCATTGCAAGCAGCTTATGACGATAGTATCTACTGTACTGAATAATTGTTGCTGCAGTAAGACCAGGGTATCGATGTTCAACTGATTAACTGAGATGGACAGAAATCTTGTTAAGAAGACAAAAACTACTCCCCAAGAAAAAGAATATAGAATTGTAAATTCTAATATGGTCGGAAAGGGGAAGAAAGTTGTAGAAAGGGATGATGATTCGGAATAGAGTGATGAAGAACCTCATCACCTGACTCGACTGAAATCAGGCACTGTCCCGCCCCGAAATTATAAGAGACTTGTAAAAAGTTCTTATGACGACGACAGCGACAATTTGGCCATAGCATCACCTCGCTCTTCAGCGTCATCCAGACTGCAGAAATCAACCTCACATATGGTAGATAAACCTGATGATATCAATCAAAGAGTTGAAGCCCAAGAGCAAATGATTCGAGAGCAGCAAAAAATGATCGAGGATCTAAAAATCATGCTTTTAAAGGTGGTCGAAAACACTCAAAAAATAGACAAAGATAAAGCCAAAACTTCTTCAGAACCACCACTAAAGAAAAAAAAAGAAACTTCATTCAAGATAAATGAAGAAGATAGAGAAGAAAATGCTTACTCGACACATTAGGACGAGAATAAATACTCTTTTCATGACCCACATGGAGAAAAAATTGAAAAGTTACAAAGCCAACTTGATGCCTTGATGCACAAGAAGGAACTGAAGGAATCAGGGATTTCAAAACCGTACCCGCCTGAATGGGATTTCGCCCCTTATCCAAAAAAATATAAACCCCTCAAATTAGAGTCATATGACTGGAAGGGGTCTCCAAGCCAGCACCTATATTACTTTTTATCGCAGGCATGTCATCTAATGGGAAATGATCCCGTAATGACCAAAGTATTTGTGAGCACTCTGCGAGGGCCTGCCTTTACATGGTTTATGCAGTTGCCCTCGGGAACCATAAACGCTTGGTATGATGTCGAGAAGCAGTTCTTGACACGTTTTTTTGAGGATGATACCGAAATATCGGTTCATTCTCTCCTTGCGACGAAACAAGGAGAAGAAGAAACAGTTAAGAATTTTATTGAATGCTTCAGAAAAAAATTCGTGTATTGTCGACATGGTATGACCCAAGAAACTCTGCTGGAAACCTGTAAGCATAATTTCAGGACCGGCGTGCTGATAAGAATGGAAGCTGTAGAGTTTAAGAATTGGAAAGACTTGTTGAAATAGGGAGAGCAGGCGGAAGATATAATTTGCCGGGTTGAGAAATCTCGTAGCACGAGAAACTCTATAAATAACAAGTTATATCTACAGAATTCTAAAAATAAAGGGAAGGCTGTGATAGTGTCAGTTGCAGATCCGAAGCTACGACCTCAGAATCCGAGAGGTGCAGGTCAAAATAGGCCCCGACAAGATAGAACTTATACATTCAAGACTGAGCAGACCGGTACTCTATTCCATCTTCTCCACAGAAAGGATATGCTGAAACTTTCGAAAAATGAAAAACCGAAAGACGCTGGTAAAACCAACGACTCTAACTATTGCCTCTACCATCGGAACGTCGGGCACCCAACTAAGCATTGTTATCCTCTTAAGAACCGAATTCAGGCATTGATAGAAGCAGGAGTTCTCACACTTAAAGAGAAACAGAAGAAAGTTTCTGCAAATATGACAACTTGGTTGTAGGAACCAATGAGTTCTCTACCAGAGCAACTCCTGTACCAGTAGGGAAGCCAATATCGACACCAAGCACGGACAGCCCGCACAAGCAAGCTGGCCCCTTGGGTACGTTTCGAACCACAGCTGTGACAAAGTTATTCTCATTAGCTAGCAGCCGGATTTGGCTAGGAGTGCCGAAAATATTGACGATGATAAACATCATGTTGCTTCCGCTACTTTTATTAGCCATCGGAATGGCTAATTAAGTGCTATAGATAAAAAAAATTCCCAATGCTATTAAAACGGCGGGAAGAGGAGATCAAGTTTCTCGCCAACCCTATCATATTGAGGGTAAAAGTATGAATCAACTACTCAATACTGTTAAAGGTAAAGAGGAGAGAAAATCAATTCCTCAACAACTCATCATATTGAGGGGAATAGTATAGCTAGCCCAACTCAAACGGTAGTTGGTAAAAATTAATAAAATCCGTTAATAGCTGGGGGTTTGCTAAAAATCTCATAAACTCTATCATATTAAGTTCCTACCTCTGACAGTGAGATATAGTTCAAGTTACGCGAGAGAGCCTTGAACTGTCTCTACCAAATTCCAGGCATGTGCAATTAAACGTCTTCGCCAAATGTCAGACATGTACGATTAAGCACCTCTTTCGAATTTCTTGATCTTAACCTGATCACCAAATTGAAGATCCAAAGTATTTCAAAATTTGTTAAGTTCTAAGCCATTTTGAAAACTTTGGAGGGGTTTTTGTTGGCAGTGAAAATTTCTAAGTAAAAAGAAATTTTCCACACAGAACGCAGAGCTAACTCCGTAGCTCCGTGTTTGGCTATTTTAGCCTCGCGTTTGAGCAAAACGCGGAGCTAATCCATAACTCCGCGTTCTAATGAATTTAACTCCGCGTTAACTCCGCGTGAGCAGATTTTATTAGAATTCCAAATTGATTGTGATTGAGATTTGGACTTATCTAATATCCAAATTGAGTTCAATCATAATCCTAATTTGATTATGATTGAGATTTGGGCTTATCCAATACCCAAACTGAGTCCAATCAGAATTCCAAATCAAGAGATTTAAATCAATATTAAATATTTAATTAGAATCCTTGATGAATACAAAAACCTTCTTTTCCTATTCCTATGGAAATCTTTATTCTTATTCTTATGGAAACTCTCATAACCACTAAAGTCTATAAATACCCTCTTTGAGGAGACTTTAGATATCATCAATCAATAATAGATCAATTTATAGATGATCATTAATTTTTAAGAGATCTTTTTGGAGCATTAAAGGATTTAACTTACACGTGAAAGCCTTGAACGAATCAAGACCAGAAAAGATCAAGAAAAGTCGGCCGTCATCTTCATCGAGCAAGAAAATCTTCGTCGTCAGATCGTCCAAAGGAGCTACTAGATAGATCCCATCGTTGCGAGAATCCACTTTACATTGTAAAAGAGAGCGATAAATTATAAATCCTTTCGTTTGTTCTTTTCTTGTTCACTTTCGTTGTAATCTAAGTTGTATTCAATGGAAGGAGGCAGAATTTTGCTGCGAACACAAGATGGTCCTTTTTACATTATGGGTCTCAAATTTATAGGAGTTCGTGGAAATGCTTTTAAAAATCTTTGTACTCACCAAATTTAAATTCACATCCATTGTATGAGCAAAACCCTAATAATCACATATGAAGGACTCAGTCGCCTGACCTGTTTCCAGTATGACACAAAGCCTTCACCTCATCCACTCTCGGCTTGGATGCTTTTGATTGAACACAAGACAGAAACCTAATATTTAACTCCATGATGAAAATAGCATAATAAATCTCATAATAAAACATTTTCAAGTTTAACAAATCAAGAATTTTTAAAATGATCGTTAATTTTCACCAATAAGATGGATAAGTAAATGTGTCTAAAGCTCAAACAATTGTGAACAATTATTTATCCATTAAATTTCAAACTTTTTAATTATTGGTAACACATCTCATAGGTCTTTGATATACCTATGACATGTTATGAATTTATGTCGCATCTAAGGAGTATCAGTCTATCAAACGAGTATCCATCAAGTGTCCAAGTATCATATACATATTGGATATCCACGCAACATAGAATAATTGTAAAATAGAACTTTGCTACTGCAAAAAGTTAAAAATAATAACCTTCAAAATTCTCACCTCATTATCAAACTCACGAGTTCCCTGAGTAGATGTGGCTGAGCAAACCTTTACGGCGACCTCTTGACCATGCGGTAGAGTACCACGGTAAACAGCTCCAAATCCACCTTCACCAATCATGGTACAGTAATTGCGTGTGGCTCGTTCAATTGATTGAAGAGAAAACGACTTTACTGATGGGATCAAAGAAGGTTCGTGAACGTCCATATTGGATCCTGAGCAAACTGTACCTGCAATTTAATACAATTTAGATGACCAATACAAAATATGGATCAAATCAGAAAGACGTTAATCATATACAATATTCAATAGTAAAATTCTATTAATAATATAAACTTCCGGAATATTTGACACAGAACAATTTGCTACTTGACATCATAAATTGATTCTCTAGCCACTCGTCTTAGCAGCTGAGGTCTTTGAAGACAATCAAATGCATGATGACAAAAGCACAAGTCTATCAACTTACTGGATATTAAAATTACTTTTAACAACCTCGCATATTCCTCAGAGAAATATCAGAGTAGTACTTAGTTAAGGATATCATCTTCTGGCACTCCTACTGTAAAAAAAAAAAAAAAAAAATGAATGAGGCATAAAAGAAGTTTAAGATTATGTACACCATTCAAGTTTTTAGCGTTAGCGGGATTAGTATTAAATAGGGAGTTATTCCTGTTGCCAGCAGGTTGGAGCTTTAACTTCCAAACACATGAGATAGAGAAATTAACTGGAAGTATGCTACATCTGACCTATATCAAGAGAACTGTAGACGGAAACATACATCCTTAGTCAAGAAATCAATTTACTCAGAACTACAGTAATTTAATATGGTAGATTGATGAATAATCTAGCTTCGTCAAAATGTCACATAATAAGTATTACTTGCAATATAGTTACTTTTTCTGATGTAACTGGCAGTGTAAACACACACTACACTAAACCTTATATATGTGTTTGTGTGCGTGTGTAGTTACTTTTTCTGATGTAACTGGTAGTGTAAACACACACTACACTAAACCTTGTGTGTGTGTGTGTGCGCGTGCGCTTAACAGCTATGATTCAAGACATAGTTTAATTTTCCTCACTTAGATATGATTCAGAAATAAATAAAAATAGGAGAACCAGATTTTAACAGAGAATAGAAGCTGAAATTCCCGAGACATGGGAAAGATATGAACATGTGTCTGATTCCTTTAGCTTCATGCAGCATATACAGCAATCATCTTAACATGAACTTATACTTGGGCTTATATTATAGTAAGATAACTTGACATGAACTTATACTTAGGGCTTAGTTTAACAAAAGCAGCTTTATACCTGAACTGTCCGTATACAGACATGAGAATGCGTTTTAAAAAATTAATAATTACTTTGAAACCAGGATATTTTCTGTGAGAAGCAAAACAAAGTTCAAATATGACGGTAAAATATTCTCGGACCGCATTCATCTGTCAGCATATCTTTATCAAGGTTTAAAGTACTGCGATTGCTAGATAACATTACCCAGAATATGTTGGGCTCCCAGCTTAAGATTTTTGACAAAAATCTGGATGAAGTGGTTATCTAAAAAGGGATTTAGAGAATATGTAAAAGACATACCCTTCATAACTGGGAACTCTTTTTTTCTGGGACGGACACACTTGTAGAAACATGTAAATAATATCCCAAGTGCAATGAATGCAACAGATCCTCCAGCAACAGTTCCCAGTACATAAGCATGAGGTTGAGGAGTAAGTGATTTCAAATGGGATCCAGTAGCACAGCTTGTCGAGCTGTTTATCATGCAAAAGAGAGAGAATGAGATAATATAGAATATCTACTCGGTAATCCCAGGAATCAAGCATAGTTTTTTGTGTAGCTCACTTACTCTATATTTAGGTTCTGCCTCTCAGATAAACCGGGAGGAAGTTGCTTGCTGATGTTTGGGTTGCAACCGATATACCTAAAGTACAGGAATGAGTTTGAAGTAACTGAAAAGTAATTGTTTATATGGAAAAAAAGCTTTGTAATTTTTAACAAAGCTGTAAAGAAATATGAAGTAATGACTAAAGTAAGAAAGAACTCTCTCACTCTCTCATGCTTACAATTTTGTTAAATGCTGTAATGCGGTAAACGATTCTGGAATGGACCCTGTGAAGTCATTATTCCGCACATCTCTGAAGAGATCAGGTTTACAGGATTCAGTACTACAAATACAGTAAGTATTATATGAAACTCACGATTTTAGGGCATATTTAACCATACAGTTCTGTTAGATCAGCTAGATCACCAATGCCTGTAGGCAGTGGCCCATGCAAATTCAAGGAAGAAAGATCCCTGGAAAGGCGATATATTCAATAAATTAGCATCTCATAGTTTGTAAAATTGATAATTGAGGAAGGAAATTAATTTCACATCAATGCCACATAGTCTCTAACCCATCATATGAAGAGTAAAAGAAGGAATAAGCTTACAGTCTAGTGACGATAAGATTACTGTTTCTCTCTTCGCAGGTCAAACCGTCCCAGGCAGGATGCATACAAGGGTCTCCATACAATTTTCCCAACATCACATTTGTTGGATTTTCTGCCACTAACTCTTCCCTCAATTTCACCACTGCATTCACTGCAAATTTTCCCAGAAAGTCAAGTCTCTAACTGATGTAGCAGCAAATCAAAATAAGGGCCAAATCCAGATGCGGTTACGCATGTTAATAGGTGCAGATATACTTGTTTTTTGCAAGTTGTATAAAAAAATCTTCTGGCTGAAGGACTAATTGAGGGCCCATGTCATGTCCAATAGCAATATGTGAAGTAAAGCCACATGTAGTGACCAAAAATGAAGTTGGAGTCGGTGAAAGGCTGAATTTTTTTTGAAAGAACAGCATTTTTTCACTAATCGAAAAAAATTAAAATTAAAAGAAAAAGAGAACTTCAATGCCAATTACGACTCCTATGAAATTTGCAATATATGGTGAATCACCCATTTTAGGGACACCATTCTTTATTTGTGCTCTTAAAGATTTGTTGGGGTTCAGCTTCACTTATAAACCTATGATATAAATTAACCTTAATATGCATTTGATGATCGATTTAGGTCAACTATAGCCATGCCAATTGCAGTAAGCAGAAAACTAGAAAATATGAAACTGATAATGAGAAATCAAACAGATACATACAATCTCGCTGCAAAGTTTCAGCTGCTTTCTGATGAACCTGGAAGATCTCATAGGCATTGCAGATGGGACCGTACTTTACTCCTGGTGAAGATTTAACTAAAGAGATATTGAGATAACCGTTTGACCTGACCCTCACTGAAATCTCTTGGTAGTTGGAAATGCTCCCATTTCGAAGTATATCAAAATTCTCGAACATTTTATCTCCATTTACATACACATCAAATAGCCGTTGACCAGTCTGCATATTAGAATCAAGCTCAAGGAAATAAAGGATGATCAGATAATTATCATAGCTCGTGTCGAGGTCAGTATGAAGATATAGCAATCGTTTAGCATCTGATGCTGCAGTCTTGAGGACTTCAATAGGTATGGAACTGTTAGCACCATGGAGAGAGATATCAGATGATCTTAAAATATTACTTCTTCCTAAATTTGCTTCAACACTCCAAATGCGGTCTGCTGGATCAGTTGGATATCTGAACATACAAACAGGAAGCAACTTTTTCATTGTGATAGAAAATGATTCTACACACAAGATATCTTGTTCTACTACATGATTGGCAAGAGAAATAGCAATAAAGAATTCCAGTAAAAAAAAAAAACTCTTTTGGAGAGAGAAAAGAATACCGATATATAAAGGAATACCTGTAGCTAAAATTTTTATTTCCCAGATCAACACGACTTATCAACTTGAGTACAGAAGATGAGTTCCCCTTGAAGTAAATTGAATCATTTAATGGTCTCAGCTCAACCTTGGAAATGTACGCATTTCCCTTCCCTTTCAGCAGGCAAATATTTGTATGTTTCCCTGTGGCTGCAAAGACAGCTTCCACCACTTCAAAGTTGAGAGACGAGTTGATCTGTGCTATGGAAGTAGCTCCAATAGACACATTAAAGGTAGTCCTCGTCATGGACCGGAGAAATGGACCATTTAGGAATGTAGTCCTCACAACATAAACTTGATTCTCAATTACTGGCAGATCATAACACCACCTGACACGACGGTCATTGCCAAAGACCCTAGCATTCTGATAGGAATGGTTGAGTATAGAAGGACCGGAGATATTATTGCATATTCCAACGCTGTTTAATAGATAAGCATCTGATGTGTATGTTATATTCGTCTGTGGGTCAGTAGATTCTGATGTCGCACAACTTTGGATGTTTACGAAACCTGCACGTTGGGCTTAACATATCAAAACAAACAATAGACAAGCTAGTAGCAATATGTGCACATGTTAAAGGAACACGAGATGAAGAGAGACAGGGGCCAAGGAATTGGCTAGCTGTATTTAGTTGGACCACACTAAGTTTGTTTGCTGGGGAGCAACTGACACACATGCACACAGACAACAGGGACACTGGAGCAAAATATTTAAGAAACCATCGGAGGGTAGAATGAATGCTTAGGATTGAAGAACTCTACATAATATTAACTGAAACAAACCGTAACAGTTTAAAAAAAAAAAAAAAATCCCTCAGAAAGAACTTCAAGGGATTATAAAGCTATTGATACAGTCTGAACAACAAAGTGGGGAAAAAATCCTTAATTTTTCTTTGAAGAAATATGCAATAAGATTATGCCGGGTAGCTATTCCAAAAAATTTCCTTCGCAACAGAGAAGAAATAACGCTAACTGAAGACTTCAATTTCCTTTTATTAGGTTTCAACACATGATTAAATTTAGCAGGTCCAGTGTCCTTCCAAAATTTCACTACCCAACAATTGTTAAAACTCAAATTAATCCTACCTAGAATACCGAAACCTTGCTGATGTCGTATTAATCTTTGGATTCTCCTCAACAAACCATCTCTCAATTCCTGATTCTTCACGAAAATCAAACAACATCAACCTCAAGAGACAGCTGATGTCTCCTATGTACCAATTTGTCGTGTAGAAAGCAATTCGTCTGATAGAGACGTCTTCACTCGAGAAATTAACTCAATGGGATCAATGACCTAGCTCCCATCCTATCATTTTTGCACATAGTTTGACTTTCTTATTGTTTTCCTAAAGCTCTAAAACAAATCCATCTCATATCTTGATCACAAAATTCCTCTGATGCTAAATTATAGCAAAATTGGTGCACAATTTTATTTTATTTTTTTTTTAAAGAATAATTTGACGATGATGCGATTGTTACCTGGTTGAGCAACCGCGGACTTGAGAGTTAACAAGAAGCACAACAGCAGAAAATTACATGCTGCTAACATGACCATGATCGTATCCCCTAACCGCAAGCCCACAGCTGCCGGCCCCCCAACATCGATGATCAACGAATCAGCAACACAAGATCAAGAAAGCATTAAATCGCTGGCCACGGCCACGGCCACTGACCGATCATCAAATCGTTATCGAAGCGACACTGATGATTGCCGTTGGCCGCTGAGGTTTTCCACTACAAAAGTCCACTCTCTCTCTCTCTCTCTCTCTTAAATTTGTTTATTTGTTTGTTACTTCCAACTGTAGAGAGAGAGAGAGAGTGAGAGAGAGAAAGACAAGGATGGGCCTAAGAAAGAACGACAGGGTCTTGGAGAGACTTGGGATGGGGGAAGCTTCCGCTGCTGCTGCTGCTGGGTTTTTTTACTTGCTCAACTGGACTCAACCCAAGCACAGAAGTTTGACCGTTACAAAGCGTTTGGATTTTGATTGATTAACTGATTCTGAGCACTTTTGATTGGGATTTTGTCGGGTCCAGGTGGGTTTCTGATGCCTGCAGACTTGGTTCCAAAGGTTCCTACGCAGGAATGATTTTACGGGCAGCGTTTGTTGGGAATTACTTAAGGAGCACAGCACTAGTCTAGTACACTTCACCAAGACGCAGTTTCACATTGAAAATTTCAGACTATATTGTTTTTATTTTCAACCTCCATCTCCAAAAGAACATCCATGCTCGGATTTAGATCCCGAACGATATTATTTTTAGTCCGAAGTTAGATTCTAGATGGTATTATTTTTCGTTCGGGATTAGATCTCGGACGTTATTATTTTACATCTGAGTTTAGATTATAAATGGTATTATTTTCTTTAAGGTTGCATAAAGGGAGTTTCCGGGGGCAAAGGAAAGGGCACGTGGTTGTGAACTGTGTGGGAACAGATTGGATCAAGGGAGACAGAGACCATAGAGTGGATGCGATGGATTTTCAAGGAGGAAAAAAAAATTGGTCTGAGAGAGATGAAGAGGGCCGTAGGTCACGGAGAGTAAAGAGAAAAAGTATTTGAGAATTTTTTATGTGTTCATTAAGAAAAATCATATCTTTTCAAAATAGAGGTTGTGCTCACTGAGCACGGTCCCCAGTTAGGGGTGTTTACTCGGACGGGTGGCCCGTTGGGCACGCCTGGCCGGGCACGTGCTCAGTACGACACGGGTGAGTCGGCTCGGGCAGTGCCCGAGCCGAGGCTGGCCGTGCCGGTGGCACGGCGCGGCCTGCCTGTGCCGGGACGTGCCTGGCACGGTTTGTTATTTTTTTAAAAAAAAATAGTCGTTGGCTAAATTTGGGGGGGTTTTGCAATTTTTTTTGCAAATAGCCCCCAACGGCTATTTTTATAGCCGTTGGGGGGTTTCTTGCAATTTTAAATTGCAGTTTTTTCCCCCCAACGGTCAAAATAGCCATTGGGAGGGTTTTTGTAATTTTTTTTTGCAAATTAAAACCTTTCTTTCTCTATAAATACCTCATTATTTCCTCTACTATAATTCATCATTCTTATACAACCAAATTCATTCTTAAAAATCTTCTAAAATTTTGAATTCTCAAGAAGTCTCAAGCAAAGCAAGTAGCAAGTTTCAATCAAGTGATCAAAAAGTCTCAAGCAAGTAAGTCTCCCAAACAAGATCCAAACAAGTTTTCTCATTGAAGCAAGGTTTTCTTCGCTATTTCGGTTTCCAGTTTCATCTCTCTAGCTAGATATTTCACTCTCTCTCAAATAGTTCACCGGTTAACAGGTATTTATAATTTAAAGTTTTTTTGAGAATTTTAATTTGTTTTTTTAGAATTTTATTAAAATGGATCCAAACTCGTCTGGCGCTTCTTGCTCTCAAGCCACGGGTTCTTTTACTCCCCTTTTAACTGATGAAAAATATCGAAATCTATGTCAACCCTTAGAACAATCTCCTCAAGTACCATTTCTGTATCTGAGAAAGAACCAACTGATACAACCATACCCAAAACACAAACTACCACATCTACTAGGCTACTAGATCGGGCATATGGAAACATTTTGAAAAAATAATAGAAAATAGTGTTAGGAAAGCTAAGTGTAAATACTGTCATAAAATTTATTCGTTTCCTTTAGGTAGCGGAACGGGTCATCTTAAAAGACACCTAAAAAAAAACTCACCCACCAAATGTACCACATTAAACACAAATAAGCACATTTGGTGGATCATTAGGTATACGTAAATATGATCCAATTAAAACAAGAGAACTTTTAGCAAGATTTATAATACATGACGAACAACCATTTACTTTTTCGGAAAATCGCAAATTTGAAAGATTTTGTAAATCAGTATTTACTGAGGAATATAAAAAAGTCCCACGTTCAACATCTACATCCGACATGTTGAAATTATATAAAGAGCAGAGGGACACTTTAATAGCTATTTTTACTTCTTTAATTTTTAGAGTTGCTATAACTGCAGATTGTTGGGAAGCTAAAAATATGACTAATTATTTATGCATAACGGCACACTATATAGATCAAGAATGGTGCATACAGAAAAAAATAATAGGGTTTAGGGTATTTGAATTTCCTCACAATGCACATAATTTATCAAGATCCATTCTAAGTGTTTTTTCAGTTTTTGGAATTGAAAAAAAATATTTACCATTTCTTTGGATAATCCTTCTGAAAATACGACATCAATTAGAATTCTTAAAAATATTACAAAACCAATTCTACATAGAAAATTATTTCACGTTAGGTGTATTTGCCACATACTAAACTTATGTGTTCAAGATGGATTAAAAATAGTAAATGATTCACTAATAAAATTTAGCTATACATTACTTTTTATTAAAGATAGTGGGCCAAGAAGACAAACATTTAAACAAATATGTAAAAATCTGAAAATATCACCTAGAATTGTTCCTATAGATGTTAGAATAAGATGGAATTCTACATATAAAATGTTAAACATAGCTATTCAGTATAAAAAAGTAATAATTACTTTTAATGAAATGGAGTCACCAATGTATAGTTTAGATAATAATGAATGGCACCAGTTGAATTGTATTTCTAAGTTTTTAGGCAAATTTGAAAATGCAACTAGAGCACTGTCAGGCACTTATTACTCAACTACACATATTGCACTATATTATCTAACCGAAATTAGTTCAGTTTTTAATGAATGTAGAAATCACCAAATACTTGAAAATATTGTTCAACCTATGGAAATTAAATTTAATAAATATTTTAAAGATTTTCCATACTTATTATATTTTGCAACTGTTGTGGATCCCCGTTGCAAGTTAGATGGACTTGAAATATTAATAGATTTATTTTATACAAATATGTCTTATAAAAATAATGTGAGGGATTTAGTTAATGATATTAAAATATGTTTAGATATTATGTATAAAACATATGAATATATGTATGGCGTGCCAACACAAACTACAAAAGAACCATCTACTAGAAAAATTCATAATCCAATAATATCATCTGTATTTCACAAAAAAAAGTAAGACAAACTAGTACATATTTTAATGAATTACATTATTATTTAGAGAGAGCTAACTATGAAGATAACACATCCCCTGAAAATTATGAATCCTTTAATATTTTGGCATGGTGGAAATCACAGGAAAAAACATATCCCGTGCTTTCCAATATGGCCCGTGATCTACTAACTCCTCCGGTGTCTACTGTAGCATCGTAGTCTGCTTTTAGCGCAGGTGGTAGAGTGCTCACGGACTTAAGAACCTCAATGGCGTCAGACACATTGGAGATGTGTGTCTGCTTGAAGGATTGGTACGACGCAGAAGATAGGGAACAAAACTTGACTAATAAAGTTGTACTAGGGACCTTAGGCTTATCAGAAGAAAATGAAGTATGATTAAAAGTATTTAAATTTGTAAGGATTTTCATGTATTTTCAAATTTTTTTGTAATTTTTAACTCATAAATCTCTTAGAAAAGATATTAAGAACAAATTGAGCGTGACGGTTAGGGTCCTCTCTCTTCTCTTCGAGTTTTGTATAACTTCTAAAAAGATTTATAGAGCAATTATATGAATGTAATGAGATTAAATATAATATAATATTTTTTTTATTGTTATTACTTCTTGTTAAATCTCGTTAAATGAAACTAAGTATCCTCTTTAATTTTTTGTTTGTTTTTTAATTAACATGGGCCAGCACGGGCTCAGCACGGGCACGGCACGGGCCTGTCGTGCCTTGCCGGCGGGCCGAGCCCGGGCCTACGCCCGGGCAACCGTGCCGTGCCGGCAGCACAGCACTGGCCGTGCTCGGGCCGGGCTGGGCACGGCCCGATAGGCAGCTCTGTCCCAGTAGCATAGGCGTTAAGAAATTTCCCATTTGTTTTTTTTTCTGCTTTTTGCATGCGAGTCCATTAACAGCTAGATATGGCAGATTAGTATATATTTTTGTAAGTTCCTACATCGCACCCCTCCTTTTGCAAAGGAATCGAAGAAAATAGATTTATTTCTTATTGCATTAAACGCGAAGAGCTTATGTAATATATAATTCTAGGTCTTATTTGGTTGGTTATAATTGCATAGCAATATTTACAAATAAAAAAAAAGAGAGAACGGAAATTTTCAAAATTAGCCATTGTAATTACAAATACGTACGGAATAATAAAAATTAGAAACTCCCTCCGAAAATATTTTGTTTTCTTTTTTTCTTGATTCGCAATTGTAAATTCCATATGTAATTATCACCAATGGACTGCGACCTAAATTTGATTTTAATTTTTCCAATCTATTTTTAATTGATAATTTAATGTTTAATAAAATTTTAATTTACAACCAGGACGTGATAACAGGACTTGTAGAAAATTAGGTATGTTGGTCTTAGTTTTGACTCAATGAATAGGATATTTCAGAGTGAGCTGACAAGAAGATGAATACACTAGTAGAACGTTGGTTGACTAAATTTTTTGATTGGAATATGAGAAAAATACGAAGATCTTATATATGGATATGTAATTAGAAAGACATGGATTTTATTGCTGGTGTTGGAAAGATTATAGATGCTAATTTGTAAAACAGTGCTTGTATGGGCCCACGGGCTTATGCGATCCCTAATTGACCCGATGGTAATGGGAAATTCTATTTCCACACGTCATTTTTACTCCTGACGTACGGTTTTAAAACTTATAAATAATTACAAGTTTGTTATTATTTTTTGGACTAAATTACCTTTATAAATTCCAAACTAAGACTTTTTAAAATTTGGAACTACGACTTA
Source organism: Dracaena cambodiana (assembly GCA_036321105.1). Classification (NCBI taxonomy): domain Eukaryota; kingdom Viridiplantae; phylum Streptophyta; class Magnoliopsida; order Asparagales; family Asparagaceae; genus Dracaena; species Dracaena cambodiana. The sequence continues at coordinate 58,511,307 of JAYEPQ010000005.1, read as the reverse complement.
TCTTCCTCCTCTATTTTCTCTCTAAAACCCTAAATGATTTTTTTTTTTGGTATTTAATAAAAACACATCTCCTATAAAATTATCTATTTGATTTCTTGACCCTTAAAATTTTTTACATTAATATTCCTGAAAAGATTAGAAGAATTTTAAATTCTTCGATTTCACCGTAACAAGTGAAATTTGAGTTTGAAATTTGCAGTTGAGTTTTCTTATGCAAATGGAAAATCCCAATATGCAATTGATGTCAGAGAACAAATATAAGGTACGATTTAAATTTTTTTTTAGGTTTTATACGTATTTGTTTGAAATTTATCGTTAATTAGTTTTTTTTTGAGACTTCGCTTGCTGGTCCGGTATTAATACCCGACCAGCATGTTTCTTGGTCGGGTATTAATACCTGACCAAAATATTTTTTTGCTAAATGGAATTGGACGGGTGAGGAGTTAGAGAAAAAGAGGAGGGGTATTTTTGGAAAAAAATTTGGACGCAGAAAGTAAAATGACAGTATTTCAAAATATAAATTTGGTGTAAAGAGAAAGAAGGCACTAAGAATAAAATGCCGTGCGCAAATAAAATTTCCCCTGGTAATTGCAAGGACACACTCTAAATATGAAATAACATATCCATTAAAATTGGTTTTAATTACACATTTGCCACTGTTTTTTAAGGACATGTAAACTCTCTTCTTCAACTTAGAGTGTGTTTGGTTAATTGGAAGTAGTAGAAGTGAAGAAGAAATTAAGAAGTAACTTTCATAATGGAAGTAGAAAAAAGACTTCTTTTTTTGTTTGTTTGTTAATATTTGGAAGAAGAAAATGCATTAGGAACTAAAGAAAATATTATTAAATTGATTAAATAAAACTAGATTTATAACATTTTATTGGGTTTATATGTATAGAAGTATAACTTTGAATGGTAATGATGACAAATAAATAAAAAAGTAATTTTGCAACTTGATTCTCTACTTTCTAAAACTCTTTCAAGTAAAAAATGTGAGGAAGAAAAAATTGAAAGTAAGGTGTCGCATCACCAAATAAGAAGTAACTTCCTATTTACTTTTCATTAAACAAACACTTGAAATAGTGGAAGTAATCTTACTTCCACTACTTCTATTTTACTTCCATGCAAACAAACACATCCTTAGTTTAGAGTTTAGTAGAGTGAGGGTCTTTTGGGGGGAGGGCAACAGAGTTTAGCGGGGTAAGGGTTATTTATTTATTTTTGTTTGTTGGGGGGTTTTGGGGTGGGGTAGGGGGGGAGCAAAGGGATTTTAAGTAGTGCTGAGCAGAAAACCGAGAAAACCGAACCGAATTGCAAAATCAAACCTAACCGAACCAATCGGTTCGGTTTATTCGGTTCGATTCGGTTTAAAAACCGAAATTAATTTGGATTTCGGGTCAGGTTTCGGTAGCTTTAGTTCCAACCGAAACCGACCGAAAAAATCAAAATTTTATAATTGTAGTTTATTATTATTTTTGTTTATTTTCAATATATTTTTCTTTTAAATCTTTGATGAAAAACATGTTATTATTATTTTAATAGGTAGAAAAAGAAAAAATTAAAAAGAAAAAATATTATCTTTACTATAAAATACAAGTGTTGATCACATATTTAGTTTCAAATCCAAATAACCGAAAACCGAATAAACCGAACCAAACCAAAAATTCGGTTTCAGTTTCGTTTTTTTTGGAAATTCTGTTGGTTTCGGTTTCGGTTTCGGTTCGGTTTTCGGTAGGAATTTTTTTTTTCAAAAACTGAACCGAACTGACCGATGCTTATCCCTAATTTTAAGGGGCTAGGGACAGGGTAAGGACCTATGGCTATGGACAAAGGAGGAGAAGGGGAGGGAGGGAGGAGGATACTTGTTTTTGGGAGGAGAGGAGTTTGTTTTTGGGAGGTGAAGATATTTTGGGAAAATAGGATGTTTTCTTAGAAAAAAACTAATGCTTTATTGGTGAGGGTGTACTCTTAGAAGGGATTAGGGGTGTGTTTCCATAAGTACCTCGGCCCAGATCCAATTTTAAGCGTCCGGCCCAGGCCTAGTTTGGGCCAGATACCTGCAATGGAAACTCGAAGAAATCTGATCCGTCCAATTCATAACTCCTCATAGTCAACGGAGACCAAGGACATCCCAGGACCCGCACAATAAGAAATTAATAAAAGAATACGAAAACGCTTACCCGAACCAAAACCAAACCAACCCAAAAGGTGACCCAGCGACGCACGAGAGCACGCCTTTTCTGGGAAGTTTAAATGCGCACCGAACTCGACTTAGTGAGCACCATTTTCCCTATGCTGCTCTGCACTTTACTATAGGATGTGGTGCTCACTAAGTCAAGTGCGGTGCACATTTAGAATTTGCCCTTTTCCTTGCTCCACCATAAAGCTCACCTTCCCAAAAAAATCAAAAGGGTAGAGAGAGAAAGTGAGCAGAAATCTTAGAGAGAGAGAGAGAGAGAGAGAGAGGAAAAACAATGGAGAGCAGCGAAGAAGACGACGACTTCCCAACCCATGAGTGGATTACTCCCCAATCCAGTATCAACTCCATCTACCAATCTGACACTGAGAAGGTAACTTCCCCCTTTTGATCCTCACTGATTACTAATCTTCAATTCTAATTTTAGGGTTCTGTTTTAATTTGGTAGTTGCCTACTGGGTTGGGTTGGTTTCGTCATTGGTTATCTTTCGATTTTTGTTTGATTTTTAGCTTATGCATCAATTTTAGGTTTTGGTTTTTTGGGATTTAAACCCTTGTAATGTGGGTTCTATTGTTTGGTAATGTTTGTTCTTTCTAATGTTTTTGGGCCGTTCTTGTTTTTTCACCTTTAATTTTGGGAAAAAAAAATTATTTTTAGTATATGTTAAGTGTAGACTGCAAGTGGACATGGTGTCTTGAATCTAAATGCTAAGAGTTTAGCATTATGCTTAATCCTGAGTTAAATGCTGAAGTAATGATCAAATATTTGTGATTTGGAAGGAAAAAGTTCGATTCATGGAGAAGTGTTTGGCTGCTGTTTCCATGGGAAAACTTGTTTGCTTCACAATGATTTATGGTATAGAGAATGGTCCTTTAGCGCCAGCTTTTCCGGCATTGTTTGAGATTATTGCCAACGAATGTTATAATAACATTTCAGTGTATGGACTTGAGTAGTAAGGGTGTGGAGTCCTCACTTTTATGAGTGTTTAAATGGTGTACCTCTTACTTAGCTGTACAACCCCCTGTTGCCTTTAACTATGAAAGCAAAAGAAATGAAACGAAAAAGCAAAAAAGGGAAATCTCTATTATCTGTTGTTTCCTTTTCTGATTATGCTACATCATCTAAAACTAGTTAGCTAATGTATGTAGTTTCCATAAGATTAGCTCAACATCACTTTGGAATTTGCTTACTATACAGGGGATCAGGAAGCTGTGTTCTGAGTTATTAGATTTAAAGGATGCAGTGGAAAATTTATCTGGCAACATGCAATCGAAGTATGTGGCCTTTCTCAGGTAATAACCAGGAAACTTTGTGCTCATATTAGTGAGTAGCTACTCAAGAAGCATGCTTATCGGTCTTCTTGTAATTTGTGTGCGTGGTGCGTGCGCGTGTGCATGTGCGTGCGTGGTGTGCGTGCGCGTGTGCGTGGTGTGCGTGCGTGCGTGCATATTTATATATAGAAGGTTGAACAATAATAGGTTGCTATAACTTGGGCATGGTGTAAGAATCTCGGTAATACATCCTGTTATTAGTGTAGAATTTTTTTATTTCTTCTCTACTAGATATAAAGTTATAAACTATATAGTGCATCATTGTGTGTTTCTCATGGTTAAACTGAACTTCCTCTGGAGCGTCTCTCGTTTCAAACCAATAATCATCTCCGGGTAGAGCATTCATTATGAAATCCTTTCTCTGTATTTCATTGACTTTTCTCATGTCATAGAGAGTAGGTGGGAGGCATTCCGCCATGATTTCACGTGTAGTATCCTGGACCGTCTGTAACGCCCCACTTCCAGTAGTGTGGAAAGCTGGAACGTTCGGCGTCGAATGATAACTCGACGAGCCTCAAACAAAATATTACAGTCACCATTTGCAATTTAATATGAATAACATGCAAAAACTAAATGAAATTTTTCTTTATCAAAACAAAGCGATAATAATTTCCCTCAAAATAAAATTAACAAATGTCACTACAGTTAAATTATTTCAAAATAAAAGAAAAGGACTGTCTCGCATAAACTTAAATAAAGTGTCATCAGCACTTATTACATTTTTTTTTTAAAAGAAATCAGTTAACCAAAGGAAGTAATCACTCCTGCAGATCCGCTTGTTCCTGGAAGTACAACATATCATGTTCTGCCACTGGTGGATCTACCTCTTGATAGAGGCCTGCATCTGGTCATGCATAACCAGGATTGTCAGCAAAGTGACCCAATATTTAATAATTAAAGAACAACAAAAAAATAATGAATAATAATATCTCAATGTCAGGAACCATCATGCAAATGAAGGACGGGAGATTTTACGTACTTATACTTATCATCACTATTACTTTAATCGATGTCTTTTAAATTTTTACAATTAATGTCTTTTAGTTATGGTATTTGAAAATTCAAGAAAATATGAATATAGCTGAGCTGAATGCATCGCCGTCTACCCCCGGGAAAACGGAACAGTAATTGATCGGAGCCTATTCCGATCCTCCCAAAAATGGGAAACAGTGACGCAGTAATTTGATCGGAGCCTATCCCGATCCTCCCAAAAATGGGAAACAGTGGCACAGTACAGTTACGTTCAGCCATCTAATTCATACAAACCTAAATTTTTCCCCAAATCCCCAGTGTATATCAAGTTCGGTGTTAATTATCAATTTCAATATAATTTATGATCTCAGTAAATTTCAGTTCAGTATGTAGATTGGTGATAATAATTTGGGTTCAGTGAACAGTAACAATATCAGTGACAATATAACGTTGCGGTAATTTAATTATCTATCACCAATCTTATACAATAACAATTTGCATTTATACGGTGTCTTTTCGGGCTTTATTTCCAATATGATGTATAATAAGTGATTTACAATATAGGAAAAATGGGGCTCACTAGTAAATATGTGTGCATTTAGAATTTCCTAAAGTTTTCCTGCAATGTTGAGGTAGTTCTAGATGCGCACCCAATACTATATAATTAAGGTGAATTACAACATAGGGAAAGGATGCTCACTAACAGAGATGTGCGCATTTAGAACTCCCAAGAGTTTCCTGCACTACAACCAGGTAGTTCTACCTGCACACCACAATCTATTTAGTAAAGTGATTTACAACATAGGGGAAATGGTGCTCACTAGTGAAATAGGTGCGCACTTAGAATTTCCTAAAAGTTGCCTGCAAGTTTACAGGTAGTCTAAATATGCACCATATACTAGATAGTAAAGTGGTTTACAACATAGGGGAAATGGTGTTCACTAGTGAAATGGGTGCGCACTTAGAATTTCCTAAAAGTTGCCTGCAAGTTTTCAGATAGTCTAAATGTGCACCATATACTAGATAGTAAAGTGGTTTACAACATAGGGGAAATGGTGTTCACTAGTAAAATATGTGCGCACTTAGAACTTCCTAAGTTTCCTTGAAATTGCAGCCAAACAGGGAAAGGAGAAGAGAAGCAGCAGTAGGCGCAGAAAAGAAGAAGAAAAAGAAGTAGTCTAAATGTACCCCCCCTTACTACATAATAGTGATTTACAACATAGGAGAAAAGATGTTCACTAGCAAAATAAGTGCGCACTTAGAACTTCCTAAGTTTCCTTGAAATTGCAATCAACCAGGGAAAGGAGAAGAGAAGGCGAAGCAGCAGCAGTTGCAGGAGAAGAAAGAGAAGAAGAAGCAGAAGCAAAAAAAAGAAGAAGAAGAAGAAGCAGCGGCAGAAGCAGAAAAAGAAGAGAAAGCAGCAGCAAATGCAGAAGCAGAAAAGAAGAAGAAGAAGCAGTTCTAAATATTTACAATCCTGCGTCTTCTATAAATACAACCGATTGTTAAGAAACAAATGTCATTAACTAGGAAAATTTAGAGCTTAATGAAGTTCAAATCCAATCCTTAACCTATATTCAACCTCCAATGACAGGGAAGAGAAAAGTGTATGCCTCAGGTGTTTGAGCCTTTTTTTTTTTTTTTTCCCCCATAGAATTTAGCTTTTGTTCAGGTGATTCACAACTCAAGAATCCCAAACATGCATGCACCAGAGTTGGGACTTCATTAACTATTATTATTATTATTTTCTCACAAATTTAAATTTGGAATGCTTGCGCATTCGCTTAGTGTTTCGTGCCATCAACATGGAGTAGTAAGGTCAGCATGTTAGTAGCTTGCACATTGCAGAAACTTTTGATTTGAATCCATCAGGAAAAGGCCATGTCTTCTCTAATCAGAAATTAACTTTTCCTTGGTCTAAGCAAAATATTTTTCACATTAAATTACAACGTCATCTAGTTTTTATACAGTATTTTGCAAAAATCATGATAGCTACCGTGGTTGTTTTATGGTTAATTTTGACCTAAGTGAACAATATAATACATATATACATTTAATTAAATAAAACAAGAAGTATAAAAATAAGCATAACTATTAGCATGTTAAAGTGAGTCAAAAGAACTCACCTTTGGCTGAGTCGTTCCCCTTCCTTGCTTCTGCTCTTTTTCTTCCCGTACGTCCTGCAAGCGTTCCAATATCTCAGCGTTCCAGAAGAGGGATGAGAATGAGGTTTTGGATTAAGATATAGCCTATATAGTTGAGATCCAACAATAATATATATTTTTTTTGGTTAAGATTTGATTTCCTTTCAACTATTTAGATTTCTATCCGATTTTCTCTCAACTATTCAGATTTATATCCAAACAAATTCCAATATATATTTATATTTATTATTATTATTATTTTCAGATTTTTTTTTTTTTCATTTCAAAAAAATTTGAAAAAATTGGTCGTTACATTCTACCCCCTTAAGAAAAATTTCGTCCTCGAAATTTCTTTAAACTTAAATGATGGAGAGGGGTTATACCTTTATTCAAATAAGTGTGGAAAACGTTCTCGAATGTCTTCCTCTCGCTCCCAGGTTGCTTCCCGATTAGAATGTCGATTCCAAGAAATCAACACAAGTGGAATTACTTTGTTCTTCAAAGTTTTCTCCATTCGGTCAAGTATGGAGACTGGTTCTTCTGGATAGGAGAGGTCTGGTCCAATCTCCAGTTCTGAATAGTCCACGACATGCTTTTCATCATGAACATATCGTTTTAATTGCGAGACGTGGAAAACGTTATGTACTTGCTCCAGTGTAGACGGTAGTGCCAGGCGATAGGAGACTTTGCCTATCCGTTCCAAGATTTGGAAGGGTCCGATAAATCTTGGGTTTAACTTCCCACGATTGCCAAAGCGAATGACTCCACGTGTGGGCGACACCTTCAAGAAGACTGAGTCCCCAACTTGAAATTCCAGAAACTGTCGTCGTTGGTCTGCCCAGTTCTTCTGTCGATCTTGAGCTGCTCTCAGATGTTGTCGTATTAAGTTAATTTTATCTACTGCCTAGGTAATTATCTCTGGTCCAAGCAGTTTTCTTTCTCCAATATCATCCCAATATAACGGAGATCTGCATTTCCTTCCATACAGAGCCTCAAATGGTGCCATCTTGATACTTGCTTGGTAGCTATTATTGTAGGCGAATTCCACTAGATGCAGGTAATCCTCCCATGAGCCCCCGAAGTCAAGCATACAGGCCCTCAACATATCCTCCAATGTCTGGATAGTCCTTTCTGATTGACCATCTGTTTCTGGATGATATGCTGTACTGAATTCTAATTTTGACCCCAGACTATCTTGCAATTTCTTTCAAAACTGAGAGGTGAACCGAGCATCTCGATCCGATACAATACTGACTGGCACACCATGTAATTTTGCCACTTCACGCATATACTTCTCTGCCAATATTTCGGTAGACTGTCCTACACGAAATGGTATGAAATGCGCTACTTTAGTAAGGCGGTCCACAATCACCCAGATTGCATTATTACCCTTGGGACTACGTGGCAATGCGGTAACAAAATCCATAGTAACTCTTTCCCATTTCCATTCAGGTGTGGGTAGAGGTTGAAGGAGTCCCGGCATTTTTTGATGCTCTGCTTTAACTTGTTGACAAGTCAAGCATTTGGAGACAAACTTGGCGATTTCACGCTTCATTCCATGCAACCAAAAATATTGCTTCATGTCTTGATACATCTTTCTTCCTCCGGGATGGACTGAATAGACTGAACTATGAGCCTCTGATAATACTTCCTGTCGAATTTCTCCTTTGGGCACACACAACCTGTTGCCGAATCGAAGAGACCCATCTGTGTGAATACATAAATCTGTTCTCCGTCCTACTTGTCTTCGAAATCTTTGCAACTTAGAATCATCTTTCTGAGCTTCTTTAATTTTCTCTACCAATGAAGGTTGAAGTTGCAAAGCCAGCATTTGAGCCTCAGCACCGGATAAGAAAATTTCTAATTCTAACTTTATAATCTCTTCAAGTAGCTCTTTTTGCTGAGTTAGAACCATTGCCATTGGCTTCCTGCTTAAAGCATCTGGTACCACATTGATCTTACCCGGATGATACTGCAAGTTGATGTCATAATCTGCCATCAATTCAAGCCACATTTTCTGTCTTATATTAAGTTCTTTCTGTGTGAAGATATATTTAAGGCTCTTATGGTCTGTATAAATCTCTACTCTACTACCCAACAAGTAGTGTATGCAAAAATCACAGCTGCAAGCTCCAAATCATGTGTGGGATAGTTTTTTTCATGTGGCCTCAATTGTCTAGAAGCATAAGCTATGACCCGTCCCCGTTGCATCAACACACAACCTAGCCCTTTGCCGGACGCATCACTGTACACAACCATTCCTTCGGTCCCTTCTGGAACGGCTAATACTGGTGTTGTTGTGAGCCTCCTTTTCAACTCATTGAAAGCTGCATCACATTCAACTGTCCAGTCGTACTTCTCTCATTTCCTCAGGAGTTTGGTCAGAGGCCCTGTAACCTTAGAAAAGTCCTGAACGAACTTTTGATAATAACCTGCCAATCCCAGAAAGCTCCTCACTTCTGAAACATTTTTCGGAATCGGCCAATCCTTCACTGCTGAAACCTTGCCAGGATCAACAGAGATTCCTTCTTGAGAAATAATATGTCCCAAAAATGAAACACTCTTCAGCCAAAATTCACATTTGCTGAGCTTCCCATACAATTTCTCTTTCCTTAGCATCTCCAAGACTACCCTTAAATGCTTAGTGTGATCCTCTTGGGTCTTAGAATACACCAATATGTCATCTATGAACACCACAACGAATTTATCCAAATATGGAAGGAAAATTCGATTCAAGTTCATAAACATTGCAGGTGCATTTGTTACTCCGAATGGCATCACTAAGAATTCAAAATGCCCATATCGAGTCCGGAATGCTGTTTTAGGAATGTCTGACTCCTTCACTTTCACCTGATGATATCCAGACTTAAGATCCAACATGGAAAATACTTTAGCACCGCCAAGTTGATCAAACAAATCATCAATTCTCGGTAGTGGATACCGATTCTTGATAGTGACCCTATTCAATCCTCTATAATCAATGCATAATCTTTTGCCTCCGCCTTTCTTCCCAGTCAAAAGTACTGGTGCACCCCAAGGGGAAGTACTTGGTCTAATAAAACCTTTAGCTTCTAACTCGTCTAACTGTACCTTAACTTCCTTTAGCTCTGCTGGACCCATTCGATATGGTGCTTGAGAGATTGGTGTGGTGTCAGGAAGAAGCTCGATGGCGAACTCCACTGTCCTGTCTGGTGGTAGTCCTGAGAAATCCTCGAAGATATCTAAGAACTCCGACACTACTGGGATGTCCGCCGGTATGACACCCATTTGGATTATTACTCCCTCCTTAGGTTGAGCTCTGAATTCTGCTGGTTCTTTGGTACTGCAGCCCCCGATGAATTCGAACTCCAGGTGATTCGGTATCTTGAAGACAACGCTCCTCCTCCGACAATCAATAATTGCATGGAAGGTACTTAACCAATCCATTCCCAGTATCACATCAAATCCGTGAGTATCAATAACTAGGAAATTAGCATAAAATTTCCTTTTACAAATCACTACAGGACACATTCTACACATTTGAGTAGAATCAATACTCCCATTACCCGTACTTATTCTCCATCTAATGTTAAGGTTTTCACAAGGTATGGCATGTCGTGTCACAAATGTAGAAGAAATAAAGCAATGTGATGCTCCTGAGTCAAATAAAACGGATGCAGGTACATGATATACTAGAATCATACCTGTCACCACATCATCTGACCTCTCCGCTTGCTCCGCAGTTAGATTATATGCTTGCCCACGTCCTTTATCCACTGTTATATTCTTCTTGGCCTGCTCGTAAACTTTATTTTGAGGTGGAAGTGGTCGCCTATTCTGACTGCTGATTTGATCCTTGGGTGGTTGTTGTTGTTGGGGTGCTGGAAGACGAGACATTGGCCCCCTGTTGCTCCTTCGTGGGCAATCTCCGATCCTGTGTTCACTTGATCCACATGCTAGACATAAGTTGTTGGCATACCGACACTCCTTGATAGTGTGCCCTGGCTTCTGGCAATGTGTGCAAGTGACCTTCTGTTGCGAAGAAGTAACCAGCCGTTTCTCCGCATTCCTAGCTGAAGTTCCACCCAACATTTGACTGGCCGACCTCTTGGGCGCAGAAGATTGAATCCTCCTCTCCTTATTTATTACTTGCTCTACATCCTGAGCTGCATCAATAACCTCAGCATAGGTCTCTATTCTGGAGGTTACTAAATATTTCTGGATATCTATCCTTAATCCCTGTTGGAAGCGATGAGCACGATCTGCCTCATTTGACACCATGTACGGCGCAAATCGACTCAGACGGACAAACTCTGATGCATACTCCTCTATTGTCATCCCGGCCTGCCTCAAGTTGATGAATTGGTGCTCCATTTCCCTCCTGGCTGTTCTCGGAAAGAACCTTGCAAGGAAGCTCGTTGTGAAAGTTTCCCACGAGATTGGTTGGGATAGTCTGCTCTCCTCTGTTTGCCACCAAGCCCTTGCAATATTCGTCAATTGGATTTTGACGACATTCACTTTGTCGGCTTCAGGAATCCGAGTGGCCCTTAATAAGTCTTCCATCTGCATGAGCCACTGTTCAGCCTCCAAGACTCCTACTGTTCCTGAGAAAGTTGCTGGATGAAGACGTCTGAAATCCGATATTCCTCCTGGACGCTGGTCCCTCGGTTCCGCCACACGATCTAGGGTTGCCATCACTCCCGCTCGAAAGGCTTTGGCCTGCTGTTGTTGCGCGTCGACCATCTTGCTAAGCAGTCCCAACATTTCATTGGCATCAACGGAGTTTGAGGTCGAACCGGAATTTCCCCCATTCCTATTAGTCTGACGGGCCATCATTCTGAGAAACAATATAACGTAAGTATTACTTAAATAAACATAATAAAAGTAAATAGATATACGTAGAAAATCATATTTATGCATATCAGTGTATAGTCGTATCGAACCTTAAATAGTTTAGTAAATTTAAACTATTATACTTATTTATTTATTTGCCGACTGTAATGATATTCAAGTTTGTTCAAATCACTCGAACAGACTTAGAGAAGCCTGGGCTCTGATACCACCTGTAACGCCCCACTTCCAGTAGTGTGGAAAGCTGGAACGTTCGGCGTCGAATGATAACTCGACGAGCCTCAAACAAAATATTACAGTCACCATTTGCAATGTAATATGAATAACATGCAGAAACTAAATGAAATTTTTCTTTATCAAAATAAAGCGATAATAATTTCCCTCAAAATAAAATTAACAAATGTCACCACAGTTAAATTATTTCAAAATAAAAGAAAACGACTGTCTCGCATAAACTTAAATAAAGTGTCATCAGCACTTATTACATTTTTTTTTTTTAAAGAAATCAGTTAACCAAAGGAAGTAATCACTTCTGCAGATCCGCTTATTCCTGAAAGTACAACATATCATGTTCTGCCACTGGTGGATCTACGTCTTGATAGAGGCCTGCATCTGGTCATGCATAACCTGGATCGTCAGCAAAGCGACCCAATATTCAATAATTAAAGAACAACAAAAAAATAATGAATAATAATATCTCAATGTCAGGAACCATCATGCAAATGAAGGACGGGAGATTTTACGTACTTATACTTATCATCACTATTACTTTAATCGATGTCTTTTAAATTTTTACAATTAATGTCTTTTAGTTATGGTATTTGAAAATTCAAGGAAATATGAATATAGCTGAGCTGAACGCATCTCCGTCTACCCCCGGGAAAACGGAACAGTAATTGATTGGAGCCTATCCCGATCCTCCCAAAAATGGGAAACAGTGGCGCAGTAATTTGATCGGAGCCTATCCCGATCCTCCCAAAAATGGGAAACAGTGGCACAGTACAGTTACGTTCAGCCATCTAATTCATACAAACCTAAATTTTCCCTCAAATCCCCAGTGTATATCAAGTTCGGTGTTAATTATCAATTTCAATATAATTTATGATCTCAGTAAATTTCAGTTCAGTATGTAGATTGGTGATAATAATTTGGGTTCAGTGAACAGTAACAATATCAGTGACAATATAACGTTGCGGTAATTTAATTATCTATCACCAATTTTATACAATAACAATTTGCATTTATACGGTGTCTTTTCGGGCTTTATTTCCAATATAATGTATAATAAGTGATTTACAATATAGGAAAAATGGGGCTCACTAGTAAATATGTGTGCATTTAGAATTTCCTAAAGTTTTCCTGCAATGTTGAGGTAGTTCTAGATGCGCACCTAATACTATATAATTAAGGTGAATTACAACATAGGGAAAGGATGCTCACTAACAGAGATGTGCGCATTTAGAACTCCCAAGAGTTTCCTGCACTACAACCAGGTAGTTCTACCTGCACACCACAATCTATTTAGTAAAGTGATTTACAACATAGGGGAAATGGTGCTCACTAGTGAAGTAGGTGCGCACTTAGAATTTCCTAAAAGTTGCCTGCAAGTTTGCAGGTAGTCTAAATATGCACCATATACTAGATAGTAAAGTGGTTTACAACATAGGGGAAATGGTGTTCACTAGTGAAATGGGTGCGCACTTAGAATTTCCTAAAAGTTGCCTGCAAGTTTGCAGGTAGTCTAAATGTGCACCATATACTAGATAGTAAAGTGGTTTACAACATAGGGGAAATGGTGTTCACTAGTAAAATATGTGCGCACTTAGAACTTCCTAAGTTTCCTTGAAATTGCAGCCAAACAGGGAAAGGAGAAGAGAAGCAGCAGCAGGCGCAGAAAAGGAGAAGAAAAAGAAGTAGTCTAAATCAATGTTGAAAATAACGCGTTATGAAACCCGTTATATTGCGTTACGTAACCTAACGGAACTCCAGCGCTACGTAACAACTGAAAATAACTCAGTACACCGTAACAGTACGTTTTTTATGTTATTTTACGTTATATTACGTAACGTTACGTTAAATTACGTTATGTTACGTTATTTACTATTATGTTTTTAGTAATATCTATATTTTTGTTGTTTATTATTTTGATTATTAGAGAATTACTGAAATTTTGTAACTTGATTTGGCTTATTTGATTACTTATGGAATTACTAACTTGCTAATTAGCGATTGTTTCCTTATTCGCTTGTTATAGTTCCTATACGGTTGCTGAAATATTATATTTATTGATTCTATTGAATTTTTAACTGAATTGAAATTAATAATTACAAATAAGATAAATTGAACATTTGAAAATATAAATTACAATAATGATAAAGAATTGTAATCTTGTTTTTTTATTTTATTTAGGTGATGACTGGAATTATGATTGCGGACTTAATATAATTTATAAAGATAAATGTGAAAATTATTATAAAATTTAATAAAAATTTAGAATAGATTATGTATTACAAAATTGTTATATATTTTTTTAAACATTTTTTAATTTATTTTTCAATTTATAAAGATTATTTTATATAGTTTTATATTTATTTTTATTAAATAAATAGTAAATTGCGTAACCTACGTTATGCGTTACGCTATATGCGACATAACCTAACAAAGGCAAAACGTTACGTTACCGTTATCGCTATTTTAAACATTGGTCTAAATGTACCCCCCCTTACTACATAATAGTGATTTACAACATAGGAGAAAAGATGTTCACTAGCAAAATAAGTGCGCACTTAGAACTTCCTAAGTTTCCTTGAAATTGCAACCAACCAAGGAAAGGAGAAGAGAAGGCGAAGCAGCAGCAGTTGCAGGAGAAGAAAGAGAAGAAGAAGCAGAAGCAAAAAAAAGAAGAAGAAGAAGAAGAAGGAGCAGCGGCAGAAGCAGAAAAAGAAGAGAAAGCAGCAGCAAATGCAGAAGCAGAAAAGAAGAAGAAGAAGCAGTTCTAAATATCTACAATCCTGCATCTTCTATAAATACAACCGATTGTTAAGAAACAAATGTCATTAACTAGGAAAATTTAGAGCTTAATGAAGTTCAAATCCAATCCTTAACCTATATTCAACCTCCAATGACAGGGAAGAGAAAAGTGTATGCCTCAGGTGTTTGAGCCTTTTTTTTTTTTTTTTCCCCCACAGAATTTAGCTTTTGTTCAGGTGATTCACAACTCAAGAATCCCAAACATGCATGCACCAGAGTTGGGACTTCATTAACTATTATTATTATTATTATTATTATTATTATTATTATTATTTTCTCACAAATTTAACTTTGGAATGCTTGCGCATTCGCTTAGTGTTTCGTGCCATCAACATGGAGTAGTAAGGTCAGCATGTTAGTAGCTTGCACATTGCAGAGACTTTTGATTTGAATCCATCAGGAAAAGGCCATGTCTTCTCTAATCAGAAATCAACTTTTCCTTGGTCTAAGCAAAATATTTTTCACATTAAATTACAACGTCATCTAGTTTTTATGCAGTATTTTGCAAAAATCATGATAGCTACCGTGGTTGTTTTATGGTTAATTTTGACCTAAGTGAACAATATAATACATATATACATTTAATTAAATAAAACAAGAAGTATAAAAATAAGCATAACTATTAGCATGTTAAAGTGAGTAAAAAGAACTCACCTTTGGCTGAGTCGTTCCCCTTCCTTGCTTTCGCTCTTCTTCTTCCCGTACGTCCTGCAAGCGTTCCAATATCTCAGTGTTCCAGAAGAGGGATGAGAATGAGGTTTTGGATTAAGATATAGCCTATTTAGTTGAGATCCAACAATAATATATATTTTTTTTGGTTAAAATTTGATTTCCTTTCAACTATTTAGATTTCTATCCGATTTTCTCTCAACTATTCAGATTTATATCCAAACAAATCCCAATATATATTTATATTTATTATTATTATTATTTTCAGTTTTTTTTTTTTTTCATTTCAAAAAAATTTGAAAAAATTGGTCGTTACACCGTCAACCACCAGGAATCGATAATCATTCCATTCTTACCCTATCGAATGAAAAAGCTTGAATCTAACTCATAGATTGTGTTACTTATATATCTAGTATTTATATTCTTGCTTTTGCCTGGAAATTACTTTTTCTTTTGATTAGTGGCCTCAGTTTTATCCTATTTCACTTGAATAACTTGAAAACCATTTTGCAATTTTTTGAAAAGTTTTCAAGCCAGTTGGATATGATATTTTACTCGAAATCAATCCGAGTTATAGGGATACAGTAGAGAATGCATATTATGTAATACCTAACCTTCTTCAGTAAAGATGTTTCATCTTCGGAAGATCACGAAGATTTAGACGGGTATCGAAAGATGTTGACCATGTCAAGCATTTGTCTAGGATCACGTATTATTAGGTTATTTGCAGGGATGTGAGGCGAGTGCTTCCTTGATAGAAGCATGAGTCATGAGATTTTTACATGATAGACAATATACATAGAAAAATAACACAAAAGTTTATGACGGAGTCGAATCCACAACCTATATTCCAAGCACATTTGTATCATGCTAGAAAAAGTAAACAAATTGGCCAAAACTTTAAGCTGACAACCACCATCTCCACCACTACATTCTATATTGTTGCCTAGTGAGCAAAATAATAGGCCAAATTCTACTCTTTAATCTTTATTAGATTTTCAGCACATGCAAGAAACTTCTAGCTGCATAAAAATTTGGTTATCAATATGGTTCATTCTCATCATGGGCTTTTAACCAAATAGTTGTCAGTCACTTTTCTTAAAGAATGACATCCAATTCTCAAAAAATTGAAAAGGAAGAAAGAAACATATTAACCATTTAATATGTAGTTCATTAGATAAATTTTAGTATCTGTTTTAAGGGTATGTGTGGACATGAGTCGTCGAGAGAGACAATTCAATTCCAAATTACAATACATCAAGGAGTTGTGTTTATAATGGTAGAGATGCTACAATCTATGTGATGGTAATTATGCAATATGATTAGAAATTTCATGGACAGAGTTCACACTAGTTTTTTTCATTAATCATAATATATAAAACTAACAGCTAATTGATTAGATTAGCTAAATTGATGTACTTAGTGATAGTATTTAACATTTTAATGATAGTATTTAACATTTTCTTAGTAGACTGATCTTTAGGTTTTGTGACTTGCACTATGACTTAAAAGCGGGGAGTTTGAACTTCCATTCCTTAGTGGAACTAGTATTGTACTCAGTTGAAGTGGTTTCATTCTATTTTTTTTTTTAAAGTTGAAAGTTTTTTTTATCATAATCCTTTTGTTTTACATGTCTGCAAGTGCATATGTACGTCTTCTTTTCAGCCCTCACACACTAATAATGCATTTAATTAGTGAAATAACCCTAGTAATACTCTCAAATGTACCATGCAATTATCACCTTATTAACCCTACACCTTCCTATTGCATACCGTTTAAGGTTGTGTATGGTGTATCTGTACCTATGCAGACACACGAAAAACTACCAAAAATCGAGTCACCACGTTACGAGTCATACCAAAGAGTCATTTGGGTTAAGGTTATCTTGATTCTCATTTCCTGAAGCAATAAATACTTGAGCCTTGAACCTTAAAATTACGCATCATCTTGGTCAAGATTAAATCGTAAAGGAAATGAAATGGCATGATCGTTCTTTTTTCTTTTTGTTCCTTCTTAAGTTTGTTTGGCTTCTTATATGTGGGAGCATGCACTTAAGATCTACGATATGGAGTTCTTTATGCCCTTCTGATTTTATAATGGAGAAACTCTCTTTCTTAAACCCCTGAGTTGGGTTTGCCGATTGTTTTTCATATAGGTCATATTTAAAAAAATTGAGATATATTAATCAATCAGACATTGCATTGGAAAATTTCCAACGGTCAACTTTTATGCCTTTAAGCTTTCACAATACTTTCAATAGCATCAATCCTTTTGCATTAGTTTTAGATGAAGTTACTAGTGTATCCATGATTAACTACCATGGTGCATCTGTTTGCAGATGATATAGTATTAACTAATGAGACTAGGTAAGAGAATTTCCAGAGTAAAAAGGTAGAGTGAAGTCCCTAGAATTTTAAGGATTTAAAACTAGTAGAATGTAAAAGGGAATTTATAGCAACACTGTGACAAGGGATGATCATATTGTATAGATTAATTGTCAAGATATACATTATTGCAACCATTTTTGCAATTTAGGACCAATCATTTCATTCATCAAGATGGTGAGACTGAGAAAAGCATAGTGTATCGAATCAAAGCAAGCTGGTTAAGGTGGGGTGCTTATGGAATTTTATGTGACGAGAGAACCTTTGAAGCTGAAGCAAAAATTATGTATGACAGCAATAATGCTGCAATGCTTTATGAATCAAAGCTTTGGAAAAGTTAGAAACGACTTGTTCAAAAAATGAGTTTACTAGAAATGTGAATGCTATACTGGATGGGCAAAAATACAATAAGAAAGAAAAAGAAATGGGTGCATTAGTAAGAAATTATAGGTTGCTCCTAGTGAGTAAATGAGGAAAATTCTTTTGTGATGCTTTGAGCATGTGTAACGAAGGCCATCATGTGTTAAAAGAAGTGGTAGGATAATTGATGAAGTTGTGAGGACTAGAGGTAGGTCAAAGAGAACTTGGATGGAGAAAATTAAGAAAGGATTTTAAAGTGCTTAACTTAGTGGAGGAGATGACTCGCAACGAACTCAATGGATGAAAAAGATTCATATAACCAGCCCTAAAATTTTGGGACAAAGGCTTTGTTGTTTTTATTTTTGTTATTTTTTTCTAGTATTTCAAATAACAAAAGGATATGTTGAAATAAATTTTGTCAATCACTGTATCAACTGTAAATAACTGACACTGAGACTTGGGTCTACTGCTTATGAATATGCCGACAAGCTGATAGAATAATAAGATGAGATTATGGGAAGAATTGGTATTTATACCATTCCTGGGAGAAATTGTGCAGTGATCACCAACGAGGATACCGGGACTGCAGGTTTCTGGATGGTTGAGATTGCTTGATCTGTCAGATCATAACTTGGATAATTTACTGCTGTACATAGTGAATAGTGTCAGTATATATTAAAAGTTTTGCCTCTTTGTTCTGTAGAATCTGTTCAGGAGCTGTAAGCAGCAAATGAAGATAACATATTTTGAGGGTCACAGCATCGTACTTTGTGAAATTTTCTGCTAATGCACAATTAGTATGGAACTGTTTTCCAAATAAACTAGCTTGCCATGATTTTTTGCTAATTTTTCAAATTAGACATTACTGGTTTTACATTTCTCTAAAAGATAATATTATATTTTTTTAGGAATGCTGAAAATCTTAACAGTACATTTTTGAGCTATTGCTTTTGAATGTTTCCCAATTTTTCTGATCTTTCTGGTGCTCTGAACTTTTCAAACTCTTTGGATTATTTTGGAGTGTGAAATTATCACTTTTTAACCCTAGGTTATATTCTTTTTTAACATCCGTCACTGAGCCAATAATGTACTCAACCAATTGGTTAATTATCGATAATTACTCCTTTATATTTCAGAAATTACTCTTCCAACTGCATTGAGTGCTGTTGTAGGCAAGTACTTCTGAGTCTTGTACTGTAGTTTGTGTTCACTGTTATTGTATAAACTGCTTGCAGAATATCTGAGGAGGTTATAGAAATAGAGCAGGAATTAATTGAACTGCAGAAACATGTATCTGCCCAAGGGATTCTTGTACAAGATTTGATGAGTGGTGTTTGCCGAGAATTAGAAGTGTGGAACAAATGTAATACTGATGAAGTTGATATGAGTGATGACCTTCAGCTCTCTGAAATTGATGAACTCTTGCACGGAAAAGTCGAGGACAGAAGGTTCACATTTCTGGAAACAGTGGATATTTTGTTGGCAGAGCGCAAAGTAGAAGAAGCTGTATTAGCTTTAGATGCAGAAGAAAGATGCTCCTCTGAGCTGCATGACTTGGGAGGTGATGCATCTAGTGAACTTTCTTCATACAAGGCAGAATTTTTGAAAAGAAAGGAAATGCTTGTGGATCAGCTAGTAAGGATTTCCGAACAACCATTTGTGTCCATTGCTGAGCTAAAGAAGGCTTTATCATGTCTGGTTAAACTAGGAAATGGTTCTCTGGCCCATCAGTTATTGCTTAAAGCTTATGGCTCCCGTCTTCAGAAAAGCATTGAGGCTTTTCTTCCTTCTTGTTCAGTTTACTTAGAAACATATTCGGCAAAGCTTTCCCAACTTGTTTTCTCAACAATTTCTGTGGTGACAAAAGAATCCAGTATAATATTTGGAGAAGGGCCTACATATTCGAATCGTATCGTTCAATGGGCTGAGTATGAAATAGAATCTTTTGTTCGTCTGGTGAAAGAAAATGCTCCTGAACCTGAGACTGTTTCTGCACTGCGATCTGCCAGCATATGTATTCAGGCGAGTCTTAGTCATTGTTCATTTCTTGAGTCGCAAGGCCTGAAATTCTCTAAGTTACTTATGGTGCTCTTACGCCCTTATATAGAGGAAGTTCTTGATATGAACTTTAGGCGAGCAAGGAGAAAGGTTTCTGACTTGTCAAGAAATGATGAGATAGTTCCAGTGTCCTCTCAACCTGGCTCCCCGAAGTCTCTTACCGAACCATCGACCGAACCATCGAATATCATGTTTATGGGTAGCGGAAACAAGTTTATGTCCATTGTTAAAGTAAGCAATCCCTTTCTCTAGACATGCTATTGTATGCAGTATTTCACGTTAGCAAAAATAACTTTGTTCAACCTTATGCTTTAATACTTGCTTAGTTCTGATAGGACAATGCAATGCAAATCCTTTCTATGATCTGTAGTCTTTGAAATCTTAAAAAGAAATGGTAAATAGTCAGATATATATTTTCCTCAACCCTGCGTAAAGCTCAAAATTTTACCGCTGCGTAAATTTTAGGTTTTTGTCCAAAATGGGCCTTCAACCTACGGGAAACGTGTTAAAATACAAAATAATTTCCCTCAACCCTCACCACAATTTCGGAGTTTTGGTGTAGTGGAAGGGACCTTCAACAATTAGAATTAGAAACCAAAGATTTGCAGAAAGTTGTTGGTAGATGATCATTAATGTGGCTTTAGCCACATATATAGTTAGATTTGGCTTATGGAAGGATTTGGAAACAAATCTGTTCTGCACATTCAAATTCAGTGGTAAAATCGACTCCATTCAGTTAGATCTGCATTGAGTGTCTGTTTGTTAGGTTGCATGTGCAAATACTGAGTGCACGTGAAAATTTGGAGGGGATTTCAACGCCCCATGCAAATTGATGGTTATAATTGATCTAATTTTTTAATCTTGCTTTTGTATGAGGACTTGAAGTCCCCTCCAAAATTTGCAAATCCCCTCCAAAATTTCTCATGCACTTACAAGTTGCAATTGCATGAGCAATGAAACAAACATGCTCTAAGAGTGTCTAAATACCAAAACTGAATTCGTGTCTCCTTGCCTAGGTATCAGTATAAAGTAGATGGTCAGTTGCGGCATGCTGCTTGCATCTATACTTTGGTGCAAGCAAATTGTTACCTGAGCAATTGGTCATGATCTAATAACTCAAAGATACCTACAACTACAAGTCAATTTTTTTTTTTAAAAGTTTTAAACAACCTATACTGTAGATCTAAACACCTTACTATATTCCATCATCAATTCTATGCACTTGTTGTGTGGACAAGAGAACTTAAAGATCACTTGATTTTATACTTTTAAGCGCACTAAATTATGTAATCAACTTTAATGGAGTGGATTTTTAATTTGGATGGGTTATGATCATAGTTAGGGATACGGTGTATGACAAAAAAAAATTGGCATGGAATGTATTCATGCTATATGTAATGACCCTTCATTTTTTTTAGATATAAATAATTCCATAGAAAAATAAATATGATCTTTTACCTTTTAACCTCCCAAACCTTTCATCTTTTATAACTCTCAAACTTTTTATATTCTCAACTACTAACTCATTCATTTCTCTAACCTCCAATCCTTTCACATTCTTTAAACTTCCAACTCTTCACATTCAACCATTAAACTCTCAATTTAACTTATCTTTTTAATGCTAAAATTAGACCCCTAAATTAAATAAAAACTCTTCATATTCTAAACTTCAATTTGAAAGCTATATAAACCCACATCTCTAACCCATTTCAAGCATATAAATGTTTCTCTAAAATTCTCCCTCTAAAATTCTCTCTTCCTCTCATCACGCTGAAACCACCCTCGGTGTCGCCGGAACCACTATAGGAGCCACCGCCGGAGCCGCCACTACTTCGCCATTGAGGAGCACCTTCTTCCTTTTGTTTTCACATTTTTGACTTCTCGCATTTTAATAAAGAGATAAGAGATTATCTTACTTTTTCTTCTTGAGTTAAATTATTTTAATGAATTCTAGGTTAGCTCACCCACTATTCAATATCTCTAATAACCTAAAAAGAACATTTATCGTTTTAAAAACCCAATAAGATGGATTTAGACCAATTTCTCAAATTCAGACCCGTTAATACTAAAATTATTTTTGAGTGTGCTATAAATATTAGAAAAATTTCTAAAAATCATCTAAATTCATATTAATATATTTTTAATATTCTTAGAATATTTTAATGTGTAGATTGCTCCGTTGATCGACATTGAGAAACGAAATCCAGGTGAGTTCATTTTTGGACTCACTAATCATGCTATTTTATATATTTGTTGTTCAGTTATATTGTTTATTTTGTATAAAATGTTTTGGAATTCATTACACTTATGATTCTGTCATTAAATATGATAAAACACATAGTTAGATTTTAAAACAACTGAAATATACAATATTTGATAAATCAAATAAAAGCTATAATCGTGGAAAAATATTGTTTGTGATATCATTTTGAGTCGGTGTCTAGAAAAGTTATCTTGCATGCTGGTTCTTTAATTAAGGAATGTGTATCGCACGGAAAACCTCCCAATATCCATACACTTGCCTGACTGATATTTTTACGATGTCTCAAAACAATAAATTTTTGATATAGTTAATTGTGATTTATTGAATAAAGTATAAACTGAATGAACTCTATAAATCATGTTGTTAACAAATTAATAAAATCCAATTGAAGTATTGTACCTGATATGATTTATATACAAGTTATGAAAAATCAGAATTTAGACCTATATGAACTATACTTAAATGACACTGGGTTGAGAGAGAAACTGAATGATAGAAATATGCTCTGTTTTGGCTGTAAACTTGTTAAGTTGTAGAACTGAATATTTCACATACTATGGGTGCGTGATGATTTGCTGAATCATACCTTATTATTATTCCTATTTGCCTGATGGCAGGTCCGACTCAGCACCGGACAATCTATGTGATTATTTCCTGGGCATGTACATGAAACAATCGAAACAATGGTATCCCATCAGTTAGATTTTCCAATTACATGACATTCTAAGTAAAAATACCCATGTTATACAGTTGAATTCGCTAAAATAATATTAAGATAATCTAAATCAATTGGTATCATTATTACAAATATCTTATTACGTATTTTCTAAAATTTGTATTATTATTATGTTTGGACATAACCATTATATTTCGCATTTTTTCTGTGTATTTTGTTTTGGTTATAATCTGATGACCTGGGTGTGCATGCCAGAATTGCCGATAGACACACCGAAGTAGATGCAGGATCTGGTGTATTTTGAAGATCAGGTTGAAACCAAATAATGGATCAAAGATTTCCTATTTCCTTGTGTTTATTTTTATTGTATTTTGTTTCAATTGTATCTAAACTTCGTTCAAATAAGTGTAAAGTCAAACTTTTGTTGAATTTTTCCATCGTAATTATTGAGTATTATTGTGGCAAATTTATTGAGCTTTTAGCATATTCAAACCGAATATATTGCTGATACCTGCTACGCGTGCTCGTATACCGTATATCGGGAGCGGGGCGTGACACTATAAAAAGATCTTAGAAATTTTTTTAATCTAAAAATACAGGAAAAATAATCAAAACGTGAAAAGATTAGATGGGTAATGAATCATGTTTAAAATGATTTAATTCCAAAAATACGGTTGCAAAAAGAAAGTATGTATATGTGAATTTCTATGTTGGTCAACTATTTTGTCTACATCTATCTGTATACTGTATAGTTAGTAAAAAATATTATCTAAAAGAAACAAATAGTAGATACTTCTTTAATTTTTTACATTGTTTGATGAATAAGTAGAGTTACTAACAAATATCAATTAGTAAATCATAATAAGAATTCAAAGTTATCCTAAAACTAATATTAAAAATTTAAACTTTTACTAAAAGTAATTTCAATATATTTATTCCCAGAAAAACACTATAACGTGTACTTAAAACGAGTTTAAAAGGATTTTGTCAAAATAAATTTTTTTTAACCCATTATTGTTTTTAAACTAAGTTTTAGATGTAGAGGCATCAAAAAACGTTTTCCTACTATGGCTTCGAATGGTTTCTAGTAGTAGCCCTTTGTCCCTGCCATCGCTGCCTGTGAAACACAAAGACACAACTAATAAAAAATGCATGTGGCAGTCAGATGTTTGTTAAAAGCATGCTCAAGGCTGCCTGTGAAACACAAAGACACAACTAATAAAAAATGCATGTGGCAGTCAGATGTTTGTTAAAAGCATGCTCAAGGCTGTTTATTCATTGTTCCTTTCTAGTAAACTAGAACATCAATGTTTTGCATTGAAGTGCAATGTGCTGAAGAGATGTAGAGCATGGACTTTGATTTCTGTATTTGGAAAGCCTTGATTATGGATGATATCCAATTAAAACCCAATGAAATCTCTCTTTTTTTATATTCCTAACAAGGGTACCCGGGCTTTTTTGAGCACCCTCATAATTCCTTGGGCATTTGATGTCCCCCTCCACCCCACACCGTTACCGATCAATTATCAAGAAATAATACCCTTTGGGTTGCCCCCAATGTGGATGGTGAGGAATGAACTCAAGACCTCTTACTTAGGACTTAGGAGTGTAATGCTTTGGCCATTCCATCCACCCACCTTGAATAACCCATATTCTTGCTACATAAACATTGTTGCTCAAGTAACAAAGCCTTACAAGTAAAACTTAATATAATGTTGAGCTGTTATATAGTGGGGGCAACAATGTCACGAGGTATAAAGCTAATTTCTCTCGGCCCGAACATTGCACTTTCAGCAACTGGGGGTAAGATAACTTGTTACACTGAGGTTTGTTTTAGGACCTCCAGAAATCTAATGCTCAATATAGTTAATAAGTTACCTGATAACCACTTTGAAATAAAATTTAGCTATCAGGTAATGGTACAGTATGTCAGGCCAACAAACACAGCAATTACAGAAATAAAAGGTACAGCTTGTCTGAATTACTCTTGAAAAGGTGCATTGAGCCACAATCTGGCTGTTAGATCATCGTTTAATGACATATCGACCCAACCCGACACAACCCGCAAAGTGGTTGGCAGCGCTGCTCAGTTGCTCTGAGGTGGAAAGTGAGCCACTTCCTCATGCTGTTTGTATTTGCACATCCCCTTTTCTCAATTTTAGGTGGAGGGGATTAAGTTTATTTTATTTTTCTTATTTTCTTGGTAGCACGGGGAGATGGCGTTCTGAGTCTTTTACTGTCACTGGTAGTGACTGCATCCCCTAGTTAGTAGCAGTAGAATTCTTTTCCTTCTCATCTACCCCCAACTCTTTTTTAGTGGCAATATCCCTCTTTACCTACTTTCTTGATAGATTACTTTTATCTTTGACCTATTTCCTTCTTTACCTTCTTCCCCAAACTTTTTTTCCCCTTCAAATATCTTGAAAGATCGATTTTTTTCCCTTCTAATAACAACTTGAAAATAACGATTTAAGGTTCTCTTTCTCATGAATTTCTCTAGTTTTCTATCGATTAATCTCGAGAAATAGGCATTATATTTTTCTTGCCAGCTTCCTTGATATTTGCTTATTCAGATAAGTCGTTGGGTAATTGCCCGATAGTATGATCAAGCCAACCTTAACTGTTATGAATTTCAACCTGAACATTATTAGGTCCAAATTCCTGATCAGGATCAATTTAGTGTAAGAATCAGTCAGTAAGTCTTGATGTTTGGTTTTGTTTAGTGTTGCTTTTTGAGTTTCAACTTACCATTTCATGGACTCGTGACTACCCTCCTAAATAAGTTTGAATTGCTCAAATTTATATGACAGCTCAGGGCTCTTTGAACTTTCAACTACACTAAAATAATGAAGTTTCTATGTTGCATAGTTTGATTTTGGACCCAATATTGTGCAGGATATTTTGGAGCCACTGACACCGGTGGTGATTTTGCATTTTGGTGGAACAATTTTAAGCAGACTCCTCCAGTTATTTGATAAATATGTGGAGAAATTGATCAGAGCTCTACCAGTCGCTTCGGACGATGATAACCTCATGGCTTCCAAAGAGACTACAGAATTGCGTCCTGAAACTGATGCTCAACAACTTGCACTAATAGGAACTGCATTTACTGTAGCTGATGAACTGTTGCCAATGGCTGTAGCCAAAATTTTTACCCCCCACAGTGAAAATAAGGACAAGGAGTGTGGGTCCGATAGCATAAGTCCAGTTGCCATTAGCAGTGTAGAGTACAAAGATTGGAGGCGCCATCTACAGCATTCATTGGACAAGCTCAGAGATTATTTCTGTCGGCAGTATGTCTTAAATTTCATTTATACACGGGAAGGGAAAGCAAGGTTAGATGCTCGAATATATCTGGAGGGAAAAGGAGAGGACCTTTACTGGGATTCTGATCCTTTACCTTCATTTCCATTTCAGGTGGTTCCCTTAATCTTTCTAAATTCTGTTCGTTGCAATAAGTGGTCTTTAGTGTCACTGTCAGTAGTAGAACATATATTACTTACTTTTATTTGCAGTAGTTAGATGAGACCATTGAATTGGCAGAAGTATCTGATTAGTTCACATTAGTTCTTTTTTTTTTTTTTACTCTCCTGCGAATACCAGAAAGATCATGATCAGTGATCATCATTACAAATTCCCATTCCCGTCAAAAATAAGCTCATTTATGGAGCACAAAGCTCTGAGAAAGATTAACCAATTATTTCGGGTTGTCAATGACTCAATGTAACATCAAGCTTTTGAATTGTGCCAAATTCCTAGGAAAGGCAACAATGAGATTAGGCTGAGAATGAATTCTAGAAACCTATTTTGGGGAGAGGGAAGCCTTACTTATTGGTCATACAGTTTAGAAGCCTCTTTTGAGAGAGTGATTCCTACCTTATTGGTCATGCAGCTTATGCTTATGTGCTCAAGGAGCATTCCTCCAAAATTTCCTACACAGAGAGTATGATTGGTCTATGAATGGTATCCGATAAGCGATCGCCTGATCCAATTTTAAGGCATTAAATCAAATTCGGATTGGATTTGGATCTAGAATATAATTTATGAATCAGATTCAGGTTGAATTCAGATGTAGCGGGATCCGAATCTGAAAAATATGAAACCTGGCTCTTTATCATGCAAGTAGATATTGATCACAAAACATTCAGGTAATTGTATTTGGAATAAAGGAGGTTTCTTTTGTTTGAGTAGAATTAATATTTGAAAGGAAATAGATGAGATCTACCTGTCTCTCTTCTCCCTCTGGCCTCCTCCTTATATATGTATAACCCAGAAGTTTATACATATCAATCTATTATATTTCTAGCATTCCTCATGCTACAATATATATGTTATATACATTGTATACATTGTACATGCCTAGTTTGTACATGTGAACCGAACCTTGAGAGCTCCTAAGGATATAGTGAGGAAATCTACTAATTTATTATCAAATGACACATGTTTTCTTGAAGAATTTTATAACCCACAACCTTCCACTAGAGGAGGTGACAGTTTACTTCAATATGCTTTGTGCATTCATGAAAATATGATTCTCTACCGCGTGAATAACAGGTTGTTTATCACAATCAGTGTTTTAAATATCGGCCGATATACCGGTATATCGGCCGATATATCGTTAAAATTGAAGAAACGAGACGATATGGGCATTTTTTTACCGTATATCGTTTTGGACCGGTATGGGCCGATATATCGGCCACGTGGCGATATATCGGCCGGTATCGATATGTATAATACCGGCCAGTATTTAATAATATCGGTTATTGGGTTTTGGTTACGGTTTAAACCCAATAACCCGTTCAGATCCGACCCGTTAAGATTTAAAACGGGTCGGGAGGGGAGAAAAAAATCTATTTTTTCGCGTACTCTCTTTCTCTCTCTCTCCCGGCGATCCGAGGCTCCCTCCCGCGACCAAAACCCTAACCCTAACCCCAAATTTTCCCAAATCCGCCAGAAATCTCTCTCCGATTCATTTTCTTCCACTCTCTGGCTCTCTCTCTCGTTCTCTCTCCTCGATCGTCGACCGTTCGAGCCGAACGGCCGAACCCTAATTTTCCAATCCATCTATAAATCTCTTTCGTGTTCTCTCTATCTTTCTTCTCCGCTCTCCATAGCTCTGGGAGTCTTCGAAGCGTGCTCGCCGTTCGCCAGTGGAGCAGTCGCTGCCGGCCAGGTAAGTGCAGTTTGTTTTCTTAATTTAAATTTGATTTAGAATTATAAATTTATTCAATTTCTTTTATAATTGTGCTATTTAGGTTTAATTGATTGCGATTTATGCTGGATTTTTTTTTTTGGGTGTAATTTGAGGGGAATTGTTAAATTGAGAGGGCTGAACAGTGAACCTGCGGGTAGGGGTAGTCTACAGTAATTCCTTGAATCACTGATTCACACTGAATCAGTGATTCGGTTCACTGATTCAGTGTGAATCAGTGAACCGAATCACTGATTCAGTGTGAATCAGTGATTCAAGTCACTGATTCACACTGAATCAGTGATTCAAGGAATGATTTTGTGTGAATTTTGAGTATTTATTATTTATATGTAATTATGTATTCACTGATTTTGTTTCATGCTAGATTCACTTTTCATGAGATTCCATCTACGTCAATAACTAGAGTTTAGGCAGACCTGATCAGTAGAATTTAGAAAATATGTTGTAAAGATTGATATTTAAAGTTTCCAGTATGTTTCAAATAAACTCATTTAAAGGACAATGCTGTAATTTTATAAATTATATCACTTATGTATTGTAGAAACACTTTTCTTCTCTCATGAAAACTTATTTTTCTTAATTTTATGATTGTATGTCGCTCTGTGCATATGCGAACGTTCTAAACGGTATCTGCAAATTCGTAAGTTGAATGTAAATAAGCCAATGTAAGTACTATAAACTTATTTTATGTATTTTATTATGTTCTATATAGCCAATTATATGATTATTCTTTAACTAGTATGACGCCGATATGACACTCCGGTATTTAGGGTCATATCCCGATATCCCGCCCGGTATCCGGTAACCGGTATGTAATTTGACTGACCGGTACGAGACCGGTATCCGATATTTAAAACACTGATCACAATATAGTTGCACAGGATCTGTGGGTTTAAAATCTAGTTCACCAAAAAGATCTGTACCCAAACCTACTTG
Organism: Dracaena cambodiana; assembly: GCA_036321105.1. Lineage (NCBI taxonomy): Eukaryota > Viridiplantae > Streptophyta > Magnoliopsida > Asparagales > Asparagaceae > Dracaena > Dracaena cambodiana. The sequence continues at coordinate 58,482,244 of JAYEPQ010000005.1, read as the reverse complement.
AAAGTAGTATTAGTCATGATGTCAATGGATTTAAAGAAGATTTATTTAACAACATGCTACTCTATTAACTTAAAATAGTACAAATGTCAACATGAGAGACATCTATTTTAAATTAAACCAACAATAGTTAACAAAACTTTGATAAATAAACTTGAAAACTTTTCAAATCAAATAAATAATCAAGCTGCCACCTCCTAAATTAACAGTTTTCTGGCAGTTGACAACTAAATAAAAGCCTGACATTGTTGTGACTATTATATTACCCATGCATGCATGAATGGGAATTAAAATCCTAATTAATTCACTTCACTAATCAGAATTCAAAATTATAAATTAATTTTTTCTACTAGTTTCAAGAAAACAAAAAAATTCTTCTACTGGTATACTTTGACTAAGGTTACGTAAGGTGAAAATTGTAACGTAGTTTATGGCATCTGAAACTATATTGATCCAACAATAATGGGATTTTGATATTATTATGTATTGTTGATACTTTATACATGTACTATTACTATTTTTGATAATGCTCTTACAATATATCCAAAATTGACAATTTTTGATGCCATAAAGCCGTAAATCATCGATTGCATCAATTCTATGACTTAAAATTTCAGTTTACCTCCAAATATTTAAAACCTCAATAACTTAATGCAAATTAACTCGAATAATTAATTATGGATAATTCATTTCTTAAAAAAAGAATTCAGTTCCTTCTTCTATTGGAAGTTGCTACTTCATTTGCATTATCTTGGTTCATCGTTCCATATATCAATTATAACAAAATTATCATTAATTTGGACTGTTTCAAAATCTTAATAAGAGTTAATTTGTTACTTGTAAAGTTAATAATAAAATTAAATTTTGTTGATGATGAGGCACATAGGAAACTAGGCTAAAAGAATCTAGACTAAGGTTGTATCAACTTTTGCAATACTGAGTTAACTTGAGCCATCAAGTGCTTCATTGATTAATTAGTACTCTAAAGGTGCAAATATCTCTAAGTCCCCATGCCTCCCCTTCATAACCAGTCAAATTTATCTAGTCATTGAAAATTCATTTACATTAGCAATAGCCCTGATGTGGCTAAACATGGGCAAATTAAATTTTGAACCCAAGAATGGGCTAATTATGATGGATATTCTTTTAGATAAGGGCATAAACTGTCCAAGCCAAAGTTTACCTCATCTCCCTTCTTCTGTTGGCTGACTGATCTCTCAAATCCTACATTGATGTTGGACCCAACATAATGGACCTAAGTGGAGGTGCACCCAAGTTGCACTCAGCTACAAGATGGAGGACGAATCACCTTTGATTTCATTTAAGAAATTTAAGAAAATGGATGATTGTGAGCTCCTGATCTATGTGAAAGAGGAAGTGCAAATGACTAAAGGGTTTTAAATTGCTTGAAAATGAGGAGGAGATGGGGGGAGAGAAGGGTTTGGGAACTCAGGTTAAAACTAAAACTGGGCATAAATTGGATTACTAGGCGAGTTTTTAATAAGAATTAGGCATGAAGATTGCCTTTGTTTTGGAGGAGGGAGGAGACAAGAGAATTTAGGAGATCAATGCATGGGTAAAGTTTGATCTACGGCCATTCCAACCACTTGATGATCAGTTTTTTAATTCAATTTTTTTTTGGTAAGAACGAATTAACTAAGTGGGTGTAGATGGGTTGGCTTTGGGAGAGTCGTGGCACCCATTAGAGAAGAAGAAAGGATACAAATGATACTTTATCCTTTTTCCATTTAAAATCTAAGTGAGAGTAACTTAGAGGGTATATTGATCCCATCATAGTAACATGGGTAAATTGACAAATTTGAAGATTTGAAGGGTAATTATGAAAATATATAAGATTTGGAGGGTATGAAGTTTAAAACCCCAACTTTATATGAGTAAACAGGGGACAGAGTGACACTCTAGCTAAGGTCTGTGAAAATCTCATCTTCCCACATGTTTTTTTTTCTTCCATCAGTTTCTACCATGTTAGTCTCCATTTCTTGGAGTACACACATACCAAATTTCATGTGAATGTAATAAGATATGAACTTCGATAAAAAATGTACAAATTTAACGATTTTCAAAAAACATAACATTCTGTACCTTCCGATTGATGGACAGTTCAGCCCTATAATCCATGAAGTTTTGTATACATGAAATCTAAAGAATGGTGACCAATATAGTAAGAATCAATCGAAGTGACAAGGAGGAAAATATGAGTTTTTTAGCTAGACACTCTAGTACCTAGAGTGTTACTCTAGCCCCCATTCACTCATTTTATATATCTATAACTTCACCTATATGGTGTTGGTTTGGTTGCCTGTTTGTCAATACCTTCGAATCAGGCATGTCAGGTTTGGATTAATTCTTCATGGTTGCATCCCTGGCCCCTAAACTAGGAATTCTAGTGTTGTAAAAGCTTGATACGAACTCCTAAGCATTGTGCATGAGCATCAGTTTTAAAATATATTATATGGGAGCTTTTCGCCAGCAAGCTTCCACGTTTTCTATCTCAATATGTTGGCCAAAGGGAACAATATAGTTTTTCGCTAGTCTTTTTTTTATGAAATCTCTTTATTGTTATGAAGACCATCATTTCTGTTATGCTTGTGTGCACGTTTTTGTGGGTGCACACATGCGCACGTATTCAACAACATATTCAAATTTTAATTTGGTAATTTAATGTGTTTTCGTGGCTTCAGGCCCTCTTTGGAAGGTTGCAGCAACTAGCTAGTGTTGCTGGTGATGTTCTGCTTGGGAAAGAAAAATTACAGAAGATCTTGCTTTCCAGGTTAACAGAGACCGTGGTATGGTGGCTTTCAGAGGAGCAGGAATTCTGGGATGTGTTTGAAGATGGTTCTGTTCAGCTCCAACCTTCCGGGTTGCAGCAGGTCTGTCCCTACGAGACCATGTCTTCTTCATTTTCAATTACTAACAGTTCAAAATTTACATGTCACTGTCCTCAAGAATAATATACAATCCGTCTTGATTATTCTGGATTATTAATTCTCTTTGTATGCCAAAAATAAGCCTATACATTCACTTTTATCTCTTCGAGTAGCTTTGACTTATCATTATTTCTGAAATATCAACTTGTTTTAATGTGTTGAGCTGTCATTTTCTGAAATATCATGACTCATTTTTCTTTGTATGTTTTCGCTTTCTCAGTTCATTCTAGATATGCGCTTCATTGTGGAGATTGCCATTTGTGGGGGGTCCTCTTCCAGAAACGTTCATCAACTTGTATCGGCTATCATAACACGTGCAATTAGAACCTTCTCCGCTAGGGGTATAGATCCTCAGAGGTATATATTACTCGGTCCAGCTCACCTCTTTCATCTGTTCTATACATACAAGTGTTTCTCCCTCTTTTTTACCTACTCATTTTCTGTTTTAACTCCATAAGCTCTCTCTTCAGTGCCTTACCAGAGGATGAATGGTTTGTCGATACTGCCAAGGCAGCAATCAACAAGCTTCTGTTGGGAACATCTGCATCAGAGTCCTCAGAACCCGAGCCTGACGGTCACACAATTGTTCATGATGATATGTCTGATTCTGATGTCACCCCATGTAGCCCATCATCAAGCAATCGCTCTACGGACTCCTTTGCTTCTGCTAACATGGAAGAAACCGATAGCCCTGTTTACTTTACTGACCCAGAGGCATAGAGGGAACCAAAGATCAATTTGGCCGTTACATGTTCTGCTGTTAACTGCCAGCAGAAATTTTTGAATACCCTCACTGTTTTTGTTACCCAGAGGAGCTTCTAGCAATTGCAAGGACATAAGAATGCTACATGTGTACAGTCCTACAGGTTAAATTATGTCGCATCTCTCTGGCGTAAAATGTGCTAAAAATAGTTACTGAGTACTCATCTTCTTACAGGAAAGGCGAAATCTCGCGTTGTGTATTTGTTCTCAGACTCCTTCACTGAAACCTACTGGGCTCGTATTGGAAGCAGCAATTTGGGTGAAGTTTTCACTTTCCATGGATTTGAATGATTTTTCCTATCTGTTTGATTTTCCAATGCACCAATGTTCTATCATTGATTGATTCAGATGAACAAATAAGAACTCGCGACTTCTAAAGATGTTCTATGCATAGACCAAGTTAATTCATATTCGGTTATACTATCGTTTGTGTTTGAGGGAGTGTATTCATTTAGTGTAGATTCATCGGGACCTTTAGATTGGAAACATCGAAATGATCTACAAACTCATATACGTATGAGATTCCATCTTCTACAATGTCTTCATGTTCCTTGGGCGTGACAAATTGGGGTCATTGTCTACAATGTTTTCTCCAAGTTACATGTGTTGCCAGAGGTTTGATATCAATAGAGGAGAAATTTAAGACTTCACGGTGTGCTCAAAGCTTACTGCTATGGAAAATTTTGCCAAATACCGAAAGAATCTAAATAATGTGAATAAACGAAAAATGTGAAACATCACGCTAATGTTTCAAGCATCTGGAGAGAGCCGATAAAAATTGTTAGGCCATAACCGGATACTGAAGTAAAGAACCCGAGTAAGTAAATTATCATACAGACCTGCATCTCCTCAGACTGTAAACCCACCGGATCGATATGGATTGATCCAATTTTGCTTCACACACAGCCACATTGCAAAACTATATAGGATTGAAGTTTTGGGCTATGAACTTCAAATTGAAACTTATTTATGACAGAATGTTTGTAAAATGATGAATAGGATGGCCACAATTAACCTCAAATTGGTGGTGCCTAGAAAAGAATTTCTTTAGTGCACTTTACTCAAAGTACATATGTGGTCTGGGTTGGAGGAATCGAATATGGAACAGTTGAGCTCTACACGCATCAACATATGGAACAGTTGAGCTCTACACGCATCAACATATATTTTATTCCGTTCCTCAAGAAAGCAATTTAACACCTGGTATAGAAACCGATAACAGAGCTCTGGAGCAGCCTCAACATACCATGACATCAGCACATCAGACTGCTGATCTTGCTAACAACAACATAATCAAGGTCAGTTTTAATTCCTCCTGCATTCTTAGCAAGCTTTTTTTCTTTTTTCCCGTCTAATTTCATAAAATACTTGTGCAGTGGGAAGAAAATGGGAAGCAAGGATTAGCCCTCAACACGAAAGCAATCAACATAGTCTGGGGCGGTGAGGGGAGTAAAGGCCGCTACTGGCGACAAACAACCGTTACTGATGAAGAAGGACCCTCCCAAGTGGTGGAGCTCGTAGGTGTCTACTGGCTCGAGCTCAAAGGAAAAGTCCCTCTGAATTTGCTTGATGCAGGAACCACGTACAAGTTCTTTGTTACACTCAAGCTCACATCGCATGCTAGTGGCTGGGGAAGTGCTCCAGTTATCTTTAGGCTCCATTTATCCGGCGAAACTGCCAAGTCAGCTGCCGTAGACTTGTCTGCTTATTTGAGCGACGAGTGGGTCGATCTTCCTGATGGAGGACTCGATTTCACCGTGCCTCAAGATAACAGAGCAGGGACGGTATCGTTCGCCATGTTCGAGTTTTATGGTGAGGAATGGAAGAAGGGGCTGGTTGTTAAGGAGGTGAAATTTGTACCGCAACCAATAGTTAGGACGATCATTTGAATCCTCCGATACTTCTTTGTCATTTGCAATCCTTGTGTCTGTTTTATTTTGCCCATTTCGTTAATTCACGGAGTATAATCTTAATGTTTCATGTTGAACTCTTTTACGAAAAAGATTATTATACTGAAGTTTGTGAAAAATATTTGAATGAACAACAGTTACCTCCTATATTAGCATGTCTTCAACTAATTTTAAATTAGGGTTAATTATAGTTAGATCCTGTAGAATTGGGGGTGTGTAACTTAACACTTCTGAAGTCTGAAACTTTCAAAAAATTCCCTGAGCTTAGTTATTTTCACTTTCCTTTTTTATTAAAATACACTCTTGTCCCTCAAATTTCTATTCTACCATCATTCCTCTCTTTAAGCAGGACACTTCATCTCTCTCTCTCTTCTCTCTCTATCCCTCTCTCTCAGTAATTCACGCTCCCTCTCTGACTTAGAGAGATGGATGGAGAGAGAGTGACTGAGATGGATGGAGAGAGAGTGACCGAGAGAGAGGGAGAGAGAGGAGAGAAAGAGAGAGAGTGTGTGCTGGTTAAAAGGATGTATGATGATAGAATATGAATTTGAGGGACAAAAGTGTACTTTAATAAAAAAAAAGGAGTGAAAATAATTAAGTCCAGAGGATTTTTTGAGAGTTTCAAACTTCAGGGGTGTTAAATTACACATCCTCAATACTACAGGGTCTAACTGTAATTAACCCTTTAAATTACAAATAAGCAGGTTCAAAGAGAGATTGAATACGTTAAATGTCTAAGCTTGAATTATTTTCTATTGTCTCTCCTTTATTTTGCTTTCAATCTCCACAACTCTGAAATGCAGCACACAACATATGTTTAATTTGTGGGTCATTAAGCCCTGGCATAGAACGCTTACTCACCAATTCTCATCATCCAGCATTAGATTTGTATCTCCTGAAATGGCAAAAGATTGCTAATCTAGTTGCCTAAAACAATGTTGAAAACAACGCATTATGAAATTCGTTATATTGTATTACGAAATTTAACGGAACCTCAGCGCGTTATGAAACCCGTTATATTGCATTACGAAATTTAACGGAACCCCAGCTTTATATAACGATTAAAAATAATCAGTGCACCGTAACAGTACGTTTTTTTTTTTTTTTATATTGTTTTACATAATATTACGTTATTTATTATTTTTTAAAGTAATTTCTATATTATTGTTAATTATAATTTTGATTATCAGTGAATTGTTGTAATTTTCTTACATGATTACTTGTTGGCTTGTTTGATTGCATGTGGAATTACTAATTTGTTAATTTGTGATTGCTTTCTTGTTCGTACTTATTGATTTTATTGAATTTTTAGCTGAACTGAAATCAACAGTTACAAATAAGATAAATTAAATATTAAAAAATATAAATTACAGCGATAACAATAATTGAAATTGAAATAAAAAATTAGAATTTTATTTTCTTATTTAGATGATGATTGGGATTACGGTTGCTAATTTAATATAATTTATGAAGATAGATATAAAAATTAATGTAAAATTTAATATAAAATTAGAATAGATTATGTATTACAAAATATTTTTATATATATATTTTTAGAAACTATAAATTTATTTATCAATTTAAAAAATTATTTTATATAGTTTTATATTTATTTTTATTAAATGAATAGGAAATTGCATGATGTATATTAAGTGTTACACTATATGCGACATAACCTAATAAAAGCAAAACTTTACGTTAACATTATCGCTATTTTAAAGATAGGCTAAACATCATTTTGGAGTTTGGTGGAAATCAAATTATCAGAATACGGAGCCTATCCTACCCCAGACTTTGAATAACAGTTTCTACAGTTTGAGGCTGCTGTTACTATCAGGGCTGTCTTTGAATCTATACCGAAGACAAAACTAAAAGAACATTGTAATCTGAGCTCAAGCTTTTTTGCTCCACCCATCTTCAAATATATTTTGCGTAACCCAAAGACAGAATAAATTCTTACGTCATAAGCAAAAAAAAAAATGGAATAACAACTTTTCCTCTTTTGTGCGCAAAGCTTATATTCTTTGTAAGTAGCTGTGAGCTGAGTGTATTCTTATTGCCTATGGCATTTGACAGCCATCTTCTTAAAAAAAAAAAACAAGAAGCTGCTGTTGCTCTTTAGAAAAAAAACAGAAGAAAAGAGTTCTCCTTTCAATATCTTGGGCTAATAAAAGAGTAGATTTATCAACGGAGAACAAAATAAAAAAGTGAAGAAACAACTAAATAAAAATTATTTATTGCTCGAAAGAGATGAGTAGAAAAGAATTATTTTGGTGATATGATTGATCGGTGAATTACTCTTTCGGAGTAAAAGATTTAGTTGCCGTAAGATTTCTGTACTACACCTACGAGAGCACAAGCTTCCTGTCGTTTCTGCAACCTATTAACATTTGTCAGTGTACTGAAACCAATGCAGGCACAGGGTTGCAGCACGGCAGCACCTGGACCTGAGGCTTCAAATGGAGAGACAGAGAAACCCACTGCAGTCTGCAGTGTCAGTTCGTGCAACTTTTAAGACCAAGGAATTTCTAGGAGCGGCATGCGCATTTTAATATATATATATATATATATATATATATATATATATATATATATATATATATATATATATAGATTAATTACAAATAGATCCCTTGTAGTATTGGAGGTGCGTCACTTAACACCCTTGAAATTTGAAACTCTTAAAAAACCCCCTAGGCATACTAACGGTGTTAACTGAACGTTAATTAGCTAGGCACGTACTGTGCACGTGTTAGAAAATATCAAAAATACTTCCAGTAAGAGACACCCAAAATTAGGGCGCTCTCTCTCCCTCTCTCAGCCGCCTCCCTCACCCCCTCACCAGCCTCCCTTCCCCTCTCTCTCACCCGCCTCCCTTTCCCCCTCCCTCTCTCTCGCCGGAGTCCTGCAAGCAGCAGCAACTAGCAGCAGCAGCAGCTGCTAGCTGCAGCAGCAGCTGATTCCTCTAAATAGCAAGCTCATCGTCTGAATAGTAAGCTCAATCCTCCAGGTTTTTCTAAAATCAAGCCATATATTTTTTGTGCTACTTCAGTTTAGACAGTTAATATGTGAAATTTGCCAGGTTACTTAACAATAAAACAGCTTAATTACCATTAGAGGGGGGGAGAGAGAGGGAGAGAGGAGAGAAGGAGAGAGGGAGTGTGCATGGAGTTGTGAGGGTAAAATAGGAAATTCAGGACCATGAGTGCACTTTAGAGTTAAAGTAGAGTGACAATAACAAACTCTCTCTAACAGTATTAAAAGTTGAGAGAGTTTTTTGAGAGTTTCAAACTTTAGAGGTGTTAAGTGACACACCCCAATACTGCATGGGGTCTGACTGTAATTAACCATATATATATATATATATATATATATATATATATATATATATATATATATATTCCTTTTTCTCTCTTTAGTTTAGCTCACATCTATTGCAGTCTTTCCCAACTTGGACATCATAGTTTAGATTTATTCATTTATTATTGTAGAATATTGGGTAGTGGAGACAGCTGGCTCAGGCTGTTTTTTATTATTTTACTTTTAAAATTAAATCAGCCGGCTATATTTCATTAATAAACAAATAATAAAATATGAGTCTTCGAAAATAAAAGTTGGATTTTGGCATGTGAGATAACCATCAATCTCTATAATAAAGTTCCAAAACATAGTATAGTACATCAAAATATCTCAAAGAAAGGATATAATAGCTAGTATCCTCTTTATTCCCACTAGCGAAGCAGGTCCCTAGCTTGTTCCAGGCTTGTGGTCGTCCACTCTGTCTACTCCGTCGCAACTTCTCCTCCATCTGTGCTGTCAGCATCGGTATCTTTTGGATTTTCATCATTGGAAAGTTGAAGCCTGTCCTCCTTGGGATGTATCCCTCTCCAAAATATGATGTCGTTAAAAAGAAATCTCATATATCTCTCTGTCGACTGACGTGAGTTCCTGAAGATTCTATTGTTCCGCTTTTTCCATATGTTTTCACTATTGTGTTTATAAGTTTTTGTCCAACTGTTTCATTCTGTTTGCATCCTGTTAGTAATTTTTTTAACAGCATTTAGCGGAGTATAATACAACTTGTTAATGTTGGGGTTTTTGCCACTAATAAATAAATAAATAAATGAAGTGGGTTATTTGTAAAACGAAGTATAATACAATGGTTTTTTTTTTTATATTTAAATTATGCCATTATAAATAATCTTTCATATGACATAATGGTTTTTTTTTAATTTAAATTATGCCATTATAAATAATCTTTGATATGACATGTTACGACTAGTTCAATTTTTTTTGGATGAGGTATTATCATCGATCAAATGTAAACTGTCTATTTTATATTAACAATATTACATAAATTGAGTTCCGAAAGGAGATGATGTGACTTGAACCAAGACTCATTGTACCTTAATTAGATACTTGTTCATTAAGATATTGTATAGTTGAAACTTATTCAAAAGGGAAACAAGTTCCACTTTGTAACTGTAAAAATGTGACAACTTGTGTATCAACTAAATTTTTCTCTAGCCATGAATCTTTAAAAGGCCTGTTGGGGAGTATTCATTGTGAAGGAACAATAGTAGCATACTTGCATGTTTGCAGGAAACCTCCAACGAGGAGAAGATTTTTTTTTTTCCCCTTGGCACCAGACAAATTAGCTAGTTATGCGATCAACTATCATTGCCCAGAATTTGCGGGGAATAGTTCAAGAAGCTCAAACACACATCTGGCAACAATACATCCGAACACTGAAGAAAAAGGAACACAACAATAACGATCCACAAGAAGAACGTATAACTTTGTTTCCTAGTAAACAATTACTCAAATCAGATGGCTAATATGAAGTACAACAGGAGGCAAAACAATTTAAGCTCACAAAAAATATGAAAGAATTTTCAACCCAAAGCCACGTGCCTCAAATAAACATTCTGATGACTGAGGCATATCACACACGAACACACACACACAAAAAAAAAAAATTCAATGCTTGCAGTGGCATTGCGACAATGATAATGGGGTATGTGTCAATGTAAATTTTATACTCCAACAAACTGCATAATTATTACATTATATCATATGAGAACATACAATCTACACAAACAAAACCACCACACAAAGTCCATGTACAGAGCTCTCACTGCATTGAGATGGATACAGTAACATATGACAATACAACCTACACAGCTTAACCTAAAATGCTGGCCTTCTTCTGTAGGCCACTAATTTAACACAAACTGAAAAGCATCAAACTTAAGCATTAATATCAGTTTGAAAACCAAGCAGTAAACCACTTTAGCAAGAGACTATAATGCTTTAATAGTTCGAGAATCTCCAAACCAGCGCCTGTTCCAAATTATGTACAAAAGGTACTTCTGTTGTTCGATCAACCTGCAAAATGAGCATGGAGTAAGAAAAACCGAAATGAATGAAAAAACGGATCAAAGGTACGAGGGAATCGTCTAGAGTGCACGTATAAGTATCAGAATGAGAGTGATTCTTCTAAATTTTGAGGACTCAAGAACAACTACAGTCTCCACTCTCAAGGGTGTGCCTTAAATATCCACAAGCAGTATTGGAATAGGGAATTTTTCTCGCTGAATATGAACGTGTAAATTCAAAAACCTATTAGCCTCTCCAAAAAAATGTATATAATTTGCCACAGTTACATATACAAATGGAATTTTTTAAGAAAAATATTGTATAGACTGATGGATTCAAATCAATTAGCCAGACCCAGTAATCTGACTTGGTTTAGAACCAACCTACGAGTTTCAATTCTTTGCATTATGCCAAATGAAGCATACTCTTTTAGAAGTCCAGGTTAATTAGTTCATTAAGTTATGGCCTTATAAAGCTTCATGAGGTTTCAGCGTGGGCATCTATTACTGGGATCAATTAAACAAGCTCAAGGTTTTAAGCGACTGCAATAATCCAATTTGGGTCCACACTGGGAATTATGTCCCTTACTTTTGTCCGTGTCAACAAACAATTCGAAGCATCTCGACCCTAGGTCCAAGTCAAATAGCAGTGATTCGAAGCACTTCTTTTTACATTACACTATTTAGTTTCTCCCGTCTACATGCATCTTTGAAATTCTTAAACTATGCACAGAGTGCAATATAATATGAAATTTGTGCACCAAATATAATTTTTTTGCAGTCATAACAAGGGGCTCTACATGTCTAGAATCTAGATTGATACTGTAATCAGAGATAACATTTGCATTTGACCCTACAAGACCGCTAGTTAGATCAGTGCTACTCCTACATCAGATGAAAGTAAATACATATGTTAAGGGAACCAAAGGCCTAGATAACCAACTATAATCAGATAGTAAACTACTGCGATACTACAGGTCCTTTCTAATTAGTGTTTCAAGTTTATTAAAAAAGAACCTTGATACCAGTTCGATCTCTGATCAGTCACTCCCAAAATCATCATAACTGACACCTTCTGATATGGTATCCAATCTCCTATCTTCTTCTATAGTTAGCATGAAAAAGGCATCAGCTTTAAAAATCAACACGAAAAAAAAAAAACACAAAATCCTAAAACAGAACACAGGGAAAGAGATTGATACCTTTACAGTCCCTTCCAGGAGAATCTGAGAAGTTATTTGCCTCGGTTCCAAGGAAAGGAGATCTACCATAATTCTCCAAAATGTCTAATTAAAAAAAAAAAGAATATCATGGATGCTTTTTCCCCCAAAGAGAATCGTAAAAAACTGATAGATGAATAAAATTGTGTTTGTTATGAGGAGAGAAGGACAAACCGGCACTTTGTGTGAAGTCATCTGTTAAATCCGAAAAGCTGAAATTTCGAGGTATCTGACTTAAGAACCCAAATGAGGATGAATCGATATCCAAGAGTGGCTCATTCAATGCTTGTCCGGGCAATTCAGAGCTGCTGAAGGATGCACCAGATTCAACTCCAAGTGCTGGGCCGGCATCTAAGAAACTGCTCTCGGTACAGAAAGTAAACTCAGAGTTGTTTGAGTAACTAGGTTCTGACTTGATTACTGTCCCATTAATACCATTAGGCCTTCCCATGTGCGAGTTCTGTGTGGACAATAAGCTTGGTGAAACGTCTGTCCTCCCAGCAAGACCGGAGGCATCATTAGCAAGTTGCATGGTTTGATTTCCGGAGGATGCACCATTCGTCATAGCACTTGAAGATCCTCCATTGCAGAACATGTTGTCAGGTCGTGATGAAGTTGATGCATGGTCGGACAAATAGCATGATGGAGTCTGATGCACTGTAACACGTAATATGGAATTCGTTACATTGTAATGGTTCATAAAATTAAATTCATAAAAAAAAAAAAACTTCTAAACAATCTCTTTATAACCATCACAAACTATACAGTGAGAGATATCTGGTAGTTTTGAAAACAACATTAGAATCCACAACAATCCACAAAAATATGTGACGCTACAGTTAATTGATGAAATTTCCACGAAACAGAGGCTTTTAGAATAAACTTGCTCAAATGCATGCCTTGAAAATCATGTATATATACTGTAAGAGTGGGTTGGTCGTCTCAAGTTTTGATTTCAACAGTTTAAGCAATTTCGATTTATGCTTCGAATAGAATGCAACAGTAACATGCTGAGATTAATTTATGTTCTTTACCCATCTATATTAGTTTAAAGGAATTTTGGAGGTTATTACTTGGTTGCATGAGTAAACAGCAGAATCAATTTAAGTAGGTACCACGACGGGCTCTCAAGAAGGAAAAAAAGAAAACAGCAGAATCAGTTTAGCCTGTTACTGCTGCAATACTTTAAAAAATAGCACTAAATTTCATTAAACATCTTTCTTCAAATCAATATAATACTGCAATAGTTAATCACCAAATAAGTTTTGTTTTCAAATAAGGTTCCATTTCCAGCAAGCTAGGTTTCTTTCTTTATGGATCCATTGCCCTCAGATTATTTCTCAACATCAAGGACAATGGACTTAAATGGTAACCTTCTCATTCAATATACATACCATTTTCACTAAGTACTACTCTTTGCAATATATCAACATAAAAGATTACCTCATTTGACAGAAAACACTCAACGAAAATCTTAAATCATGCCTCCCAGATGAATGCAATGTTTCTTTACAAAATCTTACAGCTTCATTTAAACTCTTTCCATAATCTAGGGAACTTCTAAATAGGGTTGCTCTTCTGTTGCATGATTTTACAAGTCCCACCGATAAGGTTGGCTCTTCATGCAAGCTGACCTCTTGGGTTTTAAACTTAGTGGCAAGTCCTTCTTTTCCTTTTTTTTTTTTTTTTCTTTGGCTAAAATTCAGCATCCCCTGAAAGGGTCAATGCCGCAGCCAAATCTAAAGGTTCCACATAACTTCCCAATACTGCATTACTCCCTTTTCATACCCATTCTGATGGGAAAAGGCTTGATAATGATAATGATAATATTAGGTATTTTTTTTTTTTAAAAAAATATGGAATATATCCCAATAAAAGAAATCTAGAAAAGATGTCACATCATATAGGAGTCCATCAAATTAGACTTCACTCCAATTTTCTGTCTACAAGATGCACAAGTTTCATCTAAAAAATGAAGTGTCATGAAAAAGCACCGATGCCAATTGCCATCTAGAGTTTATCACCGTGTCCTCTGATGATAAAAATAAAAATAAACTGCAAGTGGCTTGCTGAAAAGTAAAATGTATATTCTGAGTATACCAAATACATAGAAGACTTGATCCAACTTAGAAAAGGAGTATGACAAAAGCAGAAAGTAAACATACACATTGAAGAACTAGAACCATTGGAAAGTGACACAAACAAAAAAAAAAGATCATTTTGAAGGAATGTAAGTATACCAAATATATATAAAGATCTAATCTGGTATAGAGTCAGGATCACGACAAAAGCATTAAGAAAATCATACTTGCGGAAGAACTAGAACCATTGGAAAGTGGCATAGATGGAACTCCTGGCGGGCAAACTTTCTGCATGAGCTCAACCTGCTTCTCCAGGAGCTTGTTAAAAACAAGTATTTGGTTCTTAAGCAGAAGTCTAACATGATATGCCTTGAAAAATTCTCGATTCTCTTCTTCGAGTTTCTGCCAAACTGAAAGTTACAGACAGAAGATTAAGTCAATTTCCTAGGAAGATAAACCTTGATAAAAGTACTCGATAAAATGTTGGCGTGTAGAGAAAAAACAATCATAACCTTGAGTTAAATTCAAAACATCCGCCATAGTCTATACATTCTATATCATGACAAATGCAATGACCAACAAGAAGGGTTATGTTTCTCTTTTATACATCAAGGAGCCACAAAATGGATAGTTTCAGTACAAAGTTGTTTTAAGAAGCATCTAGAAGCTTCTAAATAAAGAAAAAGAAATGATGAATTTTGAAGTGCTTAGATGATGTGGTCAGTAGTTGGATTCTTGATTATATGCAGTCTGTGACCTATGACCTATTCCTTAGAGTCTACTAGAGCATAAAACAACAACCTTCAACCCTCACTACAACTTCAAAATTATTTTACAGTAAAAGGAAGAGAAGCAAAAGGAAGAGAAGGGAGAGAGAAAGCCAGCTTCAAATCCCATCGGATGCACATTTAATTGTGCAAAATAAAAAAGTTGAACATCATTATGTAAAGCCAAGGTATTGGCCCAAAAAAATATCGCTTGCAGGGGCGTGCTCGAGTAAAAAAAAACAACTAAATTTTCATCTCAATTTCAGAGTTTTGGTGTAACAGAAAGGACTTTAATAGAATCATTGATTCTCCATAAATTATCAACAAAAACTAGAGCTTGGCAACACAAAAGAAAAGTCTGGAAATTACTGACGTACCAGGCCGTATGTCATTTTTTCATTTTTTCCTTGAACCAAGCTGTATGCTGTATGCCATATTGGTCGTTCATATAGTTGACGTGAGCAAGTCCAAAGTCGATCCATGAACATTTCTCACCATAAATGTAGGTATCAAGTCTATTGTACAATTTTGTTGATTCATCGTCAATAGCACATTACTATCTTGTTCATCCCTACTTGATCCCACCAATCGATTAGAATATTGTTGCTCCTTTGCATATTTTTTAAGTGACTCCCCAATTTCAGTAAAAGCCGAGAAAAAAAGTATGTAGGTATCAAGTCTATTGGACAATTTTGTTGATTCATCGTCAATATCACATTACTATCTTGTTCATCCCTACTTGATCCCACCAATTGATTAGAATATTGTTGTTCTTTTGCATATTTTTTAAGTGACTCCCCAATTTCAGTCGAAGTCGAGAAAAAAAGTATGTAGGTATCAAGTCTATTGGACAATTTTGTTGATTCATTGTCAATAGCACATTGCTATCTTGTTCATCCCTACTTGATCCCACCAATTGATTAGAATATTGTTGTTCTTTTGCATATTTTTTAAGTGACTCCCCAATTTCAGTCGAAGTCGAGAAAAAAAGGTAAGTCTCTAGCCCTGGTGCCTAAGAAAATACCACTAGCATTAAATGAATAATCTGACTTTGTCAGCTAAACCTGCTAAAGCGTCTCCTTGACGACTTTTAGAGTTTTACATCATTGCAACATCATGCAATTTTGCACAAGCCGATGAAGAATGTTAAAGTCCAAAATATTAATTTCTCGTTCTATTAGAGGATTTTGAGGTCTACTGTTCCCAGAACTTGAGGAATCGAGGAAATTAGGATTCACTGACTGCCATGAGTTCACCACGGTGTTGAAGATATGGACCAAGTGATATGTACTTAAACAGATACCAGAAGATCCTATACTACGTAAAAGAATATAAAAGATCTTGTTCGAGACTGACAATGTTGAATAAACATGGTCATTGGAGTTATCATGTTCAGAGAAAGATGAGCAGGAAGGAGAATATTTATAGACATACCACTAGATATAAAAATTACTATTTGGATTCATATTTATAGAGAAATCCATAACTTCATTCAACCATCTCTCATAAAGAAATCCATGACTTATTAAGAAAGCTTTTAGAAGATTATTGTTTCCATTCCTTGCATTTCTTTTTCAGAAACATATTAAGTTATGGTTGTGAACTTCCAACATGGTGTTGCGGCATATAGTCACTTGAAGATAAGCAACATTTACTTCAACATTAGGGTTAATGGCCATGACAAAAGCACAACAGGAAGAAAATATATATTTGCAGGAAATACATGAACCAATCTTCCAACTCGAAGAAATTGTTAAAACAGACTTCTTAGAGTACTTATAAATTAAAGAGGGCTTTATACGTAATTAATTCTGTATATTCTCTAATAAGATTAAACAGGAAGGCATAATGATTCTTTAAACCATAAAATGCAGAAAATAGGCAGTATATGGTCTACAATATTTTACAATCAACAGGCAGAACTCTATTCTTGCAAAGATAGTTGGCAGAAAAATTACCTAGTTCAGTGAAACCCGGTTCTATTTTTGCTTGATACAAGAGCGTATCAACTACTTCTTTCTGGTTCATATACAACTGAAGACAGCGTTCAATGAGATTTTGCACCTGAAATAATGAGTGGTATCAGAAAATTTTCAAGAATAGATAAGCAAGCTTGCATGTTAAAATTACTTATTATAAGTCACACAGGTCCAGAAGCTAGTGGTGAATGCGATGCAACCTTCTAAATGGAATCCTTATCACAGAAGTCTCGTTCATACCTACTTATTTTTCAATGATAAAAATCTTCATTGCTGACAGTTGATCTAAATAATTGATACAAGTATTGGTTCAAAAAATGTAACCACCAAGTTTGATTTATTTGGCACTCTAAGAAAAGCAATAAAAAGGTTAAAAAGTACTAGAAACGAGGCTTATGAAAGGTCACTAACAAAAGTCGTGTAGGAATCATGAAAATGGATGAGTTAGTGTCATCTACTAGGATCATGTACATGCATGTCGTCCATTTGCAGTGTACAAACTGCGAGCGGAGAAGATGCTCGATGAGGCACAGTGCAATAACTGATAAAAGTTCCATACCATGTTAAGATAGCATTAAATACAGGAAGGTAATTGCCTTTATCAGTGGAAATGGCATGGCTAACAATTGATGCAACCTAGCAAAAGTTACCATAGACTAATTGATTATCTGTGCAGTGACTGCAGTCCACATTTGCAAACAAGCCATGAGAATCACCGTTCACAAAGGTTGCTGATGTGCGAGCAAAATATGCAAAGAATCTGAAAACATCATGCCATCTTAATTATAGAAAAGGAAGCCATTAATCATAAACCAACAAACAACTAGATACGGACGCTAGCCTTTGAGGGGGTTATAATGACCACAGTTTCCTAATTCCTCGGTAGCCCAAGCCCTTAGACCAACCTTATTCTTTCCCTATCAACAAGATTTACTTCAAGATATGCTCTAATGTAGATTAGGCAGATATAAGTAAAATTCTGTGGGCCTGTCTTCATAGTTCTTAAGAATGAGGCTTTTACATCTTTAACACACGTGAAGGATCATTTCTAGTGATCAATTCATATAAAAGATTCGGGGATGAAACAACTTTACACTTTCCTACTGGTTTTCGTCTTTTCTTCCACATATTCAGTAAGGCTTTTGATGAATTACTAGGATGCCTGCCACGACATAGGAAAAAGGACAAAGTACTAGGATGGAAAGCAGAGTAGCACCAATCCCAATTGCCTAAGAGAGGTGGCTGGAGAGTCAGAGCCCGTTAATATAGGTGTATGGACTGAGCATCCTTATATTTACTCTCTCCCTTGGGATCTAAAATTAAGGCCTCTTTAGTCCCTTTTCACTCTTCCCAACCCTTATTTTCCCTATCCTATCCAAAGTTCTATTGCCACAAAGAGTTCATACATATCTCCTTTTAAAAAAATATTATTCAACGACAATATATTAAACTCCAAATATGCTCGCTTAATAGGATGGAATCAATTTCTTAATTAGCATAAAACTTCTAAACCATTTCCACAATTATCTTAAAAGCCACAACTCCCGTTTTTTTTCAGAATCCACCTTCAAATTCTAATAGAAGTTAAAAGTTTTCCTCCTCCACTCATGTTCTCCTATGTTCCTAATGAGTAGACCTAATGGAAATATTAATGAACACATTGAACAACTAGAATATTGCACATGGAAGCAGAGGTTTCCATTCAGAGTGATGGAATTTTTGTGTTATTTCTACCAAAAAGCACAGTCACTAACACAAATTAGTGATAACATACAGGCTCAATGATGATTTTTGCAAAGGAGGTCATGGTCTTCTACTACGATTTGTAATACAACCATCTATGGATCATAAGGTCCTCAACTCTCTAGGTAACTAGCTTCTTGGTAATGAATATTTTGGGGGTTGTTCAATAGGAGATGCATGAATGAATCCCGCCAATCACCAAAGGAGCAACCGGAAAATTCAAATACATAAACCCAGACCAAAAAGAATAAACTTTGTATTACCAAAAACTATCTAAAGTAAACTAAGACCAAGCTAGTATTGATATATATCACACAACGTATCGGAGTTTGAGGTATCCGAATACCATGAATGATCGGCCAATACGATACCAACTCCGATAATTTAAAACATGATTAAGACTTAAAAAAGCAGCTACATTGAGCTCTTATGAATCTAATCAATAATAAGAGTCATTTATAAACTTGTAGGTGTTTTTATGGGTCTTATGTATAATTTCTAAAATATTATTGCAGTTCTTTGCAAACTGTAAGAAAGTCCACTATCCAGATGACCAAGGCAACCAAACACAATATTACAAGATCTTATCAACTAATCCGCTCCAATCTTGGTGCCATTGCTAATCTTTTTAACCATAAATTCACGTTGGCCCATAATTGACCCCATTCTCCAAGTAGAATATGTAAGAAAAATAATTTTAACCTCCTATCTGTTTAATTACCTCATTCTGACAGAAGTAATACTTCAAATATGGTAAACAAGTAGCAAAAATTAACACCATATAATGATTTAAAAAAATGCATTGTCTTAATATGTAAATGGGTGATCTTAGCCATGGGAACTCAAGTGATCCAATGGAACTTATAGTGCCCATGAACGGTACAATGTTCAATGCCGTGATTATCCAGATAATGCATTTCTTACAAATTAACAGTGAACATACAGAGGGCTTTGTTTACATAGCAGTTTGCAAAACACAATAATAATGGTTTAAAAATTATAATGTGATGAACCCGTAGAAACACCCAAAGCCCCATCTGACAAAGAATTAAACTTTAGGTTAGGGGCCTCTAATCTGGATTCACATTAACAAACAAAGTTTTGACTAAATGGGTTAAAATAAGCTAAGTTAAAAAAATTAGAGCATTTAACACATGCTAAAATGGAGATTTTCTGGCCTGCTTCTGTGTATGCGCGTGCATGTATATGTGTGTGTGTGTGTGCGCATGCGTGTACACACACACGCTCACACACATATATTATAGGACAAGAGATAACCCAAGTTTTATTCTCAAAAAAGTATGTTTCCAATTTCCTAAGAAAATGTTTTCCAAATGCTTTAAAATGAATACGATTAATTTAACCTGGGTTAATCCTTAGCCCTTTTTTTGATAACCGGGCTTTGCATGCAGTCCTAACTCCTTGCCAACCAGAGCCTACAAGTTTATTGAATTATGGACGACTCTCACAATAGATTATTTTGTACCACCTTGAGTCTCGAAATTCTTCTGAATCTTAGAAAAGTAAGGTTGATAACTAATGACAACCAAGTAAAGTACAATTTGTCATTACCAAACGAAATGCCACGGGGGAAAGCACGGTAAGTCGCCTCTTTAAATAAAAAAAAAATGAAATGCCATTGTTAGGATGGAAGATATTTTCATCTAACAATGCCATAGCTAAACAATCATTATTATAAGGAACACTTAATAATCATAAACATGAGAATAAAAGCCCATAGACTGAACACAAATTAATTATGAAGCTGACAAGCACGCAGCATGCAGACTGAGATCCAATTTTGCATTCACCTTAAACAAGAAATTGGATAAGGGATGAACTCATAGCATGCATTGATTCATCAAACTAGAAGAAATTGTCAAAATAACCAGGAAACAATGTAGACATAAAATCAAAGCACTAAATAAATATAGTGGAGGGGGCATTAGCCCACCATTTATACTCAAATAAATAAATAAATATAGTGGAAAATAAATATCATGACAAATTTCTTCCTTACAAGTTGTATATCTTGCCGAGACACCTTTCTCACTTCTCCACTAGACATCTTCTATTATCTAACAGCGAAACCGAGGAAGAACTTTATAAGATTCAACAATTTCTATCTGATCACTGATCCCAACTTACGATCCAATCACACAAAGGCTCCAACAGATTGCTCCCACTGCTGCTGATAACAAAACAACACATAAGGTTATCAAATGATAAAAGATCCAATTTTTATGGCCAAATATGAGAAAAATCCAATAATTGACCCTTCAAATCGAAGAAACACCCGAACTTGATCCACAAACTAGTCACGAATCAGAAAATTACAAAACGGCAATCACGAATCATACAAATGGATCAACCAATAAATAAAAACTGAAAATTTTTTGGCATAAATATGCCTAGATCAAAAACCTAATGAGAAAAGATCGGGGTCTCCACGCTCCCGAAGAAAATGATCATAAACCCATTAAAATTAAACCGGCCACATAAAATAAAACTATAAGCTTAGTAAATAAGAAAGAAAATTGATTAGCCTGACTGAACTTACTCAAAAAAATTTATTTCCAGAATGATCCCTTCATGTCTCTTCAATCCATTACTTGGGGCTGGGAATGAAAGGGGAAGCGAAAAGGGTAGAGAGAGAAAGAGAATACAAGAAGAAAAAAGTCAGAAGAGAGAATTTAAGAGAGAGAGAGAGCCGGAACTGGGAGCAGAAACCAAAACAAAGAACTCAACTTTTTTTCCGCTTTTATTTTTGGGGTTAAATTTTTCCGAAAAAAAGAAAGGGGTGTCAGTGTGCTCTGTTTGCCCCCACAAAAAGCCAAACCCCACCCCCTTGACTGTTTATTTATTTGTTTTTTATTTTTTTTTTTTAATTTATAGAATGGGATGGAAATGGATATTGACATGGCTTCCTTTATTTTATTTTATTTAGTGGGTCCCAACCATGGGCTTTACCAATTTTCGGTTTGGACAGTGTTCATGTCATTCGAGCTTATCCAACAAAGTTTATTATATGCTTTTATTTGGACAAAAGTTTTGCTTGGATTTTAGCTGCTGAATATTAGCCCACTTAGATAGGCCCAACTAGCAATGAGAGTATGCCCGTTGACGTACACCCAATTATTTACTTACCAGATGCACCTCAATTATGAAATTTTTTACTAATTTATTTAGTTTATTTTCTAACATTATCTTTCCTAATTTACTAATTACCATTCCAATTCTATGCGAGCCCCATCAAAATATATGACTTGTCAGATTTATTTAAAATCTTTAATTTGATATTTGAAGGAAAAAAAATATATATTTTGCTTTTTACAATATCACTCCTAAAATCTTCATTATTACAAATTTTTTTTTGTCTTTTGGACAGTTAATACATTGACATTATGTTTTAACTGTTAATACATTGAAATTATGTTTTAGGTCGAAATTACTGTAGAGGTATCAAGGTCAGCTAGCAGCGACAATGATGTTAACGGTGGTTTTAGAAGAAGTCTTATGATTTTGGAGATGTATAGTTACCATAGGTGGATTATTTTTGTAAAATTATATTATTGATAAAATTGTAAATGAGTGGCAAAAAGATAAGTAGGTATTTATAGATCGGTCCTTACATCTTTATAAATTATAATTTAGTCCCCCAAATCTTCATATTTAGGATTTAGTCTCCAAAATCCTTTAAGTTAATACAATTTAGTCCCTACTTTAGATTTTGGTCCGATTTTTCCTTTTTACCCCTTATTTCCTTCACTTAATTCCCCCTTCCTCCTCTCTTCTTAGTTCTTATTGAATTCCCTTTCTTATTCTCTTCTCTCTATTCATTTATTGTGTTCTTTGAAACCAAATATATTATTCTCCACTAAATATATTAAACTTAGAAATGAATTTATCCAATATAGAGAGGGAGAACCCAATAAATGAATTTATATTGAGACTTAAATGTTTAATACATTTAGTGAAGAATAATATATTTGGTTTCAATATTTAGAGAGAGAACCCAATAAATGAATATAGAAAGAAGAGAAGAATAAGGGGAAACCCAATAAGAACTAAAAAGAGAGCGAGAAGAGGGAAAGGGAATTAAGTGAAAGAAATCATGGGTAAAACGGAAAAATCGGACCAAAATATAAACTGGGGACTAAATTGTAGTAATTTAAAGGATTTTGGGGACTAAATCCTAAATATGAAGATTTAGGAGATTAAATTATAATTTATAAAGATGTAAGGGACAGATTTGTAAATACCCCAAAGATAAATGCGTAAACATTACAATGTTTTGAATGTGGGGTGAGCTTAGCAAAAAAAAGGGTGCAAAAAGCAACTCCCAAAAATGCATACTTGTTCGAGTCTCTAAGGCCAGACCCAAGAGGTAATATGGCGGATTGGTAGGATTAGAGTGAGGATTAGCAGAGGACGTGTAGGGTTTAAAGTCAGGATTAGCGGTAGAGGAAAAGAAAGAGGGAAGGAGGAGGAGGAGGAGGAGGAGGAGGAGGAAGGGGGTTGGCATGTTTGGGCGAATAAAAATCGGTGTGCCCTTAGAAGGGAAGTGTTTTAGATACTCCGGGGTGTCATAATTCCCCTGATTAGCCGTTACTGGGGGCCCTTAGCATCAAGTCTATAAATGTTTTTAGTGAAAGAGTATGCGCTGTTCAGACGAAGCCCACATACGGCCCATTACCTCATGAGGTTTTTCTTTCCATGTATTATTATTATTATTATATGAAATTGGAAGGCGAAATGGACTATCGGTTTAAATGGGTTTGAGGAAGTATACACTGGACTGTTCAAGGCCTCATTCATGACCATGAACGAAGGCTGTACGGCTTCTGGAGATAAATTTAGAGTTTGCATAATGGTAAAATTGGAATTCTTAATTTAGTTTGATTATTTTAATTGGATATTTATGAAATAATCCAAAATAATGAGATAAGAAGTTCCCTCTCTACAGAACTTGAAATTGAAAACTAGATTAAAAAATATGACTCAATTTACTCAGTATTTGCTCGTATCGGTATATAAGACTCTTGTAATTCGGCATCATTCCTTTTTAACACTAAGGCTATGTTTGTGAGGTTAATTTTGACATGTTTTGGGGTGTTTTGGAGGGATATGTTAGGAAGTTTTAATAAGAATACTTAATTGTGAGTTTTGGAATAAATATTTTGAAGTATTTTTAAAACATTCCAAAAGTCAAAAATACTTATATAGGTGTTTTGAAGTGTTTTTTCCAACACCCAAAATCGAGGTGTTTTGGAGTCTGAATTATTTATCTAAAAGTACATTTGTTCCAACTCTATCCCACATACTTTCCTTTTCCATAATTGGATATATTTGTCTTTACATGTTTATGAAACCAACAAAAATCCATGAGAAACTAAACTCCCAATTACAAGCTTTAATACCTCAAAACTCATAAGCAGAACACTCCCAGAACATATTACCGGCAAAACACATATTTTAGAACACCCCAAAATATTTTGTTTTAGACATCCAAACACAGCCTAAAAAAATCATGAGCCTATATTCTCCTTGTGTGGAAGATTGCAAGGAAACCTTTGATTGTTCTCTCTATTTCTTGACCATAAAAGAGACCTGGATAATGCAACTCGCATAGTACAATGAGCTTGAATGACAAACAGCTCGAATGTTATATTTAGGGATTTTAAAAAAAAAGTTAATGACATTCAGACCCGCTGTAGTATGGAGATGTATAATTTATCATCCCGAAAGTCTTAAACTCTCACTTAGACTCTCTAGACTGCGGAAAAAATATCTTCATCTAAGCTTCCCTGTCAGTTTTTTTTCTGTGGTCCAGGAGGTGTAAGTGAGAGTTTTAAATTTTAAAGATGATAAGTTATACACTGTTCATATTGCAGGGAGTCTGAGTGTAATTAACCCAAAAGAAAAACTCGGATACTCGCATAATAAGTAGATTCAGATCTTGCCCATTTATGAAAAGGTAATGAGTTCAATAGGTAAAGCCCTTTGTTGTATTTGTATAGCATTAAAATTGATCTGAAATGGGACCTAATCTGTAGTTGTTCACTCATCCTAAATAATAAAAATATAAAGTAGGACAAAGTATATACAAATTCTCAATAGGACTCCACATTCAGGCCCCTGACCCACCCGAACCGCTTAACAATGTAGGATTCAAATGCCTAAACTATACAAGAACACAAGTTTTATCCACGAGACTGCGGATATAGGTGCAGATCTAGCTAATGGTACTTGACCTGACCCGATCCTACAGCAGGTCCAATTACATGAGCAGAATTTGGAGGGAGTTTCTAAATGAGCACACCTATTTTCCTAGTGAGCCCACTTTATAACTGTCTGGACTTTCAAAATAACTCTATAAAGTAGACTCACTAGAAAAAATAGTGTGCTCTTTCGGAAACTCCCCAATTTGGAAGGCCTACTAAATTCAGCTCACATGACTCCTCGAATTATGCAATTTTTTAGTAAAAGAAATTTTATTATGCATATCCTCCTTGTAGGGAAATTCTATTTGCGCACGGCAATTTACGCTTGGCGTCTGGTAACTTTCCACACCAAACTCTTTTGGCTTAGTGAGCACGGTGTTCATCACTTTCCTTTAGGATGTGGTGTGCTCAGTAACTCAAGTTGTGTGTGCTCCTCCCCTTTCCCCTCAAAAGGTGTGCTCATTTAGGGTGGGGCTGGGGTCAGAAGTGTTGGATTTTATTTACATGTGGAGGTTACTAATTCTCTGGTTGCAGATTGAAGCATACAGAATTGTTTTAGATTAATACAAGAGGGCAAAATTGTAGTTAATAGATTTACTACACAGAATTACTACTGTTATCTTGCAGGAAATGAATTCTGTAATTAGATTTCAGTGTTCTGTTCTCTTATTACCTAACACAGTTTCCAGAATGAAACTGTTTACAGAAATAATTAAACTATTCTTTTTTAACTAGTTTACTTAACCTAAAGTGAATAAAGAAGAAACTGGATTATGAAAAACCTGTTTCAGATACTTGCAGGAAGACTGGAAGACCACTGGAAGATGACAGGAAGTAGATTGGATGAAAATCGAGGCTAGTGTTGGATACTATCTCCTTAAAATCGATTCGTCCTCCACTGTTTGCTTCTGGATTTCTTGGACGTCGATATCCCAGGATACAACGATCGATCTGCAGAGGGAAGGAAGCTGCAATCCCTCTGCTCTGGCGAATCTGATAGAGCTTCTCTCTGGTTTATGTAATGTAATGCAGGACTGGATGATGGAATTGAACAGAAGTCTTCTGTAGAAAGAAATTCAGGAACTTCTGTCTGCAGAAGAAGAGGCAGAAAAGAAAAAACGTGTATTCTGAAACTCTGACCCAGACCCTATTTATAGGTTTTCAACAGTCGCAACGGTTGAGTTTTCAACAGTCGCAACAGTTGGCCGTTTCAATAGTTATGACCGTTTAACGGTAACCGTTGACGGTGGCCGGTGACTGTTGGACCGCCGACCGTTGGACTTCAATGACTCTTGACTGACGGGGCGGGTGCAGGTCGAATCTATTTAATTCTGGAACCAATAGAGGCAACCCGAATCCAATAGGACCAAAAATCAAAGGCTCCTCAGCTCCTCGCGACGTTGCGTACGTGCGAAGTGCAAAGTGCGCCTCTAAAGCGCCCAATGCGCCCTAAACGCTCATTCGCCCGCGCGTGCACGTGCGGGCGGTGTGTAGCACCACCCGTGGTGCTCAAGGTTTTCCTCTTCTTACTTAAGCAAAGTAATGGAACAAGTTACCATATATAAACCCACATCCTTACAATCCTCTATCCAATGTGGGACTATCTGTTCATCTTCATTTTTTGTTCCTTTGCTATGTAGTCAATTTTTGAAGCCAATTTCAATTCACTTAATTCATTTAATTTGAACTAGTGAATTGACTCAATTTAAGGTTCAAATTAGTGAATGAATTCAACAATCCCCCACATGAATGAAATGGCTTAGACTCTAATGCAAATAACCAGAGAGTGTAATAGAAAGTTACCGCATCGGGAGAGGTGACTTTTGGCTTTGAACCTTCCCTAGTGAAATATTATCGAGTTTACTAGCTAACCAGTGAACACGATGTTTTTGAACTGTTCAGTTTTTGATGTAAACTAAGACAATAATATTCACACGATTTCTTTCAATTTTATCAATTCTATATTGTGTCCATTTTGGCCTTGGACAACCTGGTAATTCTGTGAGTGCTCTTAGAGAACTTAGCCTTTCTCATTCTCATAAAAGCGGCCCCTTCTCACTCACATAGGTGATCTGTTATCAAGAGTATCCTGCCATACTCCACTTAGATTTCTAAGATATAAGGATTATTAAAAGTTTAGCTTATCCTAACACATTGCAGGTAATCACTATTTTACCATAGAAATGAGATAGGAAATATTTTCCTCAGTGATTCTTTCGAGTTCCCCGACAATTCGGTTGTCCCTTTGAACCTAGATCTTGGGATCTCCAGTCAGCTAGGTTGGGTTGCCATTATGGAGTTACTCTTTAGTAGGCTGTAATCCCATTCCCCTCGACAACTTATATACTTGATCTCTAGTCAAGCCTTTTGTTAATGGATCTGCAATATTATCTTTTGATTTTATATAATCAAGAGATATTATTCCGTTTGTAAGCAGCTGTCTTACAGTTTCATGCCTACGACGTATATGTCGTGACTTTCCATTATATAATACATTTTGTGCCCTTCCAATTGCTGATTGATTATCGCAATGGATGCATATTACTGACACAGGTTTAGGCCATATTGGAATATCTTCTAAAAAGTTCCGAAGCCATTCTGCTTCTTCTCCAGCTTTATCTAAAGCTATAAACTCATATTCCATAGTGGATCTGGCTATACATGTTTGTTTAGAAGATTTCTAAGAGATGACTGCACCTCCAACAGTAAAGATATATCCACTTGTGGATTTGATGTCTTTTGAATCGGTAATCCAGTTAGCATCAGTGTATCCTTCTATCACTGCTGGATATCTAGTATAGTGCAACCCATAGTTAGTAGTGTACCTCAAATATTTGAGTACTCTAACTATAGCTTTCCAGTGGTTCTCCCCTGGATTACTTGTAAACCTACTCAATTTGCTTACTGAGTATGAATATCAGGTCTTGTGCAGTTCATTAAATACATAAGACTGCCAATGATCTGAGAATATTCTAACTGTGTAAGATGTAGACTCATATCTACAGGTGTCTTAGTTATATCAGTATTTCCCTTGTCAAATTTTTCGAGTATCTTTTCGATATAATTTGACTGGGATAAGGTATATCCATCAGATGTCTTGGAGATTTTAACACCAAGAATAATATCTGCAATA
Source organism: Dracaena cambodiana (assembly GCA_036321105.1). Taxonomy (NCBI): domain Eukaryota; kingdom Viridiplantae; phylum Streptophyta; class Magnoliopsida; order Asparagales; family Asparagaceae; genus Dracaena; species Dracaena cambodiana. The sequence goes on along the minus strand of JAYEPQ010000005.1, from coordinate 58,454,102 downwards.
CCTAAGTCTTTCATATCAAATTTCCGTGTTAACATGATTTTTACTTCCTTAATTAGAGCCACCATGCTACCGGTGATAATCATGTCATCCACATATAAACATACAATGACATAGTTGTGCATATCCCCTTTTACATATACACATTTATCGCATTCATTATAGCGAAATCCATTTGACAATATAACTTGGTCAAACTTCTCATGCCATTGTTTAGGTGTTTGTTTAAGTTCATAAAGAGACTTAACAAGTCTACACACCTTATTTTCTTTACCTGGAACTACAAACCCTTCAGGTTGTTCCATGCAGATTTGTTCATCTAATTCACCATTTAAAAATGCTGTTTTTACGTCCATTTGATAAAGCTCAAGATTATATAATGCAGCAAAAGCAATTATTAATCTTATGGATGTTATTCTTATTACAGGTGAATATGTATCAAAATAGTCAATACCTTTCTTTTGTCTATAGCCTTTTATTACAAGTCTAGCTTGGTATTTATCTATAGACCCATCAGGTTTTATCTTTCTCTTAAAGATCCATTTATATTCTAATGGTTTACTTCCTGGAGGAAGATCCACAAGTTCCCAGGTGTGATTTTGAATAATTGATTCAATTTCACTATTTACAGCTTCTTTCCAAAAAGGAGCTTCATGAGCAGACATAGCCTCTTTATAAGTTTGAGGTTCTTTTTCTAATATATATGTTAGAAAATCAGGACCAAATGTTTTAGTAACTCTGGCCATTTTGCTTCGTCTACATTCATCCTCATTAGTTTTATTTATAGAATCAGATTCTGTATCTCTTAGAATTTCATCACAAGTCCTTTTCGGAGAACTTGATTCATGTTCTTTACTAGGAAATACATTCTCAAAGAATACAACATTCCTAGATTCAATAATAGAGTACTTATGTATCTCTGAATGATCAGAGTTAAAGACAAAGAAACGATAAGCACTGCTATTATGCGCATATCCAATGAATATACAATCAATAGTTTTAGGTCCAATTTTAGTCATTTTCGGAGTAGGAATTGCAACCTTAGCTAGACATCCCCACACTCTTAAGAATTTATAACTAGGTGCTCGACCTGTCCATAATTTATAAGGTGTTTTATCAAATTTCTTTTGGGGTATTTTGTTGAGAATATAATTGGCAGAAAGCAGAGCTTCCCCCCACATATTCTGGGGTAAACCAGAACTTATTAACATGACATTCATCATTTCTTTTAAAGTTCTATTCTTACGCTCAGCAATTCCATTTTGCTGTGGAGTGTAAGGAGCAGTTGTTTGATATATAATACCATGTTCTGCACAAATTTGTGCAAATGGTGACTCATATTCACCACCTCTATCACTTCTTAGTATTTTTATTTTTTTGCTAAGTTGATTCTCAACTTCATTTTTGTATTGTATAAACATTTCAATTGCCTCATCTTTTGTTCTAAATAGATATACATAACAATATCTAGTACAATCATCTATAAACGTAATAAAATATTTCTTTCCACCTCTAGTTTGAACATATTTTAAATCACATACATCTGTATGAATTAATTCTAAAGGTTCAGTACTACGTTCTATAGAGTGAAATGGAAGCTTAGTCATTTTTGATTCAACACATATTTCACATTTATTTTCAAAGTTTATATTGAAATTAGGCAACATATTCAAATTTATTAATCTTTGTAAAGTATAATAATTAACATGTCCTAATCTACCATGTCAAATAAAAGGTGACTCAGTCATATAAACAGAAGAATCAATTTTATTGATAACCTTAGGAGCAATGGTCATTACATTTATTTTAAACAAACTATTGGTCATATACCCCTTACCTACATATACACCATTCTTTGTGAGTACAAATTTATCAGACTCAAATACAAGCCTAAAGCCTTTCTTACTCAAGACTGAACCAGAGAACACTGGTACATGAAGTACATCAGTAAGAGTAAGTTCTTTCCCCGAAGTCATCTTCAGTACAATGTTGCCTCGTCCTTCAACCTTGGAGGTTGCAGAGTTACCCATATAGAGTAGTTCTCCTTCCACAGAATCATATGTGGAGAACATCCACTTGTTGGCACAAATGTGGCGAGTGGCTCCAGTGTCCACCCACTATTCTTTAGAGTTGCCACCAACTAGGTTAACCTCTGAGACAACAGATGTACAATTTACATCTACATTTGCACAAAGATTTTCTTCTTCGGTCAAATGTGCATTAGGATGCTTCTTCTTCTTCTTCGAAGAATCTGGTGTCTTTCGCACACGGCAGTCCTTTGCACGATGTCCAGGCTTGTCACAGTTGTAGCACTTGCCATTGAATCTCTTCGAGTTACCACTCTTAGAGTATTCACCATTGTGCTTTCTCTTCCTGTCATTAGACTTATTGGAATTTTCCATAACATTAGCTTTAGAAATATTTTATGGATTTCCAATTTTCTTTTCAGAAAGGCGGTTATCTTCTTCAATTCTCAATCGTACAATTAGATCTTCAAGTGTCATTTCTTTTCGTTTATACTTTAGGTAATATCTAAATTCTTTCCAAGATGGTGGCAATTTTTCAATTATTGCAGCCACTTGAAAAGATTCACTAATAGTCATACCTTCAGCATGAATTTCATGAATGATCACTTGAAGATCTTGTACTTGGTTGATTACATTTTTAGAATCAACCATTTTATAATCCAGAAACTTACCGACTATATATTTCTTAGAGCCGGCATCTTCTGTATTATATTTCTTGTCTAAGGACTCCCAGAGTTTCTTAGCAGTAGCAACTGAACTATATACATTATACAGTATATTGTCCAAACCATTGAGGATATAGTTCTCACTCAAGAAGTCCGCATGTTTCCATGCTTCAACCGCCTTCACAGATTGTTGATCATCTTCAACAAGAGTAGGCACAGTCTCCTTCAAGTACTTGGCCAGATTCATTGTAGTGAGATAGAACAACATTTTCTGTTGTCATCTCTTAAAATCTGAGCCACTGAACTTCTCTGGTTTCTCGTACTGGTTTGAAGGCACAGTTGGAGTAATCATGACAGGAGTTATCACAGTGGACATATCAGATGTAGTGACCATCTACAAATATTAAATTTATCTATCTTAATGTCTTGAAATAAATTTTAACTTTCTAATAAAACTGAAAAACAATTCAACACTCCAAAACAAAAATTAACTATTCTTTTTCCAGAAGTAATTAAGATTACTAGTGATTGATGACAGTATTTTAATCTAAAACGAAATATCAGCTTAAAGATTAAATACTATTATAACAGAGTTCTAATTGATAACAGTACTCTAATTGATGGTATTTTGACAGAATTCAAAAAATCAGTTTTAAGAATGTAGGTTCTAAACAAAAATGTTTAAACTGTATTCTTAAAAATTAATCTAAAACAAGTACGAAGATCGATTTAAACTAAAAATGTTTAAACTGTATTCTTAAAAAGTTAATCTAAAACATGCAATAATCGATTTTAAGATTGTTGGATTTTATTTACATGTGGAGGTTACTAATTCTCTGATTGCAGATTGAAGCATACAGAATTGTTTTAGATTAATACAAGAGGGCAGAATTGTAGTTGATAGATTTACTACACAGAATTACTACTGTTATCTTGCAGGAAATGAATTCTGTAATTATGTTTCAGTATTCTGTTCTCTTATTACCTAACACAGTTTCCAGAATGAAACTGTTTACAGAATAATTAAACTATTTTTCTTTAACTAGTTTACTTAACCTAAAGTGAATAAAGAAGAAACTGGATTATGAAAAACCTGTTTCAGATACTTGCAGGAAGACTGGAAGACCACTGGAAGATGACAGGAAGTAGATTGGATGAAAATCGAGGCTAGTGTTGGACACTATCTCCTTAAAATCGATTCGTCCTCCAATGTTTGCTTCTGGATTTCTTGGACGTCGATCTCTCAGGATACAACGATCGATCTGCAGAGGGAAGGAAGCTGCAATCCCTCTGCTCTGGCGAATCTGATAGAGATTCTCTCTGGTTTATGTAATGTAATGCAGGACTGGATGATGGAATTGAACAGAAGTCTTTTGTAGACAGAAATTCAGGAACTTCTGTCTGCAGAAGAAGAGGCAGAAAAGAAAAAACGTGTATTCTGAAACTCTGACCCAGACCCTATTTATAGGTTTTCAACAGCAGAAGTTTTGCAGGTGACGAAGGGTAACTTAGCAAAAAAATAAGTAAGTAATTTGTAATTATTTACAAGTTTGAAAACAGTGTATGAAAAGTAAATTTCCGTATGTAAATAGAATTTCCCCTCCTTGCAACACAACGAACCAATGCATGAAAAATAGATTTGATTTCGTTCAGTTACCATATAAAGATGAAAACACATAATCAAATTCTAATATGTCTGAACATACTGTATCAAGTTATCGAGATTAAAGATAGATAGATTTTATTTTATTTTTTAAAATCAAGACGGGGAGCTAAAGACCCTCCTCGTCCCATCAGTGATGGTTATGGAAATTCATAGTATTGGCATCATGCTTCCTACAAATGAAAGACACCCTACACTTTATATCTCAATCAAAGCTACGCCTTCCCATCTATAGGAAGATAGCAATTTTTCAAAACAGCTAAAAAAATTTAAAAAAAAAAACCATAAATCATTGAAGTGAGAAAAAATTTGCCAATCAAGACCAAAACTTGTCATGTTTGTATATAGTTATGACAAGTTTAGATTCCTGGGTAACTCGTTAAAAGATATTGCCAAATATGGTTTTTTGATAAATGTAGGTTATAATGATAATAATCTCATATGCCAAAAAAAAAAAAAAAAATCCATTTCATGTTAAAAACTATTCCAGTAAAAGAGAAATTTTTTGAAATAAATAGTAATATTTTATTGACTTGCTGATTTTATACTATTTGAGAATTAAAAAAGTAGAAAGAAAAGAAAGATTTAATGACACATTCTACTCATAAATTAAATTGTAATCAAGATTTTCTAAAAACTTATAAATTATATGTATTATTAATAATGAATCAATGAATCTGTACTTGTTAAGTCCGGATTTAGCGTTTAGATGAATCCAATTTTTAATTATTTTAAACTTGAGATCATGTTTATATTATGCCCTATATTCTTAATGCAAAAAATTGGCCAAAGATCGAATCTTTATTGAATTACTTTAACTATACAAATTCTTCAAAATAACAAATTTAGATTTGCCAAGTCCAGATTGCTCTTAATTTGAAAATATTATTCCTCAAGATATATTATGGAATTTTTAAAAACGTTTTGTAGGTATCTGAAAAATTGCTCCCAGGCTGAATGTGGGAATTTCTAAATGAGCACACCAAATTTCCTAGTGATCAAACTTAATAATTGGTTAATATAACAAATTTATCATTGTTTTTTCTTGACATCAATGCCCTTGTTTTCAATCTCTTTTTTCCCTCACTCTCTCACAATGAAGTTAATTTCCCCCCAAATTTTTTTTTGAATCCTTAAATCCACGGCCACTTATTTATTTCTTTCAACTAAATTTCCTCAAAAGTTGAAGTTTTTTAAGTTAGGATTTAGCGTAAAAAACATATAAATGTAATTGAAGGAGGAAGGGAAAGTGGGTTTTGAAGTGTTCGGTGTTGAGAATAGTCGTCCGGGTTCTATGTCTGGACGGACCAGTGACTGGTTAGGGTTTAACCCCGATTAATAAAAATTCCGTTTGGGACTATGCCCAAACAAGAATCTAACTGTGCAGAGTTAAACCTTGGACAATAGATTTTTCTCTTATTTTCTGTCATTTAAAGTATTGAGGGTTTTTATTTTGCTTTAGTGTAAGTATTAAATACTAATATAGTTCGGGCAAGGAGAGTGCAGTGTAAGGCAATAGGGAGATAGAGTGGTGTAATCACTTGGGGAAGAAAGAAGAAAGGACGTTAAGAGAAAAATGTGGTGTGCTCACATGGGCTCACTAGGAAAAATAGTGTGCTCATTTAGAAACTCCCGTCGAACCTTCCTATCGATTTCAAACCGCGTAAACTTGCACTGTCAGCACAACCTACGTCTTTGACCCGTTAACCTCTGACGGTACCAAACTCTGAAAATATCTTTCGGCAAACTTTATGGATTTTGATTTTGATTCCACAGCGCAACACGCTTATTATAATATTAATATCTATTTGTCCAACGCAACGCCACGCAACGCATACAGTCTTCCTTGTTGAGCAAACTCCCCCTCCCTCCCATTGAGTCTCTATAAGTAGTAGCTCATCATTTCTCTCAACACAACCAATATCTTCTTCAATTTGATCTTCATTCACAATTTTTTTTTCCCAGAAGTTGTTTCTCAATTTCGGACCAAAGATGAGCTGTGCCAACCGACAACAAGCTACCCCTGACTGTAAGCATCCTGAGATATTATGTTTTCATGTCGATTTTATATATGTATCATAATCGGAAGTCGTCTTAATTCTGTTGGTTATGCTTATCAGTAGCTTACCCACCACCGCCTCCAAGCTCCTATCCACCACGAGAGCAGGCGTACACTGCGCCCCCTCCGGCGGGCTACCCAGTGAAGGACGTCGGTGCTGCACAGGCGCAGCAGGTGCCGGTGCAGACCAAGAGTCGTGGCGAAGGATTCTGGGAAGGATGGTAAGCAAAATAAAATTTTAAAAAGTTTTAATCATAAATATTAGAACTATCAAGCTTTTGAATTTTGAGCGCATTGAATTGAACTAATTTGATTGTTGCTTGCGTATTGGTGTCTTCGTGTTTGCAGTTGCGCTGCCTTGTGCTGCTGCTGTGTCCTGGAAACTTGCTTTTAAGGAGGGGGCCGGGAAAGTGTTGTGTTGATTTATGAAGAAGGCGGCTTTAGTTGCCATGTTTTAATTATTTCTTGTTTCGTTGTATAAATGTTGCTGCTCATAGGAGCAATGTAATAAAAATTGTTTTGCATTAATCATTTAATTATTCCAGTTTGGAGTGAGAAAATGTTGTTGAGAGATCAATTCCTGATTGATTTATAGCAATCTTTGTCTTAAGCATATTTACTACCGCCACCTTAGCACTGAAGATTGGTTTAGTTGTTTTTGAAAAAACAAGATAGGTTGGTAACAGACAACTAAAGTTTGGCTTGTATGGAGGATGGAATGTGTGCTCGGAGAGAAACAATAAAATCTTTAGAAACCATACTTGTTATATTTTCGATGGCAGTTAGCGTGCATCTTGTTGGAGCAGTGAACACTTTCTTCTCATTAGTGAGGGAATCAAGTAAGCTCGGTTTCATTAAAAACTATTTGATAGAATACGGAGGGATTTACTCACTATTTTATGCTGACTTTGTGTATCCACGATAATTTACCTTGTCATTCCCCAGACCCCTCTGCAAGCTGCCTTCAACGTGATGCGGCAAACTTGAACAATCTAACTATTCAAAATTCCAATATTTCTGTTTAAATGTGATAACCTTCATGGTAAATTTCATTTTGATCCAACAGATTAACAAATTTCTACGTTTTGTTTGCTGCAAG